>OX421981.1:41762733-42483608 GCA_949128135.1 Parasteatoda lunata | reverse complement strand
CAAAGTGTGATACTAAAAATTAAGATGCTTAAAATTTGATTTTCACGAATCATTTGACTGTTTCTGCTCAAATTGCTTATTTTCCCAAATAAAATTACAGCCTTTAAACTAATGCAAAAAGTTGTATATCTTACAATTCAAAAATTTTTCGACATTTTTTAAATAAAATAATGAAAAATAATGAATTACTTCTTGCATGGAATTATCTTTGGATAAAAATTTTTTATAATGGTGCTTAAAAATTTTCAGCGTGCTTTAAAAGTTTTCGAGATATACAAAATATGGAAAGAATAAAATTAATATTAAGGATCCAAACCTTGGACCGATCTCCTGACCAAACTATTGAGACCATATTTCCCCGACTGTGGCTCCCTCCTATATTTTGGGGGTCAGAAATTTGAATCCGTCGAAAAAAGATACGTTTATTCAGAGGAAGTACGTTTTCGTGTCTGATTTTGTAATTTAAAATATCGTCTGCATTTATTAATTAGCATATTTGGGGTCACCTCACCAATCATAAAAATTGAGTCCAAGAACGTGAAGATTGGATCATTAGATCGAAAGTTATTCAGGGTGGTCCGTTTTTTTTTTTTTTTTTTTTTTATTTATTTTTTTTTTTTTTTTTGCGCACAGTACTTATAATTTAACTCATAATTTTATTGTTATTCTAGTATTATAACCCTAATAAAACCCTCTGTTTTTAGTTTCTATCATTCTTGTTAACAATAAAGTAGATCAGCAGATTTATATAAGCTTACTTGTTATATGCATTACAAATACATCTGACCTCATATCGAGTTTTACCGTCTATATTAATTTATATAAGCTAATTTATTTACATTAACTATACGAATTACTTATTTATATAATGGTACCAATTTATATAAGCGTTGGATTTATGTAAGCTTACTTGTTATATGCATTACAAATACATCTAACCTCATATCGAGTTTTAACGTCGAAACCAAATTTACAAAGTTGGAAAAACATTAAAAAATAAAATAAAGCGCAATTTTTTAAAAATACTTGGATTCTCTGATGAAAAATAAGATTTCTTATAAAGTTTTTAAAGAAAGCAGAGGAAAAGTTGAAGGTTTTTTGACTAACAAAATAACTTAAAAACACCACCGACTTTACACGTGCTTTCTTTAAAACTTATATCAGAAATTCTTGCAACACATTTTAAAATAAAATTTATATAAAATTAATATAATATTATAAAATTAACTGAGATTATACCAAGCCAATTCTTATGAGTTACATTCAATAATATATTTCTTATTTTTTTTCGTGCAAAATTCTAGAAACGTTGTTGCTTTTTTATTAAATTTTTTTAAACTATTTTTTGAGTATAATTTCATTTACCTTTTATGAGCAAATTTTTGATATAGGGTGCTCCAAAAAAAGGACCACCCTGAATAACCTTTGATCTAATGATCTTCACTTTCTAAGAATCAATCTTAAGGGTTCATGAAAGGGACCTCAAATATGCTAATTATTTAATGCAGACTATATTTTAAGTTACGAAATTAGAAGCAAAAAACAAATTTTTTGGATGCAATTATAAAATTCGTTTATCCAAAGAAAATTCCATGAAAAAAATAGCTTTTAGTAAATATTTATTATTTTTAATTATTTTATTTAAGAATGGTCGAAAAATTTTTGAATTTTAAGGTTTAAAATTTTTTGCATCATTTTAAAGAAATGTAATTTTATATGGCTAAGTACAAAATTTGAGAAAAATCCGTTGAATATTCCCAGAGAAATTTAATAAAAAAAGTAAGGTACTTAAAATTCGATTTTTGGGAATTATTCGGCTCATTTTGCTCAAATTTTAAATTTTGCCTTATAAAATTACATTCTTTCAAATGATGCAAAAAATTGTTTACCTTACACTTTAAAAATTTCTCGACTCTTCATAAATAAAATAATAAAAAAATAATAAGTTATTTTTTTGCATGGAATTATCTTTGGATAAACAAATTTTATAGTTTTGTGTAAAAATTGCAAATAAAATACCAAAGGAAAGTTATTGTTTCAACATATTTCAAAACTATTTTTTTTATACATTTTATCTACTTTGTTTGTGCAAAATTTTCTAAACACATGTTATATTAAGCCTAATTTTTATAATTGTCTTTTGACTGTGATAAGGTCTTAGAAAAATTTGAATTTATTAAGACTGTACTGCATATTTTGATACCAAGTATGCATACATAGTTGGTATCAGACCTGCACATACTTATATACAGGGGTGCCAACTTTTATGAAAGTTTCTCCTGATGGTAGCAAATTTTATAATTTAATATATAATTCTTTGTTTAGTCGATTTGATTAAAATTAATTCCCTAACCCCCATATTTGGAGGATTTAAAAGTTTATATGAAAAGTAACTTTGTTCTCGTTATGAGGGTTTCAAAATTTTTAAAGCCTACCACTCTACAAAATATTTTATAAAAATCGTAGTAGTAAGCAGCTCTGCGTAGAGCATACCTGCAAACAGGGGTGAAAGCGAGACGGAAAATAGGAAAGGCTGGTAGTGAAACCTTTTCAGTTATAGCTAGTTTGGGGAGGAGTTTACTTATTCTTTTTTGTAAATTATTAAACAATATCTACTTATTCTTCGAAAAGTAGCAGCTTTATATATATGCTAAAATTGATAGTTACAGATATTTTATTTTTTTCGAAAAAAATGCTGGAATGAAATGTTTTAAGTACCAGTTTTTTCTCTTTTCCGTCTTGCTATATAAGGGCTTTCACCCATGCCTGCGAACTGTATTCGTCCTGAGGAAGATTTTCTTCAGTGGTTGAAAAATGAAAATTGAATAACAATTACAAACAGATCCATATTATTCATTAACACACCTTTGTCAGATTATTTTAACTTGAATGTTTAATTTATTTATATGTGGTGGTGGTTATTTATGTGTAATTATTATATGTAATAATAATATGTAAGAATGGTTATTTATATGTAATTATAATAACCATCACTCTACAAAATATGTTATAAAATGCGAGGTAGTAAGCAGCTCTGCGTGGAGCATATCTGCCAAATATTATTCTTCCCGAGGCAGATTTTCTTCGGTGGTAGTAATACGAAAATTGAATAACAATTACCGACAGATCCATATTATTCATTAGCATACAATCGCAGAGCTGCCTGCTTCTACGCTTTCGGCAAAACATTTTAAAAGCCCCAGCACGAGAAATCAGAGACAAAGTGGCGTTTCATATGAACTTTTAAATTATTTGAATGTAGTGGTGTAGAAAATAAGTTTAAATGAATACAAAATAATACATTTAAACATAAACTTAGCTACCACTAGAGTAGATATTTACAAAATGAGTAGAAAGGTGGCAACAATGCTTTCATCAGATTATTTTAACCTGAATGTTTAATTTATTTATTTGTAGTGGTGGTCATTATAATTTTAAACAAATTTATAAATTCAAGAAATAAATAGAAATCTTAAATTTTGCTACCACTTTAAATATAAATATAAAGCTTTACGCAAAAGGCGTAAAATTTGGCAGCTCTGATACAGACAAGAAGAAAGCCCACACCAAGAAGAAATTATTAATGCCAAACCTTTAGATATCGCAAGGATACACTTTTCCTAATTGACACGAGAGGTCCATTTTTTATTATATTTTATAACCGTCGTAAAAAAGCCGTCCAAAAATTTTGAGTTTACGACTACTAACGTTCAACTCCATAGCCTTGTAATTTTGAACCCAATTCAGAAGACAAGAGAGCTCATGGATCATGTTACATAGAGAGAAAAACCACGAAAACCTCCCACGGTTATCCTGAGAGCAAGGGGACTTACACCCATGATCCGTCTATCGCATTTTACGTTGACAATGTAATCGCCAAATTGGCGATATTTTAAAAAAGTTTCAGAATTTTTAAAATATTTTAGTTATTTCTAAGTAGTTTTTCTAAGTATAGTAGTTCTAAGTATAGTAGTTCTAAGTATAGTAGTTTTAGTTATTTCTAAGTTTTTTAGTTATTTTCTATTTAGTTCGTTTTAAAGCCCAGAAAATTCTTTACAGCAAGGTGGTACAAACAGTTTGAAATTACAGCTTTCCTTCAAGTGTAAGGCACTCAAACTGTGGCTTTTTTATTTTTCTTTTCGAAGGATCTTTGAAAATCCCCGATAAGTTCCATTTTGAGTTTTAGAACTCCCCCGTCCCGAAAAGGTTAAAAATTACATTAATTTTGAAAAATAAATTTTCAACTTACGTAGATTCAAGTACGATTAAGAAAAAGAAGAAAATAACACTATGGCATTTATATCAAAACATGAGTTTTAATCATTATCATTCTCCTTGATCGTGATTTTGTTTAATAGGTCATGTCTTGAAAGCGAAAGTGTTTACTTCAATTTTTCATCACTCTTTTTGTATCTAAGTGACCTATATGTCTTCAATTTATTTAGATAAGGACGAATTTTACAGATTTTGATTACTGCTACTGTTTAATTTAAAACAAATTGTATTAAATAAAAAAACAAGCTTTATATAACATATTTTGTTATGAAATATAGAAGTAAAACAATTGTTCATTATTTTTATCGTTTATGGATGATAATGAAAGTAGAAGTTGTTAAATGTATTAAAAATTTTTTTTAGGTACAGATCGCTAAAAATAATCGGACCACCCTGAATAACGTTTGATCTAATGATCACATCTTTACGTTCCAGCACTCAATCTTAAAGGCTCAAAAGGGGGTCCTGAAATATGCTGCTTAATTAGTGCAGACGATATTTTAAGTTACGAAAACAAACACAAAAATGTACTTTTTCTGAATAAACCCCATACTTTTTTTCCGACGGATTCAGATTTTTGACCCACATGATATGAGGGGTAATCGCAATCTTAGAAGTATGGTCCCAATAGTTTGGTCAGAAGTGCGGTCCAAAGTTTGCAGCCCTTTATGTTAATTTTTTTTTTGTATATTTCCCCATATTTCGAGAACTTAAGCAGAAGGAGAAATTATGCAAAAAATTGATTCTTTAAAATGATGTAAAAAATTATATACTTTCCATTTCAAAATCTTTTCGACTGTTATTAAATAGGATAACTATAAATATTAAATGTTTATTAAAATTTACTCGTTCTCGCACCACAGGTCCTGGGTTCGATCTTCGGGCCGGGCAGGATTAACTCAGCCTTTCATCCGTAAGCATTTCATAAATTCTTTCTCAGGCTTCCCCAAAAGTTGGCACCCCTATATATCTGAATATATGCATATACAGGGGTCTGATACCAGCTGTGTATGCATACTTGGTATCAAAATATGCAGAGTAGATCTGCAACATACTCTTAATAAATTCAAATTTTTCTAAGACCCTATCACAGTCAAGTGAAGACCATTATTATAAAATTTAGGCTTGATATAATATGTGTTCAGAAAATTTTGCGCAAACAAAGTAGATAAAATGTACACAAAAAGAAAATAGTTTTGAAATATGTTGAAAAAAAAAACTTTTCTTTGGTATTTTATTTGCAACTTTTACACAAATTATAAAATTTGTTTATCCAAAGATAATTCAATGCAAAAAAAAAAAAAAAAATATATTATTTTATTTATGAAGTGTCGAAAATTTTTTAAATTGTAAGGTATAAAAATTTTTGCATCATTTAAAAGAATGTAATTTTATGTGCAAAATTTAAAATTTGGGCAAAATTGACCAAATAATTCCTAAAAATCGAATTTGAAGTACCTTACTTCTTCTAATTAAATTTCTCAGAGACTATTCAACAGATTTCGCTCAAATTTTGTACTTTGCCATATAAAATTACATTCTTTAAAATGATGCAAAAAATTTTAAACCTTAGAATTCAAAAATGTTTTGACCATTAATAAGTAAAATAATTAAAAATAATAAATATTTTCTAAAAGCTATTTTTGCATGGGATTTTCTTTGGATAAATGAATTTCATAATTGCCTGCAAAAAATTTTCATATTAATTAAAATGTTCTCGAGATATTGCGAATACGCAGAAAACAAAATTAACATGGAGGGTTTCAAACTTCTGGGAGGTGTTACTCTGAGGCGCCATCAACAGTTACCACACTAAAATTAAAAACTTTTTATCGAAATTATTAGTAATAAATTACATTAAGAATTTTAAAAAGTATTAAAACTACTGTATAATGTATTTTAGAAGATTTAGTGATTATATTAGATCAAACAGCATTTTAAAGTACTCACAGTGCAGAGGGTTAATATAATGTGGATTATAAATTAGTAATGTTAGCTTTAACTGTTTGGAAATATAGATGCAATATTTCCAAAAGATTTGTGAATACTAGCAGAGATGCCAACTTGCTCCGCTTTGTTAAATAGTATTTTCCAATGGTAGCGAAATTTAAGTTACTTTTAGTTTAGTATTTTTAATTTTAAGAAATTTTTTCACCACTAAATATCAAAAATTAAAAGTATCATATGAAATACAACTTTAGAGCATTAATCTACTGGTTACTGTATTAAAAAGTAGGCGTAACTAACTTTATTTAGCGAATTTTACTATATAATCTGCTACCACTATATTAAAACTTTTCCAGAAAGCGGAGCAGTTGGCATCCCTGCACTAGGTTTTTTAGAAAAAAAAAAAAAAACAAGATTTTTTATTTTAACAGTAAGAGCTATATTTTTATGCAGTATAACTTTAAATTTATTAGCAACACTAAAGGGGCACACTAAATGTAACTTATAAAAAAAAAACTTGTAACTTTAACTAAAGAACATCAGTTTAACCCTTTGAGTACTTTAAAATGCTGTTAAACTAATAAGAGCACTTAAACATTTAAAATGCACAATAGAGTTTGCTAATTATTAAGGCACAGCTACCAACTTGTAAGTCCTTTGAGAATTTTTTTTTTTTTTGTGATAGCAACATTATAGCGTTTTGACGTATTAAATCTTAAATTTAAAATATATATATATATAAACAATTCTTGACAAATCAATAATTAAAAAAAAATAGGCAGATATGATCTATTTGTTAGCTTATTCAGCTCTTGAATGTTTAAGTAGTTTAATTTTTAGAAAATATTTCCAACCTTAATAGTTGTCTTACTACCACTTTGCAAAATCTTTTTCAGCGTCCGCACAAGTTGGCAGGTATGTCAATATACAAAATTTTTTTTATTTTAGTTTGATGACTGTTGTTGGAAGCATTAGAGTTCAAAGGGTTAATAAATAGCTAATTTAATTATATTAAATTTAAATAAAGACTACTTAAATTTAACAAAAATATACGATATTCAAATTAAAACAATGAATTTATCAATAAGATTCTCCTTGAACATGATTTTTATAGGTCATAGATTGAAAGAGAAAGTGTTTAAACGGAGACATTTCTCATCATATCTTAAAGATAAGTGACCTCTTTTTATTATATCTTGTAGATAAGTGACAATTTTATTATTTTGATAACATAAAGTTTTTTTAGTCAATTTTAATGCTTTTACACTTTCTCCTTCTAACAGAGATGTCAGCTTGCTCTGGATAGCGGATAAATATTTTCAAATGATAGTCATTTAATGTATGGTCCCGCAGTGAACTGATCGTAAAGTCACGGTTCCTAGTAGAGCACCGAAGTCAAGTATCACTGGCTGTGGTCAGTAAGCGGGTGGGTTACCACTTCGATCATCCTACCTAGGGACCGAGGGTGCGTGGTATCGGTACGTACAAACGCAGACATTTTTCATCAGATCTTATAGATAAGTGACCTATTTTTATTATATCTTTTAGGTAATGACAATTATTTTGATAACATAAAGTTTTTTAGTCAATTTTAATGCTTTTACAATTTTTCCTACTGAGATGCCAGTTTGCTTTGGATAGCGGATAAATATTTTTAAGTGGTAGTCTTTTAATGTATAGTCCCGGAGTGGACTTATCGTTAAGACACGGTTCCCACCAGATCCCCGAAGTCAAGCATCGCTGGCTGCGGTCAGAGAGCGGGTGGGTGACCACTTGGATCAGTCTGCGTAGGGACCGAGGGTGTACGGTATTGGTCCTCGTTAAACTGTTCTACCGTATAGTGCTCGACTTCGCGTGCAGGTCGACGGGCTACCAAAACGGAGGAGCCATACCCTCGGTGGAGGATCAAAATTGTGATGGCATGTCTTCGGATCATCCTCAGGGATGTTTGCCAGACCGTCGCCATAGCCCATTGCTCAGCTCTTGTGTGACGTAAATGAACTACTACAACAACAACAACTAGTGCGAAGTAAATAAAATACCTACCTTTCAATGTATGGTTCTTGGCTTAGTAATTTCCATTTATAAATAATTTCCATAATTATAATATTCCATAATAATGGTTTAGTAATTTCCATAATTTCTATTTCCATCACTTCTGAATAATTCAAAGGCTTATGTGATATTAATTTACAAATTTGTGTTTGTAATTCTCTCCAGTTTTTGAAATTTTTTGGCATCTCTGTGCAAATCATAGTTATCTATTTGGATTCCTCTTTAATTTTTTAATTTATGGAATAACTCTATAAGATCAACTGAGTTTTTATGAATCATAAAAGATTATTTTTTGACAGTAAATTCCCGTTGCTGAAATAATTTTTTTTTAAGATACCACTTAAACGTGTAGCGATCTTTTTGAGCAATGATTATATACCAATATATTTTTTTAAAAACAAAATAACATTTAGATGCGCTCACAAATATGCTCAGAGATGACCACTTGCTCCGCTTTGTAAAATAGTATTTTCTAGTGGTATTGATATTTAAGTTATATTTAGTTTAATATTTTTCATTTATAATTTCATTTATATTTTCATTGGTAATATTTTCTTGCCACCACATTGTAGCAAAATTTCAAAATGTTTTTAAACCAATGTTTATTTCATGATGAATGGGATAGTGGCCGCTGCGCGGCCCAGGTGCCCAGTTCTTTTTAAATAAAGCAAAGCATAAATCTACTGGTTACTGTTTAAAAAGTAGGCGTAACTATCTTTCTTTAACGAATTTTAGTATATAATTTGCTACCACTTTATTAAAACTATTCTAGAAAGCGGAACAGTTGGCATCCCTGTATGCTAAATGATCGAGTTTTAGCACCACTGTTAAAGACATAAAAACCAGTGTGAACCCTAATCATCGCATTGGTGAGCTTGACATAGTTCAAAATACATGTTTAAGAAAATGGACATGTTTTTTTTTTTTTTTTTTTTTTTTTTTTTAAAAAAAAAACATAGCTCGCAATGCGTGTTCAAGTAAATGGCCGCAACTGAGCATGGATGTTTTAGAAAAAGATGCACGTTTAAAAAAATGGACACAGCTGGATATTTTAGTTTAAAAAAATGGACATAGCTCACAATGCATAGTTTAGAAAATGGAAGCAGCTCACATTGCGTGTTAAAGAAAATGGACGCTGCTCAACATGCATGTTTAAAAAATTGATGCACGTTTAAGAAAAGAGACGTTGCTGCTAATGAAAACAGACATTGCTCACAATTTGTCTTTAAAGAAATTAATATAGTTTTCAAATTTTTAACAAAAAGGGAAAAAAAGAAAGAAAATAAATAGCAATTAAAAAAAAAGACATCGTATTTAATTCAGTTTTTCAATGCTATGATTATTGCATTTTAAAAGAATTAACTAGAGATCCAAGAAAATTTGTAATGCATCAATCATTTTGTTCTGTGCCCAAATTTAATAAAAAATCCTTATAAGCTGTGAGCAAAAGATCGAATTATTTTATTTTATAACCGTCGTTGAACAGTCGACCCAATTTTGGGCTTACGACTACCAATGTTAAACTCCGTAGCCTTGTAATTTTGAACCCAATCCAAAAAACGAGAACTCGGACGGGAGGAACCAAGTGACGGGAGAAATTTGCCTTCATGGAGGACATTTTGATGGAACTAACCCGCATTTGCGTTACATGGAGAGGAAAACCACGAAAACCTCCAACAGATAGCCTGACGACAGGGAGACTTTAACCTACTATTCGTGTACATATGAGGATATTTCACGTCAGCACTGTGATCGTTGCGAGCCGGGTGCGGAATTCGTATCCACCATTTAATAAGGTAAATCCGCCGTTTAATATGGTGAACCGAGTTCATCATCTCTCTGAAAGCGTAATTTCTCTGATTAAATATACTTACCTGTTTTTCAAAAATTTTGAATTCTAAACCTTAAAAATATGAGGGGGAATATATATGATAGTCGCAATCCATCTCCATCGCCAATCTCATGAAACGACGTTGTACAAGCCTTCTTTTTGCTTGCTTTCTTAAATCGTGGGAAATGAGGGAAATAAAATTTGTTGAATAAAAACTATTGTTTTGTTGATAAGAATTAATAAAAAATGATATCTAAAATCGTAACAAATATACATCTTTCTGTTCGCATTTAAAGAAACAGATGGAAGAATAATTAATATTGTTTCTTGCAGACGATTTTTTTCTACAACTAAACATAAGTAAAAATGAAAATTCTTCTTGTCGCATTTGATTTGTTAAGGGCATGTCAGTATAAGACGCGCCATTTTTGGTGGTCCAATCAAATCCAATGCTCTTGCAACGTCATATATGTTTCTTTTTAGAGAGTGAAAGTTCTCCTTGCTTATAGAAATATGTCGCCAAGTCTAGAATTGTAATAAGACAACGAAAACTATAACTCTTTTTTTAATAATTCTGAACAAAATTTTTGTCCGACGAGTTTAACTTCTAGCTTTTAAATTGTTTTGAAAGCATATTTGTATAATTTACTAGCGAAATAAAACGGAATTACATGCAGTCGCAGATGATTACTTTAATCCTATATCGGAATGTTTATTTCTTAACTTACAACAGAGTATAAATCAAATGATCATGTAAGTTCCCAAGACAAGTTTTCAGTTTTTTTTATAATGTATCAGCCAGAGTACATTAAACTTCAACAGACTTAAGTTTAAGAACATTCTAAATTTTTCATGGGACCTGTCATTGAACTTATGACCTGCCGCTTAAGTATATGAAAAAATATGTTCCAATATTCTCAAAATGAAGTATAAAGAGCGGAAGTAAAGGGGTTAAGTAGAAAGGAACAAATATCTCGATCCACGAAAAAAATATGATACAGATCACCTGTTGAAACGGAAAGCACATCCAGGTACCACATAGGTTCTCAACCCTTTTTCGTTCCATTAACCCCCTTGCGAATGGGGTGAAGGACGAAAACCCTTTTTACTAAAAAATATAACCCTCTTCTTTTTTTGTTGGAGATGAATTAATAAAGTTTTAATACTCATCAGATGTTATATAAAAAAATTTAATTCACTTAATTAGAGAAAAGAAGCTAACTATGCATTGTCATAAACAAAATTATAATAAAACCCCCCATTTTTGTGATATTTACAGAGCATTATTTTTCAAACTTTTATAAGAACTGGGAAATGTATCTTCTCGCTTTAATTAAGGAAAATTGTAAGATATTCATAACACTAACGGAATAAAATGATGTTTCTTTTTATTATTCTTTTTCTGTTACATGTGATTTTTTAACAAATTTTGAATACTTTCACTTAACTGATTTCAAATTTGTGCTAGGTTTCTCTCGGCGGACTACAGTTTTTATGTACAAACCAGAATTTTTTAATATTCACTCGATTGAATACTAAGTGTCTTTACTTCTCTGGTAGGTAGGGCATGGTAGGAAGAAAGCACTAATCCATTTCAGTTTATGATGCAATGCGTTAAGTTCATGAGTTTTTTCAAAGACGCAGACAAATGTATAGAAAAAACTGGGAGCCGTGCTGGCTCAGGGGATAGAGCAATCGCCTTTCAATGAGGTGAACCGGGCTCGTATCCCAGCGATGGCTGGTTGATATGAATTCCTCACTCGGCTCACACTGACCACAGTACTGGCATGAAAATATCCTCAGTAGTAGACGGATCATGTGTTAGAGTCCCCTTGCCGTCAGGATAACCGTGGGAGGTTTCGTGGTTTTCCCCTCCATGTAACTTAAATGTGGGTAAGTTCCATCAAAAAAGTTCTCCACGAAGGCAAATTTCTATCAAAGCTTGACCCAGGAGTTCACTTGTTTTCTGGGTTGGGTTCGAAATTACAACGCTACGGAGTTTAACACTGGTAGTCGTAAACTCAAAAAGTTTGGTCGACTTTTCAACGACGGCTATAAAATATACTAAAAAATGAACCTCTAGTAACAGTTACCCAAATTGGGATAAGCTGATCAACGACGGTTATAAAATAAAATAAAATATATAAACATGGGGCCTAGATAGCCTGGTTGGAAGGGCGTTGGACGCATGTTTGTGAGAACGGGAGTTTGAATCCAGCCGGCTGAAGAGTCCCCGTGTATTAAATAATGACTGGTGCACGTTAAATATGTCGGGGTCATAAATTTCTCTAAATTCCCATAACAAGTCAATACCTCTAGGGATACTGATCCAGGAGTACTGATCTAGGGGTACTGATCCAACAGCAAGGTGATCGTTAAATTTTTCGTGGTTAAAAGTTGTCCCTTTGAATGCGGAATGGAAAATTTGAGAGAGGAGTAACATCTCAGGCGCTAACCGCGTCATCTGATCGGGATTACAATTATATGAAATACCTACCATTGCTGTTAAAAGTTGGAGCCCTGAAATGGCACAGAATGTTTAGGCTTGGTTGAGAGTTAGGATATTTTAATCGGGATATTTAATATTCTCAGAATATATCATGATAATGAATTTTAATATCAAATAAACGATAACTATATACAACAATAATATCACAATCAATACCAAAAACGATTTATACGAATCGAAATATTATCGCGATAATTATCGCCAGCAACAGTTTTAAAAGGATCAATAAATATTGTGTTTAAGTCACTATCAGCAAACCCATTCTGTGAAGATACTGCTCGCTGAGTGAATCATTTTCTTTATTGCTGTGATAATCAGTTTAATGGCATGGACGAGTTAAATGTGCTTTGAATAGCGATAACTCATTAGAAGGCGATGTAAGTGAAGTGAAATGTTACATTTTTATGAATTATTTTTAGAAAGTGTGGCATTTGTGTCCTTAGTCTTTTTTCAATTTAATTTAATTAGAGTTACTCTTCTTTTCTTTAAAAAACATTATTAGATTTTTTTAATTAAACATTTTAAAAGCATTACATTTATTATATCATAAATATTATGATTACTTGCTTAATTTGAATGCGTAAAATGCTCTTCGTTTTAGAGTAAGATTTTTTTTTAAAGAGATGTAAATAACGTTAAGCATGCACTGTACAATTTTTTTGCTACGTATAAAGATTGCTAAAAATGTATGAAACATTTTAACCTGTGTTTTTTATAATTTCACAATTAATCAGAAAAACGCTGTCCCTTAGTTTACTTGTTATTACTGTCCTTTACTAAAATTATATTATTAAATTGACCAGTAAAGCGGTTCATGAACTTAGAAGGGAAATTGAATATTGTAAAGAATGCCGGATCAAATTACAGTGAAAAGTACTGGCACCCAAAGTGCCGGTACTTAAAATCTCGCGGTGCAAAAAACCTATTATACCCTAATTTTTGCATAAATATTTACTGTAAAGAAAGCAATTAAATAAATATAGTAAAAATTACAGTATAAAGTTTTACGGTAAAAATGGCTTCGCGGTGAAATGGATAATACGGTGCTGGACTTACGGGTCCAGTACTTTTTACAGTAATTTGTTTCAGAATTTTTTACATTGTACTGTTTACACACAATGGCCTCGCATTAGGCTACTTTTACTGCTGCAGTTTTTAGTTTCTCAATCCGAAACTTAACGGAAATAAGTTTTAAGGGATTAGTTTTTAGGTAAGCAACTGTGAGCTGCAGAACATTATTTAACTTGGTCCAAATCGGTCCAAATATTTTAATTTAAACCTATTGAGAAAAATTGAGTTACTTTTGTCTTGAATAGACGATTGGATATTTGGTGCTAAATATTGATTTGAAGGGAAAAACACTGACTTTTCTTTTATGGCACTACAGCCCACTGTGTGCCTAGAAATGCTTAATAATGTTGTATTAAACTTTCCAGTTCTTAGCTTTGAGTTTCCAGTTGGTAGTTTAAAATACTGTTAATATTTTTTTACTACGTTCAATAAAAATTTTTGTCATGGAAAAAGCAGAATGTATTTAAAAACTCTCAGAATTTTTCAGGTGTTTCATTTTCAGGTTGAACGTGTGTAAACCATAAAAAAAGGAAATCGAAGTCTAAAGCTCTAATTTTTATTTTTAATTTGTGGAGGACAAACAAATAAAATCACTTTTAACTACTGTCCCTTTTTAAAAAATTTATTTTATTAAATTGACCACTAAAACAGCGCATAAATTGTAAATTCAAATTGAAATTCAACAGCTGTTTGCGTACAATGCGTCCTTGTTAGATCCCCTTTACTATTGCATATAGTTTTTCAAAGCGAAACTTTGCGGAATTAAGTTTTTAAGAATTATTTCTTAGGTATGATACTCTGTAAATAGTGAGTCATGTGAAATTATTTAATTTGATTGGGAAAATATTTTATTTAAAACAATAGCTGAAAGAAGAAAAATTTTTGCATCAAACAGATTATTGAGAATTCGAGGCTAAATATTAATTTAAAATACAACAATGGATTGGATTCAAATTAAGAAATATTATCGACATGGGAAAAACAGATCATTTTAAAAAACTCCCAAATTTTATCCCTTTAACGCAGAATTTTTATTAAACATGTTTTTAATACTTTTAACTTAGGTCAAAAAAAGTGAGGAATATTATTTCGAATATTTTTATAATTTATGGTTATGAAATATCGGTGCCTTTTTCTGCGTTAAAGGTAAAATCTTCCAAATAATCTCTAAACAATAATTTTTAAAATTTGCACTATTTACAGTTAGATAAATCTAAGAGAAACTCATTGAACTCATTTCTGATTGAACTTTTTTTCTTTACAAAATTAGTTATTGATAAATTTTTAAATATGAGTGAAAAAAATTCCAAACTACTTTATCTGGATTTTATATTTTAGTATAAATGTAATTCCGATAATTTAAATAAATATTTTAATAGCTATTAGTTTGCTTTTTATAATTAAAAAAGTACTTGCATAGATTTTTATTTGTAATTAAAGTGTCAAAAAGAAATATAAAAGGTACACCGGTACTGTATGTAAAGGTTTTATAGTGGTTCACTTAAGAATATTAAACGTATGTCTAATATCCTTTTAAACATATTAAAAAAAAATAACGCAAAGTTAAAAGCACTGCTTGTTATTTTTATTTATCTATTTGTTTCTTTTTAATTTCAGGAGGAGAAACAAATAAAAAGTCAGTCTAAATCAAAAGTGAAAAACCCGAGAATAAAAATTTTAGATGAGAACAGTTAAACAAAGAAGCAATTTGTTTCTAAAATAAATTTAATCAATTCTGCGGTTACTTTAAAGGCGATTCAGGTATATTTCCCAGGAACTCTTAAAGAAGAACAAGAGATCAAAGAACTGGGATAAAAGAAAGGAAGAATAGAAAGAGAAAATATATCTAAGAATATAGCGATGTTAAACATATCGATGTCATCCTCATGCAACGGTACATACCGTTGTAAACATACATCCACGGATGACATAAGAACGTAAAAAGAAAAAAAAAAAAAAAAACATCAAAAGGTCGTGACTTCAAAGGCGTCGCTAACATTAAAAAGGCGCAACTGATTCGAGCGCAAAATCAAAATAGAAAAGCGATGCGCTGGCGATTTGGATAAGAATGAAGAAGCTAATGATAAAAAAAAGATAAATAAAATATAAAAATTAAATAAAAAAAAAAAGAGATAAATACAAATTAAGTGGGTCAGAAAGCGACAAAAACCGGTTGGCTCGCAAATAGGGCAGGAGTGCTCCGAACCTACTATGAGTGAAATCTCTCTGCTTTTCTCTATGATAGTCTAGCCATGACCGTCAATGACCCACATACAAACAGCAAGTGTGTCGAACCTCCAAAAGAACGTATCATTTGATTCAAACCGGCAACGGAGAAAGCATCTTCCAAACTGAAGATCCCAAGAGGGAGTCTATCCTTTTTTTCCTCGGCAGCGCTGCGTTCTTGGGAGGAAGGGTCGTTGTCCTCTCGCTATCGTTTGCTTTCAGTTGCAATGATATCATTGCTAATACAGCAATAACTTATCTAGCTAACCACACTGCTACCATTGGATATTAATTTCCATTTTATGTACCGTTTATATTGTGTCTCATATTGCCTCAAGGATTGTTTTTGTTTAGTGTGAGTGTTTTTGTTTACTGCTGGACGAAACTTTGACTATACAAAAAACTTTGTTTTGTGAACTCAAGTTAACTTTATGAACTGAAAAATCTAGAATGGGAAAGTGAAAATTTATGTTAAAGAGTTTCTCAATCGCGAGGACTATATTCGCAATGATGCTTTAACGTAAGTAAATAATTTCATTTATTAAATTTCTTTACTTTTTAGTACTAAAAATTGCATTAAAGTGTTTAGAGTGATATTACTTCAGAGAAAAAGTATGAATTAGAATATCCCATAACTTTTTTGTAACACTAGATTGTCCAAAGTAGTCATTTTGACTGCTTTTTCATTTGCAAAAAATGTACAAATAATAATGTATAAATTATTTTTTTCCCAAGTAAAGTAAATTTTTTTATTGTTAACATTTACTAATAACTTGTTATATAACTGTAAATAATATGAAAAATATTAAAAATTAATTAAACAAATTTCTTTACAACATTAGTTATTCGTTCACATTTTAACTGCTTTTGGGCAATATAAGTTTCAGTTTTTCTAGTGTTAAGATCATAGAAAACAAAATTTCAGAATAAAAAATAGTATAAAAAATATTTTGAAGCATAACAAATTTTTTTTATAAAAAATATTAAAAAAAAAAAAAAGAATTCATATAATGCACAAAAATTCAATTTATAGATATTCAAATTCATTAGCAAACTTTTGATTGTAAAAGAAAAAAATCTTTCTTTTTTAGTTTTTTGTTTCTCTTCAAATTTAATTAATTTAATATTTAATTGTTACGATTTTTCTTGATTATCACAAAATCTTTCATGTGCTTTAAAATAGTTTTCTACCAAATCGGTTATAATTGGCCTTAGGGACTTATAAGACTTATTATTGACGTATCAAACTTATTTTTAGCCTGAGGGACTTAGTGGTTGTATTTTACCTTAAAGACTTAATTTAATAGTGTATGTATCTTCATGTTTGTAATAGTAAGAATTTCCTTTTTCAAAGCAGCATTTAAACGTCTGTTGGATCACAATTTTCACACAAATATGTTTTCATTAAAAAATAACATATAATGGTAGTCACAAATGTATTAAATGATATAGGTTTGTCTCATTTTTATTACCATCATTCTGTCTCTTGTCTGTCTGTTATTCAAAAACATATTTTTCCCCGATTACTTTAAATCAGACCCATGTAATACAACTCCAAACACTTGACGTTATTTAATAATGATTCTCCAAGTTCATAGATTAGATTTTAAGCATATTTTTAGCAAAAGCTGCTATAAAACGCTATTACAGGTGATGTTATAGTTTATTGCAGTATTGCTTTTTTGAGCTTATTATTGGCAACAGTTTTTCGAAAACGTTATTATGGGCAAAAGTATTGTTTTATTGAAACATTGTTAAGCGATAAAAAGAAACCGAATAAATACATACATGTTTCAGAATGTTGGTAACTTTTTTAGATGAATTCATTTTAATAATATAATAAAAATAATTTTACATACAAAATGTATATATATTAGGTTAAATATTTTCTGGTACGTTAGATTACAGATTTTGTTTTTATTTCTTTAAAATATGTTGACAATTTCTATGTTTATTTTTATATAATCGGTTTTTTAAAGAACGTTATAAATAAGCTTTTAATGTTTTTTTCTTCTTTCATAGCGCTACATGACACAGTATGATCTTTTCATTTATCTAACAGTAATAAAAATTAATCTAAAGCAAACGAATAAAAAGATTATCTATCTTTTTTATATTTCGCGCTTTATTGAATGTCAAAGTTGGAAAATAAAGTTTTTTAGGCATACTGTATTTTAACTATGTCAGGAAATGTATCTCATGAATGTTTCAGTTCTTTTTGCTGTGTTAAAGATTATATGTGAATATCTTGGCAGCAATAGCTTCTTTTGATATAAATTTGATAATAAACTTAGACCAGAGGTGGTTCCATAAGGTGACGAAGAAGCGCTTGTATTCAAGTCTTAGAATATGTTGAAGATAGATGCCCGCTATATATTTTTTATGATTTTTTTTTTTTTCCTTCTTATGACGAATTTGTTAAAACGTTTTTGGTGTATTACACGACAATGCAAAAACGATTTATTTATCAGTAAAATTTTTATTAAATTATTTAAATAAAAAATAACATTTTTAATTTGCTCAACCCTTTGACGCATAATTGTTAAGAAACATATTTTAATTATTGTTTTGGTCAAAATAAATGAAAAATATTATATTTAATTTTTTAATATTAAATGTAATTAAATATTAATTAAAAAATAATTTAGTAATTTATGGTTATGAAATACAGCATGATACACCGGTGTAATTTTTTGCAAAATCTTCCAAACACGGCTCAATTCCAAACAAGAATTTTTTAATTATATTTAGCATTTTGATAGTTTATGCTTATGAAATACAACATCAAACACCCATGTCTTTTTTTTTTTATTTGCTTTAAAGGTGAAATCTTCTAAACACGGCTCACTTCAAAGCAATAATTTTTCAATTAATATTTACCCTTTTAGCAATTTGTGTTTATGAAATACAGCAGGAAACAATACAGCTTTTCTGCGTAAATGTAAAATCTTCCGAACACGGTACACTTCCAAATAATAATGTTTCAAATTCGCACTTATTTGGACTTGTAGATGAAATTAACCTCCATTTGTGTGGTTTGCCATCCACATGGAGAGGCAAACCACGAAAACCTCCCACGTTTAGCCTGACGACAAGGGGACTCTTATCCGTGATCCGTCTGCCACTGAGGATATTTTACGTCAGCTCTGTGATCGATGCGTCTCGGGAGTAGAATTTATAAAAACAAGCCACTCAGGGTTTCGAACCTGGGTTCGCCTCATTGGGAGTTTAATACTTTATCCCATGAGCTACCGGTGGACGTATAGTGTATTGATATAATTATAGTAGGCTGATTGAGAAAAATTCAGCTCTTTGCAATTGTTGCCGTCGTTAACAACGCTCCAGGCTAATTGAAAAAATTTCCAGTAATTTTTATTTAGTTTGGTATATTTTAAGATTTTTACTATCACCACATACATCTTTCAGCTAATTAAATAATAAATGCAGATGCTTAATTTATTGAGAAATGTTTTCTATATTTAATAGATAATAATTTTTGGATATTTAATAATAATAGCCGGGTGCGGAATTCGTATCGTCAAGCTAATGCTGGGATCTAACTCGTGTCACCTTGGTGGGGAATGAGCACTCAATCCCCTGAGCTATCCTGGCTCCGGTGTCTTATTTGTGTCAAAGAATTACAGTAATCAATATTAATCTTTACTTCGAAAGGTTTAATTTATTAATAGCGGGCATACATGATAAACGCCCACATGAAAATCGGGGTAAATCATTTATTTTTTTTATCTACCCCGTAAGCTCTTTGTTTTTTGAAAGTAAACTGTGTAAAAATAAGCCGTATTTATGAAAGGACACTAATCACAAATTGAATAAAATGTTATTTTTGTTTCCAAGGAAAACTAAATTCAAAATAAGCTTTATTTTAATACGGAAGAAAGATGATCCTTTCTACGTCATCTCATCTGTTGGTTAATATTTCCGCAGTCAAATCTATTTCCGGTTGTTTTCTATCATTAAATTTTAGTGTTTAGAAGTATGGGCTAGACGCAAATGCGATAAGTATTTTAAAGCTTTTGAGGTAAACCTTCTGAGTAATGATCTTTCAAAAGAAGAGACAACACAAAATAAAAATACTCTTTTCTTCTTAATTTCTGGATTTCAAAGAAGGATAATTTCTCCTCTTTGACATTTTCTTCCCTTTTTCGTTCCGTGGCTATTTTGAGAAAATTTAAGAATGAGGATTAAAAATAGATTTTTTGTATATAAAATTCATCACTATCATTTTTATATTCATTTTGTATATAAAATTCATTCATAAGATTAAGCTACAAGTATATATTAATTTATTTACAGTGGTGCTCTGAAGTCAGATAAAAAGTTCCGGAATTATTTAACTAAAGCTCCGAAACTAAATTAAAAAAGGAACTATTAAACTACTTTTTATAATAAAAAAATAATAAATATATTTTTCCTTGTTATTAGAGTGCCAGAAAAAATATACAAAAGGGACACCGGCTTCCCATTTGTGTCAAATGGACATTATACAAAGCTCCGGAGTCGGGCTCCGACTCTGGAGATAGAAAAGTTCAACTCCGACTCTTTTTTTTTTTTTTTTTTTTTTGAATGTTTGACACCGACTTATACTCTATTAACATTTTCATAGAATCTGAATAAAGAATATATTTTTAAAGGGTCATATGGTCCTTAAAAAATAAAAAGAGGTTTTGTTATGTCGATAATGCTATATAAATGTTAAAAATTTAATTTCATTCGCTTAGATAAAATTAGACTTGTTTATTTAAACAAGCCTATAATTTTATTTAAACATGTTTATTTAAACATGTCGAAGCATGTTTATTAAACATGTTTATTAAAAAACATGTTTATTTAAAAATATTAAGCTTGTTATCGAACACAGATTTATGGAAATGAATTTTATTTACTGCCACTTTAATAAAAATTTTTTAAGGAGTGAGCGAACCTTGTTTTTACTAAGTTAATATTAAGTATATTAGTTATGCACGATTAGAATTAAAGTAATTTTATTTACCACTTTCATTGCTGCAAAAGCGCGCATTTGTCTCACTTTCTGAACCAAAATTGAAACAAAACGCAAATTTCCCTAAAACTTGCTTATTTTAATTTCAAAATTATAATCCATAACTATTCCCACTTAGTGTTTACAGGCATGAAAATAATAAAATGAAAATAATAATGTGTACTAAATGTTGGTAAATAAGTCGCTGGAAAAGCTACTTTATTGATAAACTTTGTGTAGAGGACGAGTTATCTCGTCTTTAGCGCACAGTAAATATTTCTGAAAGACGAGTTATCTCGTCCTTTGCTGTGAAAGAGTTAAAATTACATTTCATATTGTATCATAACAGTTGGAATATAAATAATCATGCAATAATTTTTAACATAGTTTGAGAGTTATTAGTTTCAGTTGTTAAAGTTGGAAAAGATCCGATCACGAGATATTATAGATTTAAATATTTCTTCTTTTTTCAGGAAAAGATATTTTAGAGTAAAAAAAACTAGTCAAAATATCATAATTTTACATTAAATATTGTTATAACTAGTAAAAAAAATCTATGAAAAAAACCTACATAGCAAATCATTGTAAGCATAACGTTTGGTCAATAATTTTTAAAAATATAAAAACGTAACTCTCTAATAACTAATTTTTTACAATTAAGAAATCACATTGCTCTCAGAAAAATCAGTTAAACGTTGAATCATACTACTCTGAAAATTTTCTGAATAAGGTGTTAAATTTAACCATTAAATTTAAACCATAATATAATGTAATTAAATTTAAGAAAAAACTTGCCAACCTTAATATACTGTTAGAAATTTCTCTTGACCGACTGAACGGGAGTTCGGGTCTCAGTGTTGGCACCCCAGTACTTCCTCTATTCCCTTTAACACATCAAGTGTCCTGAACTCTCCAATTTGTGATCCTGGACTTTTAAAATACGATTCTCTCATTCACGCATAAATGGCAGCACCATAAATCTTAGCAAGAAAGTCTAGTATTTTCCATCTCTTACAATATGAATAAATGGAGGTAAATAAACCAGACAAACTAATTAAATTACATTCCATGATTAATTTGATAAAACACAACTCAACCTAACTCCAATGCCCATTATCTAATGAAAACTTTAGCTCGAATATCAAGCTAAATTCCTTTTTTTGCGGTTTTAAAACCATGCTAGCTGTAAATGTTTAAAAAACCGTAAAGGTAAAAAATTGTACTTTACCGAAAATTTTATGGTTAATTGGATGAACGGAATGCTGCCGATTATTTTATCGTAATTTTAGAATAAAAATTCGAACAATGTAGGGTATAATTCAGTCTAATACATTATTAAGGTTGCTGCACCCAACACCATTACGGTTTTGGGAATCTTAATTTACTTTTCTGACGTTGTTTATTTAAAAGAAGATCCCTTGTAAAGTAATTACAAATTAAATGCTTCAAACGCATTGCATAATATTATTGCACAATTACACAACGTTATCTCGTTGTCGCTTTCACCGAGTATAAATAGCTGAAAGAAAATATAAAAGGAAAACTTCATTCAAGTATGCTTGTCACCTCTGTTTTAGTGTTATTTTAAGCTACTTGCTCGTAGCCATTTTTGACTTTCTTTCAACTCAATTCATCTTCTTCCGAAATATCAGTTTCCAAACTTGTTTTTCACGAAGGCAAAATTCTTTTGAAAGTGAAATCAAATTTATATTTTGATGGTGATAAATTTATAGCTGTTTAATTCACTTTTCTTCTTGTACCCACACTATATTAAAAAGATTACGACTTTGCGCACAATATATTAAAGAGATTATTTTATTTTATTACCGGTTTTGAAGAAACGACTCAATTCTGAGCTTCAGTCAATCAATAATCACCTTGTAGCCTTGTAAAGACAGGAGAACTCCTACATCTAGCATTTGGAAAAACTAGCCTTCGTGGAGGACTTTTTGATGGAACTAACCCGCTTTTGTGTTACATGGAGAGGAAAACCACGAAAACCCTGTTAGCTCGATAGCAAGGGAATTCTAACCCATGAGCCATTTACTACTGAGGATATTTTACTCGCGCACTGTGGTCGGTGCGATCCGGGAGTAGAATTTGTATCAACAAGCCACAACTGGGATACGAACCCGGGTTCACTTCATTGGGAACTGAATACTCTATCCCATAAGCCACCGGTGGACATATAGTGTATTGATATATTTATCGTAGGCTGATTGAAACATCCGGATCTTTGCAATTGTTTCCATCGTTTACAACACGCCAGATTAATTGAAAGAGTTCCCAGTATTTTTTTATTTTTATTTTATTTAGTCTGGTATATTTTAAGATTATTACAATCACCACATACGTTTTAGGCTAATTAAAAAATACATGCAGATACTTAATTCATTCTTAATTATGAACTGAATTAATATATGAACTGCATTAATTGTTGCATCAAAGATTTAAAAAATATGAATTAGAATTATATATCCATTCAAACAAGTTACGTCAGAATATCATAAAATAATAACAACTGTTAAGAACTATAGGATTTAATTAAATAAATGATTATAAAGGATACCAAATATTTATCCGTAAGTATAATCATCTCTGTAATCAGTAAGTATAATTATCCAAAAGTATAATAATCTCTCAATTGCTTTACTATTGAAAGTTAAATAATAAAAATAAACTACGCTGAAAAGCAAAATTTTTTTATTTAAGAGAATTTTTCGAATTATGCGGAAACGGATAATTAAATATATAATTTTATTTTTCTGCATTGTCATAAAATAATATCTAATGTTAGGATCAATAGCTTTGTATTAAATTAATAGTTAAATGATGCCAAATATTAATATTGATGAATATATTAATTATTATTATTATTATCTATTAAAAACTATATAATAAAAATAAATATTGTTTTGGCTTAGGGCACGAAATTTCTCCTCGCCAGCTCGCCATTGGCGATCAAATATTTTAGGCTGGTGAGTTAGTTTAATCGTGTAAAATTAAACTATTTATACTGAAGTTTAGCCAACCTTAATGAACAGAAATGCTGAGCCACGCACTTTTTACATACGAAACTAAAACTTTTCGAGACATTGAATTATTAAGATGGCATTGTTTTGATTTAAATTTAATACATATTATTACAAAAGATGTGCTTCGACTTTTTCGTTTCTACATTCTGCTACGGTTTCCATCACCAAAAAGTTCTTTACATTCTATTTGTTAATATTTTAAATATTATTCACACCTTTCATGAATCTAAAATTGTCGAATAAATAATTATTAAATTAGTAAATTGGCGAGTATGTATTATATTTTTTCAAGGAGTCACTTTTTAAATAAACGCGTTTTTTAAAAAGCTATTTATTAGTCATTTTCTTTCCTACTTTCGTCCTACCCCATTTTTCAACCTATAAGTTAACTTGTCCACCGTAGCACAATTCTTATGTCTTTATTAAAATTGCATAATTCGACATCTTTTAAATATAGCTAATAAAACATAACGACTAGCAAAAGTATTTATAGTTCTTTTTTCCTCCCTAGAATCACTTTTTATATAAACGCGTTTCTTAAAAAGCTATTTATAAACCATTTCCTTTTCTACTTTCTTAAAAAGCGATCTTTCAACTTAAAAGGTGATTTTTCAACAGACGCCTACTATAGTAAAAAAATTAAAAACCGACTTTATGTTTGACCTACTTTTGTTTCACGCACGCGCTGTGCACCACCTGGCGAAATTGAGGGGATCGACAAGAGATACTAGGACAAATAACTCGGGTCTTTGACCCGGGGAAAAGTTTTCCCACTGACCTGTGAACCCCCGTCCTTGAAAAAAATATTAAGAAAAAACTTAATTTGAAAGGGGGTAAAGGAAAAGTCGATCAGTAGTACCGCTATACCATCTGCTATCTTCTACATCTGTTTTTTCCTCACCCTTCCCCTTCTTAGTAATTCCGGGTTAACACTGCCCCGTTATATTTTTTGACTATTTTTTCCCTTTCTAGTTGGTGGGGGAAGATTTGAGTGCAAAGGACCCGGAAATTACCCACCTACCCTAACACCTTTCATTTTAGATGTATCCCCGTTCTATGGAGGATGTTGACATTTAAAGGGTTAAAAAACTGAAGGGGTGAAATTTTAAAATTTGGGTAACGCGGAAGTGGGTGAAGGCTGTGAGAAATTTTTTTTTAAAAAAATGGTCCTGATTTGAAGGTAAAGTTTTAAATATGTCACTAGGTATCGGGCAATTTCCCACATTGATTCCAACTATTTTCTGTTTTTAATTCAATTCTAGTATTTAGCGTGAGAATGGTTCATGAACCCATTTAATACGCCTAAGACATATTGTTACAATGAGATATATACAGTGAAACCTACCTAGAGCGACCATTCGGCAGTAAAATGGTCGTTAATGGAGGTTGGTCGTTCTTAGGGGATACCTCCAATGACTATGATTGGAAAAATGTTATCGAAGGTACATGATTTTCGCAAGAGATTTTAATTTTACTCAGTGTCACTTTCTTGATGCGGAAATGTCACTTGAGTTGACGTCATGAAAACCGGATTGATGAATAAAATTTAATGTCAATGAAAATGATCTTTACTGATCGATCTTTACTGATGTGGAAAAATAAATTTACCAATTGTGAATGATAGAAATATTTTAAATTAATAAACGAATATGATTTTTGTTTAAGTCAGCATTTAATTTTATATCATAAAAATTAGTCAGCTTTAAATAATAATAAGAGATTTGTTTTGAGATGATTAGTGTTTTCTGTAATAAATTTTTCTAAATTTAACTTTCTGCTCAAAAACTAAATTAATGATCGCATCGTCTTTCCTGGCGATTTCACTGTGCATTCTGACTGCAGCATGAGGTTGTCGATCTCTTTTAGAGATCGTCAAAAATAGCTCTCTAAATAAGAGCCACTTACAAATATTTTGAATACATTTAAATCTGCTTAGTTTTGTTAATATTTTTTTTTTACTTTGATATTTCTTCGCGTTCCCTTATTTGACCATTTCCGCATTTGGTGTGGAGGTTTGCCTGGCCGCTGTGGGAAGTTTTCTCTCTCTTACAGGGTTTTTTCAACATGAAGTCTATAGAAAAAATTCCGAGCCTTCCAAAGGTGGCTCGTTGCTCGTAAATACAGGAGGTCGCTACACAGAGGTGGTCTTTCCTGGCGATTTCACTGAAATATTATCATTATTACTTAGTTTAAATCAATATGTAAAATTTTGGTATTGCTAATTTCAGTTTAAAACAGGTAATAAAAAAAAAGACTTATTGTTATTGCTTGTTTCAATTTAAAAGGACTTAACAATGGCTAAATTCTGATGGTACTTTTTTAAAGGGAAACAACACAGTAAAATTTTTCTAAAAATGAAAAAATAAAATATAGTATTTTTCGATAGTTTATCCTGTTATAATTATTGTAAATATTATTGTGTATTTATATTGCATTCATTTTCGCAAAAATTTAAAAAGTTACAGCATAATTGTCTGAGTGCGGCGTGCGACGCAGGACGCACTGCGAGATGCATGAAGAATTTGATTAATGGATATGTTTCACTCTTACCAAAAACTTTTTGTAAAATACTATTATTTTAGCTATTTAATTGAAATAACGTATTTTAATCTTATTTTATCATGTTACGCATTCAAAAATTAGAAGGGGAAAAAAATAGAACTTATATAATACAATGCTAACAGCTTATTTTTTTTTTATTCCTCGTAACTTGCTGTACTCATAAGTTAAAAAAAGTCATCCAAATTAGATTCCGTTTTTATTTTTCTTAAACTGCTTGAATGTTGTTTTCGTTGCACGCGGATTCTAAAGAAAAAAAAATTTTTTTTCACAAAATGGCAGTGTTTAAAAAAATGACATAAAATAAGTTTCCTTTTCGGGAATACTCAATACCAGTTAACTACTGTGCTGATCCCCCTTGAATAAAGATAAAATAGAAATTGTAGTACGACATTCAAATTTATATATCAGACTAATAAATATATTCTAATAAATATATCAGTTTCTATATATTGCTGTATGCTGCTTATAGTTAGAATAGAAAAAAAAAAATAACTTAAAAGATTTCAGTATTGCTGGTCAAAAGAATTTCAGTGTTGTTAAAATTGTTTTTATTTAATACTGTTGCTAAATAAATGATGCATAATATAATAATTCGATATTTCAAATTTCAATTAAAAAGTAGGAAAAAAATTGCTATCGCCAAAGTTCTTAATCAAAGTCAAGACTCGATGCAAACGGTTACATAGATTAGGCATACTAAACATCGTTTTGTTTCAATGGGCTGTTGCCAATTTAACTCATTTCGCTGAAATGAGATGATATTAAGCGAGCAAGGGAAAAAAATGCAGACGATAAAAAGTAGGACGAAACATGAAAAAGAAAATGACGTGACAAGAAGTTTAAGTTGATTCGAAACGAAAGCTAAGAACAAGGCTTTCTTTTTATGAGTTTTTTATACGCTTGCTTTACACTTTCGCTGTAATGCTTTCTCTTTAAATCTTTGCTATAAATATGGTACATTAAAAACATACCAGCAATTAATGAATTGAAAGTTGTGTGACGTCATTTTGAGGATGGAAAGTTTCTTCTTTTATTTATTTATTTAGAGTGCTAGTCTAATTAGTGTCTTAAATTTCAGGTTATTTATTTGTTAATATTTTTCCCATTATGTGTTGAGATATTAATTATGACATATACCAACGCATAACGTTGAAGGATGTGTTTTAATTTAATAATATCTTAGAATAAACTATCGTTAGACTTTTTTCGAAAAAAGAAAGAGAAAAAAAAACTTTTAATTTATCCTTTAATATTAGAAATCTAAAACTGCACTCACATTTAAATTCGAGAAAAAAATATTGTTTGTATAATTTTTATTGAAGTATATATATATATACTTAAAGCTTCTAAAAATGTTTAAAAACTATGTAAATTATAAAAATGCATACAAAATGATTCTATAATTATTTTTTAATAACATGAAAGGAATTAATTGTAATAATTATATTTTCAAAGTGAAATAAGATGTGATTAATTTAGCCCAGTTTTAATCACAATTTTGTTTAGAATAGTTTTTTTTTTCGATTTTAATTTATATTTTCACCTCAATCTTTTTTTCTTATTATTTGCTTCCAGTTGTCAACCATGTTTTCCAAGCTATAAAAATAAAGATTCCATATGGAAAAATTCATTTAATTAAAATAAAAATTAACTCTTATTAAGGCTAAATATCGTGTAGTATTTTAATACCTAAATAATTTTTTATATTTTTTTCATGTTTAGAAAATAATTCTAAACTAAAAAAATAAAGTTTTCATTTGGGAAAAATTCATTTAATTGAAATAAAATTGAACTCAAACTATGGCGAAAAATCGTCTGGTATTGAAATATATATATTATTCTTTTTTATATTTTACTTGTTTTGAAAACAATTCTAATTTATGAAAATAAAGCTTCCAGTTTAGAAAAATTCATTTAATTGAATTAAAATTAAATTCTTTTCCAATTCTAAAAATCGTCTGGTATTCAAATAAGCAAATCGTTATTTTTTATATTTTCCATGTTTAAAAACAATTCTAAATAATGAAAATGAAGCTTCCATTTTGAAAAATCAATTTATGCAAACAAATTCGAACTTTTACTATGATTAAAAATCGTCTGGTGTTTAAATATCCAAATCAGTCTTTTTATCCTATCCGGAATTGTTTTTTAGGAAAGCCTAGACCGTTATGCACGTCCTTAGCGTGCGGCAGGTGCCATTTTGGGCACTGTGCCAACTAGGTCGAAAAAGCTTTAGGTTGAACGACCGACACACTCACTTCCGTACCTGAAGGGAAAAAAATAAATAAATAAAAGAAGGAAAATTTGAGTAGCACGCGACAAATACCGTTCACTCCAGTAGAAAGTTATTGAGAAATTACTAATCGAATATCAAACGCGTTGACGCATTTGAAGTTCGTTTAATCCTTTATTTTATCGGATTTTGTTATTTATCTGTTTACGATTTAAAAGAACTTGAAAGTAAATGATGGGTTAGGTCAAGGACCTGATAAAAAAAAGTCTCATCTCTGTGCTTATTTTTTATTTTAAACATATTTTTTTAGTGTTTAAGGTTAAAATATCAGTTTTAATTTCGTTTTCCGTTGCAACAGCTATTGCGACATAAAGGAAGTAATCGTCGTTTGTTCAGCTGATGTATTTAAAGCCATGGGTATTCTAGAAAATTATATTCATTTAGGATGAAAGTGAATGTATGTAATAAACTAAAAACTATCGTAATGTTTGTCGACTTATTATTTAAAAGTTGCTTTTTCATTTTCCGGAAAATTCATCCAAGAGTAGAAAAAAATGTTATTTTTAAGAAAATCAACAGAAAATAACATTGCATATTTAATAATTTGGATAATAAGCACAAGTTAATAAACTAAAATAAATTGCAAATTATAAATCATGAATGTCTACTTTTATTAATTTTTATCTTTTCACCAATTATTTCCAAATAAATAAATAAGATGCATACGGAGGGCATAGGACAAATCAATAAAAAGTCGTATTTTCAAATCGTTCAAAACAACATTTCAAGAGCATTTGTAGTAAAAATGTAACTAGTATCTAACTAGTAGAAATTCTATTGTATGGTAAACTAGTAGAAATTTCACTTTGATTTAATTTCTAATGGAAAAGTGGAAAATAAACAAAGGGTGGCTTTCCACTGTATTGCCCCAAGCTCTTTGTGAATAATAAAAATTAATCGAAAGAATTTTTAAGATTTGCAAAAACCAACCCTCAAGTTGAAAATATGCTAAAAGAAATGTTGCTAAACACATAAATTAAAATGAATTAAACCCTAATTTTTATTTATCAGAATAAAGTATCGTCTAGTTAAAAAAAGTTTGGGAGATGCATCTTTTCCAAAATAAAAACTTATTTAATTTTATTTAATTAGACAAATGCAATTTTCATTGTGAGGTGACTAAACACAAAAATGTCTATAATTACATATCCTTCAAATAATGTGGAAACAAACTGAGATTTGTAATCATTAAAAAATATTGATAACGAATTTAAATAAATTTAGCGTGAAAATAAATAAATCTATTTACTTTTTAACCTAACGTAAACTGAAGTGCAAAAGTTTCATTTTGCTCTGTCAAACATTTTCATATATTTAAAAATATCAAGAGATTAAATTTAATATCTGAAATATTATCTCTTACTCTTTTAAATCTATACTAGTTGACCTATACTTAATCTCATAGTTTTTGTTAAACCTATCCTCAGTTATTTTAAACATATATTATACTAAACCTATACTAACTATAGTACTATTTCTCTTAGTTTTTTAAACCTATGCCTATACTGTAGGCATTAAAATATAGTTAGTGATAAATTTATATCCTCTTTTTAATTCTTCAACAGAATGCAAGTTTTATTTTAACAGATTTGTTTTTAACATTGAATTTCTGTTGCAGATAAAGACAAACACCCTTTATAAATACTGGTCCTCTTTCAAGGCATTTAGGATTAGACCAATTAATTTTTCATAAGTTAAAGATATTTTATTGAACATAGATTCTGCACAACACACTTAATTTTTCATGGATAATTATAGACATTTCATAGAATATAGATTTTTTACCGAGGGATATAGAAATTAATTTTACCTAGAACATAGATTTTTCATAGAATATTTAATTTTTCATAGATAATTATAGATGTTAACTTTTTATTGATCATAGAATTTTAATAGAGAATTATAATTATTTTTTCCTAGAAAATAGATTTTTCTTAGAGCAATTAATTTTTCATATATAATTATAGATATTAATATTTCATAGAAGAAGTACTTTTTCATAGATAATTATAAACATAAATTTTTCATAGAAAAAATAATTTTCCATTTAATAATTTTAGACTTCATTTTTTCTTAGGTAATTTATAGACTTTATTTTTCATAGAACAAGTTTATTTTTTCACAAATGGCATTTTTTTGAAAATGCGTTTTCATGTTCTTGACAGGAAAAGTGGCGCCGCCACCAGTAAAAAACAATTGCAAATGCGTCACACGAAAATTACATAAAATAAAAAAAAATCAAGAGCAAAACGACATTTAAGTTTTCCAGACGTCATAAAAAATGACGAAAGTGTTCTAAATAATCTTCACTCCAAACAAAAAAATAAAAACACCTAATTGTGCCAATAGCGATAAATATGAGGAAGTAAAAAAATGCTGATTTATATTGACCTTTTCATATTACAAACTCTCTCTTTCAATCAAGTTTTTACTTTCTATTGCCTTGAAGTTGGAAGTGGGTTAAGCTCATTTTCATCTGAGCCTCCTGGCTTGAAAAGTGAATCTTTTCTTAGAGTGGTAATTTCTTTCCTAAACCAGTCTATTTCCTCCATTTGCAATCATCGCTGTAATAAGGTTAAAGAAACCCTTCGGCTAGCATACGTGGGGAAAATAATTTATCTATTTGTTTTAAACTTTATTTATTTATTGTTCTCGATTGTAAATAATAAAGAGGGAAAGTTTAGTCGTGCTGATTTTAATACTTTTCTCATAAACAGTATTTTTTTCAGCGCATTCTTCGCGGTTTTGAAGAGCCTCTTGCTCACAAAAGTATGGAAAACGTGACATAGTAAACGAGATATCTCGTCACTGGCACGCATGGTTCAGTAAATATGACATGATTGGAAGACGAGAAATCTAATCTTTAATTCACATAGATAGTGTGAAACACAGATCGATGGTTAAATAGATGCAGTGGGAAAATAATGTATATATTCGTCTTCGATAAATAAAATAATGTATTAGAGACAAAATAATTTGGAATGCAACAATAATGCGTAAAAGATGAGATATCGTGTCTTTAACATACAATTATTCCAATAAACGAGTTATCTCGTCTTATTTTCTGCACAACGAGATACATTTTATAAATGCATAAATTATTGAGGAATGATAGGAACTGTTTGAAGAGTTTTATACCGACATAAAGGTATTATGTAATAATATATAAAGTTAATTGAGCTTATCTCATAATGTTGAGGAATATATGCTATTTTGATCTCACTGAATTATCTATAATGAAAGAAAATGAAATAAAATATGCGGAAAATAAGAAATTATTTTACATTTAATTACACAATTAACTATATGTTTTAAAATGCTGAAATAAGCTATTTTTTTTAAGATATAAATTTTATAAAGTTTAGAAAGTATGTGTTTCACACAAGAATTTTAATTTTTAATGTATATAACTTTTCTATTTAATAACTTTTTAAATGTTCATTTGATTTAAATAAACATTTAATAGCATAAATATTACTCATGTAGTTTCTGTTCCACAAATGATTATTTTAATCACGTCTATGGATTTGCAAACAAAATGCAATTTTTTTTTTCCGTTCAAATGTAACGATATTTAATAAAAAAAATAATTTAAAAAAAATTATTTACAAAACTAGCAATATATATACTTTTAGGATTTCATGTTATTTTGCAAAAAAAAAAAAAAAAAAAAAATAGCATTTGGTTATAAAAAGAAAAAACCTTCTTCGGTTAGTCCGATGGCAAGGGACTCTAAGACGTAACCCGTTTACCACTGTTTAGATTTTACAAATCAGCAGTGTGACAAGTAACTAGACGGAAGCAGCATAGGAATTTGAAAATCATCGTCTTAACCGGAAACAAATCCTGAGTTGGGCTCCCTAGCCCTATGCCCGCATTCCCTATAGCATGTTAATCTTTTTATATGTGCCCACTACTGCAGGGCTCGAAAAACCGCCCGTCCGTCCGTCCTCGGCGGTCAAAAATTCCCCGCGGACAACAAATTTCTCGAATCCGACGTCCGCACGGACGGCCATTTTCCCGTTAAAGTTCGTGATACATTTTCAATTTTTGTTATCTTACAAGAGTCTATCGCCTCACTTCTATAATGACCCTCTAATCTAGAAATACAGCAACATACTGCGCTTGGTGAAATTGATGTTTTCTCTGTCTGGGAGTACTGCAGCGGTTGAAAGGAGCTTTTCAGTAATGAACTTAGAAAAAAACACATTACGTACTGGTCTTAACAAGAAGCGTTAAACGCAATTATGAACATCTACCTAAATGGAAAACCCCTTTCAGATTTCTGAGCACAAACCTCTGTAAATCTGTAGATTGATTGTGGAACTGGCAAACGTCATATTTGATTCATTTAAAAAACGCAGTACCCTCGGATAAATTGGCATTCCAGATAACTTGACCTTTGTCATTTAAATTATTTCATATAAGAAATAAATTATTTCATAAAATAAATACTAGGTTACTATTAGTAACTTAGTATTTCTTTTATAACTGTATAATGTTATCCTAGTATTTGTAATCCTAATAACTACTAATTCATTGTGCAATTTATATGATAAATGTTTGTAATAAATAAGAGAAAATTATATTTTTATTTATTAGAAGTGACACAAGGGCATTATTTTATTTTTGGCGGTGACTTAATACTCACCCATCTTCATATAAATGAGCACCAACTTGTCATAGAAATAAAAGCGGCCGGTGCGCAATTCTGATCAAATCACCAACATTTATACCGTTGGTCTAAAAATCATGGAACTTTCTCCTCCATTACCATTCTGGTTGACAACTGGATGTTGTGGGAGTGAACCTCTATTTCGTTTCGGAGGAAGGAAAACCCTGAAAATAATTAACAGCCAGCCCGACATTAATTTAATTTGGTACTCGAATCCGAGATCGCTTTTATTTTGCGTGAGCGTCCTACCTCTATAAATTCAAATTCACATGTATATTATTATAATTATTATTTTACAACCAATTATATAATGAAACTAATTAACCTTTTTTCCTAATTATTACGTAAAATAGTTTAAATTAAATAAAACAATTGCAGAATTTAAGGATAAATATACTTATAAAAAATAAATGAATAAAAAAAATTAATGAATAAAAAAATTAATGAATAAAAAAAAATAAAAAAAAATATATAAATTAAAAAAAATAATAAAAAAATAAACAGAGAACTTTTAAAAGAATAACAAGTTTAGGTTTCGTAAGAAATATTGTTTTACGTATAACACTTTCGTCTAATTAAAAATATAACATGTTAATTAAATGTTAATTAAAAATATAACATCTCTTAATAAGAAACGAAGAAAAGCAGTCTTAAAATCAAAAACAATGAAAAAAATTTCTTAACCTTTGAAATTTTCTCTAGTTTCCCTGTTTCAAAAATAACAAAAAATTAAAACTGCACTTGACTAATAAAACAATTCTATTAAAATAACAAAAACAAATAAATTTGAAGAACAACGAAGCGCAAAACCCTTTTTTTTTCTCATTCACTTTCAAAAACCGGTTTTCGACGGTTCGTGCGTGTGCAAATTAGGTAAGCAGTGGAAAGCGAGGTTGAAAATAATAACAAAAAGTAAACAAATAAAAGAGGAAAAATTCGGTTCCGTTAGAACGAAACGGTGTCAAGACTGCAAAATCTAAGATTTTTAATGGAAGAAAGCGAAAAGAGGTTTTTATCGAAATAAAAAGTAGTATTTGTATTAGCCTTCAATGCAAAAAACGATAGAATTTTGCATCCACTGCTTTTTCGGGGTCATTGACCTACGCAGCGCATGCGTCGCAACATAGTCGAATTAAACAGCTGATTCTCAGAGCTCTTCGTTTCAAATTGGAGAAATAGCAGCATGATGGGACGAATGCCCTGTGGCGCGGAGTTTATGCTAGGAAATAGCCTTTATTATGTTTCAATTCAGAATACTTGTAATTGGCGCGATTCTTTGGTGAAAATTAAATCTCGCCTGTCAAGTTCGGACAGTTATTTTCTCTATCTCGTTGGATAGGGGTAAGTAATTATGTATATGAGTGTTTCTTTTCCTTATTTTTTCTTGCGTTTTGTTATTATTATGATATTTTGAAGATAACTATCATTAATATTTTGTAATTATTTTTTATTTCGATGCTTCGAACTAGGAATGTAAAAATATTTAAAAATAATTTTTCTAACGTTTTTGTGTTTCGCTTTTAATTTTCTTTTTTTAACTTTTTTTTTATAATTTTTTAATTTTATAAATTTTTTAAAAACTTTTTTAACGTTTTTTTACCGTTTTTAACTCTTAAAAAACTTATTTCTAAATTTAAAAAAATAGAAAGAAATATTGAGATATTAGTTTTTTTTTTCGGGGGGGAGGGGCTTTATTTTTGACAATATTATATCTTACTTTTAAGTAACTATGAAATTATTTCTTTTTTAAAACTGATGTTCTAAAACAAATAATAAAAAAAAGTATTTAAAATATAAAAATAGTTTTTTAAAGTTGTTAGTGTACTAACGGGAATTATTAGATTTTTGAAATGTAAATTATTTTTAAAGGAACAATAAAAAATTATATCATTAAATGAAAACATACATTAAAATATTTTTTAAAGCTATTATAATACAACTTTGTATTATAATTGGATTTACGTTATTGTCAAAGTTCTATTTTTTTTATAAGATCATTGAAAATAATACCTACGATTAATTTAATTATATATTTTTAAATTATCAATTAAGTTTGTATGTGACCATTATGTAAAAAAATTAGACTAAAATTAAACACCAGACGAGTTTCAGCCATAGTTATTTCAATTAAATGAATTTCCCAAAATAGAAACTTTAGTTTTTATAATGTAGAATTTATAAACATGGAAAAGTTTTGTATTTTCTAACGCCAGACGATTTTTAGTTATAGTTCAATTTTATTTCAATTAAATTAATTTTTCAAAATTTCAATGAACTGAATTTTCCAAAAATGAAGATATTTCATTAGATTTAGAATTAATATTTCATTCTATAGTGTTTTTTTTATCTACATAAATGTATATAATGATGTCAAAAAAATTTATGTACGTGTATTTTGATTAGAGCATTGAAAGTTATGTATAAAACTCTTAAAATAGAATTTATAGTTTATTTGATATTTTTATGAATGATTCAATGTTAAATAATTGTATTTTTGACTCTTTATTACATTTTAAGGAATTTATTATGAAAACAAAAATGAAGTATTTCCTTTCTATTATTTTACATTTTTTCTAACTTTGTATCTTTTATTATTTTTGTTACTTAAATTATGTAAATGTAACTAATAGTAATAGCAAATTTAAACTGTAAATATAAACATAAATTAAACAAGTAGTAAATATAGAGTTATAAAAATAATTTCTTATTTGAAATATAAATTAGCAACAGAAGGCCTTTTTTAGTAATATTTTGAATCACAATAATCTTTTTATGCTGTATTTTTCAAATTTCCCTACGACTTTTAAAAAGTAAAAATTGGTTTATTTATGAATTAGATTTGCAGAAATATCACGGTTTTAATAATTTGAGTAAATTTTGTTATTAAAATTAATTGATTTATAAAATGACGTTCAGGCGTAAAGCAATGATTTTATATTTTAATTAAAAAGTAATTTGTTTTGATCAGTGGCATGCAAAGATGTGTAGATGCCCTCGGCATAATTTCGAAAAAAGGACTTCGCCTCTTAACAAAAGGAGTGTTATAAATTAATCTTTCGAGGCAGCAAAAAACTTTATTGAATGAAAAATAAAAGAATAAAAACAATATATATTTGTAGAAATTTAAATTCATTTTTGCGTAAATACTTCCTTTGTGAAATTTGATGAAAATTATATTTTATTCTTTATTTAACTTTTTATTTAAGCTCATCAAAAAATTTAACTTCCTTGTTAAAATAATTCTGGTTACAAACTTTCTTTGCACTAAGCCAAGAGATTCCCCCTTTGACTGGTTGCCTGGGGATGCTGTCCGCTGGTTTTGCTTTTTACTCGTTGAAAGATCATCGCTATAGTAGTATTTATTTGTAATTAAAGGGCGTTGTGTAAAGACCGCCCTTAATGTGTATTTCTAGAATTCTTAGTCAAAATGTAAAGAAAAAAGTCTGCTCATTGGGGTGGCAATTAAGATTTAAGCTAAGAAAAAACAAAAATGTTATCGAATTACTAGTACTAGTTTTGAAAATACCAAAAACTTGCAAAGTACCTTTATGGAAACAATACTGAGGGATAGTTTTACGGGAAAATGTCACTTTTGACGAAAGTATTGCATATGACTACATTGCTATAAGTCTTTGAATTATATGAGTGTTTTTTCCCCTTGTAAAGATAAATTGGCTTATTAAAGTATATCAAACGGTTAGAAAAGATTTTTATGATAGGCAGAGATTTATTATTTTCTAAACGAAGTAAACTCTTTGAATTACTTCTCAGAGGCTATTCAACCAATTTAGTCAAAAAATTTTTCTTTTACCATAAAAATATTTAGATTAACGTGATGTAAAATATTATTTCTTTTAATTCCACTGTTGATCTTTGAACTTGCTATTTTAGATAACTATAATAAAAATAATAATTAACTATTACCATTGCTTATTTTAAAATTATCTTTATGAAAGAAATTTTAAGAAATTAAAGAAAAAAGTTGCATTCACCCTATTAGTCATAGATATGTGGTTTGATCTTCATAAAGTAAAAAAAAAAAAATGGGAATTACAACAATTTACTTAGCGGTTGTGTGACTCATGTGTTCAACATGGAATTTCGGACCTAACCCAAAAGACGAGGAAATGTCGTGATATTCTCAAATAAACTTATAAGGCATGATTCTTTAAATCAAAGTTTTATAATTATCAATATGAGTATTAATTTTCAGTCAGATTGCCAGTAAGTCAGATTCTATTTATGACTGATAAATAAAGAAAAAAAATATTCCAATGTAATTACTTTTTAATTAGTGGTGATGGCACAATGGATAAGGCTTGGTTTCGATTTCCGGTGGCGGTTTTAAGCCCACCCAGCTGCAGATCGACGGGTATCTGTTTGGGTGTGAAATAAAAGTGGTCGGTGCGCAATGCATACCATAAAACCACCATCGAGCCGCTACGCAATTTCCTAAATAATTTAGTATTCAGATTTTATTTATGATTTAACTAGACACAAAACAGTAATGCCAATGGCATTACTCTTTAACAACTCAAATAGTCATAATTATTGTAATAGCCTTTTCTCTTTTTAAACTAGACTATTACAAATTATTGCAATGGCATTAATTTTTTGAAAACTCAAATGGGTCTTGTATTTCCAATAACACTTTTTTCTAACTATTTTAAATGGTCTAATTATTCAAAGTGCCATATCATTTTGGTCATTAACTTTTTTTTACGACTTTATTTAGATTTGTTTAGAAAAAGAAAAAACTAAACATTGTAATCTTTTATTACGACAGTTTTGTTATAACAAAACAAAGTATCTCAAAGATAACAAAAGGGGTATATTGTCTAATTTATTTCATGATTTGATTAGAAATGAAAAAATAAGGTCAATGACATCACTCTTTAACAACTCAAATAGTCATAATTTTTCTAATAGCCTTATTAAGTATGAAATAGTAAAAATTATTGTAATGGCAATTTTCTTTAAAAACATAAATGATCCTGGTACTTTCTTGACTTAAATCTCTTAATATTTTAAATAGTCTAATAATTTGAAGTGCCACATAACCTTGGCTATTAACTTTTTATTACGATTTTAGAAAAAAAAAAAAAAAAAAAGAATTAAGCACTTTAATCTTTTATAACGAAAGTATTTTTGTAACAAAACTAAGCATCTCGCAGATAATAAAAATAGTAAATGGTCTAACTTATTTTATGATTTGATTTTTAAAAAAAATGCCAATGACATCACTTTTTAACAACTCAAATATTATAATTAGTCAAACAGCCTTATTACTAAAAACTGAAAAAGTAAAAATTATCTTTAAAAAACCAAATGGTCCTGGTACTTTCAATGGCATTACTATTTAAATATTTTAAATATTTATATATAATTTTCTAATTATTCGAAGTGCCATATCATTTTGGCCATTAACTTTTTATTACGACTTTATTTAGAGTTGATTAGAAAAAAAAAAGATCCAAACACTATAATCTTTTATTACGAAGGTATTTCGATAACAAAAACAAAGTATCTGGCAGATAATAAAAGGGGTAAATAACCGATGATTCACAAAGCTCTGGGAAAAATAAATCACTTGTCAACACTATTTCAATCATTTCCTCGGCATTCTTAAGTCAAAGGAAAGACCGTTAAAATATTCCAGTACAAAAAAAAAATAATGTTCTCTGACAGAAAGTTCAGTGCCATTTTGTAATTCTCTTAGCGTTAGAGAAAACAGCTAATAAAACAGTTCAAAGAGTTTTCTTTGGCATTATGCCGGGCAGGGATTTTGCAGATACGACGTAGCCTTGAAATAGGTAGCAACAAATGTATTAAATGAGTAAAAATGTAGAGGTCATTGAACTCTTCTCACATTTCCTGGTTTCTCCCGATTCAGGTAATAAAAACATTTATTGATTACATTTATCCTTTTTCACCGTCCACCCTCTCCGAACGTCCTCTAAGCAAATTTGAGCTGAGCTATTTTGGGAGATCGGTTTCGATCATTCACACTTTTGAATTGTTTTAAAAATAGGATTTATGTTTTGTTATTTAAAGGATGAGACAATAACGTTACCGTTGAATGTAAATTGTTTTGAATAAGTTGACCAAAAATAGCTATTATGCAATTTATTTAGTACTTTTTATTAACGTTTGGGTTTCAAAGCAAACGATAACTGTGAGTCAGAGATCCGGAAAAACTCATTCTTATTAACGAAATTGCGTTGCTGGAAAACAAGCTAACTTACTCACGTTTCGCCCGATGGCAATTTATAATAAGTCTATTTCTATCAATATTTTATGTGATATCCATACTTGCTGAGAGTGAGGCGCTTTATTGTGAGTACTCTGATGACAAGGGAATTACCGAGTCAAATATAAAATAAACTAATCTTGATGGCAGTTATTTTAAAAAAGCTTGATTGTCGGAAAACTAGATAAACCATATGGTTAGTTCGATGGTAGTAAAGTTCATTGAAGTTTATATGATATGCGATGCATGACATGAGTTATGTACTCATCGATCATACATATAATGTCCACTGGGTTGTGAACTGATTAGTTAGTGTGAGAACTCAGAAGACAAGGAAACACGAAGACAATGGTAAAAAAGACTTATAAAAGACCGTATTCTGATGTAGGAGGTGAAGGGTTAGCCTGATGTTAATATCTGGTTAGTGTATCCCTGTGGATAAGTTTAGGGCGATATGTCAAGATCGATGCATATAGATTTTGTTAATTTTTTAAAAAAAATTTTTTTTAGTATCCTTTTAAATTTTTGATTTATTATTTTTATTCCCAGTCTTCGCCCTAAGATCCATTTGAGATCAGAAGTTTAATTAATTTTTGTGTACAATAAAAATAATATATTTTGAAAAACATACCAGGAAATAAAATAGTTCAGAAAATGCCCTATATAAATATATTTGTTTGTTTATAAATTTACCATAAAAGTAGTTTACATAAATGAGTGCCATTCAAATGTTATTTCTAACTCTAAAATTATTCGTCGGTATCCTTTTATTTCCAAATATCTCAAAGTGCCTGTTTTAGAAAATGGGTTTAAGATTTAAGTGAGTGTTCTCGCCTGTCTCCGGTGATCCCCGTGGCGCTACGAACAAACTCAGTTCCGGTCACCGGTGACCCCCATGGCATTCAACGTGTTAAAAAAATAATTTACTTATTTTTTTACTAATTTTTTAACAATTGAGGAGCTAAAATATCAGGTTTACTTCTAAAGACGATAATTTAGATTTCATGGTAATCTAAATTATCGTCTTACGTCTAATTATCTTAACATTTACTTTCAATGGTAAATGAAAAAAATATGTTATAAAAAGTTGTTAATTTAATCTCTTTTAATAAAAAATAAAATTTTATGAGTCACAACTTCTTGCACTTTTTAGTCGCCCGTGGCAATCTTGCATAGTTATATTTATTTTTTTACTATCGCCGGAAAACTTTTTTAGGTTTAAGACATCAGATCTTAAATATACACACTTTGTGTATGACAAGCTGTCAAAATTTATAGAAAATAAAATTTTTAACAAATTCTTAATAATATCATGCATGATAAAATTGTGTTACCTAAGTCAACAGGCTATTAAATTATATATAAAAAAATTATACATATTTTGGCACATCTGCCTCAAAATTGAAATACACTGATTAACCGTTAATTAAGATTATAGTTGTAGTATAACGCGGGGAAAAAAATTTAAGTTTTTAATTTTTCAGTTTAGGAAAAAGTTGAAAAATGGATGAAAAGCAAAAAATAAATAAATAAAATTAAAACAAATTAAATAAAGAAGTAAATCTTTTTTAGCTGAAATTTAAGTAGCTACAAAATTAATAGAAAATTATAAAGCGGAAAAAAATTATTAAAAATATTACACTAGATTATGAATGTTAGCTGCATGTAAAATAATTAGAGTTGAAAATTTATTTCTATACATTTACTTCATAATGTTAATTATGTTAATACGAATTACGATTGTATGTTAATGCATAATGTGTAATAATTGTATAGGTTGTATATTTATTACTATTATTTGTTTAAAAAAAAATAAACATTTCCCACCCTTTTACTAATGCAAGATGTTATGTGGTTTAAAAGCTTTGAAGTTGTTGATTATTTTATTGCTTTGAGTCTTATGATTGAAGTACATTGCACATGCTATAGATTTTAAAGATTAATTAGCTTATTATTCATAAATTAAATTGCTTGTATAGTTTATTCATTAAATAATTTATAAAAAAATATTGATTATTAAATTTTTATTAATTTCATGATATAAGTAGCGTTTAATAGTTTATAGTCGTTAATTCGTTCTTTATTAATAAATAAATGTAAGTAATCAGTGATACTTTTCTATTAATGAAATGATTTTTTAAGTGTCTTAATTTTCAAGTAGAAAATATTCATTAAATTTGTGAACATCTTCTAGTGTTTTATATTACATTTCGAGATTCAAAAAGGGCAATATAGCTCTGATGTATGCATATAAAAATACCGAGTGCGTCCTATTTTTGTATTTCATACAAATTTCATATTCAGGAATAACAAAAATAACTCATTTTCATTCTTTTAGGTCAAAAACTCTTTTTTTTTTACGAACATAAACTTGGATTTATGTTAAATTCATTCTTTTTCTGTCACGGGTTATTATTTCAATTCGTTTTCATTTTTCCATACAAAGAATAAAATCGAAGAATAATAAAGAGCTACGTAACAGCTAGTTTATAAAACAGAATTTTATATTTAACTCTAAATATTTTCAGAGATATTTAAACAAGTTAAAATCCATAATTGTACAATTTTGTGTGGAATTATTGAAACAATAAAATATGCTATCCATTTATTTAATAAAATAATTCTCTATCGTATAATTAACTTTCAAAATTTGATTACAGGTTTATTGAATTTTCCATCACTTTTTTTTAATTTTGTGAGAAACTGTTTTTTTTTTTAAATCTGCAACTATTTAATGATGTTTTAAAAATATAATCAATTTATTATTAATTTTTTAAAGTCTATAGCTGAATTTGAAAAATAATATAATTATTTTGATTTTATAGCTATAATTATAGTTATAATTAATTGATAGATTTAATAGTTGTAATTCATCGGATTCAGTAAATATTAAGGATAATATGTGATAAATATTAAAAGAAAAACGATATTTTAGCGGAATTATTTAAATCGACCAAGTGACGTGTATTTTTGATTTTTCTTAGAATTTAAGCTAAATAATAATATTCATTGTTATTAGAACATATTTATCTTAATTCTGATGAAAAATTATCTTCTAAGTATTTTAGAAATTGATTAATAATTTCACAGTTGTTAAACAGTATACTTTGTTAGTTATCAGTCTTTTTTCTCAGATTAAATAAAAAATTAATACTTTATCCCAGATTTAATTTTTAAGTGAAAATGTGTGTTTTTTAAATCAGATTTATACTCATCTAATTTTATAGTAATCTTCCAATATTACTACTGGAAGAGAATGCGAAGACCTTTACCTATATGAAATCGCGACCTGAGTACTAGCCCATTCATCTGATTGAAAGTTATTTAAAAAGTTGCCTAAGAAAGTATTAAAAGTATGTAGTCCGATCAGACCGCAATGAAGATAAACCAGTTTACGAAAGAGCCATTTAAGTAAAAATACCTCCTACAACTGAAAGCCTCCTCGCGGTTTTTATATGTAGTCCGATCAGACATCACCTCCTACATCAGAAAGCTTCCACACGGTCTTTTATAAGTAGTCCGCGCAGACTATTTAAAAAATGAGCCATATGGGCGCATGAACCCAAAACCTTTTATAAAAGTAGTTGAGAGAAATTTATCATATATATTTGAGAATTAAATTTGTAGTGGTTGACAAGTGAATGAAGCAAATCAATAATATTCATAAATAAAACAAATTTTTAGACATATATTTGCTACCACTTTCTTATTTTAACTAGATTTTGTATTAAATGACTCAATCGGAAGTGGATATCCTTCACAGTGGTCTGATCGGACTACCTATAAAAAAAACCGTGTGGAGGCTTTCAGCTATAGGAGGCGTTGGTTGAGGAGTGCCCTATGTCCTGGACTATGAACTTCCGAAAATAAAAATAGTTCCTTTCCTGCATTTCATCTATCTTCAGTGACTTTCAGACTTGAAATTGAGAGTTGTAAAACGAAGAAGGTAAAGTCAATAGTTGTAGGTAGTTATATAGCAAAATAAACATTTTACTGACCCGTATCTGACTTATTAATGGAGAGGAATTTAAATAAGTTAAGCCTCTAATTAAAAGCTTCAAATATTGTGTAGTTTGAAGAACTAAGCTTATATATCGAAGATATTTGATTCTAAGCTCATGACATCACAATTTTCTCTTTCGATGTAACAACTCATTTCCCGCAGACATTGCGCTTTCTCAACACTATAAAACAAATTAGTAAAAAAAAACGACAAAACTTTATTGACTATCTAACAATATTTCTAAACCAAATGAACTTCCGAAATTGAAAATAGTTCCTTTCCTGCATTTAATCTATCTTCAGTGACTTTCAGGCTTGAAATTGAGAGTTGTAAAACGAAGAAGGTAAAGTCAATAGTTGTAGGTGTGATATAGCAAAATAAACATTTCACTGACCCGTATCTACTGACCTAGTGACAGTAACAAGCGACGAAGCGGTTGGCTTGTCATGAAAGTACCGTTGCACGACCTACTCATTTTAGGAAAGGCCGCCCAAATAGTGAATCCCTTTTCAAGAGGCAATAACCTCCCTACTGTTCGGAACAATAGGATTAAGCTCACTTATTTCAACCAACTCTTTTGTTCTAACTCTTTAGGTTTGTTGAACTTTTCCCTAACCTTGATAAGATCTTTCCGGAATTTCTGACATTTATTTAGCTAGTGATTTTTGACTCCTACGCGTCTATATTTGTATGGGAAGGGATATTTGAGGTTTAAAATTGGTTTTGACACCTGTTTTGGGCACATCGACCCTCAAAGGAAGTATCAGTAGGTGAACTAATGGAAAGTTTGGCGGGAAATGTGGTGAATACATGTATATTTTTAGGCATTTTGTCGGAGAACTTTTTAATACTAGGAGACTAGGCTCAAAATGATTGTATAAGAAAATGGACATATCCTCTAAAGTACGCACAGTGGGATAAAAATCGATTTTTGTCGTCAAAAATGGAAAAATGAAATATTTTCAAGAGTTACTTTTTGTAGAAAGAGTTACTTCAAGAGTTTGTAGTAGAATAATGTCCAAGGATTGTGATAGTGACCCTTAATTTGCTATTGAATAAATAATAAGCTCAATAAAATTCAGATAAAGTTAATAAAAAAATATTGGCTATATTCGATTAATTGATAATTTAGCCAAATTAGCAAATATTATCATCTATTTTTTTTGCTTTAAAATTATGTATGTCAAAGATAGGTAAATTGCTTCTATTTGATTGGGGCAATTTGAGGCTTTTTTTAGCCCTTACAAAATATAAGGTTTGATTTAAACATGCAAATGAATGCAAAAACAAACTTTATTAAAAAAACTTTTTTATCTGTATATTAAAAGGTCATTAATATAAAATATATAGTTAATTTTCATATAAATATTCATTGTAAACGTTCATTTTATTCAGATAAACATAGCTCATTTTTCCGATATTTTTTAGGTTTTTACTTAATTTTATTGCACATATTATTTATTTAAGAGGAAAATAAAGTTCACGATCATTTTTTCTTTTAGTATTTTACTATAAAATACATTATAAAAGTAACTCTTGAAATGCTTCATTTTTCCCTATCTTGACAGCAAAAATCGATTTTCATCTCACTTTGGTGCCTTAAAAATACCTATTAATCAAAATGATCATATAAGGAAATGAACATATCCTAGTATGAGTGTTAAAAATCCTTTAGGCATAGCTAAAAATAATCTAATAAGAAAATGGACACATCCTGATCTGTGCATCAAATACGGACATAGATCTAAATGATCTTATAAGAAAATGGACATAAACTGATAAGTGCGTTAAAAATGGACAAAAATCAAAATGATTATATGAGAAAAAGGACATATCTTGATATGTGCTTTAGAAAAAAAAATAGGCATAGCTCAAAATGATGCATATTAATAAGTGAAAAAAGAACGTACCTTAATAAGTGCGTTAAAAGAATTCGAATGAAGTTTTCTTAGCATAGCTCAAAATCATGTTTTAAGAAAGTAGGCATATCCTGATGAAGTGATCCTATGAAAATAATTATAGATCACAATGGTAGTATAAGAAAAGGGACATCTCTTGATATGGGCATTGGAAAGAAATTTAAATAAAATCTGCTTGTCATAGCTCAAGATGATATAAGGAAACGGGCGAATCTTGACCCTTGTTTAATATTTTAAGTTTGTTAATTAAATTTGTTTTAAAATTAATCTGAAAACAGTTGACATGTTTTATTATAAGAGACCTGAAAATTGAAGAGCTTAGTGGAGGAAGGAGGTAGGTGACATTTTCATGGGTATTTATTAATTAGGGAAAAATAATATAAAGTGGTCATATCAATATGGTTATATTTATTACAACAGAATTATTTTTTTCTTTCACTTTAATTTTAACTTAACTAATCAACGTTATTTTTTAGTATGCTTGCATGATTTTCATTTTAAATTCGGTAGTGGTAAATGAAATAAAGCAAAAATTATTAGAACCGCCTACTAATGAATCTATAATAAAATACTTCGAATACCACTTCTTTTTTTCTTCTGACCTGAATGCCACTCTGAAAATGTCACTTACCTGGTTCATCCACTACGTTTTCTAATTGTGCTGCAATGTCTTCAAGGTCAAAACTAAGACGGAAAACCATTTAGTTTCTAGTTGGTTTACGGGAGAAGTAAAATAAGCTTTTATTATTTTTAATTATAAAAAAAAACACACCGTTATTTACTTTTTTCTCTGCTTAGAAACATTCATATACGTATGTTTTAACCGTTAACGCTTTCCGAAACAGAAAATTCAGCTTGAAAATTTTAGTAACATAAAATAATAAAATTTTCTAACTGAAGCAACATACTTTAGCATTTTGTTAAGAAAAGTGGTGGCAAAACGTTTAAAAGCAATTAATTTTACATTTCTAGAGGTTTGAAACATTTTTTGAATTAGTGCCAGACAAGATTCAGGCCTGCCAATTACTACTCCGTTTGTGAAATATTTTATAGACTGTTAGACATTTAAAATCAAAGCTTTAAGAGTTTTATGGTGATTTTGCCAACATTTTAAAAGCGCCACCATTAAAGAACAGGAACTAAGTGGCATTGCATATGAACTTTTTAATCATTTATATGTAGTAGTATGGAAAATAAGTTTAAATGAATAAAAAAAAAAATAATACATTCAAACATTAACTTGGCACTAGAATAAACTTTACAAAAAGCGTACAAAGTTGGCAGCCCTGTAGGTGTAAATTTCTCAGGTCTTCACCAGATATAAAATTTAAGCTGCATACAAAAATAATCTTAAAATTCCACAGTCATAGTTTAAAGCTGGCAAAAATATAAATATTTTGCTTACTCATGCCTGCCAACTACTACGCTTTTTGCAAAAAAATAAGTATAGAGGGGTAGACATTTAAAGCCCAAAGCTTTCAAAATTTTTGGTAATTTTACCAACATTTTTAAACCTTACCACGATAGAGCTAAAATTAAGTGGCGTTGCATATGGATTTTAAAATTATTTATATGTAGTGGTGTGGAAAATAAGTTTAAATGAATAAAAAAATACTACATTAAAACACAAACGTAGGTACCACTAGAATAAATTTAAAGTATCTTTTATAGTAATGCTCCTACATTCGAGGTTTGCACGGAATATAATTTCAATTGGTAGTGAGTTCTTAAAAACGTTGATCAGGAGTTAAAATCAAAACCGTTTCTCTTATTGTCTTTTCATACCATTTGTTAAAAAAATATTTAAAAGTGCTGACTAAATTGTTGTAACTCTAAAGTTAAAAACATTAATGTATTATCTTTTCTAATCCTTAGAAAAACAGTTTCTTAGATTTTAGAAATTACGTAGCAGAGCCTTGAGGGCTCAGGGGATAGAGCGTTCGTCTTCTAATAACCCGAACCGGGCTAACCATGGGAGGTTTTCTTTGTTTTCTTCTCCATGTAACGCAAATGCGGGTTAGTTCCACCAAAAAACTCCTACACTAAAGCAAATTTCTCCCAATGCTTGATCCGAGAGTTCCCTTGTCTTCTGATTTGGGTTCAAGCTTACAAGGCTACGGAATTGAACATAAGTAGTCATAAACCCAAAATTGGGCCAGCTGTTCAACGACAGTTATAAATAAATAAATTAAGTAGCAGTTGGATGATATCGTAATGTAAGAAGTAGCTTTTTTGTTACGTTATAGTGACTATCAGTGTTATGGCTGGTAGTTAAAAAAATAATAAAAAATTAAGAGATTGTTTCGTATCGTTATGAAAAATAAAAATTAGGAGGAAAGTTTATTATTGACTTACTAGTCAATGAAGCTCTACTGTATTTTTCTGAAAAGAGTGGTATCTCATTTAATTCATTTTTGTAATTTTTTTCTGAGAACAACATGTATTGGTTAACCGTAAATCATCAATAATATAAAAATGCAATTTTAATCTAATATTATGTGTTTGCAATGTTTAGTTTTCTTATACCACAAGACAATAAAAGAAAATCGCAATATAACTAAAGAAAACTGTGTAATAAATATATTTTTCTTTTTTTATATATATATATATTTCGAACATGTTTATTTATGCTTTCTAATTCTTTCTGAAATATTAGATATCCAAAATATAATAGTATTTAACACCAAGAAATTCATTTTCAAAATTAATTAAACCAACGTGGTCTTGAGAATTAAAATTTAAATCAAGATTTAAATTAAGAAGATGAATAGAATAAGAGTAATAAAAATAAATTAATCACACATTAGAAAATAGAAATTTTATGAGAAAATGATAAATAAAAATAGACAATCATTTAAGCTTACCTGAAACTCATTAAATTAGAAATAAATGAAAAACTTTAACGCCAAAGAGAACAAAAAAATTATAAAATAAAATCTAGTCTTGTTATAATAAAATGGATTATACTGCTTTTAAATCCATTATAAATTATCAAGAGCTAATTCAAAGATTGTTTGCCAAATAAATTATTCCCCAAAATAATATAGTAGAAGTTCATCCATAATTTATTCAAAAACGTTTAGAATTATTTGTTTTCCTTTCGGTAAGCTTAAGGAAAAAATTAAAAAAGAGAAATTGTGAAAAATATTTAAAGCTTTACACGATTACACGTGTGCTAACGAAGCGAGACAGCCTTCGGATAGTGACCTTCCTTTGACTAGTATCAGGTTTCGGTGATTTTAACCAGAGATAATAACTTGAAGAAATCTGATAAGTGTTCTAATTTGCATATATTTTAAGAGATAATGATCTGTTGGTCATAAGAATCTCCTTAAAAGAAGAGAAATACGTGAATATGAAGTGCCTTTCTCAAATTTTAAGTAATGCTTGCATAGAATTATTTTCCAAAAATGTGAAAATTCATTTTATTAGCCTGATTATTAGATCAATATAATGTAATTTAATACTTAGCTTTGAGTTTTTTAGTTTAAGAAAAATGGAAAAGCTGAATTTAATCGTTTGAGAAATAATAATCTTCTGAATGTATTAGTTTAAGAAATAATGATTTGCTGAATATAATCATTAGTTTAAGAAATGGTTATTTGCTACGTAAGAAAATCTTTCAGAAGTAAAATACGTAAATATTCCTTGGTGATACGACATTATCAAATTTTGAGTAATTTTTGCATGATTATTTTCATAGGAAAATATAATTTTTGCTCCATCAATAGCCTATATAGTTAAAATTAATTATAATAATAATAATTTTAATTATATTAAGTGCAATTTTTACTGCTCGCAATACTTATAGTAATATAAATAGAAGTAATAATAGTAATTTTTATAATAGTAAATGGTCGAAATTACATTTTGCAATCATGTCTTTGCTACTGTCAGTCAAGCGTGAGTATTACATTCAGACGTCAAAATTTTAATAAAAATAAACCTATCTTACACAGATGTTCAGAAAAATTTTTAAAATATTATTTAAATTTAAAATGGTACTTTGTACTTAAACACTATGCACTTAAATAAAAACCGATAAATTAAAAGGCAACACAATCGAATTATGCCCATTTTAATTTATATTTCGAAAGTATCACAAAATTTTTTATTAATAAAGGGAAAAGTATTATTGCATATTTTTAATTCAAATATAATACCAAATAAAAATAAATAAATATACCCTTTAAAACGTACTATGCATTGTGTAGGTGATAGTTTCTTGTATTAGCTAACACTTAAATTTAAAATTGTCATATCAGGATAATAACATATCCAACGTGCATTTTTTCTATTATTGAAGGATTTAAGGGCAATATAGTGATAAACCGCATTTTTTTAGAGTAGCCACTTTCTAGAAAAAAAATTCAAAACTGGTACAGAGGAAACAAAACGTTTTAACTAATTAACATCAGCGAAGACAACTTGCAGATTAAAATAACCATAAGACTTTGAGAAACTTAAGCTACAACTTTCTGATATTTCCCAAGTTGTTACAACCCTATTAAAACCCACAAGTTATTTAAAAAAAAAAGAAAATAAGAAAAAAAATATATAACAGGCATATCACTAAGTTAAAACAACTGAATCAAGCGCTTCCTTTTCTTAATTGTGTATTTTAAGCTGTGCCCATATTTTCAGACTCATTCCTAGCTTTTAAAACGTCTTAAATTTTTTTTAATCATTCTTAATAGAATTTTAATTTAATGAAACCAATTATTTAATTTTTATTACATTTTACATAAAGCAAATTTAAATATTTTATCTTTTCTTAACAATCAATGTTACGGCTAACTTTTTATTTCACTACTCATTAATTCACTGTAGCGACAAAATCGAAAACAAAATTTATTTTTAACTCTTTATTTCGATTACTGCAAAAATGTTTCAGTTATTAGGTTATACTAATTCTCACGATTCTTCTTGGCAATTAGCTGTAGCAAAAGGATTTTACATTTAATAGTGATTAAGGAGGTTGGCTTTGTTTTTGGCTATTTTATCTTTCGATAAATTGCCAACAATGGATCTCTTCCCATGCTCCTAAGTGTCTGTTGGGAACAATTCAATCGCTTTTTAATTTGACTTTTGATTAGGCTGGTCATGGGGGATTTATCTACCGTGACTTGTCTTTACTGATATTACTATACAAAATTTATTATTTCACTTAAAATGTCTTTTGTATAAAATATTCTTTAATTTTGTGTCTCGAGTTCTTCAACTGTTATTGAATAAAAATTTTATTATGATTATAATCTTCAATTATACCATATAACTACAACCGCACCAAATTTCGTCATTATATAAAAGAAATATGTAATGCCTATTGTGGCATCACAATGTTCATTTTTAAAACGCTGAAATGAAACTTTATCCATTTTATTAAAAACGAGTTTAGAGTTTTATTTATTTATTTTTTTGAAGCTATAACCGCATATTGAGTCGAGTTCAAAAATAAAAAAGTTCATTAGTAAAATACAAAAACCTTATTCTTGTTATTAGAACAAAAAAAAAAAAACTTAATAAATTATTTATGATTGACTTTTTAATTTTTTTTTCTTCTATATTTATAGTTTCAAACCAGTCTAATTTAATACTATTTCAACAGTCCCAACGTTAAAACTATTTATTTATGAAATCCCCACTTCTGTTTCAATTATGTTTATATCTTTTCAAAAGCATAAAAAAACTTTTCACATAGCAGTGAAATCTCCCAGACAAAAATTCAAAAATCGTGACTCGAATGAGGTTAACTCTTTCTAGTGGTGGTTAAATAGAAAAAAAAAATCGAAAGAAAAGAAAAGATCAGATTGGCGTATCGCTCAAAAACGGAGTTAAAGAGCATAATAATTCAAAATTCAACTCTTCTGGGGCAAGTCTAATTATTATTGAAGTTTTGGTCATTCACCTGAAATTTCCTTTTCTCTTCTTAACAACTGCCGCAGGGCATCGGCCCGATGGCCTACTTTTTGCAAATTACTTTTTGTTGGCCATCTGTCCATTCTACCGGACCTTAATCCTATCATCACGTGCTAGAGGACGTTGACCTGTAAGTTACTTTCACTTAGGGACCGAGGCCTTGCAAGGCCCTTGCTTTTTTCCTGGTTGGGATATCGTTAGGATATAGTTAGGATAACAGTTCTTTTTGCTGTATATGTACTATAATAGCTTTTTTTCCCTAAGGCTGATCAAGCTTTTGCTTAAGTTGTTAGAGATCAATGTGGCTTTAAGCTATTTGTTCCTCGAATGTAATGTCGTTGTCGTTAAACATGTCTGGATCTTTTATCAACTATTGGGGATGTTGTCGGTTTTACTTTTCTTTCTGGGGTTTAATGTCATAAAAATAAAGTTAGCTTTAATGCTTCATAATTAAGTTAACATGATCGTTTTTGAATGGTCACAAATAAAATAATTATTTAACTGGCTTTTTTTTGGGGGGGGGGGATTTAATTCCGTAAATATAGTTCTAATGATTTGTAATTAATTGAACGCGATTGTCTTCGAATGGTCACAGATAAAATAAACATTTAACTATTTTTTTTTGGGGGGGGGATTTAATTCCGTAAAGATAGTTTTAATGCTTTGTAATTAATTGAACGCGATTGTCTTCGAATGGTCTCAAATAAAATAAATATTTAAAACTGTTGTTTTGGTCTGTAATTTTTATGTTAAATTAATGTTGTTGATTTTAATGAAAAATGACTTAGTACAAAAGTTTGTAAGTATTTTGTTATTTCTTTTGTCCTTAATATGAAAAATAGAAAAAATGAATTTTGAAAATGGAAAAAAAAAAAAAAAAAAAAAAAAAACTCAGGTAACATTACCGTACTTGCATAGCCATAACATTTTTGTTAAAAAATTCATAATTCTGGTAAAAAAAAATGTGATTTAAACCATTTATTAAGTTATTTTTCGGTTCACATGGTAATGGTTAGTTAGAAATTCTGATTTTCCAAATTATAGTTCTTATTGTCACACATTTGGTATAAATACAAAACTGAAAAGTAAATTTTACCGAATAAAAGGCTTTTATGCTATGCTCTAAGGTATCATGAGGAAATATCCAAATTTTACCACATTTACCAAATTTGAAAGTTTGAATATTTTATGCTCTGCTGAGATATATATCGGTAACAGATTTTTCATTTTATTTGTTAATTTATTTTTTTACACGAGTATTATAGCGAATCAAACCTTGAAAGATAGTTCTACAATTATTTTCTACAAATACTCTTATAATATAAACATGTTATTTTTAAGTTAACCCTTTTCAGCACAGTAAATTTTGAGGGAAAGTTTTCGACAAGCATTTTGACTGTAGCCGTTCAGCTTTTGTAAGAACAAATAACATTTTAGTTTTGCCACTTAATTCATACAAAAATTAATGTTCATAAAATAAAAGCTAAAATACTTTTTTCCCAAAATTTTATTTTCAAAGGTTATTTGATAAAAATGCCTGTTAAAAACTAAGTGTTTAACACATAAATCTATTACTTTTTTTTCAGCTTATATATTTAAAAGAGTATAGTTTGTATTTTATATATTCGAATTGCGCAAAGTTTTTTTTTTTCGCTAATCATTATCAAATAAAATATAGAATTGGTTATTTTAATTAAACTCGATCTCCTCTTGTCTAAAAAAAAGAAGGAATTGAAATTTTAATTAAACGTTCTAACTTGTTCTCTTTGAAACCATTCGATGCCCCCCTCATCATCATCATAGTTGACCAGACAGCCCAATGTGGGCTAATGCCTTCTTCTGAAGATTTCTCCATAACGATTCCCGATTTTATCTCTGATCACCAATTCTTTTCATTAATTGCACGAAAATCAGACTCCACCGAGCCAGCTCATCTCAATCGCAGCCTTCCCCGATTTCTTGTTCAAGAGGGCTTTAAAAAAAGCATCTTTTTTATTGTATTGTCATCACTCATTCGAATCACGGGGAGCATCCAATTCATTCTATTATTCGATGCCCCCTTAACTCCCCAAAATTTTGCTGCAACATATATGCGACTCCCCTTGTTATTTATAACGTTTTAAATAACGTTTATGTAACAAGTTAAATCCCCTTGTTATATATAACGTTTTAAATAACGTTTATATAACAAGTTAAATCCCCTTGCTATATATAACGTTTTAAATAACGTTTATATAACAAGTTAAATCCCTTTGTTATATATAACGCTTTAAATAACGTTTATATAACAAGTTAAATCCCCTTGTTATACATAACGTTTACATTTCAACAAAAAAATACCAAAAATGTCATTAAAAACCGTAGCTTGGATCCGATTACAGATTTGAAATCATCCGAGATCTGTTAAATAGAAAAAAAAAATCTATTGCAACAGACAAAAAAAAATAAATAAATAAATAAATAAAAAAAATAAATAAAAAAGCGCCCTTAGTGTAATTATTTAATGATTTTAATCTAGGTACAAAAACATCACGAAGTTGGCGAATTTAAAAAAAAAAAAAAGATTAAATATCTTTTAAAATATTATTTATCTGAAGCCCTTATAAATCTTTGCGACAAAATGTAATTTATAGTTTAAAATTAAAACTTAAGTACTTAGACTGTATTGAGGCTGTATTGTTTTTTTTTATTTTTTTTATTTCCTTCTCGAAAAACCTTTCTAAAACATGCAAATTTTCCTTCCAAAGTTGATTATAATTATGAAAGTTAATTCAAAGTTAATCATTTTTAATTAATTACAAATTTTTAATTAAGTTAAAACAATTAGTTAATTTTATTCCTGAAAATCTTTTTTCCCAACTTAACCTAATATTTATTAATAAAAGCTTCCAAGTATTTTCCCAATTCTTTAATTCTTTTATTTTAAATATAAATACTTTCCATTAAATAGACAAAAAGTTTAAAAAAAATTAACGCCTACGGAAATCGAGCCATACACTTTTTTTGATAACAAATATTTCGAACAGAAAAAAAAAAAATGATTCATAGTTTTTTAACAGAAATCACGTAGTTATAATTTCAGTGTCATTTTATGTTCATTTGAACAACTGTTACCGGAAGAATGATTTTTTCTCTCCCGATAATCCCGAAAAGGAAGAAAATGAAAGCTTCTGAGGTGACTGAACTTTATAGTATGACGTCACAACATCATCAAGCGACTTACGAGAAAGGTCTTCCGAAACACGGAGATCGCTTTCTTACTTCCGCTCATGCGCAGTGCTCTCATTTTTAATCGACTGTAGTCAGCACAGGAAAACTTTCTTTCAGGCGCTAGCAGGCAAGAAAAGGCTTTCCCTTTCTGAATCATCACGGGAAAACTTACTTTGAGGGAAAGTTTTATTGAAAACGCGTTTTGAGGAAAAAGTGTTCCTTTTTTGGAAGCTGGATGCTTTTCATTGTTTAACCAATTGACATAAAATTTTTATTAAACATATTTTTAATACTTTTTTTCTTATTTTGTATTAGTTAAGGTCAAAATAGGTGGAAAATATTATGTTTAGCATTTTAACAATTTATGGTTATGAAATACAGCATGAAACACCTGCGTTTTTTACGACGTTAAAGGCAAGATCTTCCTAACAATTCCAAACAATAATTTTTCAAATTTTTGTTCTTATTTTCAGTTACTTAGATCTAAGAGAAACAGTTATTCGTCATTGAAAATTTTTAAATTTAAAAAATCAATTTTTAATAAATTTTTGAATATGAATGAAAAGGAAAACTTTCTAACAACTTTTTTTATATTTTATATTTTAGTACAAATAATTCCGATAATCTAACAGAATTTTTTTTTTGGAACTATTTGCCTGTAATATTTTAGTATTCTTTACTATTAAAAGAATACTAAAATATTTTTTTGCTTGTAGTGAGAGCCACAGAAAAAAAAAATTATATATATATATATATATATATATATATATATATATATATATATATATATATATATATATATATATATATATATATATATATATATATATATATATATATATATATATATATATATATATATAAGGGACACCGGTGTCCCATTTGCATCAAAGGGTTAATATTTAGATGAAATGTTTTCGAATATTTTTTTATTTTATTATTTAACGAACAAAAATAAGTAAAATTTTTTATTAAAATAAAGAAATACACTTTAATTTAGTGAATAAATAATAATTTCTCGATAGATGAAATAGACTTATAAACTTAAATAATTAACTTATTATTTTTTCTATTCCCATTTATGTAATATGTATATATTTTGTTTGAGTAATATATAAATATACTCTTTTATGTAATATCCCATTTATGTAACATATACATTTATGTAATATATACATTTTTAATATATATTTTTAGAATTCTTGTAAAAAATGAAACCAAAAAAGTATCCACATTAGACGTTGCAAATAAATATTTAAGAAAGAAGGGAATGAAAGTGCTATTGAAAAGATCAAAATCTGCTTTATTGATTAATGAAATATTGGAAAAATTTCTGATAACCAATCACCGTTTGACTACTCATTGATATCTTTGGCAATTATAAATATTTTGATTTAGGTCCGTTTTTTAGTCTTCACTGTAGTGCTTTTCTTTTTTATCGCTAAAATATAATTTGCTTAGGCTTTTTTTTTTTTTTTTTGTTTTTTTTTGGGGCATTATTTTGTAGGGCGTTCACAGATCCCTCAAAATTATTATAGTGGTACCTTGTTAACCTATTATAGTGGTTATAGTGGCTTGTTAATTTATTATATATCTTGTTATTTTATTAGAGTATAATAGTTTAAATTATTAAAGTGGTAACTAGTGTCATAAAATGTATTTCAACTTTTTATAACATGACGCGTTCCTGATCACCTTAATAACTCAAACACGCAGAAACAGTTATGTTATATATGGAGCGAAAACTTATAATATTTAAGTGGTTGCTGAACCTGATGAATTGTACTGCTTTGGTGATAAATTAACTAACACTATAATACATAATTTCTAAATCGTTTACGTTCATTTTATATGAAAATATAATATGCTCTTTATAATCCTACTTACTAACATTATCTGATACTGATATTTATTTTTTCTTATTTTAGAAAGTATGATACTGACTGCGTGGATACGTACCATGAGTTTATTTCACGATATCAAGTTAAAACGAAGGAAAGTGACCGACAACCTCTCCAACAGTGACAGCGAAGTTAATAACGATGTCATAACTTCATCTCCCGAAAGTGTAAGTGCAGAAATCAATGCCAGAGATACTGATGGCGGTTCATCATCAAGTGGTTCAACCACTCAGACATATCTGTCTGAAGATGGAGGATCGCCTGCTTCTGGATCTCCACCCCACTTAGAAGCCATGTGCTCGGACATGCCCGGTAAACATTATGACCGAGAAAACAGTCCACCACTTGAACAAAATAAGTGCAAAATAGGTCCAGAAAGTGAACACATTGTGAACGGCATTGTTGAAAGTCCCCAACATGAGAGTCGAAATAGTGTATTTGATGGTGGAGGTGATAGGAATAATGAGTTGGGCGAAGGCTTGGATCTTAGGCGCAATAGACGAGACAATAGCATGGAAGATCATACCATGTCTGTAGTAAGAATGATGGGTAACAACAACCTTTATAAAACACCATTAGTTATGGGAGATATACCAGGAAATGGGCCTGGTAAAACAATGCTGTGGGCCGCAAATAATGATCGAATGTATGAGAGCACAAATTCATCACCACCACATGCATTGGATTCTTTGAAGCACTCACAGCAATTATCACCAACTTCATGCTCTCCTCAATCTCCTTTGCCACAAATGTCTATGTTATCCTCTCCTGTTTCTGCGCCTGTAACAGTAAATCCAGTGTATCCAACTCCGATTTACAGCAACTCTCAGTGTAAGCCTTCGATTTTAAGGACCGTAATGACTTATACTCCAAACACTAAAGATGTGATGCTAGGGTATGCCACAACCCCCGCAAGAGCAACTTTTGGACGGGAGAGTAGTCCTGTTGGTTTTACACGATATTGGCCCACCAATGGATTGTCAAATGGTGATCATAAAACATTGTCTCCACCTCGACATTTGACTGAATCACAGGCACTCAATTTAACTGTTAATGGATCTTCTAAAAGTGATGATGAGATTCAGCATCCAACAGGATCTTCATCGGCATTGTTATTATCTGTTACTCAAAATGCGGTATCTTCGGCATCGGTTGTATCATCTGTAAACCATGTTGGTGATGAAGAAGATGATGAGCGAATGGTTTGCATGATTTGTGAAGACAGGGCAACAGGTCTGCATTATGGCATCATCACATGCGAAGGGTAAGAAATGAATTTTATCACACTGTAATAAGCTACATGCATTAATTATAAATTAATGTCATTGGCCCGGGATATCCTGGTTGGTAGGGCACTGAGCCCATGTCCAAGAGGTCATGGATCGATCCCCGACGGCCGAAGACTCCCCGTGTAGTAAATGGTGACTGATGCGCGTGAAATCTGTCGAGTCTACAAGTCCTCTAAGTTCCCATAACAAATCATACCTCTGGGGGTACTGATCCAGGAGTTTCCTCTTCTTCTGGATTGGTTCAAAATTACAAGGCTACGGAGTTGAGCATTAGTAGTCGTAAACACAAAATTGGGTCGGCTGTTCAACGACGGTTATAAAAAAATATAAAAAAATTAATGTCATTGTGTTATCTGTTATTTGGAAAAGCAAGAGCTTTATTATTTTACTAAAAGAAGTAGGGATATTGTTGTGCTAGAAACAAAAAAAGCACTGAAGTATTTTTTTTTATTTTTAATGGCGGGCACTTGGAACTATTGTCCATTGGCCACAGAAAGTGCCAGAACTGCTAACTCTCTTTTCGTTACCCAGTGGGCACCTGTGGCGAAGCCACGGCAGTGGGGCAGCGTCGCCCACGTCACACTACCACAATCCGTTTATAGGGCGGGTTACATTCACAAATTCACACACAATGGAGAAAGGGCATAGAACACAGATAGAGAGAAAGAAACATCCATGCCTTGCCCGGGATTCAAACCTGGAACCTTTCTGATGCAAGGACAGTTCCCTACCCCCTACACAAGCCAGTCGGCTGCACTGAAGTATAAATAGTTAATAATTAAGAATAGTAAGAAATTATTTTCCTCCTCTGGAAAATCAGTTTTAAATTTACTACAAGTGTTTTTTTCTCGTTTTCGTCTAATTTCGAGTCCTGACATATGCCTGTGCAGGCTTGTGTGTTCTTTACAGATAAGGCTTATAAGCCATGAAAAATTGAGAAACAACTTGCACAAGTCATGGAGATATCCTCAGGATTATAGCAGGATTCGAACCCACTATATTCACGGCTACAGAATGCTAGATGCAACGGCGAGAATCAGCTCTGACAGAAAGGCTCTGCCTGCGATAGAGTGTTAAGAGAGTGCTTTTTTTTTCTTGAATAAAAAGTGGTTGTAAAGTTTACACCCTTTACCCTTTAGTTTCTGATGTCATAATTTTTTTAACAATGATTTTGACCGTCGCTATATATATAAATAATTCTAAAAAAATAATAAATCCTGACAATTGTGGAGTGTAATATTTTAGTAATGACAATTTAAAAAAAAAAAGATACATTCCTTAGTTAAAAATTTGCTAACGTTTTTAATATTTTGAAAAGTTAGAACTTTCTCAGAAATCCCAACCTGTTCCCTTGTTCCTCTTTGAAAAAAAATATTATTTAGTGGTAGCAAAGTTAAAGTTATTTTTAGTTTATTAAATTTGATTTTAAGTAATTTTTCCACCACTACGTCAAAAATTCAAAACCTCATATGGAATGAATACTACATGGTTGCCATTACCTCTTGTTAAGACTTATGAATAGAGTTGACGAAATTATCACTTATTCTGCAAGTTTTACTTTTTAATTCACAACTAATTTATTAAAACTTTCGTTGGAAACGAAGACCATATACGGTTATGTCTTTATATATTTGGACTGATAATCCCGCTGTAGAATTTTTATAAGCTGGTAATATCAAACAATCATAATTGTTATTTTGCTTTCGCTACTCTCACATACTCTCTATATTTGACGGTTGTTTGAAATATTTTTTCCAGGGGGTGTGAATTAAACCAGACATTGTTAATTGAAATTGAATGTTTGCAAAGTTTTTATCAGAACTTAGGACTATCTGTCTTTACTTGCATATGTTTAAACATTTTATGCAGTGGTAGTTAAAACTTTTTAAAATATTTATGATGATTTGAGGCATTACCTCTACTATACCCTCTAAGGAAAATATTTTCTGAAAATACGGAAATTCCATAGTTGTTGGAAGGTTTGCCACTATTGTAAGGTGCTAGGATTTCCAGCTTGGCATCCAAACTTTTTCTTACCTTAATTTTTAATTCACTGCTATTTTAAATAATATTGTCAAAAAAATATTTTTAACCCTTTTCACGCGAAAGGTGCCTCTTAGGCACCACAGTAACTTATAAATTACCTACCACTCTAAATGTTAATATTTTAACATCTTAATAGAGGACGCTAAATTTAGACCCCTAGCACGCTTCTCCAGAACATGTGTTACTATTATTTTTAATGCTGCAAGCTACTGGCGCTGCAGTTGATTTCAACTTAGTATAATTTTAGTCTAATTTTTAGGCGCTGAGGTTGCGGCAATTGGATTCTAAATCATGATCAGAATATACTTCTTTTATTCTTCTTTAATTTTCTCAACGCAAATAATGACGATTATAAGATATGATCAAATTAAACACTATGAAAAGGTAAAAGGCTCCTTGCAGGCCTAAAAGCCTTGAGAAATCTTAAGACTATTTCGTGTATATCTATATAGTATCGTGTATATCTGTATGTAAGCAATGAGATTTCTCTTGGTAAATTTATAGTGGTTGCGTTCGTTTTTTTTAAACTTTTTAAATGACATCGAGTGCAAATGGTTAATATTTGATCCTGGTACTGAAAAAAACTGAGCATTATTATTAAACGAAGATATTAATTTATTATCAGAAAATATTAATTAATTTTCAGTTATTATAAAACAATTTTACTCGTATCACAAGCGATGCCAACTTGTTTCTCTTAGTGGCTAAATTTTTTCCAGGGGTAGACAGTTTTTTTTAATGATTATTGATTTATTAAATTTGATTGAAAGTTATTTTGTTTATCAATACCTATAATTATTTCATAAGTTCATATAATACATTTGTTCCAACTTCAAGTTAGGCCTCTTAAATTGCCTGCCAATAGAACGAAATTTTATTTTTAATTTCCTTCAGTGGTGGTGTTGGTATCTTTGCATCTCTCCACATTCTACAACTACAATGAAATCAATAAAACTGATAAAATAATATTCAGGTGGGATAAAACTCTATTAAGCACTTAAGTTTCCAATTTCTCTACTTCTAAGAAATTCTTTTTCAATGTACAAACACTGCTTTAGATAAATTTTAATTTTATGCTAATGATAGCTTACAAATGGAATGTTTTTAACCAATGTGTGTTGAACTCAAAGGATAAAACATTATCATCAAAGTAATATTTATGCAAAAAATTGGAAGGGCACTTACGCTTAAGTCGAGCAGATATTTTTCATAGTTGGTTATCACTATAGTTGGATACCACAATTATAAAATACGTAAATTGAGATGTTATTTGGTATGGTAATAAAGAAAATGTTTTATGGTAAACACAATTACCATTTTTATTCAAAATAAAAATTTTTGCCCGTTTATAATTCCTTACTGAAAATGAATTTTAAAATTTAAATGCACGTTAAATTTGTCGAGTCACAAAGTCCTCCATGTTCCCATAACAAATCATATCTGTGAGGGTACTGATCCGGGAGTTTCCTTGACTTCTGAATTGACTCAAAATTACAAGGCTGCTGAGTTGAACATTAATAGTCGTAAAACCAAAATTGGGTCGGCAGTTCAACGACGGTTAGAAAAAAAAAAAAAATCAAATAATAATTGAAATTCTTAGATCAAATTTTTCCCAATGTCTTATTAATTACATATGCAATATTAATAATGATACAATTGTCATAAGTTTATTTGACAATTGACATTTGTTGTTGACAATTGACAATGATGACAATCATGTTATTAAGAACGGTCACACTTGCTGAAAAAATTTCAGATAAAATTAATGAAAACAATGTTATGCTAGTTTAAAAAGCATTAAATGCCTAGTATTCGCTCAAATTAGAACAAACTTAGAATTTAGGCATTTAGAATATATACAGCAAATAGAGACAATTAGAAACTTTAAAATATAAATATTAGAAAATATCTGCTGTAAATGAAGACAATTAGAAAATGTATGCTGTATATAGATACATTTGTTGTTGTTACTATTGCTACTTGCCAATACCAGCAAGCCTGCTATGAGAAAAGAGTGATTTCAGAGCTGAGGGCGTGTTTCTTCTTTTTAACTGGCGCCACCTATGGCCAAGAATAGGACTTCAGCCACACATACACATCACAGCCCGTTTTACAGGGAGGACGCATTCATACTCCATTCATTCATCCACAGATCGTAATTTTGACCTGAATTAGAGAACAGTCAATCTCCAATTCAGTACTCTCAGAGGTATTGATTTGTTACGGGAACTTGTAGGATTTTGAAACTCCGATAGATTTTAACGTGCACCAGTCACCATTTCATTCACGGGGATTCTTCGACCGTCTGTATTCAAACCCACAATCTCACGAACATGCGCACAACGTCTTATCAACCAGACTATCCCGGCCTTGGAGACATTTAGAAAATGCATGCCGAAAATAGACAGGGAGTATATGATTTATATAAAGACAATTAGAATGCTCGCTTTAGAGTGCGACATTTAGAAAATGTAGGCTTCAAATAGAGACTTTTACAGGCTGTTTGATGTAAATAGTGACAATTAAAATCCACATGCTGTACATATACATATGTATTAGTGAAAACATGCTGTATATTGAGTGTGTGTATTAAATAGTGATACTTAGCGAATGTATTCAGTAAAAAGAGACAACTGCAGAGTACTTGCTGATAGATTAGACATTTGGGAAATCAATGCTCTAAATAAAGGCATTTGGAATATTTGCTGATAAATTAGAGACATTTAGGAAATCAATGCTCTAAATAAAGGCATTTGGAATATTTGCTGATAAATTAGAGACATTTAGGAAATCAATGCTCTAAATAAAGGCATTTGGAATATTTGCTGGTAAATTAGAGACATTTAGGAAATCAATGCTCTAAATAAAGGCATTTGGAATATTTGCTGATAAATTAGAGACATTTAGGAAATCAATGCTCTAAATAAAGGCATTTGGAATATTTGCTGGTAAATTAGAGACATTTAGGAAATCAATGCTCTAAATAAAGGCATTTGGAATATTTGCTGATAAATTAGAGACATTTAGGAAATCAATGCTCTAAATAAAGGCATTTGGAATATTTGCTGGTAAATTAGAGACATTTAGGAAATCAATGCTCTAAATAAAGGCATTTGGAATATTTGCTGATAAATTAGAGACATTTAGGAAATCAATGCTCTAAATAAAGGCATTTGGAATATTTGCTGGTAAATTAGAGACATTTAGGAAATCAATGCTCTAAATAAAGGCATTTGGAATATTTGCTGATAAATTAGAGACATTTAGGAAATCAATGCTCTAAATAAAGGCATTTGGAATATTTGCTGGTAAATTAGAGACATTTAGGAAATCAATGCTCTAAATAAAGGCATTTGGAATATTTGCTGGTAAATTAGAGACATTTAGGAAATCAATGCTCTAAATAAAGGCATTTGGAATATTTGCTGGTAAATTAGAGACATTTAGGAAATCAATGCTCTAAATAAAGGCATTTGGAATATTTGCTGGTAAATTAGAGACATTTAGGAAATCAATGCTCTAAATAAAGGCATTTGGAATATTTGCTGGTAAATTAGAGACATTTAGGAAATCAATGCTCTAAATAAAGGCATTTGGAATATTTGCTGATAAATTAGAGACATTTAGGAAATCAATGCTCTAAATAAAGGCATTTAGAATGCTTTTAGTAAAATAGACATTTTTCTAGATTCAAATCTTTAGTGACATTATATATTTTTATTTTTTTAGGTGCAAAGGTTTTTTCAAGAGAACGGTGCAAAATAAGAGGGTGTACACATGCGTAGCTGATGGTCATTGTGAAATTACAAAAGCACAACGTAACCGATGCCAATATTGCAGATTTCAAAAATGTTTACGACAGGGAATGGTTCTTGCTGGTAAGTTAGCATCTTATTTTTACAGTGAAATTATAAAGGTTAGCTATGCAAATATGAACTTTTATTCATTTCCAATTGCAAATAATATCAAAATTTATCTTTATGATCATATGAATTTTATTAAAAAATTTTCATTAAATGCTGTCTTAACCAAAGTAGAAAGAAATTGATAAATTTTTTTTTAAAATTTTATTTTCGACTATTTAATATTTTATCTATGTGTTTCGATTTCTTCTGAAGTTTCAGATCTGCATATAAAAATAATTTTACGGAAATGTCTATCAGAATAGACTTGGTTCATTAATAAATAGTAGTTCTGACGAAATTAAAATTTTGCTCATTTTATTTCCCGAAATCTATAAAAAGTACTTAATGGTAATTTTAGATAGACCTGTATTTAATAGTAATTTTACGGAAATATCTATCAGAACAGACTTGGATGATTAGTAAATAGTAGTTCTGAAGAGATGAAAATTTGTGCAATTTTTTACTGAAATGTTTGAAAAGTATTTTATTTTGGGAAAAAAATGACTAATTTAGTTTGGTTAAAGATTAAAGTAAAAATAAAAAAAATCATAACAATTTGTTCAACTATAAAAAATGTTATGTGTAGGTAGCTAAGCTGCTATTATTGCAAAGTTAATAGTTAATTTCATTAGTTTTGGTTTATAAACCACACTATATAAAATTTTATGACATATTTAATGTAAAAAATGTTCACAAAAATATTACGGCATTTAAATATTTCATAAAGTTCAAAAATGAAACTGATTGAAAACTGTTTATATAAGTTAAAAAAAGTTTCTTCGTTAACTCAATACATTGTAATTTAGGAATTTGTAATTAAAAATTATGATAACAACGAAAGCAAAACAAATTATATATCTGTTTATGTGTGTATTATTTAAATTTTGAACTGTATATTGTGTTTTTGCATAAATCAGAGCCGTTTTTAGAAGTGGGGGAACTGGGAACAGAAATTATTATTTAGCATATATTTTTGTCGTGTGATTATCTCTAGCGTTGATATAAGAGCCATGATTGTAATAATGTTTTTTGTTTAGTTTGTTTTATCGTTGTTCTTAGTAATAAAAACTAGAATACAAATCTGAAATTAGTCTAGCCTAGTTACCTCACTTACTAAACATGGCTCTGTTATTTAAAATTCAGAAAGTCTAATATACATGGAGCCAGCTCAAGGTAAGGGATAACTTATCGCCTAAGTATATAAACCATTCCTGTATATCTTAATTAGAGACAGTGACAAATATATACATTGAAGTGAATATTTAAATTATTTTTGGCTCATACATCAAGAAAATAAAATCGAAAACTAATTTAGTAAAGTTTTTAATTCAAATCTCTTAATATAATTCTTTTTATAAAATATAAGCATTTTTTATTAAAATATTTTATTAGAACTGTCCATTATTTTGGGTAATATCGATTTAAAAATTAAAATTTTATTTATTTAGTACATATTTTTCAAATTATTCAGCAAAATTTTTTTATTTTTATCTTGGCTTATTTTTATACAGAAATTTAAAAAAGGAAAAACTTTTAGTATAAAAAATTTAATTTAAGTATAAAATATTTGTTTTAAAAAAATATTTAATTGTTATGCGAAAACTGAATAGATTTTTATTCACATAAGTTGTGAATTGTAAGGTGAATTTTGACACACAATTAATTTAAGTGAACGTTGTATTTTTGCTATAGGTAATATTGTCACTGTCTCAAAATTATCAAGTTGTATTACAATCCTGCCGTTTAGAAGGTAAGGCTAAAATATTTGAAACTATATTGATGCAGTTTGACTATGGAAATACTTATGGTTTAGTAAGTTAAGAACTGGGCTGACTAATTTCAGATTAGTTAACAATTCATAACAAAAACAATGCATAATTAAATTCTTATGTAACCTCATAAAGTAACTATTATGAGAAAGAAGAACATACTTAGTCAAATAATTTGACTCCCAAAAGTCATTAGATTTTTTTATTCTTTTTTTGTAAATCGAAAATATAATGCCCCTCACAGTTAAACTGGATTAAGTTACATTGTGTGCATTCCAAACTTCTTAAAAGAATTCTTTTTTATGTTTTACACTGGACAATCTTGTAGTTCAGGTGTCAGAAAATGGCATTTTGTTGCAAAAAATTTCATAAAAATATTAAAAAATACTAATATATTTAAAAATTATTTTAAATATAGATAAATAAGATAGAAGTACTTACTTTAATTTCTTTTCCGTTCAAATAGTTTTTTACGTTATTTTGAAGGAACTAGTTTCTCACCTTGATACCCTGATTTGTCCCTCTTGTTCAAGTTTTTAATCAGCTACCCCTTCAGAGTCTTGGGATTATTTATTTAATCTAGACATTATTTAAAAAGTAACTTTTTGGAGTTACATTCACTCAGTTAACACCATGAATGTTTAAAATTGCTATTTTTGATTAAAAAATAATTTTTCAAGGTAGTTATAGAAAACTTCCGCAATAACTTATGTGAATTCCTGTCTCTTGTCAGAATTATCAATTTACTCTAAAAGTTTTAAAGTAATTTAAACTTAATTGTTGTCAAAGCTTACAATTCAGATCTGTGTAATACTCCCACCTTTTAAGAACTTTTTAAGCACTTTGTTGACCAGCAATTTCACACAAACTTTTTTGACCAGCAATTTCACACTATGTCATCTGAATCTTTTACCTGAATACTGAACTTTGTATAGTAAATATTGAAGGAAAAGTAAATAATTATAAATATTGATATCATGAACAAACATTGTTGACCGATGACTAGTTAGCTCGACATTGCAACGGCACTGCCGAATTAACTCGTTATTGATAAACAATATTTGGGCATAAAAAAGACGATTTAACTCATAACAATTCGTTAAAAGAAGAATTGAGACTAAAAAGATCAAACTAGTATTATATAAAATTTTGGCACATATTATCGCGCTACTTTTCTTTGGTTTTTATTGTCATTATATATTAAATAGCCCTCTGGTATTTTAGATTTTGGATTTATTTTTCCTTATAACTACGTGAAAGGTATCAATAATCCTCACATACGCCAAATATCTATCGAATTTTTTAGATGTGTGTCAGTATTTCAAGGAAAACTTTCTAATGGATAGAAATAGCAAAAGGATAATAGTGTAATTTATCTAGAACATAAAATATAGCATTGTTTATAGTGTTTTTGTTTTTTTCTGTAGAAAGTAGATACTTTGATCCCTCTGCAGGGCCTCTTACCTAAATTCAACTTGGAAATTTAGGTAAACGGAAGCAAATAATGTCGCTTTTGATCAAATACATAAGATACTAACGCCAACAATCTTAGTTCTAATTTTGTAATAGGTATCTATATTCTTTGTGCTTAAAATTACATCATATGGGATAAACATTTGTAATTAAATCAAGGTTTTTCCTGATTGAAGTTTTTAGATTTTTAGGTTGAAATCTAAATTATTTTTTTAGTTGAAGGTATAAAACTCAGTTATTTTGTGGTTAGTGGTCAGTGGGAGATTTTATTTCAAGGTTTAAATGCCTTTGACAACTGCATTCGCTGCTATGAGTAAGTTGTTTAACTGGATTTTGTGGGTATTTACTCAATTATATTCGTAAAAAAAACATAAGCAATCGATATTATTCATCTTAAATTATAATGTTAGATTATAAAAGATTAGAGTGTTTACAGTTTGAGATGAGCAATAAATGGTTTTACTAAGCAACAGTTTTATTTTAATCTCTTAAAACTCTTTCTTAAAACTTTACGATAATTGCTAGCTGTTTAAATTAAATAAAAATGAGTGTTAAGTAATTAACATTTAAGTTAAAGTTTTATTTATACTGCTCTGATTTTTGAAAAAAAAATTGAAATTGGCACATCCTTTTAGTGAGTTGAAAAAATCATTGTTATCTCTGCTAAATTAATTTTTATCATACTTATAAAGTATTATCGCAACAGCCTGTTTTGGATAGGGGGCATAGAGGTCAGCCCATCATACTTTTGTGACCAACGGCATGATTGTGGCAAGATGATCTAGTACCGCACACATTCCACATTTTCTTCCCAAAAAAGCTGGTTCCCATCCTTTTGAATCTGGGTGGGCTGCAAGCGCTATTGGGGATCGAACTTGAGCTCTTCACAATGACAGTTAATGCTTTAACCACTGAGTCTTTACTTATATGAACTCGTATTTTCTTTTTGAATATTTATTTAAGTATTTTGATCTTATTTTATTATGAAATTGTTTCATTTTTTACCTCGAGATTTTCTTTTTTTGCTTAAATGTGACCAATTACAAAGCGATTTTATATTTTGCCTAATTACACAGTAAAATCGAGAGTATTTGGTGTATTGTATGTTTTTGTAACCAAATGACTTTTTTTTTTACAGAGTTTTGCAATTATTGAAAAAACCTAATTTTGCTAGTATTAATTATACTTTTTGAAAGTACAGCTAAATTATTAAAAATTCTTTAAAGGAGAACAGCACTGTGATTTTTACAAAGAAAAACATATTTTAAAACATTGTACTGATTGTTATATTTTGATATATATATATGTATATATATATATATATATATTATTATTATTATTATTATTATAATTAACTACTTAAATTACAATCTTTAAAATTACTGCTCTTGAAAAAATTTTGTTCAAATAGTTAATAAAATACACTCTGTAAAAATAAACGTGTACAATTTTGATGACCTAAGGTCCATTAACAAGGCAACTAGTGGATAAAATTTGTTTTTTAATTTACTCTAATTAATTATTACTTTACGCACATTGAAACTTTCTAATTAATAAACACTTTACGCACATTGAAACTGTCTGATTAATAAACACTTTACGCACATTGAAAAAAAATATATCCAACGAAAAGTGCTTTCAGATCAGGTTTCTCATTTTATTAAATGAAAAATAACCTATAAACGTGAAAGCAATTGGATTCGTGAGAATGGAAACAATAATTAAAGGAAAGAAAAGAAAGAAGAAAAAAAACATAATATGTCCTTGACATTTTTAAAAATGCACGGTATTTTTCTAATTTTCACCTTATACATAACAAAAAATGGCTCACGATCGTGTTGATTATCAAATAATAAAAAAAGAAGAGGAAATAGATTTTTTTTGTTGAAAATTTCACAGTGGTGTTTTCCATATTTTCAAATACAAATATATTGTACTAGAGTTTGCGGTTTTCCTCTTTATAGCTGTACGAGAAGACCGCATGCCAGGAGGTAGAAATTCGGGGGCAGTGTACAACCTGTACAAGGTAAAAAATTTTAATCTCAATACTCTAAATAGATATTTGGACTATTTCAAGGTAAGTATTTTTTCTACTTACTGTTGTCATCACTTCTCGGTCTTTTGGTTAAGATCAAAGTGAAATACTTACTGCTGTTGTTTAAATTTACTCTGAAGATTGACTTAAAAATTTGTTTAAGAAGATAGTAAAATTTAATGGTTAATCAAAATTTTTGAATGTAAGTTTCAATCGATAAATAATTATAGAATCAAATAATAATAATAATATAATTTAATTTTTACAGATGTAGATTATCGCTTATCTCATTTAGTAATGTCCAATTTATGAAAAACCATCTTTAACAGAAAAAAAAAGATATTAAACATGAAATTAGAGGTTAATATGTTGCGAAAATGTAATTAACTTCCTCTACCAGCGGCCTTTTACAGTTACAGAAAACCACAATTTAATTTTTAAGGGAATATTACTATTCTAAGAAAAATTATATTTTTTTTAACCAAAGCATTTATATTTATTGAGTTTTAAGTAAATGTTCAAGCATTTTGTTGAAGTATTTTACTAATTAATTTTTTATAACCATATAAATGACTTCTAGAAATAAGAATAAGATTTAAATGTCTTAGAAGACCTATCTACTGTATGCTTTTTCCCCAAGAGAAAGTAACTGAACATGTTTGCTAATTTCTGGAAATTAGTGAGTGCACGGAACTACTGTTTAATTAACTATTTTAAATTCTTCAGAAGTTTTCAAAATGAATCTATTGATTTGGCACCTCAATATATTATTCACATTGAAGTTAAACAAGGTATTCTATTCATATTTAGTATTTGTGGTTCAAAAATACTTAAGTTTGGCAAGGGTACGATTTTCTGAACATTTATTTAACGTAGGCCTTTGAAATTTTCCTGCAATCCAAATTGGGACCTTAGGTATTAGCACTGGTCTTGGTTGCTTTTGGTTTCGGCCACAAATATACATTACATTTATACGCTTTGTGAGAAAGATTTATCTCAGTGTTAGTGAAATATTTATTTATTATTATTATTTACCATTTTATTTTTAAAAGTAAGTAGGATTTTATTTTAACCTTGGAAGGATGTTATGAAATTTGATATAAGAGATTTATGCATATTGTAGGGGAGATTCTGAGCACCTTAGAAACGTTAATTTTGGTAGCACTAATCGTGATTATCATGACCATCAAGTTTTTTATACATATCTTTTATAGATTGTCATGTTTAAATTTTTTAGATGTCGTGGTAAACAGTATCATTTTAAATCAAATTTATTAAACCATGAATGAAATATTAATTCACTATTATTATTATTCACTATATATTGCTATTTTGGGAAATTCTGTAGTAAAATATATTTTATCAGCAATATCACTTTCAACAATTTGCCTGACAACACGTTGAATTTCATTGCGTAAAAACTTTTTATTTGTGCACAGAAAATTCTGTTTCTCGATATTTTGTGGGAGTTATATTTTATGTTACAATAATTTGTTCGCTATAGATTCTATTCAGTATTTATCCTTACAAAATTCGGTAACACGATGTTTTGTCACGCAAGATGGAATTCAATCCCACGATATTTTGTAAGAATAAAAATCGATTCCACGATAGTTTGTAAATATAAATTTAATCCTATGATAATTAGCCTGTGTAAATTTCTATCTCAAGACATTTTGCCTATACAAATTTGACTTTTACGATATTTTGTTTGAAATAAATTCTTCCTTTCGATACTTTTTTCGCATGGTATTACACTGTATTATATTTTGCGTACAACAAATTCTATCCCACAATTATTGATCAGATCTTCTACAACATTTAATTCTTTTTCGAGTGTATGAAGTTAAAAAACTCTTATAAAATTATCAATTATGATACATTCATCAATGTTCATCAAATTTTTATCAATCATAAAGAGACGCGAAAAAACATATTAACACAATGAAACGTTTTAACACGATAAAGCATATATTTGTAACATTTAAAAAAAAAAACTCTTATGGGGATTAGCTGCTGAATTACTTCAACCGCGCAAGTCACACTGCAGATAATGGAAAACTTACTATCTATATCTTTTGTTTAAAATAAGTTTTAAAAAACTTTCATTTGAACAAAATGTATGACTTATGATGATCATCATGTTATAGGTGAAATACAAGAAACACAAGAAAGGGCAAAAAAATCAAATGAGGCAAATAGAACCCCCAAAGGTTAATAATACTCATCCACCAAACAATAGTCCTGTTATTCGTTATCCTGCCTCACCACCAGAATGGCCCAGTGGTCAAATCTTGAAGGCTGCCCTTACAAGTCCTTGTGATATCAGGACATTTCGGTGCAACTTGGACAGTTGGATGACCTCTTCAAGAGCAAGACAGATGACACCAGAGCAAGCGATGATTTATATCACGCAATTGATAGACTGCGATAACTTTGAAGATGTAGCTGTCTTAAAAAATCTGGATGAATTCAAACAAGTAAAGGCTGAATTGAGCGACAAACTCTTTCAAATTGGTGATATGATTGTTTGTAAATTAGTTCAGTGGACGAAATGCTTACCATTCTATACAGAATTACCTGTCACCGTTCATACACAGGTAGGAGTATTTCGTATTGTATAATAAATAAGACATTTTCGAGCTTTTAGAATATGTTGAATCTTATAAAATTGCTGTTCAAAATAGTTCGCATTTTCGAGAATTTTTCTGTTATAAGCTTTCAAAATTTCCTCTTTTTCAGGACATCAAAAATCTTTATACCATTTGAATTCCAAGAAATTAATCTGGTCTTATTCCAAAGCATTTTTAAGTAAACCCACAATTTTTACGATTTCGTGTAATTTATATAAATATAATAACAAAATAGAGTTATTATTTCAATACGATTCTTTAGTTTTTATTACAACTATATATATATATATATACACTGAGTGGCCAAATTATTATGACCACCCCTTCAGTACGCTGTTGGCCTATACCCTATACGGCGCAATGTGCGTCGAACAGTCCGTTCAGAGACGTTCACAGTTGCTCCTTGATTAAGATCACTTGCAATTTGTCGCACTGTTGCTCTCCTGTTGCGCTGCACAACCCTGGCCAGCCTTCTCTCTGATCGAGTATTCAGTACCCTGTGACGACCACAAGTCTGACGTTGAGACCCGGTTTTTGACTTGATTGTCCATTCTTTGTACGCATTAACAACTGCTGCTGTAGAACACTTCACAAGTGCAGCCGTTTTGCTGAAACTCGTTCCAACACATCTCGCACCCAAAATCATTCCACGTTGAAATTCAGTTAAATCACTTTCCTTTCCCATATCTGAGCAAGCAACACAGTATAACTGATGACTCATTTGTCCAGTATTCCCGTGTTATAGTTGTCTTGCCCTCTAGCGGCAGCGCTGTGACGCAATAACTCATTTGCATAAAACTATGAGGTGGTCATAATAATTTGGCCACTCAGTGTATATATATTCATTTTAAAAACTCATTTACACAATAACATTATTATTTAGTTTTTTTCTGAGGCATAGGTCCATTATAAAGAGTAATTTTTATTTCTTAGTATAATGATTTTTTATTTTGAAATGCCTCTGTCGTAAAAATGCAACCAGAAGAGAACCTTTACGTTTATTCCATCATATTTCTAATTCTATTACGTTTCGAATTTTATGTATATATATATATATATATATATATATATATATATATATATATATATATATATATATATATATATATATATATATATATATATATATATATATATATATATATATATATATATATATATATATATATATATATATATATATATATATATATATATGCATACAATGAGACAGAGAGAGAGAAAGTTGAGATAAGAAATAATTTTTTTTTTTAGTTTTTGCGTTCTGAACCCAAATAAATAATCTGTTTGTATGTAATATATAGTAATTCAATATTTTGTATCTAAAATCTATGCATACTTTTTGTTCGTTTAAATTTTCTTTCTTATAGTTACTATCGCACAAATGGCATGAATTGCTAGTTCTGACAACAACAGCTTATTGGGCTATAAGAGCTAACAACAACAACACCAATATGGGCAACGCCAATGGATATGCACTGCCACAAAATGGATCTCCTAAACCATCGAAAGAGGAACTTGACCATGAAGTCAACATAAGTCTATGTGCTCTACAAGGGGCTTTGGGAAAAATAGTTGGAGAGGAAATAGTTCTTGAAAACATCCAAATGGAAGCTGGTTCACTTGTGGAGCAATTATCTCAGTTAACTATCACTTTTCGAAAATTACATCTCTGCGTGGAGGAATATGTCTGCTTGAAAGTTGTGGCCATGCTTAATCAAGGTAAACGTAATTTTTTTCTGTACCTGAAATTCTTGAAAAATCTCATTCTATTTTCGAACAGGGAAATTTAAAATAATGTAAACTGAAAGTAATTCATAAAAAGAATTCATTAATTTGTTCGTCACTTTAAACATGAAAGTTCAAGTTAATACAAATCGAGAGAAATTATTGAAGGAAAAAAAAACGTTTTTATGGGGACGGGTGATTCATAAAAGCATTCGTATAAAATCATATCAGGATGTAAATGAATAAAAAACGGTAGTTTAATTGTAGGCGTTGCTTATTTGGCAGGCTTACTCTGCTTTGACTTTAATTATTGTTAGTTAGTTTAATCATATATATAATCAATGTTAGTTCAAAGTATAACTAAATAATTTTATTTTGAACTAAAGTAATGGTGAATTAAATAAATCAAACTATAATAACCCCACCCACAAATAAGCTGCTTTACCAGTTTTACCTCTTTACCCAGATTGATACGGTTTTATGCTGGCACGTATTTGTTGACAGTCGGCGCGAAAGGGTTAAGCACAGAAGTTTTGAATTTTTGCAATTTAAGAGAAGAGTTCCAGAAAACACATTTATTACTTTGAGTGTTCAATTTGGTGAGAATGGAAAGAAATAAACAAAATAATTACTTTAAGGTTACAAAAAGAAGGAATTCCACATCCCCGTATCTCTAATATTTAACGTGTACCCTTATATCTTGAGAAATATATTAAAATAAGTATTAATCATATTACTCGTTTACAGAGTTTTTAAGAAAAGATTTGCATAATTTTATAGAATATTTTAAGATTTCTTAAGATTCAGCTTGGACTAAAATAAGCCTTATTTGATAATATGGCAGCGTGGTCAACTCAGCAGCTGTAGATTTTCACAGCATTTAAAATGGTAGAAGAATATTAACTTGTAGCCAAATGATTTAAAAATTTTGCCAGCACATAAAAAACGTCGAATTTGTTAGTACTTTTATAGAAAAAGTTATTAGCATTTTTATCTTTGGTTTTTTGAAAGTCATGATGGCCAAAATTATTTCAAGTCGAATGTTAGTAAAGCAATCCTTAATATAGCCGGAGTCAATTGTCACTCCGATTTAGAGGGTTCCCGATTTCGAGACAATCAGCATTATGGTAACCATTTGGTCATCACTTCAATACATTTAAAGCTGAATGACATGTCTGTTTGCGCCCTATAAAACAGAAAAAAATGGTAGTAAAACTAGTTTGCATGTACATTGTTGGCGGGAGAAGCGAAATACTTTTGACTAAAAAAAAGTTATTAACAGTTTTAATATGTATGCTGAACTGTTTCTTAGCTGGGAAAAGTAAATATTGGTGGATAATTTATAATTAAAAATGGTAAAAGCTTTAACTTTTATTTTTAAAAAATCAAATATTGTTGGATAATTTATAATTAAAAATAGTAAAAGTTTTAACTTTTATTTTTAAGAAACCAAATATTGGTGAATAATTTATAGTTAAAAATAGTAAATGCTTTAATCTTTATTTTTAAGAAATCTAAAAAGGAAAAGGTTTAATAATCTGTTTTTTTTTTCTTTTTTTCCTGGTACAAGAAGCCTTGTGAATGGGCTTAAAGTTGCCGCGAAGAAAATCGAATGCTAAGGCACAAACTTAGTTCCCGCTAAAATTTGGAGAAGTTTGTAGATCTGTTAATTCTAATCACTAACCTTAAGTTTCAAATCTTCGTCAATGAGTAAGCGATTGGAGACTCTTCTTGATCATATAACAAATCATAATTCGTCAATGAGTTAGCGATTGGAGACTCTTCTTGATCATTTAACAAATCATAGTTCGTCAATGAGTTAGCGATTGGAGACTCTTCTTGATCATTTAACAAATCATAATTCGTCAATGAGTTAGCGATTGGAGACTCTTCTTGATCATTTAACAAATCATAGCTTGTCAATGAGTTAGCGATTGGAAACTCTTCTTGATCTTTTAACAAATCATAATAATCATTAGATTTTATTTGTGCCGTTCTCCACTTTTTTATATTTTTCTTCCAGCTGGTTATCAAGGACAACGAGAGATTGAAATAATTCAAGAAAGATATTTGTCTGCCCTGAGAGTATTTGTGGAAAATCGATTTCCGCAACAGTCTGGACGAATGAGAGAACTTCTATCACGCTTGCCAGAAATACAAGCAGCAGCAGAAATACTTCTCAACTCGAAGTTGTTTTTTGTTCCCTTATTTCTCAATACAAACTTTATTGGAAGATAACGAGAGGTAGCAGCGACCATCTTATCAACTGCCTCTCAACGTCCAGTGTCCAAAGTGTCCGGAAATATTCTACTTTACCGGACAATAAGGGGTTTGTCATTCCAGTTTATGAATGACAACAATGTTCGACTAGTCAGAAGAGCGTTGAAGAAAACCCCAAAATTAAAATGACGAGAAAATTAAAATGTTTAAGAAAGATGTCAACGATGTGCAATAGACTGATGTATGGACGTTGTGTACAGTAATGGCAAAATTTGTAACAATTTCTTTTTGTGTTATTTTTAAGCATTATAAATTTGAGCCTTTTAAGGCATCTTATTGCTATTGATTTATGATTAAAATAAAAATTTTGTCTCAATTTGTTCGCAATTTTCTCTACATAAACACTCTACATAATTACAATTCACAGCAGTTTCTTTTCATTATTAGGGGGACTGGAAAGTAATGTCGTTTCTGCACATTAAATATTCGTAAGTCTTAAAACCCAATTCGATTCATTTTCATTTCGATTCATTTTCAATCCGGTATTGCAAGGTTGTTGCTAACGAGGGGGAATACATTATTGATTAGAAATAAAATCTTGCCCCCAAACGACATTACTTTCCGGTCCCCCTACTTCAAGCTTTATACAATAATATGTCGGCATTTTAAAGTTTCGCTTTCCAGGCTTTAGCAAAAGTTAATTAATTTTTTTTTTTGTATCCAAATAAGACTTTGGCGCTCAAAACTTGTTACAGTTGAACTCTCTTATACTGAGTTCTATATATATCATAAACACACTCAGCGTGTACTACCTAATATAAAAGCTATAATATCCAAAAATCAACAGCAAAAAGTTGCAACAAAAGTTTACTGTAGCACAGTGGCGGATCACATAACGCTTTGAATTATTTAGAAATATATATATATATATATATATATATATATATATATATATATATATATATATATATATACATACATACGATTTTGGAGGACATGCCTTACCATTAGATAATAAATAGCACTAAGTTAGCTGCAATTTTAAACTTATCTTAAAGTGAAATATCAGACAGCGTGGCACTTAACTCAACAGCAGCAACTTCCTGTTTCAGTGCAGGAAGTAAAACTTAAAGCCTAAAATAACAAAGTTATAAAATGCTGCTTTCTTAGTTTAGAACAAGTCAATAAAATTGATGTTTTTAATAAAATTCAAAATTCTTTGAGGAATAAAGTGATAAGTCACATTTTTTTCCGAAGGTAACATTTTTACATATAACTGTTGTTGTTGTCTTATGCCACTTGTCAATACTAACAAGCTCATTTGTTGAACAATCTGTTCTTTGCTATTGTTTCCAGCTCCTGCTTAACAGGTTTCAGGAATTTTATCTTAATAGTAATACTACACACAGATATATTTTACTGTCTACGAGAATTTAATAGTGTTCTGTTTGCACTAAATCGCTCTCCTAAAATTTTTTAAAATGTGGTATTATATTGCCTATGATTGATAGATTTATTTCAAACCAATGTTAAGTCAGAATAAAACCAATGATAAGTCAGAACAAAACCAATGATAAGTCAGAACAAAATTTATGATAAGTCAGAAAAAAAATTTTCAAACCAATGATAAGTCAGAACAAAACCAATGATAAGTCAGAAAAAAACATTTCAAACCAATAAGTCAGAACAAAACTGTGGTAGAAAATTTTAAAATGTGTACAGTCGATTTTATTTTAAAAGTCATATATAGAAAATACAAAGCCTAAATCAAAATCAACTATGTTTTTATTAGAAATATTTTATGAAATTACTTCACCCGAAATTGGCAACAAACGTGTATTTCCTCTTGCTACTGTGGAATTTTCATGATTTCAGAAAACATTTTTTAATGGTTGAAAACCTAATGAATTAATATTTTAATGATTTTAAAAGTAAAGGAATCATGTCCATCTTTACTTATAAGTAACTTCAAAGAATTTACAGTTAAATAAACGAATGGTTATGTTAAGTACTGATACAGGTCTAATGAATATTCATTTGCTTTAAAAAATTCTGCTTTAATTTATTACCACTGGAAAAAATATTTATGAAAATTAATTCGCACTCGTCAAAATGTAAAGATGTTTCTAACCATCAGAATTTTCGTAGTTTCAGAAAATACTTTTTTTAGTGGTAGCAGAGGCTATATATCAATCCTTTGTTTTAATGGTTACAAATTATGAGCACAACCACAAACGTAAACGTTTGAACATTTAGCATATAATACCCATAGGCTACTAAATAAAATGGTTACTAAACATGAAGGTGTCCTCTTGCCGTCGGGCTAACCGTGGATGGTTTTCGTGATTTTTCTCTTTATGTAACACACAATCGGGTTAGCTCGATCAAAAAGTGTTCAACGAAGTCTAGTTGGCCCGATGCTTGAACCAGAAGTTTCCTTACGTTTTAGGTTGGGTTCAAAATTACAAGACTGAAAGTTGAACAAAGCTCAGAATTAAGTCAGCTGTTCAACGCCGGTAATAAAATCATAAAATATAAACTTTAAGATGTAAAAATTTTAATATTTAGAATGGCGTGTAATTTATACTTAGCAGTGGTGGGACCTCTCGAGTGCAAAAGGTAAATGTTTTAATAATTTAGAATTAATAAAATTTTGTCCACCATTACATATAAATAACTTAAACACATCCATGAAAGGTTAATAGTGCACATGGTCATATTTTTAAGTTCTGACATGTCTTTGGATCATCCTCAGGCATACTTGCAAACTACTTAACCTTCCCGAAGTTAAGTTTGTCTAGGGGGAGGGGGTACTTCAGGCATACTTAATCTTCCTGAAGTTAAGTTTGTCTAGGGGGAGGGGGTAAATTGAATAGCGATTGCAGGCAGAAACATACTTTTCAGTATGTAAGAGCTCAAACATACCATTGTATGACTATCTTACATAGGAATCTATGTTTCATACATTTAGATATTGTGGTGGTTAAAATAATTTCATACTTTTTAGTATGTAAGAGCTCAAACACACCATTGTATGACTATCTTACATAGGAATCTGTGTTTCATATATTTAAAAATTGTGGTGGTTAAAATAATTTCATATTTTTTTAGTATGTAAGAGCTCAAGCACACCATTGTATGACTATCTTACATTAGAATCTATGTTTCATACATTTAGATATTGTGGTGGTTAAAATAACTTCATACTTTTTAGTATGTAAAAGCTCAAACACACCATTGTATGACTATCTTACATAGGAATCTATGTTTCATATATTTAAATATTGTGGTAGTTAAAATAATTTCATATTTTTTAGTATGTAAGAGCTCAAACAAAACATTGTATGACTATCTTACATTAGAATATATGTTTCATATATTTAGATATTTCGGTGGTTAAAATAATTTCAAATTAAATTTTTAAATTCAAGATGTAAAAAGAAATCATAAATTTCACTGCTACTTTAAAGATAAAAATAAAGTTTTACACAAAATGCTTGAAAGTTGGTAGTCAAGCTCAGGGATGTTTCCTAGACCGGCGCTATTAAGTTCTGTAAAAATTCTACTTGCTTTAAAAATAAATTATTTAGTACACTCAGGGAAGCCACAGGCAACTAAAACTGTAAAAAGGTGGTAGAATCTCTATTAATTTTTATTTATTTTATCTTTCAATCGTAACTACTATTATGACTTACAGTGCAGATTTTTTTGTTCAAACCAAAAACATACTTTGTATAGGTCTCCCACGAGCTAGAAATATAAATGAGAGGTAGCTAAAAATTTTCAAGACGTCTGAAAAATACTTAAATTTAGCTTTCATTTGAGAGACATTTTTTTACACACATATATATTTCTTTTAAACTAAAAAGTTATAGGCAGCTTAAAACATCTTGATTTATCTCACTGTTGCTACCACCTTCAAACATTTTCCAAAATATTCTAGAAAAGAAATATTCCAGAAAAGAAATATTCTAAAAAAGTAGAAATATTCTAATTTTAATCTCTTTAAATAGATTTTTATTTTTTTATAAGTCACCACTTTTCACATTTTTAGTGGCCTCTCTGTACGTACACTTCCTTTGCAAATATTACTTCACGATAGCCTCGCCTATTGGAGGTACAGCTAATCTAAGGAATTAAAAAAAAATAACTATCTTTAAATAAATATTTTCCTAAATATCTTTAAAAAACTTTTTAATTATGTAACTTATAAACATCTTTAAACAATTTTTTTTAAAAACTTTGACCCGATTTATAAGGATTAAGCTACGGCTCTTCTCACTGTTTCAATGTAAACTGTACAAATTTAAAATAATTTTCTAAAAAATGATGAAAAAAAAACCAGTCGTAGACAGAAGAAGGTTCTTAATAAGCAATTTACTCTCTTCTTTTGGTTCACTATATCCACCAAAAATAATATTATCTGTGTATAGCAAGGTACGTTAGAGAACATTTCTCTCACTATATCCGGGAGTTCGCTATAAACCATGTTCACTATAGCGGAGTTTGACTGTGATGTGAAACATGATCGAAAAACTTGATTTGAAGTGAAAAATAAATTTGAAAACACAATTGTCTCATATTATATGGAAATTATGAACTTTTATCGTTTCAAAAAGAAGGAAACTTTAATTTTGATACATTATCATTTTTTGAGGATAACAAAAGACATAAAAAACGTAATTTTTATAGCAATTTTTACCTAATTTTCATAGACACTGGGGAGTAAATGAATTAAAATAAGTGACATTAAATCATATACAATTCAAATATAAAATATTCTAAACCAAGAAGAAAGGTGTTTTAAAACGAAAGCATTTATTTAGAAACAAATTTAAAAAAGAGGACCATTAATTACTGTGGTTTTTAAACAATCATGACAACTGATATTTACCCGCATAAGAATCAAATTATTCAAAAAATATCAAATACTTTAACACAAGGCACTAAATGTGTGTGTTTAAGTTATGTAACTATAATTTTTTTTAAAAATTAAAATAAGCATTACTAGATTATTTAAAAATTTTAAATTTGTTTAATAAATTCTTGTTTAGATAATTGAATTCAATAGTATTTAGGCCTTATGAAACATAATCGATTTTATTTTTTAATTTCCTTCAGTGACTTTAATCGCAGCTTTCAAGCATTTCTTCAAAATTTGAGGGTAAATAAATCGATATTTTGCGATATCGCAGAATATTTACATGCTTGGTCGGGTATATGAGGGTAAAAAATGCATGTCAAGCTCACGTCGGGCAATTTAATTTTCGAGCCGTGCTCATAACTGTATTTCCCCAACACAATTTTAATTTAATGCTTTCATGTATGGGTGATTCTCACGAAACATGACAATTCGGACCAAAAAATTTCTTCAAATTTAAAGTCTTCAAAATAATCTAAATTTTTTTTCTGTATACTTCTTTAGTTACACTTATTAATACCTTAGGGACAGCAGTGTAGTTTATTGACATTTGCTCGAGAAAAAAAATAAAATAGAAATTCACCAAATCTTGAATGCCAGGAAAATGACATATCAGCTTATAAATTTGAAAAAAAAAACAGTCATTTTTAGCTATTAGTAAGTAACAAAACCTAGGCCTTTACGTTAGGGGGACCATGAATTGCCTAAACTAATTATTTTATCCACTGTAGAAAGAATCAAAAATGTTTTTGTTGCTGATATGTACAGAATAAAATTGTGCGTAGTAATCTATCATTAAATAAAAAAAAACTTTGATTACATTCAGTCATATGACAATCTTACCTAAACTTGATATTAGGTTAATATTTGCTTTACATTCAACAGTTTAAAAAATTTTCTGGTAACTGTTTCAATTTCATGTCATACATAAACCAGGAAAATGACAGCCAGGATAATGACAAATTCGCCATTTTATAGCATATAGCTTTACTTTAATTTAATATTTTGGTCTAAGACAGTTATATTTTGTAAAAAACAACAGGATTTCTTAAAATAACTCAGATAAATCTATGTAGTTTATGCTATTTATGATTTCAAGAAGCCAGGAAAATGACAACATAAAAACCTACTCAACTTGAAAAATTTTTTGAAATAGATTTTGAACCAGAAAATTGGTTCTTTATTCATGGAACAAGACATGTTCATATAGGAGGGTATCTAATCAATCTATTAACATAAGATATTGATTGCTGGCTCTAACTATTTTGGTTATAAACCACTAAATAAAAGTAGGCAGGAAAATGACAGATTTTCTTGGGACAAACAAATTATTGCCAGCAAAAATTATTTTAAACGGAGTTTTTGTGAATATTACCCTCTGCGTATATTCTAGAAATGCTTACAACGGTTGAGATAAAAATAAATTAGATATTGAAAAATGTATGGGAAGTTTTGAAGCTAGTTATTATTGGAAACATTGTTTGGGACATGCCAGGAAAATGACATTATGAAGTTCAATTAAATTTTTTTAACTATACAAAACAGTCATTGCTAGTGCAGAGTCATTTTAAAATGTTAACAGCGATGCTATTTATTAATTTTTTTTTAAAAAAAAGTTCTTTTAGTATAATAGTATTAGATCTTGGAGCAAGGGACAGTGAATTGTCATATTTCGTGAGAATCACCCATATAACGTTTGCACTACATTAATAAATATAAACTTTAAAAGACGAAAAATAAACAACCAAAGGAAAAAAAATGTCGATTAAACAAAACCCTTATCACTAAAAAGAAAAGTCGAAATCGAAATTGCGAGGAACGCAAAGACATCTTTCACTCCATTCTTTATTTTAATTCAAACATTTGGTTTGATTATTGGCAGCTTATATTAAATTATGTATATTCAAATTTATTATACCCTTTTATTTCTCCCTTAAGTATCAATGATTGTATGGTAATGACTTTCTCGCATAAAAGCTTTAACTTTTGAAGAGTTTAATAGAGATAAATTATTTTTTTTATGGCGATATTCATTATATTGAAAGGGATGGATTTTATTCTTTCTGCAGTTATTATTATCATCAATACCTTGTTTTGTTTTGATTCAACTTCTGAATTAAAAACATCTATTAAGTAATGTTTTATACAGATAAAATTCGTAAGAATACCAGTAAAAATAATTGGTTAAAAAAGAACTATAAATTAGTAAAATAAAAGTTGTTTTTTTTACTCGACATTAATGTAGCCAATACTATTTAAATTAAATAATTTTTCTGTAATCTTATAATAAAAATATTTCACTTACCTTAAGAGAAATGCAGTTTTTTTAAAAATGGCAAAAGATCAAATTTTTAAAAGGACTTTTTTTTCTTACTAGTGTTAAAACTAAAATTTTAAATGAAACAAACGATCCAGTTTTGAAAGACCAAACTTATGGACGAGTACATTTCGGAAAATGGGTACATTACAGAAGTCTTAATTAGTAATCAATGATCTCTTTTACCCTTTAAAAAATAGAACGATATTAACTTCACCTGCCTTTTCAAACAGCTGCTTTTATCAACACCCACGAGTTAGAACATGGAACAAAATACTCACAAAGCTTCTTCAAGCAGACGATTATTAAGTCAATAATTTAAAATTTCTTTCTCATTTTAAAAGTGACCTTTCATCTTTGGTAAATCCAAAATAAGCCTAAACTGTGTATAGAAACCATACTAAGTAAAAAATAATAATAAGCGGGAAGATTGTTATGTAAAAAAGGGGAATAGTGCTTGTAAGAATCTTTATTTTTAAGTTATTAAATTTTTTTTTAATTATACAATCAATTCCAGAAAAATTTTGCATTTTGGCAAAATATTGAGGGGTCACGTGCCCCTCCGTGCCCTTACCACGACGCTACGCCTATGCCCATTGACCCTTTAACATAGAATTTATATTAAACATATTTTTTATACTTTTAAAATTTTTTTGTATTAATTTAGGTGAAAATAAGTAAAAAATATTATATTCTGCATTTTAATTATTTATGGTTATGAAATACAGCATGAAACACCGGGGTCTTTTTCTGCATTAAAGGTAAAATCTTCCAAGCATGGCTCACTTCCAAACACAAATTTTTCAAATTTACACTTAATTGCAGTTATTTAGATCTAAGAGTTAGTAATTGGGTGAAACAGTTATTCATAACAAGAATTTCTTAAATTTACAAAATCAGTTATTGATAACTGTGTGAATATGATTGAAGAAAGGTTTTTTTTTTCAACTACTTTTTTTGGATTTTATATTTTAGTAAAAATATATTTCCGATAATCTTCAGGTTTTTTGTTGTAAATATTAGACCGTTTTTAATAATTAAAAAGCACAAAAAATATATTTTTGCTAGTAAATAGAGCGCCAGGAAAATATATAAAAGGGACACCGGTGTCTTATTTGTGTCAAAGGGTTAAGGAACAGTGTGACGTGAAAAAATATCTTATGACGTACTTGTCATAAGCTCTTTATATAGAAAACATAAATACTTTTAAACGGAAAACATTTTCTCAACGCTACCTCCCAAACTATTATAAATAAACTATGTAACTTTCCGATGGCATAAGACATCCTCTTTCCATTTTTATAGGGCAAGTTTTACGTTAGATAACCAATATACTGTATAACATTTTTAAATATTATCTTGAATGCAGAGATATCAGACGGCGTGGCACTCTTCAACTTAATTTCCTGTTTCATCACAGGAAATTGAGCTTAGGAAAATAAAAATTATTTGAGATACATAATTGTTGTGTCATAGTCGGCATTACATATTTCCTAGGTTTAAAATTTCCTTTATTTCATATATTTAATCCTTCCTCATGCCTTTCTAAACAAAGAATCAGTAAATTAATTTTAATGCAATTTTATGAAAATAAAATGCAAATACAGTCTAACCCTGTTATAGTGAACCTTCAAGGGACCGAAATTTTGGTTCACTATAACCGGGAGTTCACTATATCCGTACTGCAAAAAATTTTAACTACTTTTTCCGAACTGCTCCCTTTTATTACGCACTATTTAAATAAATGACCAATAAAAAGAAATACAAAAATTATTAAACAATATGTAGTGACAAAAATTGTGTTGACTTTTATTTTTTATGACTCTTCGTCTTGCGCATAAAAAATTTAGGGATGGCCTTTATTTAGGGATTGGAAACTGAGATAGAAGAAGCAAGCAAGAAGCTTATGGCTACATCTCACTCAATAGTTGGTTTAAAAAATCGATATATGTATTTTCTGTAGAAATTTCATAATTACCACAAAATGAAGAAAAAAATCAGTTGAAGACAGAAAAAAGTTCATAATAACTAAGGCCCAGATTTTGATGATATTTGCATTTTTTTGCATTTTTGGACATTTTTTGTCCTTTAGAGCATTTTTTTAGATTTATGGGGCATTTTTCTTTAAATTTTGGAGCATATTTTGCATTTTAAAGCATTTTTTTAAATTTTTTGTTAATTTTTTCCAATTTTTATTATTTTTTATCATTTTTCATTATTGCACTGGCTTCCAAACAATGAAGAAAATCTCTAGGATACAGGTGAAGCAACATCTTTTCAAATTGAAGAAGAATTGTCAGTAAGCGAGACCGTCTTTTTCAAGTACGCACCAATAACATCAGTAGACGTTGAAAGAAGCTTCTTCAGGTATAAAAATTAATTTTCAGACAAGAAACGCTCGTTTACATTTCAAAATATTAAAAAAAAAATTAATAATCCAATGTAATTCTGATATTTAGTAATATTATGAGATGGAAGTTGTTATACTCATTAAAGTTTCTATACAAAATGAAAATGTTTTGGAATCAATATATTTTCCTTTTTTTTTTGTTATTTTATGATATAAAACATATTTTATATGATATAAAACATAAACATATATCAAACTTTAATGAACGTAGAACAACTATTGCATTGCTTTATATTTTTTGAAATGACTCATAATAATTTTAAAGAGTAAAAAATTGTTTTAGTTCAATATTTTTACTTTATTCAAGTCATGTCATAAGGCGTTTTTAGCGCAATTTTCGTATTTTAAGGGCATTTTTTGCATTTTTTAAGGGCATTTTTTGCACTTTTAAAAGGCATTTTTTGTACTTTTTAAGGGCATTAATTGAGATTTTTTAGGTCATCAAAATCCGGGCTCTAATAATAACCAATTTCCTCTCGTCTTTTGGTTCTCTATATCCATAAAAAATATTATTATATGCGTATAACAAGGCACAGGAGCGAACATTTTGTTCACTATATCCAGGAGTTCACTATAAACCATGTTCACTATTACGGCGTTTGACTGTATTTCTTTCCTCAACAAATGTAAGGGCTAATTTTTTGTTTCAATGCAAGTGTATAACTAATTGAAATCAATGTAACGACAACTCAGGGGTGAAAGCGAGAAGGAAAATAGGAAAGGCTGGTAGTGAAACCTTTTCAGTTATAGCTAGTTTTGGGGAGGATTTTTCTTATTCTTTTTTTAAATTATTCAACAATATCTACTTTATCTTCGAAAAGAAGCAGTTTTATATATATGCTACAATTTTAAAAGAAATCTTGATAGTTACAGATATTTTATTTTTTACGAAAAAAATGCTGGAATGAAATGTCTTACGTACCAGGTTTTTCTCTTTTCCGTCTTGCTATGTAAGGGCTTTCACCCGTGCGACAACTGAGTATCAAAATCTATTTTTTACCTTTCTTTCTTCAATCACATAAAAACAGTTGCATTTAAGTTGAGTTAACCCAAAACCATTTATAAAAGTAATTGAGAGAAATTTATCATATATATTTGAGAATTGAATCTGTAGTGGTTGACAAGTGAATAAGGCAAACCAACAATATTCATAAATAAAACAAATTTTTAGTCATATATTTGCTTCCAGTTACTTATTTCAACTACATTTTTTATTAACTGACTCATTCGGAAAGTGGATATCCTTCAAAGTGGTCTGATCGGACAACCTATAAAAAACCGTGTGGAGGCTTTCAGTTATAGGAGGCGTTGGGAACAGTCTATCTGAAATTTTTTTCGTGCCAGTATATGTGGCAGTCTATCTGACCATTTTTTTTCTTTAGAATATATATGGCAGTCTATCAGAACATTTTTTTCTTGCCAGTATTTTTTTCTAGCCATTTTTTACCAGTATATATGGCAGTCTATCTGCAATTCTTTTCTTGCCAGTATAGATAGCAGTCTATCTGAAAAAATTTTCTTGCCAGTGTATACGACAGCCTATTTCGACGTTTTTTCTTTCCAGTATGTTTGACAGTCTGTCTATTCCACACAAAATGACTTAAAAAATAAATCCTGAAAATAAAATACCAAGCATTCCTGAAATAACAAACATCTCTTATTATTGAAAATCAGTGAAAATAAAAGTGACTGAACGTTGCTAATTATGACCATATTCCGATTGGTTAGTGCTTTTTGTGAACCACAATACTCTGCTTTTCTAGGCGCACTTATCATTCATGAAAATAAAATTCAAATTATAAATTTTTAATAAAATTATTGAAAACCAGTGAAAAATAAAAGTGACAGAACATTGCTAGTTTTGAGCGTTTTCCGATTGGTTAGTGCTTTTTGTTAATCGCAATTTTCTGCATTTTTAGGCGCACTTACCATTCCTGAAAATAAAACGACAAGCATTCCTGAAATAACAAGCATTTCTTATTATTGAAAATCATGATAATCATGGTTAATATTGAAACATAAAAGTGACCGAACGTTACTATATTTTTGATCATATTACGATTAGTTAGTGCTTTTTGTTAACCACAATATTCTACATTTCAAGGCTCACTAATCATTCCTGAAAATAAAATGCCAAGCATTCCTGAAATAACAAGCATTTCTTTTCATTGAAAATCAGTAAAAAGTAAAAGATTTAGGGGGTGCTAGTTTTGACCGTTTTTCGATTGGTTAGTGCTTTTTGTTAATCGCAATTTTCTGTATTTTTAGACGCATTTACCACTTCTGAAAATAAAACGACAAGCATTCCTGAAATAACAAGCATTTCTTTTCATTGAAAAAAAGTTATGCTTCTCTTTAAGCTAGAAGATTTACCATTGAGCTAAAAAGTAAGTAGCTTACCACTTTCTTTCATATAAGAACCTTTTGCATTACTATAAAAGGCAGCGAGTAATTCTGGTAGCAAACTTTCTGGTAGACCTAATACATCACTTTAACTACCAAGAACAAAATTTTTATCTTAAACTATGGTAATTATGTTTTAATTTTTTATGTATGATTGAAGTCAAAAACGATTTAATCTAGTTTATTAAGTCAAGGATGAAACAACGAAGCATAAATTTTGTTACAAATTAAACACTCTGAGAAAACGGGAGAAATTCACAGTTATGTATTATAGCATAAATTAGTAAAGCGATTCTCTTTTTTTTTAAAAAAAAAAACAATCATTAATGTTTACAGGCCTACTAACTACAGAGCTTTTAGCAAAATATTTTATAGAGTGGTAGACATTTATATACTAAAGCTTTCAGAACTTTTGGTAATTTTACCAACACTTTAAGTGCCACTATACAATAGAGCAGGATGAAAGTGGCGTTGCAAATGAACTTCTAAATCATTTATATGTAGTGGTGAGGGATATAAGTTTAAAGGTATAAAAAATAATGCATGAAAACATAAACATAGCTACCACTAGAATAAATTTTAACAAAAAACATGGAAATTCGTCAGTCATATGCTATATATATACATACCTGCCAACTTTTAATCCTTTCGAGGATGATTTTCCCCAGTGGTAGCAAAATGGAATTTAAATTACAATTTTAGGCAGAAACATACTCTGTATTTTGGGGTAGCTTATGTGGACTACCACAATAGTATTACATATTAATATATATTCTTAATTTTTTTAAAAATATTGGTGGTCAAAAAGATTATAAATTAAATTTATAAACGCAAGGAATACATAGAAAGCATACATTTTACTACCACTTAAAATGTAGAAATAAAATCTTCCGCCAAATGCGGAAGAATTGGCAGGTATGAATATATATATTTATATATATATATATATGTATATATATATATATATATATATATATATATATATATATATATATATATATATATATATATATATATATATATATATATATATATATATATATATATATATATATATATATATATATATATGCCAACTTGCTCCGTACAGCGAATAAAAATTTTCGAGTGATAGTTTATTAATTGGGATTCTTGGTTTAATAAATTCAATTTATTGGGTTTCTAACCACCACTATTTCTAAATATTTCGAAGGCTTATATAATTCGCCACTTTGTCATGTTACAGTGTGTGTCTTTTTATTGAGTAGAATCATGATGGATGGAATAGAGGCCGAGACGCGGCCCAGGTGCCCATCTAAGTTAAATAAAGAAGAAGAACATACCTAAACATTAATAAGTAAGCAAAGGTATATATATATAATTTTATAGTATCAGTTTATTAAATTGCTTTAATTCTAATTTATTGAAATACATAAACATTAACCTAGCTACAAATCGAAAAAAAAAAAAAAATTCTGAAAATACGTAGAATCTTTGGAGTCTCTTTTGAAGTTAAAACTAGTTAACACGTTCACGCTGGCGTGACCCACTCTAGATTGTCTCATCGGGGGGCACACCGGAGAAAAAACTGGTAACAAATAAATTTCATTTTTTAGTTTTTTTCCGGGAATAATAAAAATCCATAACTACCAATTGTTTTTAACGGATGCAATTTTTATATTGAATTGCTTCTTCGCCGTGATAAATTTCCTTACAGTGAATTGTTATTGTTGAGAATAGATTAACTCCTCCCGAATATTATCTAATATTGAAATAGTTCTTCTACCAGTATTTTCTCTTTTCCGTCCCGCTTTCAGGCCTGAACACCCGGCGTGAACGTGTTAAAGAAGCATCTTTCTTCGTATATCACATTTATCAAATAATATCACATTAAAAAAAAAAAAAAATAAGAACTCATTTTTGTTTCGAATTTATCTTTCCATTTTAACAAATATTGGCGACTCAAAATAAAATAAAAAATAAAAAATTCGAACATTAAGTTGCGCAATAAATTTCTAGAAAACAGATCATAAAAGTATGAGATCTACATTCGAAAGTAGTATAAAACAATTACGAAATCACGCAAACACATGTGCACCAGTGGCAACATATATTGTTTTTTTTTCTTCTTTTTCTTTCTTTTTTTTTTTTCTTATTTAGTTCTTCAACTTGTTATTCTTAATGGCAGATTAAAGAAGACTCCGAGAAGAAAGTGAGAGCGAAGTTTAAGCAAGAAACCTGTTGTTTTGAATTTAGGTCAGTAAAACATTCACCCTAAAGGTTCATAATGAGAGCAAGAGTCAAATGTGTTGTTGACGTCACGGCGCGACTTTCTTCTTTAAATCTTCTTCCTCTATCAACTAAAATAAATCTTCGATAAGGAAAGGGGGAGAGAAATAAGAAAAAAAGAAAGAACAATTTCAATGCGCTGAAACAAGGAAGTGTAACGCGTTTTTAAAGGTAAAGGTAAAAATAACATAGGAAGTAATGAGGATGAGCTTGTTTTCCGTTTTTTTCCCTTACTTTTACTACTTGTTTACTGTTTTTTTTTTTTTTTTAGATCTGGATTTTTAATTTATTTTCTAATCTTAGAGCTTCAAAATTTTAATCTATTGCTTATGCAAGAAGAAAAATGGACTAACAAAGTGGAAAACTTGTTTTACAATTGCATCTTATTTTTAGCAAAAAAATCTTCTTGTTTTCAAATAGTTGGTAATCTTTTTGATCAAATGCGTGTTTTAGAAAACGGGTATAAATTTGAAATATGAATATGGTAGAGATATTTCAAGTTTATGATGGAGATTAATTTTTGTTCCAATTTTTTCTGATGAGACTTTGGGTCCAGTTTTTTATGGAAGAATAATTATCATTAGAGGTAATGTTCTGTTGTACGCATGCGTTTTGTGAAGTGACATTATTGCATATACACTACCCTACAATAATGGAAGAGACACTTTCAGTTTATTACATTTTCTCAAAATCTAAATAATCAGGGATTTTCCACAAATTTTATTTTTTAGAAGTGCAAATGACACTACCTTTTAACCGGCAAGCAAGAATATAATTTTAACAATTTGCATCTACGGTCATAAAAAATCACAAAATAAAAGGCTGCTCCTTTTATAGAAATGAAGAGATACGTCATTATTTTCACATGAAGAAATTTTGGTAATTTGGTACACTAGATTAATAGCCGTCGGACAGAAGGTCCCCAGTCCTAACGCCAAGAATTCAAAAGAAGCAGTGACTGAATTGTTCCCAACTGACACTTAGGTGCATGGGAAGAGAACCATTGTTAGCAATTTATAGAAAGATAAAATAGCCATAAACAAGGCTAACCCCGTGTTATAAATATTAAATTTTAAATAACTTTGGTATAGTTTAACACGTTCACGCCGGGTGTTCAGGCCTGAAAGCGGGACGGAAAAGAGAAAATACTGGTAGAAGAACTATTTCATTATTAGATAATATTCGGGAGAATTACGTTATGCTAGTCCCGAATTTTTCCAAACTTTCAGTTGCGAGCTTTCCTACATTTGAAAACCTGTTTCCCACATATTATTTAATGGAGATGCAATGTGTAGCAGAGAAAATTACGTACAATTTTACTCAGGAACTAATTGCTTGAGGAGGGGGGAGGGTATGTACAGTGCACAAAAAAATATCGTTGGTTTCGGATTTCAAACTCCCAAAATATAGGAAATAGCTGCAATCTGGGAAATATGGTCCCACTAGTTTGGCCAAGAAATCCCTCAAGAGTTTGGGCCCATGCTGATTTTACTTTTTGAGTATATCGTATATGTCTCAAGAACTTTTTAAGAGATATGAAAATTTTTCAAATGCAATTATAAAATTCGTTTAGTCAAAGATAATTCTGATAGTATCTGATTTTTTTTGATGTTCAGTTTCTCAGGAACTAATATATAAATATAGAAATAGGAACTAAATAATATAATAAAAAACTAAACTAAATAATAAGTCAGGCATTAAATAATATAATAAAAATCATAAATATTTATTAAAAGTTATTTTTTTTTTGCATGGAATTAGCTTTCAATAAAAAAAAAATTTATAGTTATATGTAAAATTTTTTCAATTTCAAAAACTTCTCGATATATAGCGAAACACGCAAAAAGTAAAATCAACATCAAGTGCTCCAAACTTTGGAGCTGTCTCCATACCAAACTATCCGGGCCATATTTGCCGGATTGTGACTATCGCCTATATTTTGGGGCGCAGAAATTCGAATCCATCGAAAAAATTGTATGTTTGTCCAGAAAAAGTGCATCTTTGTGTCTGATTTCATAACTTAAATTATCTTGTGCACTAATTAATTCGCATATTTTAAGGCACCTCGTCAAACCATTAAGAATGAGTCCTAGAACGTGAAAATCCGATCATTAAATCAACAAAAGTTATTCAAGGTAGTCCGTTTTTCATGGAGCACTTTACTGTCTGAAAATATAACGGATTACCCTTATTTATCTCAAGCATAATCTCTAAAACTGGGCCACAGGTTTTATCATTTGATATTTTCCAAAACATCTGCTGTAATTAAGGTGCAACATAGGCTACGTCGTAATCGGAAATAATGTTTTCTTGCGAATAATATGCTATTTTTATAACTGTTACTGTTACTTATGACAGTTAGGTTAAGCCTGCTTTATCTAAAGCCAGGCCTGGTACGTTAATTTCGAAAATGGCGCAAAACGTCAATATTGAGAAAAGTCGCAGTTTTGTGTAAATGAAAAGCCTTTGGGGTTTAATACGAATGTCTATTTTTGTTGCATTAACCCTAATGATTGCTGCAACTTTTAATATTCAGAGAAATAAAATGTTTTATATTTCAGAACGAGGTTTAACTTTAGATGAAAAAACAAAAGACTAATCATATCGATATGATGTATAGTAAAATAAAAAAATAAACGGACAACCCTGAATTACTTTTGATCTAATGATCAAAATGAATAATTTTAAATTTTAGATCTTAATGGTTCAAAAGGGTGACCTCAAATATGCTAATTAATTTTGTAGACAATATTTTAAGTTACGAATGGTTCCTAAGAAATCGAATTTTACAAATAAGGCTTCTCTAAAATTCGATTTCTTAGGAAATATTAGACCGAATTCGCTCAAATGTTGTATTTTGCCATGTAAAATTACTTTTTTTTAAAATGATTTAAAAATAGTTTACCTTACACATCAAATTTTTTTCGCCTATTATTAAATAAAATAATAAAAAAATGTAAGTATTTATTAAAAGTCAGTTTTTTTTTGAGCATGGATATGACATAATAAATCCAATATTAATTTATTGATTCAACCCATTCGTTTCTAGCGTCTTTTTATCCGGTTACCTGCCGGATTCTTATTTTGCACTAATGCAAAAAGCGTCTTTATTAAGACCGTGGCCGTGGGTGTGGAAATTTCTTCAATTGGCTTCTAAGTTTGTTTAAAAAAGCAAAAAATGTTTGAATTCTGAACAAGATATATATCACAAGATGTATAGTTTTATAACAGTTACTTTGTCATATCTGTAACAGTAACTAAGCCGCGTAGCATATATGCAATTGAATTATTTAGAAGTAGTGTTGAGTAAATTAGAATTAAGACAATTTTGTCCACCATTAACTCTTAGGGGACGAGTGATTCATATAAGCATTCGTTCAAAATCAGAATCAGGATGTAAATAAATAAAAAACGGTAGCTGAAATGTAGGCGTTGCTAATTGGACAGACTTATTTTGCTTTTACTTTAATTATTGTTAGTTTAATCATATATATAATCAATGTTAGTTCAAAGTATAACTAAATAATTTTATTTTGAACTAAAGTAATGGTGAATTAAATAAATCAAACAATTATAACCCCGCTCACAAATAAACTGCTAAAGAACTACTATGGTTATCAGTTTTATCTTTTTACCCTGATTGATGAGGTTTTATGTTAGCGCGTATTTGTGACAGTCGGCGAGAAAAGTGTTAATTAAACACAAGCAATTTAAACAGATACAAAAAAATTTAAATATATATAGATGTGTGTGTGTGTGTGCAGGGTTGCCAAATATCTACGCTTTTTGTAAAAATTTATTCTTATGGTAGCCATGTTTATGTTTTAATGAATTATTTTTTATTTATTTGAAATTATTTTCTACACTACTGCATATAAATTATTTAAAAGTTCATATGTAACGTCACTCCTTTCTTGCTCTTCTGTGGTAAAGCTTTTAATATGTTGGCAATATTACCAAAAATTATGGAAGCTTTGGTTTTAAACGTCCATCACTCTTTAAAATATTTTGCTAAAACCGTAGTTGTTGGCAGGCCAGTAATTTCAATTTAAAAAACTTAAAATAATGCTGAGACTACCACTAGAAAATATTTATCCTCTGTAGGGAGCAAGGTGTCATCTCTGCCATTAGACATATGCTAATACTCAAACCTTTTTAAGAAATAAAAGATTCTTCTACTTGATCACCCATCATCACTTATAGTTCAATAGCCCGAGGGCCGGCACATAAAACTTACATCAACAAACTACAAACTTCAGCAAACAAATTCATAACGAAAATGACTGGATCCCCATGGTTTGCAAAGAATGAAGATCTAAAAAATGACTTAAAAATTAAACCCGTAACAGAATAACTTGAAGAAAGATAGGCAAAATTCCATACATTTGCAATAAGTTGCGATATAGCAAATTTTAATGGCACCTTTAAAACTGAACTTATCATTCATCTAACGTCAATTACAACCCCTCAACAAACTTCTTACTTTTCAACGGCAATCTTTCAAAATTCTTTTGTAAATAATGCGAATCGTTATCTTTTATTTTCCAATCTCGATTTAATTTTTAATTCTCATTAAACGAGTCATCTGTGCCACCCTACGAAGCCCCAGTATGGGGCTACTCGGCAGCTACTCGGGGGGCTACTCGTAAGGCAGATTACTCGGAATTAACATTCACATAAAAGCATTAACTATTAGAAAAATAAAACTCTCAAATGAAATGTAAAATTTGGCTGCTATACGTGAAACAGCTGTCCCCACACTAGCAGGGATGCTAACTGTTTCTGCAAAAGTTTCAATAAATTGATAGCGAATTAAATAGCAAAACTTGTAGAATAAGAATAATTACTCTCTATCTCTCTTTAAAAATTGTCACCACGATATAACTGTAATAAAGTTGCATTTCATACAATACAGTGAATATTTCATATGTAACGGAGTAAAAAATGTTTCACCAAAAATGCTGAAAGCATTCATTACCACTAGAATTTTTTTTTTTTTTTTTTACAAAGTGGAGCAAGTTGTCATCTTTGGAATAGTATGAGCAGCCTACTTGCATAATAAAGTGAGAAGGCTTTCACTTCTAAGAGGAGTTGCCCCGAATCGCTGTCACCCACTAATTATTAAAATTCATTTCAACACAATTCATTTTAATGCCTGGTCAAAATATAATAATAAAACAAAGAGGTAAATCAAAAACGCATAACTTTTCGAGTCGATGAGATACGTTTTAAGTTTCTCCATAGAAAACTAGGTAAATAAATGAATAAAATACAAATATATTCTGATAGAACATCACAGAGAGTTCGTCGACAAATTACGGTTATTTACTTTAACCCCATTATATCACTCACTTCTTAAGTTCAAAATCTAAAATGCAAAATAAAAACAATTCTAATCATTATTTTTACAGGTTAAACGACGAAGCTCTACACCCTGTACGAAAGAAAAAAAAATCATTTATTGTTTTTAAGTTGTTTGTCAAGTAGCGGTGGCATCTTTTTATTCTAGATGCGCAATTCTTTGTGACCGTCGCTATGTTGGCATTGGGAACAAGAAATAATATGCACGTGAGCGTAGAGGTATAAGTCACAGATACCGGAAGCTTTGGATTGGTGCGAGCCAACAACCCCTAAGTAGGCCAGTAAAGAAAAAAGGGTTTATTTCCTGGCGTATTTTAACTATGCCAAATGCTGTTAGATTTTCCCTTTTCTAGGCCACTCTATTCTCACCTTCGCCTTTTTGCAAAATATGAGGTTGTCGTCGTTTTTCTGATGGCCAGATACTATTGTCATCTTCTTCTTCCCTTTCACGATCAAGGGGGCACTGGACTCTGGACATTGTTGTCGCTCGTTCAAAACATAATGAGATATGAAAAAGAAAATTACTGTTTAAAAAGAAGATAATGCATTATTTTATTTTTTTCATAAATGAAAATATTTTTTTTAAAGTTTTAATCCTCTGGTTTTATTTTATAACCCTCGTTGAACAGCCGACCCAATTTTACGGGTTTACGACTGCTAATGTTCAACTCCGTAGCCTTGTAATTTTTAACCCAATCCAGAAGACAAGGAAACTCCTGGATCAAGCACAGGGAGAAATTTGCCTTCGTGGAGAACTTTTTTTATTGAACTAACCCGCATTTGCGTTACATGCAGAGGAAGACCACGAGAACCTTCCACGGTTATCCAGACGGCAAGGGGACTCTAACCCATGGTACGTCTACCACTGAGGATATTTCACGTCAGCACAGTGGTCTGTGCAAGCCGGATGCAGAATTCGTATCGACCAGCCATCACCGGGATCGAACCCCGGTTCACCTAATTGGAAAGCGAACGCTCTATCCCCTGAGCCATCGCGGCTGTAATACACTGGTTTTTTAAATTAGGGCTTGGGTGGTTTTTTTTTTTTGCCACGTGAGATTTTTTTGTCGTACCAAGGAAGAAAATTACTTTCAGACAAACCTAGAGTAAGTCATGAAGTTTAAATTGCTGGAAAAAAAATGCTTCAAATTATTGAAATACAAACAACTTACTAGATGAGAACTTCTCCGAGAACTTAACCTTTAGTTATCATTTCATAATTTATTTTCATTTGTATATTTTAAAATTTTCTTTTCAGTACTTGAAATTTCATGGCTTATTCTAGTTTTGTTTGACTCACTTTTTCTACAATTTAAATTTGAAATTAGTAATGCAGGAGAAAGAGAATTTGCGATGAAAATTTTTTCCAGCGGTATGGCGTCCTTTTAAGCGAAGGTGAGAAGGGATTCGGGCAGATTTTCAAGACCCATTCCAGATTCATGTTGCCCGAATAGAAAATAATAATAATGATATTAAATATATAAAGACGCAATGGAGAAAAAGGCTTTGAAAAAAAAAAAAAAAAAAAAAAAAAACACTTCACTTATTATTAAATAAACTTCACGTCCAATTCGATTCAAACCCCGATATGTTTTTTAACTAAATTATTCGAACTTAATTAGATATTTTTTTTTAAAAAAATAGTAGTTATTATGCAAATTTTAATTGTAATTGACTGAAAGGAATATTTATTTATAATGCAATTATATAATGTAAATAGTATTGTTATGAAAAATGTATCAATTACTGATGATCTCTTAGATGCTTAAGCTTTTTATAATTAAAAAATATTAACAGAATTTACAAAATATTTTATTGAATGCTTTTTTTTAAAAAAATAACATGTTCAAAAATTATTATTTGTATGTTTTTAATAGTATCATTTGTATGCTATTGAATGTTAAATTACAATACTATACATGCAATTATAAAATAAAGAAATAAAAAACACAATGAGGAAAGAAGCTCTGAAAAAAAAACTTGGGGAAAAAACACCTTATTTATTATTACATAAATTTCATGTTAAATTCAATTCAAATCATTGAACCACGATATTTTTTTTTTTTTTAAAAACTAAATAATTATTCGAACATATTTTACAAAAATTGTTATTATGCAAATTTTAATTGAAATTGACTGAAAGGAATATTTATTTATAATGCAACTATATAATGTTTAATAGTATTGTTATGAATAATGTATCAATTACTGATGGTCTCTCTGATGCTTAAGCTTTTTAGAATTAAAAAATATTAACAGAAATAGAAAAATATTTTATTTAATGACATTTTAAAAAAAATAATTAGTTAAAAATTATTATTTGTATGTTATTAAAATTATCATTTATATGTTAAATTAGAATGTAATATCTGTAATTATTAAATAAATATAAAAAAACGCAATGAAGAAAAAAGCTCTGAAAAAAGCCTTGCGGGAAAAACACCTAATTTATTATTAAATAAATTTCATGTCCAATTCAATTCAAATTATTGAATCCCGATCTTAAATAAATAAATAAAATGCGACGAACAAAAAAGCTCTGATAAAGGCCTTGGGAAAAAAAAAAACACCTCATTTATTATTGCATCAATTTCACGTCCAATTCGATTCAAATCATTGAAGCCATTTAAAAAAAAAAAAAAAAACTAAAAAACTATTCGAACGTAATTAGATATTTATTTCAAAAATATTTATTTTTGCAAATTTAAATTTAAATTGACTGAAAGAAATATTTTATTTTTAATGCAACTATATAACGCATAATAGTATTGTTCTGGAACTGCTTCTAAACCCTAATCATTATATAAACTAGTTTAAAATTTAGTAGAAATTTCCTTTCGGTAAATATTTAATTAATTTTTATTAATTAATAAATTTGAAAATATCTAATTTCATTCCAATAAATATTCAATTATATTACAGCTCAGCGTCCCAAATTTAATCGCTTGTTAAATTCAGATAATAATAAACTAGGTGCTTTTTTTTCGGTGTTCATTTTTTTCGATCACCAAGAAAAAAACATAGTATAGGAATGTAAAAAGTACCTTTATGATAAAAGTGTTAGAACATTTATTCTTAGACTAATTTGAACATTTCTAGTGTTAGCAAGCGCACGAATTTTGAAATAATACAATTCAATAATTTTAGATCAGAAAATAGATATTTATTTAATTTAATTATTAAGGGGTTTTCATAGAAGAAAAAAAATTGAGTTACTAGTTGCTTAACTTTGATAAAAAAATTATAAAAATTATTAATTATTATTATTAAAATTATAATTAAAACAATGATGATTAATGGATTAAATGATTAAGAAAATGTTGGACCACACGGGTTTCAAAAAACGTTGTTTCTTAGAATATGCTTTTAAAATTATAGCAAAACTTCTTAAGTGCAAACTATATCAAAGTTCATACGGTGATTTGAAAATTTAAAAAGTGATGTTAACAGTCTAATAAAGAAGTAACAATATGCTTCTTTAACTCTTTGCTCTCGGATCTCCCCACGCAGACACCATCAATAGTCACCACTTTAAAATTAAGAAATTTTATACTTTAATAATTAGTAACCACATTATTTTAAGAATTTTAAAATTGTGTAACATTAGTATATTTTAAATGCTATAGTGCTGATATTAAATCAATCAGCATTTAAAAGTACTCGGAGTGCATAGGATTAAGCATCCGATGTCAGACGTTGTTAATATGGCAGCCACCAATTAGAATTTATGGATAATTATTTATTTGAAATTGACAATCAAAAACAAAAGTCTTTAGAATTTTCAGTTAATTTGTCCATATTCAACGTTTACATTTAACGTCAAAACTAAACGTCAACACTAACGTTTCATATGAAGTTTTGAATAATTAATTTGTAGTGGCGTGCAAAACACTTTAAATCTTAAAAAAAAAAAAATCATTCACTAAAACTGAAACTTAGTATCTCAAAAGTAAAATTTTCTAAAAAACATAGAAAGTTGACAGCTCTGCAATTTAAAAGGCTCATCAAGAAAGAGCTAAATATTAATGGCTTTTGATTCGAACTTGTGGAACATTCATATGTAATGTGCAAGATAACTTTAAACCAAAATTATTAATCATAGAATCATGGGTGAAAGCCGTTATATAGCAAGACGGAAAAGAGAAAAAACTGGTACGTAAGACATTTCATTCGAGCATTTTTTTCGAAAAAAATAAAATATCTGTAACTATCAAGATTTCTTTTAAAATTTTAGCATATATATAAAACTGCTACTTTTCGAAGATTAAGTGGATAGTGTTGAAAAATTTAAAAAATGAATATGTAAACTCCTCCCCAAAACTAGCTATAACTGAAAAGGTTTCACTACCAGCCTTTCCTATTTTCCGTCTCGCTTTCACCCCTGCAAAGAATCATACACTGAAATGTAAATTTAGTTACCACAACAAGAAATTTTCCTAAAAAGAGAAGAAAGTTGGTAGCCTTGTATTTTAAAAAAATTTTTACTTTTATCTGCGCAAGAGGGAGAATAATTTTTATTTTAATTTCAAAAAGAAAAGATTGTTCTGCAGAATTATTACTTTATTTTTATGTTTAGAAAGCTCTTAAAATTTCTTCGAATAACTACTTTAAAAGAGTTTTTTCAAATTCCTTTAGAAATTGTACTTTTTTTAAAAAAATAATAAGTCCAAAAATTGGAATTGCTAATAACTATCCGTATTATTATTATTATTATTTTGAAGATTTCTTTGACCCATGACATAACACATAAAACCCCACTTAATCTGTATAGTTCCGAAAACAAATTATTGAATTTAGTTTTTTTCCCTGTTACAGGTGAAAAATTTGATTTCACCTGAAAAAAAATTTGAAATAAAAAAAATTTAGATGCCAATAAATTAAAATTTTTAATTCGAGCACCCACTTAAATATATTAAGATTAAAAAATAATTGAAAATTTATTTTACCACTTTTTTATGTAAGCAAATGTCAATATAAAGATCGAATTAAGCTTCGATTGTGATGTTTTTTTTCTATGTAATAGACTAGCTGTCATTGGAGGCTGGTCGATTCAATTTATATAGATTTTCATACTGAATTTTTGTTTTTTTTTATGCTGTGGAGTTTACTAAAAGTTGGGCTTAACCTTTCGCGTTACTTTACAATTTACCTTCGCAATAATTTGCTTCTCCATTACGTTTACCGGTCCATGGCTGAAAGCCCTTATATAGCAATTCGGAAAAGAGAAAAAACTGGTTAAAAAGACATTTCATTCCAGCTTTTTTTTTCGAAAAAAATAAAATATCTGAATTTATCAAGATTTCTTTTATAATTTTAACATATATATAATACTACTTCTTTTCCAAGATAAAGTAGATATTGTTGAATAGTTTTAAAAAAGAATAAGTAAACTCCTCCCAAAAACTAGCTATAGCCGAAAAGGTTTTACTACCAACCTTTCCTCTTTTCCGTTTCGCTTTCAACCCTGTACCGGACTGCATACTTTCTGCTCTTTTTGTAAAATTTTGTTCTAGAGGTTTTGCTTTGTTTATGTTTTAATGTATTATACATAATAACGTATAATGTATAATACATTATACGTTATATATGTATACGTTATATATGTATACGTTATATATATGTATAATACATTATACGTTATGTTTTGTAATTTTTATGTTTTAATGTATTATACATTATAACGTAAACTTAGTTACCACTAGAAGAAATGTTCCTAAAAAGTGTAAAAAGTTGGCAGTCTTGCATTTTAAAAGCCTCATCACGAAGGAGCAAAATGTAAATGGCTTTTTATAAAAACTTGGGGATCATTCATATGTAATGTGCAAAATTACTTTAAATCAATCTTAAACAAACAGTTGGCTACCGTTTTAAACATTCTGGAAAGCAAGGACATTAGGGCTGGTAGCTATGCTACTTTTTTGTCCCTTTTGCACTCGAATATCTCCATGGAGTCAACATCAACAGTCACCACTTTAAAATTAAGAAGTTTTATACCTTGATAATTGGTAACCACAATATTTTGAGAAATTTGAAAGTGTATAACAATAGTATATTGCGAATTTTAAATGCTATAGTGTTTATATTAACCCTTTGCACTCGAGAGGTGACTGTCAGTCACCACTGTCACCTGTAAATTACCCACCACTCTAAATGGGAAATTTTTTTCACATTAATGTTCAGTTACCACTTCATTCAGTGATCTCAGGGTATTACAAGGTAAGTTTGTAAAAAAAAATTTCAAAATGTTAGTGGTTGCATCCTTTTTTTTTTTAACAGCTGAAAGAGCTTCGAGTGCAATCGTGATCGAACGGACCAATCAATTCGTAAATAATTCGTAATCAACGCAATCAATTCGTAAATCAAACAGCAAATAAAAGTACCCGGAGTGCGAAGGGTTAAATGTTTAAGTAGTTCAGAGTTCCCGCGACTCTTCTAAATTTTTAAAAGTGGTAACGAAAATTAAACAAATGCCGAGATGTGCCTGTTAAATCTGTCGGGTCAAAAAGTACTCCATGTTCCTTAACAAACCAATACCTCTGGGGGTACTGAACGGGAGATACATCGGTTTCGGGATTAGGTCAAAATTACTATCTGTAGATGAATGAATGGATGTATGAATGAGTCCACCCTAAATATGGGTTTGACGTATAGGTGCGGCAGAAGTTGAATTCTTGGCCATAGATGGCGCCACAGGAAAACAAGAACAATCGCACCCACTCGGACTTAATGGTTGACGACAACAACTACTTATTTCAAATTTAAAAGATAGAAAAAGTAAGTTCAGCCAAACATAGAGAAAGTCATGAAGTTTCAATTGCTGAAAAAAAAAAAAAAAAAAAAAAAAAAAACACTTAATGCAAACAAATTATTAGAAGGTAATTTTTCCGTTGCGTACATCAAAGTTATCATCGCATAATTTCTTTTGATTTGTATATTTTAAAATTTTCTTTTCATTATTTGAAACTTCATGGCTTACTCTAGGTTTGTCTTGAAGTCACTTTTTCTACACTTTCTTTTTAACTTACTTTTTCTACACACAAATTTTAAAATAATAACGAAGGAGAAAGAGAATTTGCGAAAAAGTTTTCTTCCGCGGTATGGCGTCCTCTTAAGATAGATTTATTTCCCCCGAAAAAAGCTACATATGAAAGGTTTGTTTCTGAGTTTTCTTTCTAATTTCCGTTTTACTTTCAGGTTTGCTTATTCTAATTTATCCGAACTTTTTTATTTGAATGTTTCATTGTTAATAAATTTTATGAGTTAACATTTATATATATATATATATATATATATATATATATATATATATATATATATATATATATATATATATATATATATATATATATATATATATATATATATATGTATATATATATATATATATATATAACGTCTCATACGAGTCTGAAGCCACTTGCGATCCTAGTCCTATTTATCATGGATTTCGAACGTTATGTTAAGAGTCATCGTGTTAGTACACACCTTTCTGTAGTATTTAATTAGAATTTAAGAAAAAGTATTAAAAAAATGGGCTATAAATACAAATTAATAAGAATTTTGTAGTAAAAAGTACAATTGCTCCACCTTTTATCAGTATTGCCTAATTAAGATTTTTTAGACAGTTCCCGTAAATTTTTAAAGTAGTAGTACTATTGCTTGTTCAAAACTAGCTTCAAAACTTCCCATAAATTTTTCAATATCTAATTTTTTTTATCTCAACCGTTGTAAGCATTTCTAGAATATACACAGAGGGTATTATTTACAAAAACTTCGTTTAAAATAATTTTTGCTGGCAATAAATTGTTTGTCCCAAGAAAATCTGTCATTTTGCTGGCTACTTTTATTTAGTGGTTTATAACCAAAATAGTTAGAGCCAGCAATCAATATCTTATGTTAATAGATTGATTAGATACCCTCCTATATGAACATGTCTTGTTAAATGAATAAAGAACCAATTTTCTGGTTCAAAATCTATTTAAAAAAATTTTCAAGTTGAGTAGGTTTTTATGTTGTCATTTTTCTGGCTTCTTGAAATCATAAATAACATAAACTACATAGATTTATCTGAGTTATTTTATGAATTAATGTTGTATTTTACAGAATATAACCGTCTTAGGCCAAAATATTAAATTAAAGTAAAGTTATATGCTATAAAATGGCGAATTTGTCATTATCCTGGCAGTCATTTTCCTGGTTTATGAATGACATGAAATTAAAACAGTTACCAGAAAAATTTTTAAACTGTTGAATGTAAAGCAAATATTAACCTAATATCAAGTTTATGTAAGATTGTTATATGACTGAATGCAGTCAAACTTTTTTTTTATTTAATGATAGATTACTACGCACAATTTTATTCTGTACATATCAGCAACAAAAACATTTTTGATTCTTTCTACAGTGGATAAAACAATTAATTTAGACAATTCATGGTTCACCCAACATAAAGGCCTAGGTTTTGTTACTTACTAATAGCTTGAAATGACTGTTTTTTTTTCAAATTTATAAGCTAATATGTCGTTTTCCTGGCATTCAAGATTTGGTGAATTTCTATTTTATTTTTTTTTCTCGAGCAAATGTTAAATAAACTACAATGCTGTCTCAAAGGTATTAATAAGTGTAACTAAAGAAGTATACAAAAAAAAAAAAAAAAAATTAGATTATTTTGAAGACTTTAAATTTGAAGAAATGTTTTGGTCCGAATTGTCATGTTTCGTGAGAATCACCCATATATTTGTTTACAGCTAGTATGTTTGTTTACAGCTAGCACATTTGCTTACACACCAAGTGGAAGTTTCGTTCTGTTCCTACTTTAGCCTTTAAAAAGCACTTTGCCTTGACTTTAAATCTAAATATAAATATTTATATCATTGTTATACTGATGTGGAAAGAACTACCTTGCTTTTGCCTACTAAATACTAATAATGAAACACGTGCGATATTACTTTTTCTCTTTTTGAAAAAGAAACCGTCCCAATAAAAGTCACAAATGGGTTAAAGGATTAAAAACAAATCTCCAAGATCACGAACAGTTTAAAATCTTCCAAAAATTAAAAGGCATTACCCAACGCTATTTATTTTCGCATAAATCAACGCGATTGAATTGCTTCATCTCAATTAGACTCGCCAACACTTTTTCTTTCTTCCACGCTTAATGAGTTCATTCAAATTATTTTTCTTAAGTATTTTCACTTTCTGTTGTCACGCTTCCAACTTAAGCGATGTTCTCTCTTAAGTAGGACTCAATTGCGGTCGATGAACTCTTCGGCAGGGACATAGCTTCCAGCCATCCGTTAACAATGCTCTGTGTCAAAGGTGGGTTCATATGGTCACGCAAGTCATCAGGCCATTGTTGGAAAGTGAAATAAAGCTCCACAAGTTCACTGTATAACGGTATTTCAAGAGCGAAAGGCTTAACCAAGCAGAACATATAATCGTAGTTTTCTTCAACAATGGCTGTAGAGCTGGGAATTGTATAACAAAGAAGATCGTAAATCATTAGAAAGGATTAGAGAGTTATATTCAAATTTAGGAAACTTTACTGACCGAGTTGTTTTAGTGATCGAGTTTATTTCTTTGTAGCGATGAAAGTGACCTCGACTCACATTTATTTTTTAGTTACGATATTTTTATTTTGGACATAGCGCAACAGGCTCTGTTAAAAAATGGACGAAGCTTTAAATACGCGCATTAAAAACGTATTTTACTTTATTTTATAACCGTCGTTGAACAGCCGACCTAATTTTGAGTTTATGGCAAGCATTTTTCAACTCTGTCGCCATATAATTTTGAACCCAATCCAGTAGACAAGGGAACTCCTGGATCAAGGATTGAGAGAAATTTGCTTTCATGCAGGACTTATTTGGGGGAACTAACCCGCACTTGCGTTACATGGAGAGGAAGACCAGGAGAACCTCCCAGGGTTAGCCTGACGGCACGGTGACTCTAACCCATGATCCGTCTACCACTGAGGATATTTCACAACAGCACTGTGGTGGGTGCGAGGTGTCAGTGGGATTCGCAGCGAGCAGCCACCTCTGGGATTCAAACCCGGGTCACCTTATTGAGAAACAAGCGCTTTAACCCTTGAGCCACTACGGCTCTTAAAAACGTATTGATTAAAATGGACCTAACTTGAAACGCGAATTATATCTTATTTTAAAATCGCCATTAATCAATCAACCCAATTTTGGGCTTATGGCTAACAATGCTCAACTCCATGGACTTGTAATTTCGAGCACTACTCAGAAGACAAGGTAACCTCTGAATTGCGCATTTGGAGAATCTAGCCTTCTAGGAGGACATTTTAAATAAAACTGACCTAGATTTGTGCTACATGTAGAGGAAAACCACAGAAACATGGTGAACTTGAGAGCAAGAAAATTCGAATCCAAGGGTAAAATTTTACGTCTGCTTTATGGTCAGCATGAACCAAATTCTTTTCTAACTCTCATAGCTGAATTTCGAACAAGGGACATCTCATGAAACATGCAAAATACGTATTTAAGAAAATAGGTATAGTTTGAAGTAGTATCTGAAAGAAAAATGACAGTCGATCAAAACGTATGTTTTTAGAACTAAGCATAGCTTGAAGTGTGCGCTTGAAAAAATGGACATAGCTTTATGTGCTTAATTTGAAAACTGACATAGCACATAGCTTTTGATTAAATTTTTTAAGTTACTGTTATTTTGTACACTGGAGCCGTGGTGGCTCAGGGAAAAGAGCGCTCGCCATGGTTTTCGTGGTTTTCCTCTTCATGTAAAGCAATTGCGAGTTAGTGTAACGCAATTGCGAGCATCAAAAAGTCTTCCACGAAGGCAAATTTCTCCCACTACTTGATCCAGGAGTTCCCTTGTCTTCTGGATTGGCTTCAAAATTACAAGGCTATGGAGTTTAACTTAAGTAGCCGTAAACCCTAAACTGGGTCGGCTGTTCAACGACGGTTATAAAATATATAATATAAAATATATAATATATAAATATAAAATAAAATATATTGTGCACTGTCATATTGTGTTATATCGACCAACTTAAAAAGAAGACCGCGAAATATTGTTCTTTGTTGTGTTAGAAAGCTATTAAGTGAAATAAAATAAATAAAACTAAGCGATATGTGCTGTGACCTTCAGTAGATACAACGGTTCATAATAATAATTAAATTATCGTTGAAAAAGTAATGCAAATAAAAGTGAAAAAAGTAGTTTGTGAACTACATGTATAAAGTAAAAGTTGGTAAAAAATGTGTACTTTTGTTTACTTTAGTAACATTTTGCATTACTACTTTTACTTGAACTTTTGGAAAAGCTACTTGAATTTTGAGGAAAACACATTTTTATTTCTTGAACAATTTTTCTTTGAACAATAATTTCCAAGAAATATCTTTACTTTCAATATCAATTTTTCCTAAGGAACAAAATTGTCCTGCTGTGGACTGAACATAAATTATGGTTCTCAGTAGATCAACAAAGTCAAGCACTTTGATCCGTCTTTGAAGGGTCCGAAGTCGTGCGGGATCCGTCCATGCAAAATTAACTGTTCTATGGTTCCTCATGCAAGTCGTCGGATCATCAAAGCGATTGAGTGACCATAAAAGTGTAAAAACTTTATTCGGGCATGCATAAACCCTGTATTTTAGCATGCCCGTTAGGGCATGTAAAAAAAAAAAAAAAAAAAAAAAAAAAAAAAGAGAGAGATTTCTCGAGATCTGCTATGCAGAGGGATAATATATTTTAAAAATTTAAACTCAGATAAGAAACTCACGATTATTATTAATTTAATGCGAGCTATGATAATTAAACAGATTCGAAATACATTTCTTTTGCATACTCTTTTTACATAATTTTTTCATTAACACCTAGTTTACACTGTAAATATCTCTCTCTCCATATAAAAATCGCGTTGTTTAACAGATAAAAATTAATACAATTTTAAAGGTTTATGTTATTTTCAAAAATAAGTGGGGCAGTTTTTATCCCACCGCCGTTGAAATAATTAAAAAATAAATTCCTCATCAGCATCCTTATCAGCATTTAATCAGTTAGAGTTATAGTTTTATAGAAACGTAAATATCGAAACTAATACCTAGAATTGTAGAGGCATTTTAAAAAAAATGCGGTTTATTTATTAATGCTGCTGTTGTTGTCGCCAACCATTAAGGCAGTGAGGATGCGATTGTTCTTGTTTTCCAGTGGATGACAATATTATTGCGTTATCATTCAATCTCTTATCATTTTATAAAGTTTTTCTGAACGAGCCTCTACAACGCATTTAATGAATTGACTTTTAACATATTTATAATCCAACGATACACTCAAGAAATTTGCAAAATATAGCAATTTTCAATATTTCTAGTTTTAAAATTCATTTTCTGATAATAGGAAAAAATCAAGCCAAGCAGAACACAAATTACATTTACAGGGCTGCCAACTTTCTGCACTTTTTGTAAATATTTATTCGAATGGTAGCTATGTTTATTCTTTAATGTATTATTTTTTATTCATATTAGCTTGTTTTCCCCACCACTACGTATAAATGATTTAAAAGCTCATATGCAACATCACATTCATTCTGGGGCTCTCCCTAGCCGAGTGGTATCGTCTGCCAAACGTTGCGCAAAGCGTGGGGGTAGCGGTTTCGAATCCCGTTGTTATCCTGGATGTACCTTCGTGCTGTCCTTCTGTTTGACAAATGTTTATAATCGTGCAAATTATATCTCATTCTACCGCCAAACGCTGTTCAAAGCGTGAAGGTAGCGGGTTCGAATCCCACTGTTACCCAGAATGTATCTTTGTGCTAGCCTTCTCTGTATTATGCTATCCGCATTCTATATGACAAAGGTTTATAAGCCAACATTGAGCACACAAACCTGTAAATGTAGTTCCAATAAATCGCTGACCGGCCTGTGTAGGGGACAGGGAACTGTCCTTGCATCAGAAAGGTTCTGGGTTGGAATCCCGTTCAAGGCATGAATGTTTCTTTCGCGCTATCTGTGTTCTATGTACTTTCTCCTTTGTGTGTGAATGTGACCCACCCTATAAATGGGTTGTCGTAGTGTGACGTGGGCGACGCTGTCACACAGCCGGGGCTTCACCGCAGGTGCCCACTGGGTAACAAAAAGAGAGTTAGCAGTTCTGGCACTTTCTGAGGCCAGTGGACAATAGTTCCAAGTGCCCGCCATTTAAAAAAAAGAAGTTCCAATAAATATAATAAATCTTATTCTAGGTGAGGCTTTTAAAATGTTGGCAAAATTACCAAAATTAGCTTTGTTTTTTAAATCTCTACTACTTTGTAAAATATTTTTCAAAAAGCTTAGTAGTTGGCTGGCCTACATTTATCGCACATTGTATGAAGTGTAAAATAATTATTCTTTAATTTAGAAATGCCTAAGATTTTGTTTACAAAAAATATTCTATATAATAATTTTAATAATATTATATATAAATAATATTATATATAATATTATATAAATAATATTATATATAATGATTTTATATATAATATTTTATATATAAAATATATAAAATATTACTTGAGCAGAGAGATTAGAAAGTAATTTCGAAAATGTTGCACGTTGTCTCAACAGGTGACGGAATGGCGCCGAGAACAACGGGTCACTCACAATTATTTATTAGTTCAGTATCATTAATAATGAAGTTTCACTTTCTGTGGCACACTTAGTGAAAGTAAACAACATACGCAACTTTTTCTTCATCCCTGTAATTATCTCCATTCATTCTATAATTATTTGGCGAAAAAAAATTCTTTCTGCAACAATTTTGGTCTTCAGATAAAATGTCAAGTATCGTCATATATCATTCAATAATTTTTTATTTTCCTGTATAGAATCTTTAGTTTTTGTTAGGTAATTGTTGAAATCGTGTGTTAATTCGTGTCACCTGGAAAAACAAAAGCGTTTCTTAAAAACATGAAGAATTTTTTTTTAGTGAACGTTATGTTGTATGTTACGACATTTAGTTTATTTTTGTGCTTCTATTTTTATCTAGCTACTAGAGTAAAAGACAATGATTTAAGCTTTACATTGGGTAGAATTTTGTGAGTGAATTTTTATTTTTATTTTGGACACAGCTCAAATTGTGTGTTTAAAAAATGAACATAGCTCAAAATGAATGTTTGGGGGAAAATAATGTATCGTTTAATTCCATTTTCAGAACTTCTGTACTGATTATTCTATTTAAAAAGAATTAACTCGAAAATAGTCATTATTCGTAGCATTAAACCCAGTTACCTACACTCAAACAAATACTGAATTTCCGTATTTTTAAAAATATGTTTCTAGCTGTGGTTAGAATGTTGTAATAATAATTCAATAAATTAGATTTAAAAAACCAGTGCATTTAAAAAAACAGTACATTTAAATTATTTAAATGTGCATATAAAAAGACAATAGGTCTAATACATGCATTTCGAAGCTCTGATAAATGTTTTAAAAACTCTACTTGTTTCATAATTTCTGCTTTAATTTCGTAACACTACAAAAACACATATTATAGAATAAAAACAATAATTCTTGTCCTTCATTTTCTTTTCTCACAATGTTAAATATCATGTTTTTTACTATTAACAAAATTATCATTTTGTTTTTGGTCATTAAAAAAAAAGGGGGGGGGGGTAGATAAACTACTAAGTCAAGATTTCTTTTATAGGCTAAATTATTCGATCTTATGTTAAGCAAAACAAAAAAGTACAATTAAAACTATCGTAATTTTTTTATTGAAAATTATGACAGTTTATGTTGAAAAATTTGGTATTTAGCATTATGAGAAAAAAGATTGATGTCAAGAAATTATAAAAAAATTTTTGCGATAAAAATTTTTTTATAAATATTTTAGCTAAACACTTTTTATTTTTTTAATGCTAAAATAAACAAAACTCAACCTCTTAATTTTTTTTATGATTGCGATACTTAATATTGATGTACGATAATATTAAGCAAAATAAAGGATTGAGTTGGAAAAAATTATGATTTACACGTAAAAAATTCTTGAAGTTCACAAAAATCGTTTCCTTAAAAATTACTTTAAAAAATTATTTCCAGAATTTTAATAGTTTAATTACATAATTGTCACTTTTTTCTCTAAGGACACTGAAACTAATAAAATTGGCTTATAAATAAAAAAAAGGTATCGGCATTCAGAATATATAAAAATTATAAACGTTCAGAATATATAAAAAGCTATAGACTTTTAGAATATATAAAATGCTAAAGACGCTCAGAATATAGGAAAAGGTAGAGACGTTCGAAATATATAAAAAGTTATTGACGTTCAGAATATATAACAAGTTATAAGCGTTCAGAATATATAAAAATATATGGACGTTTAAAATATATAAAAAGTTATAGACGTTCAGAATATATATAAAGTTATAGACGTTCAGAATATATATAAAGTTATAGACGTTCAGCCACCTTCTCAAGTTACGCCGTTTTGTGAAATAGTGCCAAATTTCAAAATAACCTCCTCATCGTAGTTTTGGCAGAAAGTACTTTTTAACCAAAAATTTGCCTAAATTTTGTGACAAGGCAATTGATTCATTTTACTTTGAATAATATATATATATATATATATATATATATATATATATATATACTTTTAATATTACTCATGCCTAGAAATAGACCCTGCAACTTATTAAACTAAATACTCCGCAAAAGGTTGATTTAAAAAACATTAATTACATTAATTATTTTTAACATTAAACATTAAACGATTAATTATTTTTTAAAAACATTTAAATTTTTTACGGGGTTTATTATCAGGAATCATACGCACCTGAAAAAATTTAAAAGTGGTAGTCATATATTAATATTTTTTTTAAATATTTTTATGTTTGTAGTTGCCTCTGCCAGAATATTTTATTTTCTCTTATGTATGTAGATCCGAAGGTGAAGGCAGGGGTGAAAGCGAGAGGGAAAATAGGAAAGGCTGGTAGTGAAACTTTTTCAGTTATAGTTAGTTTTGGGGAGGAGTTTACTTATTCTTTTTTTAAATTATTCAGCAATATCTACTTTATCTTCGAAAAGAAGCAATTTTATATATATGCTAAAATTTTAAAAGAAATCTTGATAGTTACAGATATTTTATTTTTTTCATAAAAAATGCTGGAATGAAATGTCTTACGTACCAGGTTTTTCTCTTTTCGAACTCGCTATATAAGGGTTTTCACCCATGGGTGAAGGTCATAAGATTTTAATTTGAAAGTGGAAGCAAAAATTAAGAGTTTTTCAGTTTCTTTACAACAAAATTTATACCAGTTTTAAATTTCTTCTAGGTGAGTACGAACCCTGATTATTTACTATGTATATACTAATAATACATGATATTACAAGCTTTATAAAATAATTCAAGGTGGGATAGTATAGTTCGCAAATTAATAATAAAATGCTGAAATAAAAAATAATTTCAACTTTGATAATAAAAAATGAATTTCTGTGTTTCATTTGTAAATACGCTAAGTTGTTACACATGATTTATCTAATTCATGGGAAAATATAACTGATCAAAATTGGAGCTGCCAACAACTACGCTTTTTGCGAAATATCGCGCGTATTTGGTAGTGGTCAGACAATTAAAAACAAAAGCTTTCAGTATTTCGGTTAAATTTGGCAACATTTTAAAAGCGTCACAGCAAAAGAACGCTTTATATAAACATTTAGATCGGTGGTTCCCAAATGGTGTTCCGTGGAACTCAGGGGTTCCGTGAAAGGATCACATGTGTTCCGAGAGTTAGGGAATGTTTTAACCAGTTATTATTTTCGAAACCTGTAATAAAATTTCTTTTCAATTAATAATTCATTTTTTATGTAATATTTCCATTATTATTATGAATTCATTTAATTTAAACGCTTGAAGAGAGAAATTTCAAAGCAATGTTTTTTTTTTAAAATTAGAGTAACATGCATGAATTATGAACATGGGTGAAAGCCCTTATATAGCAAGACGGAAAAGAGAAAAAACTGGTACGTAAGACATTTCATTCCAGCATTTTTTTCGAAACAAATAAAAAAAAATTAACTACCAAGATTTCTTTTAAAATTTTCGCATATATATAAAACTGCTACTTTCCGAAGATTAAGTAGATATTGTTGAATAATTTAAAAAAAAGAATAAGTAAACTCCTCCCCAAAACTAGCTATAACTGAAAAGGTTTCACTACCAGCCTTTCCTATTTTCCGTCTCGCTTTCACCCCTGATTATGAAAAGGATATAAGCATTTTTGAAAAATGTTAGTAATTCGTATGAATAAAAATAACCAAATTAAACAGTGAAGAAGTATGTTTTTCTTATAACCATTTTCAACATTTTTTTCTTCTTTTTTCGTATTTTTTTTTTATGGAAACCTTATTTCCCCTCATTCATTTTCAGTTTAAGCATGAACTAAAATTAAAATAAGAACTTGACTAGTTACCCTTCTAGGTCTGCTAATTCAACTGTCTGAAATAAAACCAAATTTTAAGACTAATATTGACGAAAAGATATGAGGAAGAAATTTCATTCTTCATTCGTTCCCTAAATATTTTCAAAATATTTAAAAATTTTACAATGTTACATATTTTCAAAACATTTAATAGTCTTTCGTTAAATATTATATTCACAATTGCTAATAAAATTTATTCATTAAGTCTCAGGTTTCAAAAAAAAAAAAAAAAACACTAACTATTTAGGGTTCCACGACAAAATTGGTACTAGTCTTAAATCATTCTCGTATTCTGGAATGGAAAAGAATTTTAAATCAAATATTACTAAACAAACAATCACTCATCCATTAAAAAAATTAAGGTGCTTTGAGGTTTATTTGAGGTGTTAAGCTTAGTTTTGAGGTTTATTTGAATTTGACTTCAAAATCAACCTCCCAAGGTAAAGAATCAAGGCCTATGAAGTTGCTTTATTGATATTTGAGGTTGATGGAAATATACTTTAGAGCAGACAGGTAGGAAAGTTGTTTTTTAGGTGTACTGGTTATTTTTTCTACACTCCAAGCGAATAAGTATATTTAAGGGGTGAATAATTTAATTCAATCACAATTAAAAGTATAAATAAGCTGTTAGGGGGACCGGAAAGTAACATCGTTTTGGCGCATTAAATATTCGTTAGCCTTAAAAGCCTATTCATTTTTTTCGAGCCGGCATTGAAAGCTTGTTGCTAACGAGGGTGAATACATTATTGATTAAAAATAAAATCATGATAACAAATATCAAATGCACCGGAACGACATTACTTCCCCGTCCCTCTAATATATATGAGGATGATTTTATAAGGTGTAAATCAGGTTGAAATTGAGGTTTATTGATGAGGTTATTTTTGATGCAAAGCATACCTCGTTTTCTACCTCAGGTATGATTTTTAATTCTGTCTACCTTAAAACAACTTCAAAAACACCTTATTTGTAAGAGAGTAAAACATAAACTAGAAGATACGAATAGAAGAAATTTTCTCACAAAGAGTCGAAAGTTGGCAGGCTTGATTAAAATTTTGATTTGCAATAAATAAAAATATTTGACATTAAGAAACTTAGCTAAGTTTTAAAAAGTAGAACATGCAAATTTTTCTGTAGAAGCAAAATAAATAAATAAATAAACAAATTTGAAGCTGTTGCTATCTTTCTTCATTATCAGCTCTTGACATGATAAAAAGATCTTTCATTTTTTTTTTTTATTCCACTTGTAGCTTTGACTGGGTAAAAACTTGTCAACTATTTCATACAACCGTCTCCAATTAAGGTTATTATGCACTACTCATCTTTTCATACTTGAAATGATTATCCATAAAGTAGGCCATGCAAATAACCTTTATTTTTTAGTTGCGAACTACGTTTTTCATTTGAAACTTTTTCTTTAACTTTTTTTTTAGTAGTAATAGAAGCTTTAAGTCTGATCTGATAAAACAAGATTGAGATTTTAAAATTAAAAATGCTGGTCGTTATCTGATAAAAATTATTTTAATCATCTAGCATTATTTTTGAGGATTCTTTTAACTCATTAATGTTCGCACACAAAAAATGATTCTGAATAAATAAAAAAAAAATATAAAAAAAAACCGTATCTGTCAATTTGTTTCGATTTATTGGAATATTATTATTTGAAGACTCAGAGTGGTAGTAAATTTTATGATTTAACATTTTTTTTATTTCCTATGAGCTGCACAATCAGTCTTCCCGATGAGCAGACCTAGTGCATTCTCCAGAAGTGGTATCCACTCCTTCAGGACCACCACAATGGGTGAGATACCGTTGGCCATGTTAATTTGGATGTCTAGTTTCTGCCACACTAGATGGCAGCACCGAGACTCTATTTGGATGCTAAAGTGCACTAGGAATTTAATTTTGCCGGATATGCCAAGAGCCAATAAGGCACTCCAGGGATCTTTTACATGCCGCATAATCATACGACATGGCCGCTGAGGATTTTCTGGAATCCGGTGTCTGGGCCGGGGATCGAACCCGCAGACTTGGGCTCAGAAGGCCGACGACAAACCAACTACTCCACCCAGCCATTTTATCTTTGATTTAATAAATTAAATTTACAAGGCTTTTACTCCATCACTACCTACAAAAAACTCCAACATCTATCCATCTCTCCCTCTCTCTCTCTCTGTATGTATATATATATATTCATTCCCCTGAAGTTAATAGATAATGATTCTTGGAAATATTATGAAAATCCGAAGAATTTCTTATAGTCTGCACGGCGTCTTCAGTTAAAATAAATCAAGACGGTTAAATTTTCTTTTTTGGATGATTTTCGATTACGTAAAATATTTTTTTCCAGCTCATTTCCTTTCAGATTATATAAAAATACCTATTCTATTGAGTTTTTTGAATGATTTAGTGCTTATTTTAGTTCAAACAGCATTTTAAAGTACTCGTGGTGTAAGGGGTTAAGAATCCTGCCTTCAAAAACTTGCACTTTTCCTGCATTTTTAATATTTCATACGATTATTTTATTTCGATTAAGATTATAATAATTTCCATTTTCTTCTGGATTCTTACCCAATTGAAATCTTTAATCCTTTTACTTGGGAACTGATGTTGTACATTCAGCTACTATCTTGACTGTAAGCTTTCTTAAGAATTGATTTCCCGCACAATTCAGGGATGCTAACTGCTCCACATTCAGCAAAACTTTTCTAAAATTAGAAACTAATTGGTTATAAACTGGTGGCTCAATACAAGTACTTTTTGAGTCGTGATTGCTCAGGGGATAGAGCACCCGCCTTTTTATGAGGTGAACCTGGTTCGAATCTCAGCGATGACTGGTCGATTCGAATTCTGCTCCCGGCTTGCTCTGACAACAGTGCTGCCGAAAAATATCCTAAGTGATAAACGGATCATGAGTTAGAGTTCCCTTGCCGTAGAGCTAAACGTGGAAGGTTTTTTTTTCTCCATGTAAAGCAAATGCGAGTTAGTTCCCTCTGAAAGTTCTCTACGAAGGGAAATTTCACCCTACACTTGATCCAAGAGTTCCCTTGTCTTCTGGATTGGGCTACGGAGTTAAACATTAGTAGTCGTAATTTCAAAATTTTGTCGGTTGTTTCAATGATGGTTACAAAATAATATTCACACCAATTTCATATCTGGCAACGTTTCTGTACTTTAAGCAAAATTTCTATATTTAATGTGATACTAAATTTATGCATTCTCACTTCATTTTTATTTGAATAAATGTGATTTAAAATGATGTTGATTACCATTAAATTTAAATCTTTGAAACATTTATGTAGTAGGCTTGTTGGCTCATTAAAAAAGTGCTTTAAACATTCATAAAAACAACCCCAAATCCTGTTAACTTCAATGCTCTACACAACTCAAACAAACATAGTTTATAGCAAGCTACTCCTTTTAGTTTTTGATTCCACTTTAATTATTCAAGAAAAGTGCTTGAAACATTCATAAAAGCAACTCCTCTGCCTGCTTACTTCAATGCTTGATTAACCCTTTCGCGCCGACTGTCACAAATACGTGCCAGCATAAAACCGTATCAATCAGAGTAAAAAGATAAAACCGGTAACCAAAGTAGTTCTTCAGCAGTTTAATTGCGGGCGGGGTAATAATTGTTTGATTCATTTAATTCACCATTACTTTAGTTTAAAATAAAATTATTTAGTTATACTTTGAACTAACATTGATTATGTATATGATTAAACTAACAATAATTAAAGTAAAAGCAAAGTAAGTCTGTCAAATTAGCAACGCTTACATTTAAGCTACCGTTTTTTTATTTATTTACATCCTGATTCTGATTTTGTACGAATGCTTTCAATAGAATGCTTTCAATAGCTGTTAAAATAGTGCTAAAATTCCAGATGAATGGGATAGGGGCCTGGGTGCCCAATAAAATCAAAACACTAGGACTTTAAAAGTGTGTTTAAGTACTGACTCAATTTTACTGAAACAGCAGTAGTTCCCTACCACAAAGAAAAAACTTGACGGAAAAGAGGAAATGCTGGTAGTATAAGCTTTTCCGTTTTATCTAGTTTTGGGGAGGAGTTTACTTATTAATTTTTTAAATTATTCAGCGATAACTACTTTATCTTTGAAAAGAAGCAGTCTAATATATATGCTAAAATTAAAAAAGAAATCTTGATAGTTACAGATATTTTATTTTTTTCGAAAAAAATGCTGGAATGATATATCTTACGTACCAGTTTTTTCTCTTTTCCGTCTTGCTATATGAGATCTTTCGCCCATGCGCTTAACTGACATACTCTTTTTTTGCTATAATGAAAAAAGAGTCTTTATGAAAAGAAGCAGTCTAATATATATGCTAAAGTTATAAAAGAAATCTTGATAGTTCCAGATATTTTATTTGTTTCGAAAAAAATGCTGGAATGATATATCTTACGTACCAGTTTTTTCTCTTTTCCGTCTTGCTATATAAGGGCTTTCACCCATGCGCTTAACTGACGTACTCTTATTTTGCTATAATGAAAAAAGAGTCTTTATGAAAACGTAGTAGCAGGTTTGAATGTGAATTAAATGAAATGTTTCTTGTGTTCACAACTTATTCTGTTAAAAAATACATCAACTATTTCATTCTAGAACAAGATGCAAGTCGAGAGATATATAATTGTTCATAATTAATAGATTTCATATTCAGAGTTGAAGGTAATTTACGGTGACAAAGAGACACCTTTGAGTACAAAGGATTAACATTATTGTCATAAAAGCTCCTTTTAAACCATCGTGGAATTTGTCATCGGGGATTCGTGGGTTAGAGTTTATGGTTTACGTGTTTTTTACCACGCAGACTTGTTCGCAATTTGTTCTGATCAAGCCAGATATTTTTATTGCTGTTTTCAAAACCCGAATTCGTATTCTCCTCAAATTTTAAAATCGTCCCATGCACGTGTTTCGCACGCTTAAAAGCCCAATAAACGTTTTTTCAGTGATATCAGAAGATGATAAATTTCAGAATTTTTTCTCCACGCTCATTTTAGAAGGTCGTTCATTCCTACCTGCAGCAAAATTTATATTTTTTAATCCGTTTCATAGAGCAAATCAAAATGTTAAAGCAGTATTTTTATTTTAGTCTAAAGTAAACTAGCCTTTTACAAGGCTATAAATACCACATTTTACTGTTAAATACGCTTTTTGATTAAATAAGCACATTTTTTGCGCAGATGAGTCAATGATATATATATTTTTGAAACATTTTGTCCTCGAAATATTTGAAGAAAACCTTGCGTGTGATTATCAGGGACAAAAATCAGGTTCTGTTTGTTGCATTTGTAAGTTGAAATTCTTTAATTAAATAACATCGTTTAATGACGTAAAAAAATATTTTACGAAACCCTGTTCGACTCTAACTCTGAATAATTTTCAATACTCGACTCCGATTAGGCTTATATTGTTTTAAAATATTCACCGAATAAAATATTAATACTATTTCTAAATAAATATTAATTTCAAATCATATATTTCTACTTTTTAATTATGGTTGGAGTTAAAAGTATTTTATTTAAAATTGAATTTTGTATTACTACGTAATATTTAAAAAAATAATAATAAAAAAGTAACAAATAAACAGATATTAATAAAATAAATTATCACTCCATCAATGCATGAAATTTTTATGCATACAATTATGAATGTATGCATTGATGTAAAATGTTACTTGAGAAAAAAACTAGTAGTAAATAAACAATTAATCCGAATGGGTGGTTCCGTCGGTCTTTAACCCCGTTGGTTTTAAAAATTCAGTATTCATTGGGGGCAAATCGAAATATAAGTATTTTTATAGATAATATATTATTTAAGAAATCTCTTATTTTTGATGAATGCTAATTATGACATTTTTATGCTACTACTTTTAATTTTTGGGAGAACGAAATCATCTCTTTTAAAGGACGTTAGGCACAAATGGTTTAATAGATTTACCTCAGACGTAGCACGAACGGAACATTTTGCAGTGATGTTTACATCACTGCAAAAATATACATATTTATAAAAAGTGCATATTTGTAAAATATACATATTGGTAAAAAGGTGTACGACATTTATCCTCAAGTCAAATCGAAAGCAGAAATCATAAGTAGAAGTGATGGACAAAAATATAACGCTTTTTTACTTACTTTAAGTAAATAAACTTCTTTTTCTTTGCAGCAAATGTTTTGGAAGATTTCAAATGGCAAAATTGTCTCAACAATTTGTAGCTTTTAGACAGGGGTGAAAGCGAGACGGAAAATAGGAAAGGCTGGTAGTGAAACCTTTTCAGTTATAGCTAGTTTTGGGGAGGAGTTTACTTATTCTTTTTTTTTAAATTATTCAACAATTGAATTATTGATATTAAAACTAGAAAAAATTATTAACCCTTGCACTCGCAGTCCTTTCAACAGTTAAAAAACTTGACGCAACCCCAAACATTTAGAAAGATTTTTTACAAGCTTACCTTATAATACCAGATCACTGAATGAAGTGGCAACTGAACATTAAGATGTAAAAAATTTCACAATTAGAGTGGTAGGTAATTTGTGGTAGGTAATAACCGTGGTGACTGACAGTCACCTCTCGAGTGGAAATAGTTAACATCATCTCCTTATTTTGGTCGAACCAAATTTTGTATGGGTAAAAATGTAGGGATGCCAACAGTACCGCTTTCTGCAAAAGTTCTAATAAATTGGTAACGAATTAACGCTTGCGTCCACTTTTTTGACTGTTTAAAAGACTTCGAGTGCAAAGGGTTAAATTGTAAAACTTGTAGAATAAGGATAACTACGCATCCAGGATTCCTCCGGCCTTGTAAATTTTAAAAAGTGGTAACGAAAATTAAACAAATGTCGATAATTTAATTTCAAAGAAAGTATATATACAAGGAAATTCGCCTTCTTCACGAGAAAGCGGTATATTAAAATAAGAAATATCTTCTAGTATTGACCTTAATTTACTACCACTACTAAAATTTTTCAAGGAACCCTGTTCATAATCTTTAAACATATAACCACGAGATAACTGCATAGTCATAGCCATAATCTTAAGGGCTGCACAAGGCTTCAGACCCCGAGTGGCCTTTTACCTTTCTATCATAATGTTAAGGCAGCTGAAGTTTGTACACTAGGTGCCATTAAAGGAGAGATTAACTACAGCCACCAGCTCTGGTGCCTCGGAGCTATAAAGAATATCCTGTAGTGGTTCTTGAAGTGGCAGCATACGGAGCTTTAAAACATTTGCAATAAAAATTGGGCATTCAAAGATACGTTTTGATGTTAATTGGGAATCTGGGAAGTTCTTGTAGTTGGTATATGATCTTTCATTATCGGGGTGGGATTTTCATGCCCTTATAATGTTTTGTCCTTAGTCTGGTAAATATAGATGTGACATCCCTAGGACAAGCGAAGTTAAATAATCATGAATTATAATGATAATGAGGTAAGATAAGATGAAGAAAAGAATAGTTACTTTTTATGGCCTAAGTTGATGCTGATATAGTTTGTTACAGTGCGTGACTGTAGCGGCTCAAGCCACGTCTATAAAATAATTCGAGTCAGCGCCAAGCGCTGATAGTGACGTAAAAAAGAATTGATTGGTCCTGTGAAATCTTTTAAATATTGAGAGTTATTTAAGCATTTGACCCTGAAAATGGCCTTTTAGATCCGATTTATGGGATTACTAATTAAGTTTTAATAATTTTTTTTTGAGGGGGGAAATGATCGTATCGCCTGTGTGGAAGTGAGCAATTGGTCTAATTTTTAGTCCTCTATTAGCATTACTGCCTCAAATAATTTCTTAAAATTAGCTGCACCACAGTTATGAGATAACTGCAGTCCTAGTCTTAGAGTTCTGATCTTTCTAGGCACCTATCCATCACCTCCTACATCAGAAAGCCTCCACACGGTTCCTTATAAGTAGTCTGCGCTAAAAAGCGAACCACTTGTGCGCAAGAACAAAAATTCCATTTTCAAAAGTACTTGAGAGAAATTTATGATATATATTTGAGAATTGAATCTGTAGTGGTTGACAAGTAAATAAAACAAACCAATTTTAGTCACAAATTAAACAAATTTTTGATATATATTTGATAACACTTTCTAATTTTTAATAGATTTCATATTAAACGGTTTTTTCAATAGTTGGTATACCTTCATAGTGGTCTGATCGGACTACCTACAAAAATCCGTGTGGAGGCTTTCAGTTATAGGAGGCGTTGACCTATCCCATTCAACTTGGAATTTTAGCATTATTTTAGTTGAACATTGAATTGGGCAAGCAGTGAGGTTGCTTTCGAGGAGATAATTGAAACAAAGTTACATTTCGTATGATAATTTGAATATTTGATTTGTAGTGGTGTATAAATGATTTGAAATAAAAAATACTGAACTAAAAATAATTTAAACTTCGTTACCACTAGAAAATATTTTCTTACAAAGCTCAGCAAGTTGGCATCTCTGAAAATAAAATCATTTCCATTGTATCAATCCAACAGTTTTGCCAAGTAAAATCTTCGAAAACATAAGCTGCTGAAAGAAAGATTGTTTAAATAGAGTTAGTATAGAATTGTTTTCATATTTTTGGTCTACCCCTGTATTATATTTTATTACATTTTAAAGTTAATCGTTGGCATAGGTTTAGTTTATGTTTGACGTCTTTATTTAAGAGTAATCTTCCTTATGTAAGGGTTTATTATATATTACCCCTATTATTATATTATGATGGACAGGATTGTCGTGTTGTTGAAAATTTAAATAATGTACTTTAATTCTTAAAAAATGGTTATAAAATTTCTAGTTATTATTTTTCTTTGAAACAATACGTGGGATTAATGCGTAAGAACGAAAAAAAATATGCATTTGTAATTATTATTGGAAATAAAGTTTCAATTTTTTTTAAAAATTTTATTTTAAGTTTTTCTGAATCACTTGCAGCTGTGTTTATGATATTGTTTTTCGAAAAAATAAATAAATAAAAAAATAACCTTAAAAAATTCGGTCAAGAAAATAATCGCTTTCAATAACAAACATTTTCGATAACACGACCGCTAAATTTTGAAGTGTAATTACATCACGAGTTAAATATTGTTACTCCATTTAAGATAAATAGAGTCAAAAAGTGTTGCCATTCTACCTCTACTAAAAATAACAAGCAGACGATAAATAAACCCTTACATAAAGAAGATAACTCTTAAATAAAGACGACAGACATGACCTAAACCCATGCAAACGATGAACTTCATTTCCGTTTATCGTTTGATAATCTGTTTTGTTAAATAATATTTTGCTTTTTCAGATATTAGTATCTTCAAGTTTTAGGTCAACCATTTTGTTACAATCTGCGTCCTAAATTTCCATAAAAACTTTTTAATCAGTTTCACGGAAGAGAAGGTGTTGAAAAATGTTTTTTTTTTTTTTAGTTGATATCGTTAGATTTCGAATTCGCTTTCTAGGTCAGTATCCTTTTACTTATGCATAATGACCTAAACCTTTTAAAAGAACCGCTCTCTTTAACCTCTAACGGGTGTGGTACTGATTTTTTTTTTCGAACTCATAGGGAAAAAAAATGTTATGTAAGGTTGCCGATCAAGTTGCATAGGGGCTTCAAAGGGTAGAATACTAGGTCATGATTCGCACACGTGAAAACATGTTGCAACATCCCCGGATGGATGACCTCTTGGGCCGAACGGGGTAAGTCCTCCCAATTGCCTCCTTTCACTTGAATCATGGTGGTGAATACAGAACTCGAATAGAAAATTGCTTTTTGATCGAAAGTTTGCCTTAAGAGAAATTTGGTTTCACATTGATGAGTTGAACAACAAGCTATACAGGGCAGAGCGCAACATCAATTAAAAAGAAGCATGGTTGCGAAAAAAAAATAAATCTGTATTCAGTCAAGTTCGATAAACAAACATGTATGGAATATTAAAAGCGTATTTTCTTTTAAACGTAATGAATATAATTTGAGAAAAAAAAATACCAGCAGGTTTTAGATAAAATATGTAAAAGATAAAAAGTCAAAAAGTGAATATTCATTTGTCATAATATTTTAAATATTTAATTTTTAAAAAAATATTTTAAGTAATACACAGAAATGGCCTTTACCGGGAAAAAAAAATTAAAAATTGATTGTTTCATTGGTAAACTGAAAAGGTTAAAGTTTTTAATTTCCACTTTAATTTTAGGAATAATGTCTGGCTAATTTATCATGTATGTGTGTATCCATTGAAGTTTTGAATTGTAACACCGAAAATGTATTAGGTCGTCAACTAAACTCCTCCTTTTAATTTTAACATTCTACATGATCGAAAGAAAGCGTTTTGTCGCGATTTTTTATAGGTAGTGCGATCAGACCTATATGAAGAAAAACCAGTTTACGAAAGAGCTATTTAGCAAATATACATAAAAAAATTTGTTTAGTTTATGAATTTCTTCAATCTTGAAAAACTCTGTTTATTATTAAATCTTGTTATTAGAGAAAATTTAAAGTGACAAAACTCAGTGCAGGAATTTATAAAGAAAATACCTAATTCGCAAGAAAATAAAATATATAATTAGAAATATCATTCGCTCTTAAAATGAAAAATATCGTTCCAAATACAAAAAAAGGATTATAATAGGAAAAAAAAAAAGAAATGAATGACAAAAAAAAAAAAAAAAAAAAAAAAAAAAAAAATACAAAAATACAAAAAATGCATTAATAAGGCTCTATAAAAGAATCAAGAGAAAATAAAATGCAAAAAAAAAAAAAAAAAAAAAAAAAAAGGGCATATATTTTTAACGTTTTAGCAATATTTATAATGATATATTTTGTTTGCAATCCAATCCAATATGAACTAGACCCGATTGTATTGAAATATCTATATGCATTATTAGAGTTCGAAATTTTTATTGACAGTGCTTATAATAAAATGCATTATGCAGTATTGATTTCTCAAGACATTATTTTAAGTCTGAAAAAATAACATTATAAATAGTTTTTTAATTTTTAAGGTTAAAAAACAACATTGGACAAGTTGAAAAATACATTCTTCATCAAGGTACTAGCCCCGGTTATAATAAGTTTTGCTTGAAAACTAAGATATAGAATTGGTCATGATTGTATTGAAATATCAATATGTACTATTATCTTTTGCAAGTTTTATGATCAATATTTGAAATAAAAATTTGTATTTATATAAATATATGTTATGTATTTTTGATTTCTCCATTCATTATTTAAACTTCGAAAAAAAAAATCATTACATATTTTTTTTAAAAAAAATTAAAGTCAAAAGCAACATTTAAACGATAACAAAAAAAAGAAAGAAAAAAGAACGTTATGCTATCTTTATCGGCATAGTCTTACTCATAATAATATATTTTGCTTGCAAACCAAGATGTTGCAGTACTACTAACTGTATTGAAATGTTTTTTGCTTTTGCAATTGTTATAGCCAGTTTGAAATAAAAAAAATAAATTGTGTTGCGTATTTTTGATTTTTCCCGACATTATATAATATCCGAAAAGCTACCACAATATATTTAGTAAATTTTTAAGATCAAAAACAATATCGAACCCCAGTGATCGCGGAAGTATCGCATAAGTGGGGGGGGGGGTCTCTCTTCCACCCAGTATATATTTATATACATTAGTATTAATCAGGTCCGAATTATCTAAACCTGACAAAAAGGCAATAAAGAATTTGAATTTGCAATTTTAACTTCATAATTCGAAATGTTTTAAAATTAAAACAAAATTTAAAAAAAAAAAAAAAAACATTTAACCCTTCAATTATTTCTCTCTCATTTTACGGTATTTTTTCTATTTTGTTTCACTGTTTTCTTGTTTTTTTTTTATATTTATTATTATTTCTTTTTTGTTTAATATCCTGTTTGCTGTGACATTTAAAACCATGAATCTTATCATAGGTCAGTATAGGAACGTGTATAGGGACGTATATTTCCTGTATGGAGGCGAATGGAAGGAGAGTTGTTGGCAGTTTTCACCAAGGAAATGTTAAAGCTTATTCGAAATTGAGACGTTTATTTACTTATTTTTTAAATTTAGACAAAACTAAGCTATATATATATTTTTTAATTGCAAATTTCATTTCACAAATATTTCGTGAAAAATGATAATTTTTGAAGGGTCTGCGTCTCATGATATATAAAGTCTGAGGGGCTAAAGCCCCCTCCCCCCCCCACTGGTTCTATGGTCCCTGCCGAACGCATTAAAAAAAGAAACTTATATGAATTACTTATTAAATGAAACTTCTTTTATTATTACTTATTAAATGAAATTTTACTTATTAAAAAAATTAAAACAGCCTAAGCCTAAAGTAAAATATTTAAAAATCTAATTATGTAGAGAATAAAATTATTTCTTAACCCTGATCAGATATGAAATCAAATAATTAAAATTTGAGATATCAAAACCTTTTTAACTCCCTACAATTTAAATCTATATTATAATTACGTGAAATGCACCATTATACGAAAGAATGGTGTAATATTAATGCTTTTATTATATTAATATCATGCTATGTTAGATATCACTTAAATTGTGAAATGAATCACAATTTTTTTATTACAGATTCAGTAAAAAAGTTTTTTTTTTTTTTATTATCTGCTTCTCCCAAGTAAATATTAAATATTTTTAAAAGAACGAGTTCGTTACTAACGCTTCTGTAAAACAATGTTTGTAAACAATTAATTAAAAAATATAAAATAAGTAATCTGTTTACTTTTGAAAACAATAGTTGCATTTGAAAGTGTAATTATCTCTTTTCAAAAATGTCCAATTGAGAGAAAACAGAAACTTTCATCCATTAGTTACTTAATTCCGCATACAATCACCCTCATTTTCGGTCAATCACCTTTAGTTTATGTTGTGAACGATAGATGGCGCTTTACTCTTTCTCTTTAATTCTTTCTTTTTCTGTTTTTAATGATTGGAAGTCTGACATGAAATGTTATTACTTATCAACGAGCGTATTTATATATTAATTTATCATTCTTCTTTATTCAGTTTCTAAAAGCATTAATAAAATAAAACAAAGTGTCAGATAATGATCGATGAATTTTATTCTTAATTAACATACGAATTTTTTTTTAGAGAGTATTGGACATATTTTGGAAACTTTTTTAAAAGAAAGATTCCGAATTTTTTGCGTTATTTCATTATTTCAATTGTTAATAAAAATAAGAACAAACCAGTAATAAAACGATTAAAAAACGAAAAATGTATATAGTTACTTTTTATAACTGAAAATATAAACTCTATAATGAACATTTAAAAATTATTTTGATTTAAAATAATTTAAAAATAATTCATTATGAAATTCATCGTGAAAATTGTTTTCAAATTGAAATTCGTATTCAGCATTATTTCTTATAAGACAAGTAACTATTTTTGACAACATAAACTATTTTTGATAATTTTTTGTGCTGTTTAATTTTTTAAATAGTTCACAAAACAATAACGAATCAGTAAAGAGATAATAAAAAAAATGAAAAATGCTTATAGTTTTTTTTATATGAAAATATAAACTCGATAATGAACTTTTTAGAATTATTTTAATTAAAATAATTAAAAAATTTTTTTTTCTGAAATTCATACTGAAAATTGCGTTTAAACTGAAATTTGTGTTTAACACCATTTCCTATATTTTTGCAGTAAATAAATTTAAAGAGCGATAAAGACGCATTAATACACTATTGTTGAAAAAAAAAATTGCATTTTTTGTGCTGTTTTATTTTTTAAACAATTAACAAAATTATAAAAAGTCAGTAATAAGACAATTACAAAAATGAAACATGTTTATCGTTTTCTTTTCTACAACTGAAGATATAAATTCTATAATTAACATTTTTTAAACTATTTTGATTGAAAATAATTTAAAAATTATTTATTCTGAAATCCATACTGAAAATCATGTTCGTACTGAGATTCGTTATCAGCACTATTTCCTGTGGTTTTGCGATAACAAAAATTTTCAGAGTGTTCAGGACACATTTTTGAACTATTTCTAAAAGCACAAATAATCTTTTTAAAGTTTTTATGCTGGTGTTGCGTTGGAAACTAACAAATAAATACTTAATTATTTTGAATGAAAATAATTTAAAAAAAATTTATTCTGCAATTCACACTGAAAATCATGTTCATACTGGCATTTATTATCAGCACTATTTGCTATGTTTTTGTGATAACAAAAACTTTCAGAGTGCTCAGGAAACATTTTTGAACTATTTTTAAAAGCACACGTAATCTCTTTGAAGTTTTCATGCTGTTGCTGCGTTGCAAAATAAAAAATTCTATTATTTTGAATGAAAATAATTAAAAAAATATTTATTCTGAAATTCATACTGAAAATCATGCTCATACTGAAATTCGTTAGCAGCACTATTTCCTATGTTTTTGCGATAACATACCTTTTCAGAGTGCTCAGGACACATTTATGAACTATTTTTAAAAACATATATATCCTTTTGATATTTCTGTGCTGTTATTGTTGCATTACAAAATAACAAATAAATAAATAAATAAGAATACAACAAAATTATCATAAAACATTCGAAAAAAATGTTTAAAAGGATGTTTCTAGTTAAAATATTGCTGAAAAAATTGAACTTCAATAAATAATACTAAAAATATTAAACTATAGTCCATTACATAAGAAGCAAATTTAATCAAAACAATTAGTCAAGAATGAGAATTGTTTACATCAAATTCATAAATATAATGAAGAGAACTGCTTTTCTTTCCACGTTTTTCAAACTTTAAAGTGATTGATTAAAACTAGTGCTGTTAAAGAAATAAAATCTATTGTCATTTTAGTGTTTTGCATTACTGTCAAAAACAGGGTTCGCAGAGTGATTAAAAATTTTAAAAAGTGGAAACAAAAGTAAGAAAATAAAATGCATTTTCTTTTTTTTCTTCTTCTTTATTTAAAAATAACTGGGCACCTGGGCCGCGCAGCGGCCCCTATCCCATTCATCATGAAATTATAAAAACAGTTAAATTACAAACATTTTGGTAAGCAACATTGAGGTAGCTTTACAAGAATACAACCATGATTAGAGATATATACAAACTTGAACAGAGATATTTACATTACTTGCCATAAAAATATGCACAGAAAAATTGAATATGAGCATTAATAAATGATGATTACAAATATACAAAGTCGTGATTCAAAAACGTGAAGATTTTACATAAATTTTTCCAAGCCTTAGTGGCGCCATCTAGCGTGATCATCTTCAACTTGATTGGGCAGTATTCAGTTTTTGTTTTATTAAGTTGCGTAGTAATAAAGATACTAATAGAGTTCTGAGTGATAATAAAAGTTCAAATCCAGGCAAATAAGATGTTACTGTGCAAGAGTAGTTTCCCCCATAATACTCTGAAGCAGACGGAGCACTTCTTGATTTTTTAAAAGTTCTTGCAGTTCTTAAAATGCATTTTAATAAATTTTGCGCCACCATACGCTTAATTTTTCCAAATAAATACAGGTAGTTGCAAAAGCCGAAAGGTAACATCTTTTTAATATCAATTGAAAACGAATAAAAACAAATGTATAAATGTAATTTATTTTAATATTCACACAATTGTTTATTTTTATTAGAATCGTACGAATCATGTGAAATATTTGGGGCAGTTCTTATCCCACCGCCCTTAACACGTTGAATTCCACGCTAATTTTACATGGCTTGCTCGTCTGGCCATACGGTAAATAACTACAAACTAAATTTGCAAATATAGATAGATTTTGCTAGTTTATAAAAGGTTTAACATAACATATCTGTCTTCCTTTCTCTATTTAACAAAAGCTGGGCACCTAGGCCCCGCAGAAGACCCATATCCCATTCATCGTGAAATTACAGAAAAATTAAAAAATATAAACAGTTTGTATACAGAGTCTCTGGGGTGACACATGACATATCTGAAGAAAGTGGTGAATTATATATGCCTACGAATTGTTTAAAAATAGTGGTGGAAAAAATCAACTAATTTGAATTTATTAAGCCAAGAATGACAATAATTAAGTAAATTTTGAATAAATTTTCTGCAATTCCATAAAATAGTGTAAATTTTATAGTTCTATATCATGTTATGCTGTTAGTCAGCTGTTTTTCGCGGCCTAAATGTAATTTCAGTGTCAGCCGCCGGTGGTTGACGCGGCCTAAATGTAATTTCAGTGTCAGCCATCGGTGGTTGACGCGGCCTAAATGGAAAGTCCAGTATCAGCCACCGATGGCTGACGCGGTGCTCAACGTGTTAAAAAGGTAAAAAACTAAACTAAAAAGGTAAAAAACTAAAACTATTTATACTTAGACTCAAGTTGAGCATTATTATTTACCACTAGATTTTTAATAAACTTTTCGATATGAATATGAAAAAATTTTATCTTTCAATTTCACTAAGTCCATTTTCTTTTTCTGGGAAGTTCGCGCCGCTTTTCGGTAGGTGTAAAATGATGCGTTAAAACCAGAGACGCCAACTTGCTCGGCTTTGTCAAAAAATATCTTCTAGTTGTAACAAAAGTTACTTTTAGTTTAGTATTTTTCATTTTGAGTAATTTTTCCTCCATTACACATCAAAAATTCAAAGTATCTTATAAAATGCGACTTTATTGCACTTATTTCGTGGTGACACTTTTAAAAAGTGAGCGTAAATATCCTAATCTTTCTAGTTTTACTATTTGATTCGTTGCCAATTTATTAAAACTTTTGCAAGAAACTGAACAGTTGGCATCTCTGTAAAACTGTTCGGTTCGAGTAGTAGCAAAACTTAAGCGGTGAAATAATTATTTTTTTTTTAAAAAATGGATTTTTACATTTTTGATCACTACAAAGATTTGGAAACTTATTTCATTGAAGTCTGACACATGCTGGATGAATCAACTTTAAATTGCTTAGATGAGTAGTTATTGCCTCTTGGATATTTTTTTCTGGGCTTTGGTGCCTCCGGGCGTCGTAAATAGGCAGTAACTTTCCGACCGACCCAATATTTATCGAAAAATAACAATCACGGGGAAAGAAAAGCAGTTACAGCAGCATCCATTCAATTTTACCAGTTTCTTTTTTGTTACATATTTCTGAAAAATTTTATGCTTCCAGGTATGCCACAAGCAAATAAAAATGTTGTTGTTACCGTATGCCTGTTTAGGCAGAAAGGGTGCGATTTTTCTTGTTTTCCAGTGGCGCCATCTATTGCCGAGAATTCAACTTCTGACTCACCATACGTCACACTCGTTTATAGGGTGGACTCAGTCATACATCCATTACAACAGATATAGTAATTTTGACCTGAAACAGAGAACGATCGATCTCCAATCCAGTATCTCCAAAGGTATGGATTTGTTATGGGAACATGGAGAACTTTTACGACTCGACATATTTAACGTGCATCAGACACTTTACTACACGGGGAGTCTTCGGCCAGCGGGGTTCGAACCCACGAGCTCTCGGCCTGAAAATAAAAATGTTAGAAGTGGTAAAAACTCAATTCGCTTTTGTTTATTTAAATATTCGATCTTAACTATTACGACTATGACATACATGGTAAATTATTCATATTTAACCCTTTTCGGGACTGGCGAGTCATAATTATATTCGTATGGAATCAGAAACAGGATGGAAAAAAATAAAAAGCGGTAGCTTAAGTTTGGACATGGCTAATTTGACAACCTTATTTTTACTTTCAGTTTAAATCTAATACATCCAAACTACGTTTGTTAAAAGTGTAACTATATAATTTTTTAGTTTGAACTAACTCTTGGTGAATTAAATAAAAATAACTATTATCACCCTGCCCACAAATAAACTGCTTTAAAAATAGTATGGCTACCAGTTTGATCTTTTTTACCGTGATTGTCGAATGCATTTATGACTCGCCCCTCTCGAAGACGTTAAAGAGAAAAAATTCTTCGATATTAAACTGAAAGAAATATACTAGAAAAAATTACTAATTTTTATAGATTTTTACTTTTTATTAATCATCTTTTTTTAAATTTTTTTCTAGCCTGTGGCATCCCTGTGTTTATGAAAAAAAGAGAATGTTCTGTTTCATCCGCCTCAGTGACATTCAGGGATATCAATTGTAAATGATCTTATACACTGGTTATCATGAATTAAAGAAAAATAACAAAAATAATCATGAGTCAAAAAATTACGCATAGAATTAAATGACACTGGTGCACATTATAGTGCACGTAATAATGTATAAATATTACATAAAAAGATACTAACCGGACAATTATGGTGTCACAGAAATTTATATATGTATGAAAAGAAAAAATCAGATGTGTCAGTTAGGAATAAAAAAGTATCTTTAGTATGGAATAGGATCACCTCTAACAACAAGACAGCACATGCAACGATGTGCGATGCTTTCAATGATGCTGTCTACCAATTCGATTGGAAGTGCGAGCTATTGTTCTTGCGAAGGAGTTGCAAGCATAGCAAGGTCTAAAGAGGTGAATTGAAAGCAGCTACATGTCTTCCTAAAGCATCCAAACATGTTTGATAGAATTCAAGTCCGGTGATTGAGCTGGCCATTCCATGCGCTGAATTGTTTGTTGCTGAAGATAGTCACGATGCGAACCCTGTACGACGTTCCGTTAGCGTCCTGTAGCACGAAATCATCCCCTATTATACCAGTATAAGAGAGCACATAAACATCAATGATCTTTTCTATATACTCGAGAGAATTCACGGTTCCATGTGGAAAGATATGCAGATCTGTCCGTCCACCCACAGAGATACCATCCAAAAAATATAGAGGGTTTCTCCTTCTTATGCGTGCATCTCTATAACGGATGCTTAATGGATGATATCGGGTTCCAGGTTCTCTCAAAATCAAATAACGCTTATGTCTTTTTGGAGGCTAAACCTGGAAGCATCTGTGAAGAGAATAACCTTCCATTGGTCAGCCCTTCATAGAACACGTTGCTGCACCCACTTCAAACATTATCTTCTATGGCGTGCCGAGAGTGGCAAGCGAACGGCTTGTCGCATGAACAAACGAACCAAGTGTCAAACAAACCACGTTCGTAATGTTGTCAAGGCAAAGTCCCCCCCCCACCCACCCAACAAAATGATATACAGCTGTGGAATATATTACCCAAATATATTAAAGTTTTACATATTTTCTTTATCTCTTATAGTTCTCTAGGAATTGTAGGAAACCTGATACAATATTTACGTTCTTACTGAGCGCGAAAAGTGTGGAATCCTGCAACATAAAAGCGCTTGTGCAATATGGATTCATGTGATCAAATCCTTAATAACTTGACCATTACTTAAAAACTCTATCGCTTTATTATCGCTTATCGCTCTAATCTAATTATTAAAATTTTATATATATATCGTAGCATTTATTTACCATGTAAATCAAGTTTTATATCTAAGAAGTAATAAAGTATAAAATTTGCTACCACTTTAAATATTGAAGAAGGATCTCCTGTTAATACAAATGAAAACGGCATTTACTCTTTCTTTAGGTTCAAGACTGTTTTTCTTTTAGATTAGCAACATGAAATCGGTCTAATGTAAGCTAGAACTACCTTTTTTTGCTAAAAAGTTATTTAAAAAATTTGTATTCAAACGGGATTATATATTATTAAAAATGAAAATAAACATTTAGCGTAAAGGGAAACATTTAGCGTAAGACCATAAAAACGTTAAACGTATCTAGAAAATTTCTTTTTAAATTTGATTTTAATAAAAAAATGTTAGTTACGTTCAAAATGATGTTAATTAAGATTAAGTTATAAAAATTTGTCTCACCAGCCCTCTCCTCTGCCATTTATTTAGAGAGAGAAAGAGACTAAAAGAGAATGTTTACATAAATTGTAACTAGATGGCGACACTAAAATAATTGAAAAGAAGAAAAATCTTTACTCATAAATTGATAAAAACTTTTGTCTGTCTACCTCTGATGGCAAGCTTATGACACGCGTGCCATTAAATGGGATGTTACTGATATTTCGATGGCAATCAAAACTCACATATTAAATTATTTTTATTCATTAGCATTATTCACACACACACACAAAAAAAAAAATTGCTTTTGGGAGTTATTATTGCATTTCCAATTTTTAAGGGCAATTACAGTACACACTTAACTCTTTGGCAGTTCATGTATTAAAATGGTATCAAAAAATTAAAATATCTTGCATTAATTACTTCAATTTAATTTAATTGCTTATCCCCAAAGTTGCTTTTTAAAGATGTTTTACCTTAGATCAAGATTTCCATTTGAAGCAAGTTACGAACACCAAATATAAGCCACACAATCTAAATCTGTTGTTAATAATCGAGGAACAGAGTGGAAAATAAAAAAATGTACACCCTAAATCACTTTTGATCTAATAATCGAATCTTTACGTTTTAGGATTCAAACTTAATGGTTCGAGGGGGTGATCTCAAATAGGCTAATTAATCAGTGAAAACGATAATTTAAGTTACGAAATCAGACATAAAGCATAATTTCTGTGAATAAACATATCTTTTTTTTCCGACTGGTTGGGATTTTTAATCCTAAATCTGGGAAATATGGTCTTAATAGTTTGGTCAGGGGAATGGTCCAAAGTTTGGACCTTTTAATGTTTACTTTATTTTTTGCGTACTTTCTCATATCTCAAGAAATTCTTAAGCTGAAGGAAAAACTTTTACTCACATTTATAAAATTTGTTTGCTCAAAGATATTTCCATTTGAAAAATAGATTTTAGTAAATATTTATTATTTTAAATAATAATCGGAAAATTTTTAAAATGCAAGGTATACATTTTTTACATCATTTTAAAGAATGCAATTTCACATGGCAAAATACAAAATTTGAATGAAATCGGTCGTTTAGTTCCTGAGGAATTAAATTTCAAAAATGTTATTTTTTTTAATATTTCACAAAAATCTCAGAAAATATTTGATCGGTTGAGCTCAAACATTATATTTCGCCATGTAAATTTTTATTCTATAAAATGATGTAAATAAATTGTGTACTTTACGATTCAAATTTTTATCAACAATTATTAAATAAAATAGGAAAGAGAATAAATCGTCACTAATATTGCACATATGTAGGCACTAATTAATTAGTATATTGGAAGTCTTCCTTTTGAACCATTAAAATGGAGGACTAAAATGAGAAGATCTGTTCACTAGATAAAAATTTTTCAGGGTGGTACGTTTTTAATTTTGCGCACTCTACTGCAGTTTATTTATTTATTTTAAAGAAAATTAGAAAATTAACAAGTGGCACACTGTGGACACTTGAAATATGTGTTCTTATTTTAATTGGCACACTATTCGAAAAAGATTCACCATCTCTAAATTGGGGGCACTACATGGATGGAGGTATAGGTGTAGCAAAAAGATGGTTTGATCATCTGTTAAATTACAAGAAATATAAATAAATATATAAAATAAAGTAAAATAAAAATAAATTACTTAGATAACATTATTTGTATTTTTATTTTGTTATTATAATTTTTAAAAAAACTTAAATCAACACTCTCTTAATGGTTTTTAAGTAAGATGAGATTACTCATAATATTTTCGAAATTATAAACTATGGTATATTAAATACTGCCTTAACTAAAGAAGAGCTTAGAAGAAGAAGCAGGTACGTGTCATGTTAAGAGGTGTTTATAAATCAGGGAAATTAACACAAAGTAGTTGTATAGTATATGTATGTTTTTATGTAGTAGTATATGTATAATAGTAGTATATGCATGCTTAATGTAACATAATTGTTTTTGCTTTCACTTAAATTTTAACAAAAGTCAACGCAGATCAAAATATGTTTCTATGATTTTAATTTCAAATTAGGTAGCAAAAAATGATTTAAGGCTAAGAATTATTGGCTCAGCATTTTTATAAATAATATATAATAAAATAATTCGAATACCACTATTTTTCTTCGTATCTCAATTATAACTATTCGGAAAATGTCACTTACCTAGTTCTTCCACAAGTTCTTCATATACTTTCAGTATCAGTGATCAGACAAGCACGGATATTGACTTACTGTCACAAGAAAAATTCTTTAAACAAAAACTTTTTATTCTTCGCGTGTTTTCGAAGGGAGTAAAAAGTCGGTGATAACACAAAGATCAATGCATCATAATTGTCATTGCACCTCCTGATAATATCAGTTATTATACTGAAAATAAGCAAGAAATTAATTTGATAAATGAGGTATAGTTGATAATATAGTTTTGCTTCTACTTTATATTTTTAGAAAAAAAAAAAAATCTGAAATAAATTTAAATAAAATCTTAAAAAAAAAAAAAAAAAATATTTTTTTACATTTTTTAGTAATCATTAACTGTCACTCTTTTATGACAGATTAAAGTTAAAAAAAATGAGCCAAGATGGCAGAACCAGAAGTTTATACTAAATTTCTGTTGAAAAGGAAAAGGAATAATATTTGAAGTAAGTTATTCAAATTTCAACTACAGAAAGTAATTATTAATTTTTAAAATTGGCAATTCCATAAATATTAAAACATGTGAACAGATATTTTCCGTTTCTTTTTTTTTCCCTTCCTGTTAATAGAAATGAGATACATCACTGTTAGAGATTATGAAAAAAATAAACTAATGTCAATTCAGAAATGTTGATTTTTAAAAACTATGGTGCTGCCATCTCTGATCTATTATGTAACACTGATAGTCCCCATTAGTCTTTTTTTCCTTATTATCCGTTATTACCATTTTTAAAATTAGATAAGGAACTTCTAAGCATGTGTAGTATTATTATCATCAGAGCTATTATAATCATCATTATCATCATTATTCTAGCTAAAATTATCATCAGAGTATGATTTCCGACATTAAAAATTGGATAATATTACTGATAATTAAATGCCTCATCTACAAATTGATTAAACCCTCAAACACATAAAATAATTATCTGAATACATAAATAAATACTTATTAAATTAATTATTTCATCTGATGAAGTTAATAACTTATCAGATTAGCGTAAATACTTACTTTAAAATGAATTTGTTTGGAATATATAGCTAAATAAAATAATAATTACGCTAATTAAAAAGATAATTATATAGATAATAAAAATTATAGAGATAATCAAGACTAAATTTAAAAAAAATATTAATCTGTAGATTGTGATAGATTATTTAGTAAATTAAAAATTTGATTAATTCAAATTATGATTACAAACCAGTAGGTATAAATTAATCAATTTTGATGATTACAAATGCTTGTTAGGATTAAATGGCGAAGAATGAATTAATTATGAATGTAACGACTATTATCTGTTTGGCGAGCTTTCGTTTAGTGCCTAATTTTGCTAAATTTAATTAAAAATAATAATGTTAAATTTAATTAAAAATGCTTAATTTAATTGAAAATTAAAAAACAAATAAAATAAAATATAAAATAAATAGGATAAAATAAAGATAAACGAAATAAGAAAAAAAAAATGAACTATTTTCTAATGAGTAACTACTTAGCTTGTTACTACTACTACTTATTTTATTACCACTTTAAATATTAATGAGACTTTTGGAATGGCATTCTGTTTTCAGTTTATCAAAATATGCATATATATATATATATATATATATATATATATATATATATATATATATATATATATATATATATATATATATATATATATATATATTAGAATCCCGGGATATTATCGAAACTCTCCCTTCTCTGTTGCGTACAGTTTCCGAAATCTTAAAAACTGGTAACTCCATTATTTCATATATTTAAAAAAGAACCAGGCCGGGATAGCCTGATTGGCAGGGTGCTGGATTCACGTTTGTGAGAACGGGATTTCGAATTCAGCTGACCGAAGTAAATGGTGACTGGTGCACGTGAAATCTATCGGGTCACAAAGTCCTCCATGTTGCCATACCAGATTATACCTCTGGGGGTGCAGAATCGGAGATTGATCGTTCTCTGGTTCAGGTCAAGATTACGATCTGTGGAGGAATAGATGGATGTATGAATGGGTCCGCCCTATAAGCGAGTGTGACGAATGGGTGTGGCTGAAGTCGAATTCTTGGCAGTAGATGGCGCCTCTGCCTTAATGGCGCGCGACAACATCATTAACAGCAAAATAGAATTATTTTTATAATGGAAAGACAGGCAAAATTTGTATAGACTAGAAAGAAGAGAGGAAGTTAATGACTTGTTCTAGTTTTATTCCCAGCAATGTTGAAATCATTCTATTTGATTGTGTTATTTACAAAAGAATGCTTTTAGAATTACGAAACATTCCCTCAACAGCCCGTTGTACGTCTGAGCTCTACAATTTGGAGACCAACATAATGTGTGGCAATATGGTCAGCACGGCGCACAAGTCGCCATTACTCCCAGAGAAGCTGGTGCCAATTTTATTTTATTTTATAACCATAAAAATAATCTAATCTTCATTTTACCGAAACACAATTCTTTTCGTCTTCACATTCTGTCTTAGTAGCAGATAAACAAAAATAACTAATTATCTCTGAGTTTTCAAAATTGTTTTAATCAGCCGTCAGCTAATTAGCTTTAGTTTTAGAATACTATTTAGTAAATTTGATTTGAAAAGAGGATAGCGCTCGTATTCAAGAGGCGTATTGCTTGCTTTTGTGTTATATTTAAATATTTATTTTATGTAAAAAATATTTATATATGATAAAAACTATCTGCTTTTTTTTCATGCTCTATTACGAAGATTTATTTTTTAAAAAAAAATCTAGTTTTTATTTTACAAAAACAAAATTTTTTCGTTTTCACTTTTCGTCTAAGTAGCAGATAAAAGGTACTATTTAATCAACTCGATCTTTTTAACTTTTTTATTATCAGCTATCATCTTATTAGCTTTATTTTTTTAGAATACCATTTTGTAATAATAAAAAGCATATTTCATTTGAAGTGAGGATAACAATTGTTTTCAAGAATATCTTTGTTTTATATAAATATTTATTTTATATAAATATTTATTTTATATATTTGTAATATATAAAATAATGTAAAACAAAGAAGAGTATCATAAAATAATATATTAATATTTATTTTTTTCATGCCTTTCTGTTTTATATAAATATTTATTTTAAAAAATTTTCATTTCACATACAATTTGTTTACTTATTAGTTAAATAATCAAAAATATCTTTGTTTTATATAAATATTTAATTTAATAAATTTTTATTTCACATACAATATGTATACTTGTTAGATAAATAATCAAAAATTTCTTTGTTTTATATAAATATTTTTTTTAATAAATTTTCATTTCACATACAATTTGTTTACTTATTAGATAAATAATCAAAAATATCTTTGTTTTATATAAATATTTATTTTAATAAATTTTCATTTCACATACAATTTGTTTACTTGTTAGATAAATAATCAAAAATATCTTTGTTTTATATAAATATTTATTTTAATAATTTTTCATTTCACATACAATTTGTTTACTTATTAGATAAATAATCAAAAATATCTTTGTTTTATATAAATATTTATTTTAATAAATTTTCATTTCACATACAATTTGTTTACTTATTAGATAAATAATACCTGCATTTTTCATATTTTTTTAAGTATATATTTCATTTAAAAAAAATCAACTCATTTTCAGTTCAAATTTTTTTGGACTAAACAAAAATATTTCGTTTTCACTTTTCATCTGAGTAGCAGATAAAAGGTATTATTTAATCAACTCGATCTTTTCAACTTTTTTATTATCAGCCGTCAGCTCATAAGCTTTATTTTTTAGAATACCACGTTTAGAATATAGAAAAGTATATTTGATTTGAAATGAGGTTAACTTTTGTTTTCAAAAATATCCCTGTTTTATATAAATATTTATTTTATCTATTTGTAATATATAAATTTTATTTCATATGTTTGTAATATACATAAAATAAAGGAAAATTAAAGAGTCCGATACAAAAAATACATTAATTTGTATTAATATTTACGCTATACTAATATTGACGTTTATTTGTTTTATTTAAATATTTATTTTATATACATTTTCATTTCATACACATTTTTTTTTTACTTATTAGGCAAATAATACCAGCATTTTTCATAATTTTTTTTTTTTCGAATATGTTTTATTTTAAAAAAATCTAGTCTTTTTTTGAGACAAACTAAATTTTTTTTCATTTTCATATCTTGTCTAAGTAGCAGATAAACGAAAGTAGCTAATCAACTCGATCTTTTCATCGCTCTTCTACTCAGAAAAGAAAAAAAAAAAATTCTCAAAATCTTCTAAGCTTGGCGCATCTAATTACCCTTTTCTGGCGCAATCACCTCTTAAAAATTGAAGGTTCCAAGACAAAGAGGCGGCAAGAAAGTTTTCTCGATTGTCCCACCTCCAAGATCTGATTTTTTCTCCCCAATTTGTTACTTAATCACAGCATCGGAGAAGTATGCTAAAGTATACTTTTCTTCGCATATTAAATATACTCCACTTCATTGCAATTCTTACCAAAAGAGAAATGAATCACCTAGCTGAGATACTTCGAGACAAATCTCGGAAAATCACGCCAGCGCCCCATTAGCACCAAATCATGGTGGCGCTCAGTCTCTGTCAGCAGATCTAAGAGCTCCCTTGGGGCTACCACTGTTTCCTCCTTTTTAAATACGCTTAATCAGTGGAGAGCTACCAACTTCCTTCTGTTGCTTTCTTTATTGTTTCATTTTACTGTTACTTAAGTATGAAACATATTTTTTGTTACAAGGTAATTCTCTAAACATTCTTTAGTAGTAAAAAATAACACTTATAAGTATATATGCTATCTTTATTACGGTATCTTTATTACGGCATATATGCTATCTTTATTACGGTATTTTTATTACGGCATATATGCTATCGTTATTACGGTATCTTTATTACGGCATATATGCTATCTTTATTATGTTATCTTTATTACGGCATATATGCTATCTTTATTATGTTATCCTTATTACGGCATATATGCTATCTTTATTACTTAAGAAACGTCATAACAATTACGCAGGGGTACAGATTTTTTTTGTTGTATGAGTAAAGATACTTGATCTTACCAAATTTGGCCTGGGGGAGCTGTGGTGGCTCAGGAGATAGAGCGTTCGCCTTGCAATGAGGTGAACCGGGTTCAATTCAAAGTGATGGCTGGCCGGTACGAATTCTGCACTCGACTTGCACCGACCACTGTGCTGACGTAAAATATCCTCAGTGGTAGACGGATCATGAATTAAAGTCCCATTACCATCAGTCTAAGAGTGGGAGGTTTTCGTGGTTTTCTTTTCCATGAGAAGCAAATGCGGGTTAGTTCCATCAAAAAGTCCACCACGAAGGCAAATTTCTCCAAATATTTCATCCGGGAGTTCCCTTGTCTTCTGGATTGGGTTCAAAATTACAAGGCAACGAAGTTGAATATTAGTAGTCGTAAATCCAAAGTTCGGTCGACTGTTCAACGACGTTTATTAAATTGTAAATAGAGTCAAAATTTTCCCATATAATAAGAAGAATCGAAAGTTAACAATTTTTATGGAGCTTTATGCATTAAAGCTAATGCAATGACGGTTATATATATATATATATATATATATATATATATATATATATATATATATATATATATATATATATATATATATATATATATGTAAATAAAACGGTGTAGGGATTTAAAATCTAAAATTAGTTTTGTTCCTAAACCAGCAGTTTATTTTTAAATGACATTTTCTGTCTATTTTTTGTCAAAATATATAAGTTTAAAAGAGAGATGCCAACTGTTCCGGATTCGACACAATTTTTATTAAAAAAAAAAAAAAAAAAAAATGTTAAGGAACTGCTAATTAAAATTTTCCCATTTTCCGTTAATTTTCCTTCTTTTTAGAAGGTTCAACACGGCTTAACTATAATAAAGCGACGGATAGCATAATTTTTTGAATTATTTACAAATAATCGTGAGTAAAAACCTTATAAATCGAATTACTAAACCAAGAATCATACATTAAAAGATTTCAACTCGAAAATATTTTCCCGCTGTCCAGTGCAAGTCGGAATCTCTGATAAAAACGTTATGTGTAACAAGGGGTCAAATAAATATTGCGACAAACTTCTACAGAAGTTATGGCACATCACCAAGATTAAAATCGCAAAAGAACCCATGTCTGGAAGTGTCATCGCACTTCCCTAGTCTAACCTACTCAGAAGCACATAAAGAAACAGTTCATTAAACCCAAGTAAAAATTCTTGATGTTCCCATCAAAACATTTTGATGGTTTATGTTGTTTTCAGTGTGATTCGTGATGGTCCAACATCATTTGATAGTCATAATCATCCAACATTTTTCATTATGCGTTTATGGTTTTTGATATACCATCATTCCATCATGGAAAATGCTACTTTAATACTATGATGGTTAACCATCAAGAGAAGTTTGATTTTTATGGATCAACAATCCAGTATGATACATGATGGACCATGATGGTTCCAACTATACATTTCCATGATGGTTTAATGGGACTTCTTTTTGGTTCGCCGGAATATACCATCAAAACAATTTGGATTTTTTATGTTGGACCATCATAAATCAGTCCAAATTCCTATATTGATATGATGGTTATTCATGATCGATAAAACATTTGATTTCTAAGAAACTATGATGGAAATTTCTGATGGTTCAACATGAAGAAAATATCAAAACAAGTTGCTATTTTTATTTGGACCATCATAAATCAGTCCGAATTCCTACATTGGGGTGAAGGTTACTTACGCTAGTTACAATCAAACGTATAATGGTTCATGATGGAATTATTGATGGTTACCTTCAAGATCATGCTAGTCCATCAATGGGAAACCATCGAAAATTTTGAAATGGGTAAGGAAGCACCCCTAGCGACATATGACGAAATTTCCGGGCATGGTTACTGAGCAATTTTAATTCTGAATATGTACCTTAATTTCTTTAGAAGTTTATCGCAATATTTATTTGGCCCTATGTTATATCGTTTTTAAATTTGAACATTTTGACAACAAATAGACTAAAAATATCATTTGAAGGAAATGTAGCTCGGCGAGAAATATCGACTGCAGAATTGAAATAAGCGATGGGAAATTATCTAAGATCTGTTAAAAAATCTTATACAACAGGAAATAGAAATATTTCTCCGTTGTTAATTATAACCGTAGGTTTTGCTTTGCTAATCTCTATAGCCAGCACCTACAAAAATCATTATGAAAATATCAATATTATGAAAAGCCACAGTTTTATGAATAATGAAAAGCGTTTGTAACCTAATTTCCATGTATCTTCTGTATCATTATAACTTTTATTATTTTATTACAATTTAAATCATTACAATTAAGTTACTACAATTTACATTATTTCATTATGACACAGAAAGTACTTAACCTAGGCTAACCTTAAGGCAATAATTCCATAGTTTAATGTAAAATAAATGATACGAAGATTTTATCGTTAACGCAGAAAAAGACACCGGTGTTTCATGCTGTATTTCATAACCATAAAATATTAAAATGCTAAATATAATTGAAAAATGATTATTTGGAAGTGAGCCATGATTGAAAGATTTTAACTTAAACTCAGAAGAAGACACACGTGTTTCATGCTGTATTTCATACACATAAATTATTAAAATGCTAAATATAATTGAAAAAATATAGTATGGAAGTGAGCCGTGATTAGAAAATTTTACCTTTAACGCAGAAAAAAAAAAACACCGGTGTTTCAGGCGGTATTTCATAACCATAAATTATTAAAATGCTAAATATAATTGACAAATTATTGTTTGAAAGTGAGCCGTGATTGGAAAATTTTACCTTTATCGCAGAAAAAACACCGGTGTTTCAGACGGAATTTCATAACCATAAATTACTAAAATGCTAAATATAATTGAAAAATTATTGTTTGAAAGTGAGCCGTGATTAGAAAATTTTACCTTTAACGCAGAAAAAAACACCGGTGTTTCACGCGGTATTTCATAACCATAAATTATTAAAATGCTAAATATAATTGACAAATTATTGTTTGAAAGTGAGCCCTGATTAGAAAATTTTACCTTTAACGCAGAAAAAAAAAAACACCGGTGTTTCAGGCGGTATTTCATAACTATAAATTATTAAAATGCTAAATATAATTGACAAATTATTGTTTGAAAGTGAGCCGTGATTGGAAAATTTTACCTTTATCGCAGAAAAAACACCGGTGTTTCAGACGGAATTTCGTAACCATAAATTACTAAAATGCTAAATATAATTGAAAAATTATTGTTTGAAAGTGAGCCGTGATTAGAAAATTTTACCTTTAACGCAGAAAAAAACACCGGTGTTTCACGCGGTATTTCATAACCATAAATTATTAAAATGCTAAATATAATTGACAAATTATTGTTTGAAAGTGAGCCGTGATTGGAAAATTTTACCTTTATCGCAGAAAAAACACCGGTGTTTCAGACGGTATTTCATAACCATAAATTATTAAAATGCTAAATATAATTGACAAATTATTGTTTAAAAGTGAGCCGTGATTGGAAAATTTTACCTTTATCGCAGAAAAAACACCGGTGTTTCAGACGGAATTTCATAACCATAAATTACTAAAATGCTAAATAAAATTGAAAAATTATTGTTTGAAAGTGAGCCGTGATGAGAAAATTTTACCTTTAACGCAGAAAAAAAACACCGGTGTTTCAGGCGGTATTTCATAACCATAAATTATTAAAATGCTAAATATAATTGAAAAATTATTGTTTATAAGTGAGCCGTGATTGGGAGATTTTTTCTTTCAAGCAGAAAAAGACACCCATGTTCCATGCTGTATTTCATAACCATAAATTATTTCAATGTTAAATCTGATATTTTTCACTTATGTTGCACTAAAGTGCTAGATAATGAAAAAACCAATATGAAAAATATGTTTAATGAAAATTATGTGTCAAAGGGTAAACTTTTTTGCTTTTAGTTTACTTCCATAGAAAAAAAAAATAATTTGCAAACCTCTATTGTTAGAGGATATGTAATAGTTCAAATTAAAATAGTCAAATACATATCATATTACGATATACTTAAATACCTTGGTTAACTCTAATAAAAGCAAGTAATAAATAAATTGTCAGCACTTTGAATGTATTATTGATCAAGAATTCAATTAATAATAAATACATAAAATAAATTGTTCATTTTTTAAGAAACAGAAAATTATAAATGAAATTGGGAGTATTTATAAATTTTTAAGTGCAAAAGGTATTCATAAATTTTTAAGTGCAAACATTAATATTACGAGAAGTAAGGATTTATTCAGTCTTTATTTTTATGCAATTTATGACTGTAATCTAGTTATCTCTTTTAGAGGCGGGCTTCATTTTACGAACGACCATTAAATAACTAATATTCCTTCATTTTAATGCTGATTATTCAAATATTTAGGATATAACCTTAGATTCAGCAATATAAGATTCTTAATGTTTTCTTAACCGAACTCAATTTTTCTCTGTTTTCCACAATATTTAATATAACTTGTTTTAGTATATTAACTGATATTATTTTTTTTTTTAAAAATTAAAATTGTGTCTCGGAATTAAATTTTTATATATTCGAAAAAAGTTAAGCTTACGTGTGTTGCTTTTATTATGTTTTCTTAAACAAATAAATGAATGGGACGCATAATTAAAAATGAACTTTTGTATAATATTTGAACAAATGAAAGGATTTTTACGACTTAATGCGGAATTTTAAATACTTGAAAGATTTAGTTTAGAAATATATATTTAAATATGCCATATTTTAAGTTACGATATCAATCATTAATCTAGTAAATATACTAAAATGAATAAGTATAAAATATTATTAGTTTTGTAACAGCTTTAAACTTACATGTGTTGCTTTTGTTGCATTTTTTTAAACAAATTAGTGCATGGTAAGCACAGTAAAATAGGGAACATTTGGAAATCTTTTCATGAAACAAGCTGATTTTCACATATTAACGTGTAATTTGAACAGCTTGGAACTAACATTAAAAATATAATTAAGTGTGCAATTTTTAAAGTTACGAAATCAATCATAAATCGCAAATGAGTCGTAATAAATGATGAGGGGGGATAACAGCGATTGGGGGGGGGGGGGTAATTTTGTTTGTTTCGTCAACTTTAACTAAGTATAACATTTGATCAACTAACAGGATTTTCACGAACTAACATGGAATTTTAAAAGTTTGAAGGATAAAGCGCAGAAATATATATTTAAATATGAGATATTTTAAGTTACGAGATCAATGAGGAATCGCATAAATATACTTCCTATGAATAATTATAAAATATTATCGGTTTTGTAACCACTCTAAACTTACATGTGCTGTTTTTGTTGCATTTTCTCAGCAAATTAATGTATGATACGCACAGTAAAATAGGGAAGATTTGGATGACTTTTGGTCAAATAAGCTGATTTTCACATACTAGTGTGTTATTTTCACAGCTTGGAACTAACGCTAAAAATATAATTAATTGTGCGATTTTTAAAGTTACTAAATCATTCATAAATTGTAAATGATTCAAATATGTGATTCATAAAAGCGTGGAGTTTTAAATACTTAAGGGATTAAATTTAGAAATATATATTTAAATATGCAATATTTTAAGTTACGAAATCCATCATAAATCGATAAAATATACTTTCGATTAGAAAACCAAATATTATTGGTTTTCTAACAACTTTAAACTTACATGTGTTGTTTTGTAGCATTTTTTAAAAACAAACTAGTATATGGTGCTCACATTAAATTAGGGAACATTTGGAAGACTTTTTGTCGATTAAGCTGATTTTTACATACTAGTGCTTAATTTTAACAGCTTGGAACTTACCTTAAAAATATAATCAATTGTGGGATTCTTAAAGTTACGAAATTAATCATAAATCGCAAATGATTCATAATAATGTAAATCGGGGGTAACAACAGGGAAATAAATATGTGATTCTATTAGTTTAGAGATGTCTCTGAAGTTTCAGAAATGCTAACTGCTCCGGACAATCAAAAAAAAAAAAAAAAAAAAAAAGAAAAAAGAAAACAAAAAATCTAAATAACTACAGAGTAAATTTTGCAAACATTTGACTATTTTTGCTTGCTTTTTAAAACATCTAGCAAGACAAAAGTAATATAAAGTGGCGAATTATATAAGCCTACGAATTATTTAGAAATAGTGGTGGATAAAAATCTACTAAATTTAATTTATTAAACCAGGAATCACAATTTATAAACTACTACTGTAAAATATATATTTGCTGTTCGGAGCAAGTTTGGATCTCTGTATATTTTATTCTTGAATAAATAAGTGTTATAGCTTACCATCCTATGTAAATGATAAATATCAATAAAAAGATTTTTTTACTTAGCTTTCATATTGTTATTTTCAATTATCAATTAATCAAAGAATCATATATTGAAATGCAAACTCAGCTACCACTCGAAGGAATTTTCCTAAAAAGCGTAGAAAGTTGGCAACCCTGCAATTTAATAACCTCTTCACTACCATCCTATGTAAATGATAAATATCAATAAAAAGATTTTTTTACTTAGCTTTCATATTGTTATTTTCAATTATAGATTACATTCGAGTGTGAAAAATTATAGCAGTATAAAATACAACACCGCTCGAATTATCTCGAGCGTGCACCGTTTGGCCGTTTTCGCACTTTCGAATTAACTCGAGCGCACAGGTTAAGGGGTTAATCCGAGCGCCCACTTAAAAAATATTAAGATATAATAATTATTTCCATTTTATTTTACCACTTTTTTATGTAAACAAATGTCAATATATAAAAAAAGAACTAAACATCGCTTATGTAAGGAAAATAAAGTATAATTATTACTGTGCAACTAGACTAGCCATTTTTGGAGGCTGGTCGGTTCAATGTATGTAGGTTTACATGTTGAAAATTCTTCTGTGCTTGCTGCAAAATTTATCTCCACAATAATTTTTTTCTCCATTGCATTTAAAGGGCTCGAAACTTTCAGCTTCTTCTGCATGGGTGAAAGCCCTTATATAGCAAGACGGAAAAGAGAAAAATCTGGTACGTAAGACATTTCATTCCAGCATTTTTTTCGTAAAAAATAAAATATCTGTAACTATCAAGATTTCATTTAAAATTTTAGCTTATATATAAAACTGCTTCTTTTCGATGATAAAGTAGATATTGTCGAATAATTTAAAAAAAGAATAAGTAAACTCCTCCCCAAAACTAGCTATAACTGAAAAGGTTTCACTACCAGCCTTTCCTATTTTCCGTCTCGCTTTCACCCCTGTTCTTCTGTAAAAATTTATTCTAGTAGCTATGTTTATGTCATAATGTATTATGCATATAAATGTAAACGTAGCCTCCACTAGAAGGAATTTACCTAAAAAGCGTTGTTGGCAGTCCTTCATTTTAAGAGCCTCGTCAAGAAAGAGCAAAATGTAAATGGCTTTTTATACGAACTTGTGTATCATTCATATGTAATGTACAAAATAACTTTAAATTAAATTTACTAATCAAAGAATCATATATTGAAATGCAAACTCAGCTACCACTAGAAGGAATTTTCCTAAACAGCGTTGTTGGCAGTCCTTCATTTTAAGAGCCTCATCAAGAAAGAGCAAAATGTAAATGGCTTTTTATACGAACTTGTGTATCATTCATATGTAATGTACAAAATAACTTTAAATTAAATTTACTAATCAAAGAATCATATATTGAAATGCAAACTCAGCTACCACTAGAAGGAATTTTCCTAAAAAGCGTTGTTGGCAGTCCTTCATTTTAAGAGCCTCGTCAAGAAAGAGCAAAATGTAAATGGCTTTTTATACGAACTTGTGTATCATTCATATGTAATGTACAAAATAACTTTAAATTAAATTTACTAATCAAAGAATCATATATTGAAATGCAAACTCAGCTACCACTAGAAGGAATTTTCCTAAAAAGCGTTGTTGGCAGTCCTTCATTTTAAGAGCCTCGTCAAGAAAGAGCAAAATGTAAATGGCTTTTTATACGAACTTGTGTATAATTCATATGTAATGTACAAAATAACTTTAAATTAAATTTACTAATCAAAGAATCATATATTGAAATGCAAACTCAGCTACCACTAGAAGGAATTTTCCTAAAAAGCGTTGTTGGCAGTCCTTCATTTTAAGAGCCTCGTCAAGAAAGAGCAAAATGTAAATGGCTTTTTATACGAACTTGTGTATCATTCATATGTAATGTACAAAATAACTTTAAATTAAATTTACTAATCAAAGAATCATATATTGAAATGCAAATTCAGCTACCACTAGAAGGAATTTTCCTAAAAAGCGTTGTTGGCAGTCCTTCATTTTAAGAGCCTCGTCAAGAAAGAGCAAAATGTAAATGGCTTTTTATGCGAACTTGTGTATCATTCATATGTAATGTACAAAATAACTTTAAATTAAATTTACTAATCAAAGAATCATATATTGAAATGCAAACTCAGCTACCACTAGAAGGAATTTTCCTAAAAAGCGTAGAAAGTTGGCAACCCTGCAATTTAATAGCCTCTTCACTAAAGTACTATTGCAATACGTAACACTAAAGTTCTTTTTATACGAGCTAGTAAATCATTCACGTGTGGTGTGGAAAATACCTTTAAATCACATACACTAATCAAATAATCATACATTGAAATATAAATTTATCTACCATAAGAAGAAATTTTTTTCAAAAGCGTAGAAAGTTGGCAGTCTTGTATTTTAATAAATTCGCCATTTAACACTGCTTTACTTTTATCTGCGTATGAGGGAGAATATTTTTTAATTGAAATTAAAAAGAAAAACTTTTTGCAGTATTATTATTTTGTTTTAATGTTTAGAAATCTCTAAAAATTTCTTTGAAAAATACTTTACTACATCAACACGATTTTGCCTTTAACCCAGAAAAGACACCGGTGTTTCACGCTGTATTTCATAACCAAAAATTATTAAAATAGTAAATATAATTGAAAAATTATTGTTTGAAAGTGAGCTGTGATTGGAAGATTTTACCTTTAACGCAGAAAAAACAATGGTGTATCACGCTGTATTTCATAACCATAAATTACTAAAACTCTAAATATAATTGAAAGATTATTGTTTCAAAGTGAGCCGTGATTGGAAGATTTTACCTTTAACGCAGAAAAAAAATGGTGTATCACGCTGTATTTCACAACTAAAATTTATTAAAATTCTTAATATAATTGAAAAATTATTGTTTGAAAGGGAGCCGTGATTGGAAGATTTTACCTTAACCGCAGAAAAAACAATGGTGTATCACGCTGTATTTCATAACCATAAATTATTAAAACTCTAAATATAATTGAAAGATTATTGTTTCAAAGTGAGCCGTGATTGGAAGATTTTACCTTTAACGCAGAAAAAAAAATGGTGTATCACGCTGTATTTCATAACTAAAATTTATTAAAATTCTTAATATAATTGAAAAATTATTGTTTGAAAGGGAGCCGTGATTGGAAGATTTTACCTTAACCGCAGAAAAAACAATGGTGTATCACGCTGTATTTCATAACCATAAATTATTAAAACTCTAAATATAATTGAAAGATTATTGTTTCAAAGTGAGCCGTGATTGGAAGATTTTACCTTTAACGCAGAAAAAAAAATGGTGTATCACGCTGTATTTCATAACTAAAATTTATTAAAATTCTTAATATAATTGAAAAATTATTGTTTGAAAGGGAGCCGTGATTGGAAGATCTTACCTTTAACTCAGAAAAAAAACAATAGTGTATCACGCAGTATTTCATAACCATAAATTATTAAAACTCTAAATATAATTGAAAAATTATTGTTTCAAAGTGAGCCTTGATTGGGAGATCTTTCCTTTCAAGCAGAAAAAGACACCTATGTTGAATTTCATAACTATTCCATGCTGTATTTCATAACTATAAATTATTTAAATGTTAAATATGATATTTTTCATTTATCTTGTCTTTAAGTGCCTTAAGTAATAATGAAAAAACCAATATGAAAAATATGCTTAATGAAAATTCTGTGTCAAAGGGTAAACTTTTCTTGCTTTAGTTTACTTCCAAAGAAAAAAAATAATTTCTTTGTTGGAGGGTATGTAATAATGGTCTAAATAAAAATAGTAAAATATATATCATATAATTATAAACATAAATACCTTGGTTAACTCTGATAAAAGTAATTAATAAATAGATTGTTAGCGCTTTAAATGTATTATTTATCTAGAATTCAATTAATAATAAATAAATAAAATAAATTGTGCATTTTTTTAAGAAACAGCAAATTATAAATGAAATTTGGAGAATTTATAAAGTTTTAAGTGCAAAAGGTATTCATAAATTTTTAAGTGCAAACATTAATATTACGAGATGTAAGGATTTATTCAGTCTTTATTTCTATGCAATTTATGACTGTAATCTAGTTATCTCTTTTAGAGGCGGGCTTCATTTTACGAACGACCATTAAATAACTAATATTCCTTCATTTTAATGCTGATTATTCAAATATTTAGGGTATACGCTTAGAATCAGCCATGTAAGATTCTTAATGTTTTCTTAACCGAACTCAATTTTTCTCTGTTTTCCACAATATTTAATATGACTTGTTTTAGTATATTAACTGACATTATTTTTTTAAAAAAAAATTGAATTTTGTCTCGAAATTAAATTTTTATCTATACGAAAAAAGTATATGGTTTTGTAACTGCTCTAAGCTTACGTGTGTTGCTTTTATTATGTTTTCTTAAACAAACTAATGAATGGGATGCATAATTAAAAAAGAACTTTTGTGTAACTTTTGATCAAATGAAAGGATTTTCACGAACTAAAATGGAATTTTAAAAGCTTGAAGAGTAAATCCTAGAAATATATATTTAAATATGATATATTTTAAGTTATGAAATCAACCAGGAATAGTATAAATATACTTTTTATGAATAGTTATTGGTTAATATTATTGGTTTTGCAACAGCTCTAAACTTACATGCAAATTAATGTATGGCGTGCACAGTAAAATAGGGAACATTTGGAAGACTATTGGTCAAATAAGCTGATTTTCATTTACTGGTGTTTAATTTTATCAACTTGAAACTAACGTTAAAAATTTAATGAATTGTGCGATTTTTAAAGTTACTAAATCATTCATGAATTGTAAACGATTAAAAAAAATTATTCATAATAGCGTGGAATTTTAAAAACTTGAAGGATTAAGCTTACAAATATATACGAGTATTTAAATATGGAATATTTTAAGCTACGAAATAAATCATAAATCGATTAAAAATACTTTCTATGACTAAATTTATAATATATTTGGTTTTGTCACAGCTCTAAACTTACATGTGTCGTTTTGTTGCATTTTTAAAAAACAAATTAGTATATGGTACTCACAGTAAATTAGGGAACATTTGGAAGACTTTTGGTCGAAAAGCTGATTTTTACATACAAGTGTGTAATTTTAACAGTTTGGAACTGACCTTAAAAATGTAATTAATTATGAGATTCTTAAAATCACGAAATTAATCTGAAATTAATAAAGGGGAGAGGGGGTAATAACAGCGATCATGAATATATGACTCTGTTAGTTTAGTCAGGATAAAAGTTTGATCCCTTCAATATAAATTTTGTATATTTCGTTTTATATCAGCCCACTTTATTCTAATTATTCAATGACACACACTGCTTCCCATAGGAGAAAACTTTAGCAAAGTGGAGGAAAATAATGCACTAAACTTTGTACAACTTTAAATCTGGGAATACTTTTGAGTACTCACAACAGTATTACTGCAAAAAAATTGTATTCTATGTACAATTATGTATATAATTGTATTTGTAGGCAAAATGCCTCTAAGACAAATATACTAAACTAAAAATGAAGTAATTAATTTTTTTAAAACGACTATAAAATACTTGGCTCAAACTGCAGCAATGAGGCATCTCTGTAAATTTACACTCACGACTTTTAAGGTCCCATCACTGCTTCCATAATTTTTGCTGTTAACAGAGTATTGACCAGGCTTTTTTGTAAGAAATAACACGTATGGCCGATAATTTTTACGGAATATTTACTTTAACTTTCATAGGAACTTTGTAAATAAGTATATTTAATATTTTTTTTAATACGAGTATTGTTTGCTAAAAGTTCATAAACACCCCCGGCGAATTCTCATTAAATATATATATATATATATATATATATATATATATATATATATATATATATATATATATATATATATATATATATATATGGGTGATTCTCACGAAACATCGGACTAAACAATTTCTTCAAATTTAAAGTCTTCAAAATAATCTAATTTTTTTTTGTATACTTCTTTAGTTACACTTATTAATACCTTAGAGACAGCAGTGTAGTTTATTGACATTTGCTCGAGAAAAAAAATAAAATAGAATTTCACCAAATCTTGAATGCCAGGAAAATGACATATTAGCTTATAAATTTGAAAAAACAGTCATTTTAGGCTATTAGTAAGTAACAAAACCTAGTCCTTTATGTTAGGTGAACCATGAATTGTCCAAACTAATTATTTTATCCACTGTAGAAGGAATCAAAAATGTTTTTGTTGCTGATATGTACAGAATAAAATTGTGCGTAGTAATCAATCATTAAATAAAAAAAAAAACTTTGATTACATTCAGTCATATAACAATCTTACATAAACTTGATATTAGGTTAATATTTGCTTTACATTCGACAGTTTAAAAAAATTTCTGGTAACTGTTTCAATTTCATGTCATTCATAAACCAGGAAAATGACAGCCAGGATAATGACAAATTCGCCCTTTTATAGCATATAACTTTACTTTAATTTAATATTTTGACCTAAGACGGTTATATTCTGTAAAAAACAACAGGATTTCTTAAAATAACTCAGATAAATCTATGTAGTTTATGTTATTTACGATTTCAAGAAGCCTGGAAAATGACAACATAAAAACCTACTCACCCTGAAAAATTTTTTGAAATAGATTTTGAACCAGAAAAGTGGTTCTTTATTCATGTAACAAGACATGTTCATATAGGAGGGTATCTAATCAATCTATTAACATAAGATATTGATTGCTGGCTCTAACTATTTTTGTTATAAATCACTAAATAAAAGTAGCCCGGAAAATGACAGATTTTCTTGGGACAAACAAATTATTGACAGGAAAAATTATTTTAAACGAAGTTTTTGTAAATAATATCCTCTGCGTATATTCTAGAAATGCTTACAACGGTTGAGATAAAAAAAATTTTAGTTATTTAAAAATTTATGGTAAGTTTTGAAGCTAGTTATGATTGGAAACATTGTTTGGGACATGCCTGGAAAATGACATTTTGAAGTTCAATTAAATTTTTTAACTACAAAAAACAGTCATTGCTAGTACAGAGTCATTTTAAAATGTTATCAGCGATGTTATTTATTAATTTTTTTTAAAAAAAAGTTCTTTTAGTATATTAGTTTTAGATCTTGGAGCAAGGGACAGTGAATTGTCATATTTCGTGAGAATCACCCATATTAAAGCCTCGTCACAAAGGAGTTCGAACAAAGTGGCATTAGCATGTGAATTTTTAAAATGAGTAAAAAAATAATGCATTGAATTATAAACTTAGCTACCACTGAAAAATTTTGTTTACAAAAAAGCGTAGAAAGTTGGCAGCCCTGATGATGGATAATTCCAATGCTGGGGATGGCTACTGCTCCGTTTTCAGTGAAAGTTTTAAAACATTAGGTAGAGAATTAAATAGTAAAACTTCTAGATTAATGATAATTTCCCCGCTTTTTGAAAGTATCACTTTAAGATAATTTCTTCTTCTTCAATTTACTGAGCTGGGCTCCTGGGCAGCGCAGTGGCCCCTATCCCATCCATCATGTTTATATTAATAGTTGTAGTGGAACTTTTTGAGGTTAGCAGACTGTGTGGTGGCTGATATTAGAGTTCAAGCGCCTTGTATAAATTATAAGAATCAGCTTGCTCTAAACTATGTGTGGTTGAATTTATTTTGATGGTCAATGTGGTGTAAGATATTTTAATAAAGTTGCAGAGATGCCAACTTGCTTCGGACAGCAAATATATATTTTAAAGTGGTAGTTTATCAATTGTGATTCTTGGTTAAATATATTCAATTTAGTAGATTTTTATCCACTGCCCTGCAGTTTAAAAGCTTCATCACTAAAGTACTACAAAACTACGTAAATGGCTTTTTATACGAGTTTGTGAATCATTCACTTGTAGTGGTGCACGAAATATCTTTAAATCCGATTTATTAATCAAAGAATTATACATTGAAATTTAAATTTAGCAACCACAAGAAAAAAATTTCCTAATCCACGTGGAAAGTTGGCAGCCTTGTATTTTAATAAATTCTTTATTTTTATCTGCGCAAGAGGGAGAATAATTTTGAATTCAAAAAAAAAAATTTTTTTTCCCGAATTATTATTTAGTTCTTATGTTCAAATCTCGAAAAATTTATTCGACAAACTACCTTAAAAATTCATTTCAAATTCCTTTCGAAATCATACATTTTTTTATAAATATTAAGTGCAAAAATCGCAATTTCTCATAAGTAACTGTGTAGATATTATTACTATAATTATTATTTTTGAAGATTACTTTGCCTGTGATTTAACACAGAAAAGCCTACAGTTTCAAAAACAAATTATTAAATGTAGTTATTTTCCCTGCTAAAGGTGAAAAATTTGATTTAACCTGAAAAAAAAATTGAAGTGATAACAATTTAGTTGCCAATAAACTAAAATTTTTAATCCGAGCACCCACTTAAAAATATTAAGGTATAAGAATTATTTACAATTTAATTTACCACTTTTTTATGTAAGCAAATGTCAATATAAAGAAGGAACTTACTATCGCTTCATACTTTTGTGATACGTTTATACATTTGTAAATAGACTAGCTGTCTTTGGAGGCTGGTCGGTTCAATTTATTTAGGTTTACATACTGAAAATTTTTTTGGATTTGCTGTAGAATTTATTAAAAGTCGGAGTTAACCTTTTGCGTTGCTTTTCAATTTACCTTCGCAATAATTTTCTTCTCCATTATATCTACCGTGCTGCAAACTTTGTAAAAAATTTGTAAAAAATTGTTCTAGTGGTGCTTATGCTTTAATATATTATACATTGAAAGGTTAATTTAGTTACCACTAGAACGGTATTATTATTATAATTAAAATTTTTTTAAAGATTATTTTGACCCATGATTTAACGCATAAAAGCCTACTTAATCCATATAATTTCGAAAATAAATTATTAAACTTAGTTTTTCTCCCTGTTATAGTTGAAAAATTCGATTCGATCTGAAAAAAACTAGAAATGATAACAATTTAGTTGCCAATAAGTTAAAACTTCTAATCCGAGCATCCGCTTAAAAATATTAAGATTTAAGAATTATTTACATTTTATTTTACCACTTTTTCATGTAAACAAATGTCAATATAATAAAGGAAATAACAGACGATTGTGTGTATAGTGTAAATAGTTGTATATATTTCTTATTTTATGTATAATATTTTTGTACCAAGCAAATTTGCTTGGTCTCTTGTTCTGCCACCTCACAGTTGCATAACTCAAAATGTTTTTAAACCAAAGTTTATTTCATGATGTATGGGATAGGGGCCGCTGCGCGGCCCAGGTGCCCAGTTCTTTTTCTAATAAAAGCAAAAAAATATTTTTGTATGTAATGTAAATAATCTCTGTGCTCATCTTAATTTCTTGTACTAATTTCCTATTATTTTTAACCTGACAAGCAGTATAGTAATGCGCTTATTATCACAATTCCTTAAATTGGAACTTGCTCCAAAACCACTTTTATAAGTATATGTTTTATTGTATATATGTATCTCTTTTAGCTGAAGTCAACCAGATTACGACGAATCGGTTGGTGGCCCTTCGGGCCAAATACCGAGATCATATAAATATCAAGCATCGATTGTGTGTGTTTTTTTTTTCTTCTTTCTTTTTTTTTGGAGGCGGTACTACTTGGTGCATTCTCTCCTATTGTGCTATCTGTCCTCTTCTACTTGTCGAAGGTTCATAAGCCTATTTTGAGCACACGAGCCTAAAAATGTATGTAATTTTCAATAACCAACCAATCGATTGCGCGCGAGTTATTTATAAGGCATATTTACCTTGTAGACTGGCTGTCTTTGGAGGCTTGTCTGTTTAAATACTAAATTTTCTTGCTGTGATATTTATTAAAAGTTGGAGTTAATCTGTTGCGTTACTTTTCAATTCACCTTCGCAATAATTTTCTTCCCAATTACATATACAGAGCTGCAAATTCTCTGCTCTTTATGCTAAAATTTATTCTAGTGGTAGCTATGTTTTTGTTTTAAAGTATTATACATTAAAACGTAAACTTAGTTACCACTAGAAGAAAATTTTCTAAAAAACGTAGAATGTTGGCAGCCCCGCAGCTTAAAAGCCTCATCACTAAAGTACTATTACACTACTTAATTGTCTTTTTATACGAGCTTGTGAATTAGTCACGTGTAGTGGTGGGTAAAATACCTTTAAATTAAAATTAGTAATCAAATAATCATACAATTAAATGTAAATTTAGTTACCACAAGAAGAAATTTTTCTAAAATCCTAGAAATTTGGTAGCCCTGCATTCTAATAAATTCTTTACTTTTATCTGCGGAAGAGGTAGAATAATTTTTGATTTAAATTAAAAAAAAAAAAAACTTTTTTCAAACTTATTATTTCGTTTTTATCGTAAGAAATCACTAAAAATTTCTTCGATAAACACCCTTAAAAATGTTTTTTCGAATTCCCTCAGAAATTTTACATTTTTTTATAAATATAAAGTGCAAAAATTGCAATTGCTTAAAACTAACTGTATTATTATTATTATTTTTTTTTTTTTGTGAAGATTACTCTGACCCATGACTTAACACATAAAAGCCTAATTAATTCATATAGTTTCGAAAACAAATTGCTATTTTTTTTTCCTTTCACGGTAGAAAAATTCCATTTCACCTGAAAAAAAGTTAGAAATGATAACAATTTAGTTGCCAATAAGTTAAAGTTTTTAGCGCATGCACCCACTTAGAAATATTAAGATATAATAATTATTTACATTTTATTTTACTACTTTTTTATTTAAACAAATGTCAATATAAAGAATGAACTAAGCTGCCCTTTTGCATCTATTTACTGTACACACTCGATTTGTAAATAGACTAGCCGATTTTGGAAGCTGGTCGGTTCAAAATATATAGGTTTACATGCTGAAATTTTTTTTGCGTTTGCTGAATAATTAATTAAAATTTGGTTTCAACTTTTTACGTTATTTTTCAATTTAATTTCGCAATAATTTTCTCCCACACTATAGTTATAGGGCTGCAAATTTTCTGCTCTTTCTGTAAAAATCTGTTCTTCTGACGGCTATGTTATTGTTTTCAAAGTGTTATACATTAAATTGTAAACTTAGTTACCACTAGAAGAAATTTATTAAATTTAGTTTTTCTCTCTGTTAGAGTTAAAAAAAGTTTATTCTTCCTGAAGAAATTTTTGAAACGATAAAAATTTAGTTGCCAAAAAGTTAACATTTTTAATCCGTTTACCCACTTAAAAATATTACCATTGAAGAATTATTTGCATTTTATTTTCCCTCTTTTTTATGTAAACAATTATCAATATAGAGAAGGAACCTAGCATCGATTGTTCGATTTATACATGTAGTTCCCCTTTGTAAGTAGACTAGCCATCGTTGGAGGCTGGTCAGTTCAATATATGTATAGGTTTATACACAGAAACTTCTTCAGTTTTTGCTGTAAATTTTTTTAGAATTTGACTAATTCTTTTGCATTACTATTCAATTTACCTTCGCTATAATTTTCTCCACTATATTTACAACGCTGCAAACTTTCTTCTCTTTTTCTAAAAATTTATTCTAATGGTAGCTATATATTTTTAGAAATATGATTTCTGTTTGAGAGAAAAGTTGATATTGTTGATTACTTAGGAGAAAGAATAGATTTACTTTTTCCAGGAGCTAGAAATAACGGGAACAGATTTATTACCAGTTTTTTTTTCTGCGTCGCTTTCTTTGGGTTGGTTTCTTTGGTTTCGTTTTAATGCTTCTCTCTTCTGTTTTTTTGACGCATTTGTGTCTGACACCCGTTTAAATAGACTTTAACCTTTTTTTAAAATTAAAAAATAAAAATGCTACTTTATTAGTATTTATTTCAGTGAAACAAGATAATTTCCTCTACCAAATATGTATTTGAGGAAATTATTTTTAGTAGAGTCTGAGGTACTTTATTTATCGCATTAGAGCTGCACAATGTGTAATTGGCCATGATCTGGAAGACATCCCTGAGGATGATCCGAAGACACGTCATCGCAGCTTTGATCCTCTACAGAGGGGGTGGCTGCTTTTATTGCTTGTATTGTCAAACACAGGCACACATTTTTTAATTCTTTTGAGAGAACCAAATGGCCGGGATAGCGTGGTTTGCAGGGCGCTGGACTCACGTTTGTGAGAACGGGAGTCCGAATCCAGCTGCTTGAAGATGCCCCGTGTAGTGAATTGCGACTGGTGCGCTTTAAATCTGTCGGGTCACATAGTCCTTCATGTTCCCATAACAAATCAATACCTCTAGGGGTAGTGAATTGGATAGCGATCGTTCTCTGGTTCAGGTCAAAATTTCGATTTGTCTACGAATAAATGGATGTTTCAATGCGTTCGCCCTATAGACGGGTGTGATATATGGGTGTGACAGAATTCGACTTCTTGGAAATAGATTGCGCCACTGGAAAACAAAAACAATCTCACCCTCTCTGCCTAAATGGTCAACAACAACAAGAGAACCTAAAAGCATGGATATTGACCAATTTCGGATTTTAATTGGGAAGAATGCTACATCTAAGGGTAAGTGCCCTACCATTTTTTTATAGAGGTACAATTCGCCAAAGAATGTACATAAGGGAAGAATGCTAGCTTCCATAGGCGTAATCTATACCAGTCCCCCAAGGTTTGGTGTGGTTCCTGCGTATAAAGGCAAAATAATCTTTAGAGACACAGCAGCTGAAGGTTTTGAAACAGGCTTCCACATTATTTCCTCCCAACCACTGCAGGGGTTGGGGAGAAGAAGAAAAGTTTTCTCTTCTAATATATGTATAACCAGTACTGTACTGTTAGTAAAGATATTCCTTTGTGAAACCATTTAAATCGTCCATGTTGATGAAATCTGCTAACACATTTTTACATAGAAAGAAAGAATAAAACGGCGATTGGTGGGAGACAGCGTAACCAACCATACATTTAGAGTTGCCCAACAACTGGTTCACAGGTGACGAGCCTCCTGATAGTCACTTTGCTTCTTATGCGCATACACTGGATCTCTTTTCATATGATGTTCTGTTACATCTGAGTATGTTGCTCACCATGTGAGTTGTTTTTCTAGTCTAGCAAACTAAACCGAGCAGTTCCCCACGTTTGTTACGTTTTCTTAGAGCTGAACTTCTCTTTTCCATATTCTTTGCAATTTGCATCCTTGTATCGCGGAAAGAATTTTACGGTTGACATGTAGTGCTGAGAAAATTATTTCAATTCTAATTTTCCGTTCCATCAGCTACGGATATTCCGTAGTTTCAAAGCTTATTTTCCCCCTGGCTATAGCGAAAGTAATCTATTAATATTTTTGTATAAGTTATATAATAGAATATCTCTGTGAATTCACAGTCACGATTTTTAAAGCCCTATCATTGCATCCATAACTTTTGCTGCTAACAGAGTATTGACCGGACTTTTTTGTAAAAATTAACACGTGTGATCGATAATTTGTACGGAATATTTACTTTAACTATATTAGGAACTTTTTTAATAAGTATATTTAATAATTTTTTTAATACGAGTATTTTTTGCTAAAAGTTCATAAACACCCCCGGCAAATTCTCATTGATTATATATGGAAGAATGTAAAACATTTTATTTGTAAAAGTTTGACAAAATAATGAAAAAATATTGACAAAATTACATAATTAAATATATATATATATTAAATTATGTGATTTTGTCAACATTTTAAAAACCTCATAACAAAGGAGTTCGAACAAAGTGGCTCGAACATGTGAACTTTTAAATCATTGATGTGTAGTGGCGTGGAAAATAAGTATAAATGGGTAAAAAATAATGCATTGAAATATTAAATTAGTCACCACTGAAGAATACTAAGAGAATATAAATAATGTTTAAACAAAATGGAAAAAACTTCTCTTAAAAAAATGCACTAAAAAGCAGCAGAAATTTCAAAAAAAAAAAAAAAAAAAAAGAGAGAATAAAAATAGAAATATAGGAAGCGAAGGAAATAAAACTAAAATAAAAAACATGACCACTGAAGCAGATGCCTTCAGTGGTCATATTTTACAAGGTCTGACCTTGTACAGGGTCTGACCTTGTTTATGTGAGTTTTTATTTTCTGATGATTTTTATTTTCTGATGAATTTGTATGAGTTATTTTCTTAATTAGTTCTATGTTTTACATGTTTTTTTCTCCTGGACTTTTATACAAAACCTTCGGGGTACTGAGGGAGTTTTTTTAGGCTTTTGCCATCTCCCTCAATAGAAAAGGATTTGTTTTATGGCCACTGGAGCCGGTAGCCCCTGAAGACGTCGGCTTCAGTGGTCATATTTTTAATTTTATTTTTATTACCTTCGCTTCCTTTATTTCTATTTTTATTCACCAATGAAGAATTTTTTTTGTTGCAAAAAGCGTAGAAAGTTGGCAGCCCTGATAATGAATAATTCCAATGCAGGGGATGACAACTTTTCCGCTTTCAGTTAGAGTTTTAAAAATATTCGGTAGAGAATTAAATAGTAAAACTATTGGATTAATGATAATTTTCCCACTATGAATTTAGCTGCCAATTATTTAAAATTTTAAATCCGAGCAGTCACTTAAAAATATTAAGATTTAAGAATTATTTACAATATATTTTACCACTTTTTTATGTAAGCAAATGTCAATATTAAGAAGGAACTAAGTTTTCTGAATGAACTTCCACTTCGATTTTGGTGTTCTTCGTAAATAGACTAGCTATATTTAGAGCCTGGTCGGTTTAATTTACTTTAGTCTGTAAACTGTAATTTCACTTGTTTTTGCTGTAGAAGTTAAAGAATTTGGAGCTAACCTTTTGCGTTACTTCTCAATTTATCTGTTTCATTATTTTTTCCGGACTTCAAATTTACTGCTCTTTTCACAAAAATTTATTCTAGTGGTAGTTATGTTTATGTATTATACATTATAACGTAATCTTAGTTTCCACTAGAAGAAATTTTCCAAAAAGGCGAAAAAAGCTAGCAGTCCTGCATTTTAAAAGAGTCATCACGAATTAGCAAAATGTAAAGGGATTTTTATACAAACTTGTGGATCATTCATATGTAATGGGCAAAATAACTTTAAACCAATTTTATTAATTAAAGAATCATACATTGAAATGTAAACTTAGCTACCATTAGAATGATTTTTTCTAAAAAGCGTAGAGAGGTGACAACCGCCATACCTGTAAACTCTTCCGCATTTGGCGGAAGATTTTATTTCTACATTTTAAGTGGTAGTAAAATGTATGCTATCTATATATTCCTTGCATTTATAAACTTAATTTATAATATTTTTGATCACCACTATTTTTAAAAAAATTAAGCATATATATTAATATGCAATACAGTAAAACCTTTTTTGTGCGGTGGATAGGGACCGCATAAAAGAAATCGCACAAAAAAAAAAAAAATTCGAAAATTTTATAAATTCTTACATGTAATAAACAAGTTTGTACGATATACTAGCTAAAATTTTTTTATGCGGTTGATAGGGACCGCATAAAAAAAGTCGGACTTAGAAAATACATCAATGATTTATGAAATAGATGAAAAAATGCTTTCAATTGAATGAAATAATTAAATTAGACCTAAAGAAATTGTAAAAATATTTAATTCTTCATTGTACATATACCTGGAGAAGTTTTCAAATTATACATTAAATAGTGGAATTGTCTGCATTTTTACTTTCTTTTGCCTATAATTATTCATTTTAAGGGAGTACTTATGTCTAAAAATAAAATAAAAATCATTAAAACTACATATAAATAGAAACAAAAGTAAGTAATTTATTTATCTTTAATCTCACTATGAAATGAATCCTTAATCACGTGAATCGTGTATAAAACTCTGAATACGAAGCGTATACTGTTTTCGCGTCGAGCGCCAATATGTACGTAACTGACTCTGCCTTGTCAGGAGATTGTTCAAAATAAATGAACAGAGCATCGCGAAGTTCAGATACATCGTTGTCAAGGAGGCCACGTAATCAGTCCTAGTCCTAGTGTTTTGATTTTATTGGGCACCTGGGCCGCGAAGCTGCCCCTATCCCATTCATCTGGAATTTTAACACAAATTTGGTTGAGCATTGAGGTAAGCAGGCAGTGGAGTTGCTTTTATGAATGTTTCATACACTTTGCTTGAATAACTAAAAAGGAATCAAAAATAAAATAAGCAGCTTGCTCTAAACTGTGTTTGTTTGATTTTGGAGTTGTTCAGAACTGTATCAGCATGAGGAAAAGTTATTTTCAGAAATGTTGATGAAATTATTTTTTTTGATAGTTATGATATGAGGCGTCGGAGGTTAAATGTGCAGCTATTGGTCTGTAGTTTTTATTTTTGATATAATTTTCAAATTTAAAGACTTCATTAAAATTTGCTGTTTTTTTTCATTCTATGGCTTTATTGAAAAAATCTGCGTTTAGCTTGTATATATGCTGTGATAGAGTTGGTATTTTGAGGTCTGCATGTATATTGGTATTTCGTATGAACCATCTTGCACTGGTTATTTTTCTAAGGATCTTGTTTTGGCATTGGTTTAATTTCTTCAGTAGATGTTGAGGTATCGTTGTCCAGGCAGGTGAGGCATAGGTGAGTATTGGGCGGATCATTGCTGTATATAGTAGCTTCTTTAGTTTAAGTGACATATTCTGATTATATAATAATGGTTGTATGGCTATTATTGCTGCATTTGCTTTATCTATTGTGCTTTTGATATGATCATTCCAGGTAAGTTTGCTATTGACTATAAGGCCAAGATAATTTGCTTTTTTAACTATTGGTATTGGTATATTGAATATTTTTGGTTGAAGTTGTGGAAGTATTTTAATTCTTCTTTTTTGTATAATTAATATTTGTGATTTTCCAGCATTTACTACAGTTTTCCATTTTAAGCACCAGTCTTCGATTTCGTATATATGGTCTTGTAGTTTTTGAAGAGCATGATTTGGGTTTCTGGATTTAATAATAATACCGGTGTCATCTGCGTAATAGGCTGTTATACTATTATAATCGGCTTTGTTTATAGGAAAATCATAAGTCTATAATATGTATAAAATCGGTCCCAGAATGCTGCCCTGAGGTACTCCGGCTGTGATGTTTCTTTTTGTCGATTTTTTGCTTTTGATGGTGACTTGAAATGTTCTATCAGAAAGATAGCAGGATAGGAGTTTGATAATGCCGGTTGGAAAATTTAGCTGTATGAGTTTATATATTGTGCCAGTATGCCATATTTTATCAAATGCTTTGGATATGTCGATCATCAGGAAGGCTATTGTTTCCTTATTTATGATTGCTCTGCTAGTATAGTCTATTATTCTGAGTTACTGTTTGGTGGTATCTAGTTTTTGTCGGAATCCATAGTGCTCGTCGTGGAGGGCTGTAAGTAGTGGTTTTATTCTGTTGTAGATGATTTTTTCGTATATTTTTCCAAGTATGTTAAGTAGAATGATTGGGCGATAACTCTCAGGGCAGCTTGGGTTCTTGTTTTTCTTGAGAAATAAAATGACTGATGCGTTTTTCCAGATTTGTGGGTAGTAATTATGAGCAAGGCAGATATTAAAAATATGCGTGATTTTGCAGATGTAGTTGTCTGGTAATAGTTTAATCATGTTATTCTTTATCCCGTCCTTACCCGGAGCTTTATTGTATTTCAGTTTTTGTATGATGCTGCTAACTTCTTGATTATTGGTTGAATTTATTGTTTCTGGGATGAGGTGTTCAGTTTTAAACATATTAACTTCTTCTGTGATGATATTGTGATGATTTTGGTCAGAGTTGATATTTGGTGAAAATTGATTTTGAAGTGAATCTGCGAATATTTCGATTTTTTCTGATATTGTGTACGCTGTGCCTGATAGACCATTTATTGGTCTGTCTATTTGAGGAGTTGTTTTCAGTTTCTTGGCAATTTTCCATATAGAGTTGTCGGTAGTGCAGAGGGAGGCGATTTTTGCTTGCCACAGTTGTTTTTTATATTTTTTACTGCGTTTTTTAATCTGGTTATTGAGTTGTTTTATTTCGTCCAGGTGTGCTGCTGGGTCAAAAGTTCTTTGGTACCATTTCCTGTGCGAGTTCCTAAATCTTATTATATTCTTTATTTTAGGTGGTAATCTGTAATGATGGGCAGTATACTTGGTTTCTGTGGAAGCATTTTTAAAAGCATCTGTTATTTCTTTCTGGATTTGCTGTATATAGTTTTCTATTGCAGTTTCGTTATCCAAGGATGGTAGGTCTGTTCCATTGATTGTAAGAATATTTTGGGTTCCAGTCAGTTTTATAATTTGGTTTCTCAGATTGTTCTATGGTTTCCCCAACGAGCAGTTGAACTGGCAGATGATCTGATGACAAATGGTTATGAGCGCTGGCGACCATAGGAACTTGCATGCTTGTTATTGCGAAGCCTAGTATGTCCGGACTATGGTTAATCAGATTTGGAATGTAAAATGGAGCTGATGGTGCTGCTACTGTTAATTGATATTTGCTAATAAGATCTTTCAATTTTGCGCCACTGTGATTGAGGTTATTGCAGCCCCATATTGGATGCTTGGAATTAAAGTCACCTGCAACTATTGTATCTAGGTTGGCCGGAAATATGAGGTTCATATCATTATCTGTTAATTTATTTTTTGGAGAATTGTAAATACCTGTGATTTTGATGTTCTTGTTTCTGTAGCTTAATAAAATAGAAATTTGCTCATATCCATTATCATCTTTTGAGTTATATTCTGTTGTTAATAAGTTGGTTTTTGCTAGAAGTGCTACACCGCCCCCTCTGTACCTTTTATCACATCTGTAGATTGTATAGTTAGCTATTTTAAGATTTTGAGTTGCATTTAGATGGGTTTCTGTTATTATGAATATATCAGGATTGTGTTCTATTATAAAGTTTTTTAGTTCTTGCTGTTTTTCGATTATACCATTAGCGTTCCAAAAATAAATATTGAGGGTTGGTTTAATCTAGTGTTAATCTTAGTATTCTGAATCTATTGCTTCTTGTTCTTTTGAGTAAACTGCCTTTTGGATTTTCTTGAACATGTTAAAGTTTTCGTTGCTTTGTAAAAAGTTCACAAAGAGCTTGAGTTCTGATAGTAGTGATTTAGCTTCCTTGATGATGGTTATTTCTGTTTGTAGATTATTGCTGGTAGTTGGTTGATATGCTGATTTTACGATTGTTGCATAACAGTTTGTGCTGCCAGGAGTAATTCTGTTGTTTTGATAGTGGTAGCTGTTCATCTTGAGAGTCGGATATTTTGGGCACTGTTTGTAGTTGGTCGGATGTGGTCCACCACAGTTGGCACATGTAGCTGGAGTATCTTTGGTTTTCTGACAGAGATGAGTTAGGTGCTCCTGACCGCACTTCAAGCATTAAGGTGTATGTCTGCAGCTGGCCTGGACGTGGTTATATTGTTGACACCTATGGCACTGTGTGAGTCCTCGGCGCCCTTTGTAACTGGTTACTGAGACAACAAGGTCCATGAATCGGGTTAGGTAGAAGATATCTTTATTTTGTTCCGTTTTGTCTAATGTGATAATATGTAGAGGAAATTTAGTCCTGCCTTGCTTAAATTTTGTCATCTGTGTAACTTTTTTCGGTGTGAATCCATATAATATGAGGTTTTGTTACCCTTGTTCTCCTGTAATTTCTACCGGAATAATTTTAATGACAACTCTGATTGGCTTTTCTTCATTCAATTGGAAAGTATGGTATTTTATCTGTAAGTCACTTAGTATATCTATCGCACGACGTCTCATATCAATTTCGAAAAAATGTAATTTTAAATATTGTCCTGTATGTTTACCTTCAAAACTGGTTATTTGCTGGTCTTGAAGCTTCTTTTTTAGGTTTAGCAATTGCACGCTGTTATCTTTTATTATTATCGGTGGAATCCTGGGTTTGCTTGCTCTCTGGTATTGAAAATCTGTTGTTTCTTCCATTGCTTCTTCTGTGACGTCATTAGACTGATTCAGTTGGTTTCTCCTAGGTCCGGATGTAGCGGGCGTTTTCCCTTGCTGGCTTTCCTTAGAGGTGGCCGCTATTGATGTCTGTCGTATGGTGGCTCCATCTTGAGCTGCTGTAGTGTTAGCTTGTTGTTTTTGAATTGGAAAAAAAAATTTTGCATAGGGGGATTTTTTTGTTGGTGGGTTCAACTTCCTCCGAACTGGATGATCTGGTTCTTTTTGTAACTGTTTAATGTTTTCCTTCGTCACTGTTTGTTTTTTGTTGGTTGTTATTCGTATTGGCTTTTGTTGGTGATTTCTTTCGATTTTTGTTTCTCTTTACTGGAGTATCTATGGATATCGTGGGATTGCTTGGGATTATTATTTCTGAATCTGCATTCTGTTTGTTGATTTTTTGTAGATGTCCATTTTCTTTCTTTAATTCATAATTTTCAGCTTGGAGCTTATCCATACTTTGTTGTTTAGTTTCTTAGTTGCTTACTTTCTTTGTTATCTTAGTTTCAAAGCACGTAATCAGAGTTCGTCCACAACATGTAAATGTACATTGATAGTAAACATAAACTGGTGCTAACGCCGCTAAGAATCATATACCGCACAAAACCAATCGCACAAAAACAAAATCGCATAAAAAAGGACCGCACAAAAAGAGGTTTTACTGTACTATTGTTGTAGTCCACACAAGTTTCTCCAAAATACAGTGTATGTTTCTGCCTATAATTGTAATTTAAATTACATTTTAATACCACTAGGGAAAATCATCCTTGAAAGGATTAAAAGTTGGCAGGTATGCAACCCTGTAGTTTAAAAGCCTCTTAACTAGTGTACTACTACACTTCCTAACACTACATAAATGTCTCTTTGTACCAGTTTCTGAATCATTCCCGTACTGGTGTGCAAAATACCTTTAAATCAAATTTACAAATCAAAGAATCATACATTGAAATGCAAATTTAGCTTCCACAAGAAAATTTTTTCCTTAACAGCTTAGAAAGTTAGGAAATTGGCAGAATTGTATTTTAATAAATTCTCCATTTAACACTGCTTTACTTTTATCTGCGTATGTGGGAGAATATTTTTAAATTTAATTTTACAAAAAAAAAAACTTTTTTTAGTATTATTATTTTATTCTCATATTAAGGAATCTCTAAACATTTCTTCGAAAAACATTTTACTACTTTTTTTTTATTAAACGGCTGAAAAACTCCTCATGCACCACAAAGTATAGCATGAGGCTTATAGAAGTAGGTAGAAAACAAAAAGAAAACAAGAAAAATTTATAAATTTACATTAAAAACGAAATTCCGCAAGGCAGCAAGACTTTCGATACTTTTGACCAGTTCTGAAAAAACAGGAGGCTATCAAATAGAAAGACGCCTCCAATCAGTCTTTAATTTCATTCGGGCACTCGCATACAGATTGCATTGAAGAAGAATATGCTTAACATCTTCATCAGCATCGCCGCAAGCACAAATTCCACTGGTCTCCGGATAGAAACGAAATAAATATCTCTTAAAATTTCCATGGTTTGTTAAAATTTGGGTGAATTTAAAATCAGTTGAAAAGAATTTACATTGTAAACGGTAAAAAATAGATGGAAAGAACATTTTCGTCCAAAGCGACCCAGGCGAAGCAAGAAATTCAGTCCGTAATGATTTTATCTCCAGCGATGTGCTTCCAGTGAGAAGCAGGAACAGACACCCTTAAGTCTATTTCACCACACGTAGCTTCCCTAGCCAATTGGTCTGCTCTTTCATTGCCCAAAATACCGCTATGGCCACGAACATAAGAAAAATTAGTAGTTACGTTTTCAAGAGCGTTCAAAATCAAGTGAATTTCCACCACAAGCTTCTCAGTAGAAGTCGTGTCACTCAAAAGAAAAAGTGAAGAAAGAGAATCTGTACAAATGAGATGTTTAAAAATTTTGTATTTTACTACTTTAAAAATGTTTTTTCAAAATCCTTTAGATATTAAAAATTTCTTATAAATATTTAGCGCAAAAATTGCAATCGCTTATTAATAACTGTATTATTATTATAATTAATATTTTTTGAAGATAATTTTGACTCATGACTCCACAGATAAATGCCTACTTAATCCATATAGTTTCAAAAATAACTTATTAAATTTAATTTTTTTCACTGTTAGAGGTGAAAAATTTCATTTCGCCTGAAAAAAAATTTGAAATGATAAAAGTTTAGTTGCCAATTTGTTAAAATTTTTAATCCGAGCACCCACTTAAAAATACTAAGATTTAAGAATTATTTGCAATTTATTTTACCATTTTTTTATTTAAGCAAATGTCAATATAAAGAAGGAACTAAGCATGGATTGAGTCATAGTTACATACCTGCCAACTTTTAATCTTTTCGAGGATCGTTTTCCCCTTTGGTAGTAAAATGCAATGCAAATTGCAATTTTAGGCCGAAACATAAGCTGTATTTTGAGAGGGATTCAGCTGACTAACACAGCAATATTCCATATTAATATATATACTTAATTTTTTTAAATGTAGTGGTGATCAAAAAGATAATAAATTTAGTTTAAAAATGCAAGGAATATAAAGAAAGCATACATTTTACTACCACTTTAAATATAGAAATAAAATTTTACGCCAAATGCGTAAAAGTTGGCATGTATGTAGTTATGTATTAACATACTAACAATGTTAATAGACTAGCTGTCTTAGGAGGCTGGTTTGATCAATTTATATAGGTTTACATACTGAATTTTCATTTGTTTTTGCAGGATCGGTTAATTTTCAAGAAAACGGTCTTTCTTTCTTTATTTAACAAAAGCTGGGCACCTGGGCCACGCAGAAGACCCATATCCCATTCATCATGAAATTACAGTAAATTAAATAAATATATAAACAGTTTGTACACAGAGTCTCTGGGGTGACTGATATTGCAGAGCAAGCACATTGCTTGTTTAACTGAATCAAGAAAACGGTCATAAAAGAGCCTATTGTTTTGGCTTTTGTAAATAGTATTTTCCAGTGGTAGCAAAATTTAAGTTACTTTTAGTTTAGTATTTTTAATTATAAGTAATTTTTTCACCACTAAATCTCAAAAATTATAAGTATGATATAAAATGCAACGTTAAAGCATCGAACTAGATAAAACTACACCCGGACAAGTGCCAAATGATTATTTTCAATAGTAATAAGAAAGGTCGAACTATTCCTGATATTGTCCGCTACAACCAGATCATAAAACCCACAAAGAGTGCAAAATATCTAGGAGCCACTATCACCTCTAATTTAAGTTGGAAACAACACATAAATAACATCATTAAAAAAGCGAATGGTGCCTATTGGGCACTCAACTCCATATTAAACTCGAAGTCATCTTTAGACTTAAAATGCAAGCGCACTGTCTATCAAATGGCAATTAGGCCTATTCTAACCTATGCCTGCCCCGCCATTAACACCCTTAGTGATCATCTCAGAAATAAACTCTCTTTGGCAGAAGGGAAGATTATTAGAAGACTCGTCGGCGCCCCTAAATGCATTAGCAATAATAGTTTAAAAAAGGATCTAAAAATTGATGACATCAATGTCTATATGAAAAATTTAAATAAAAATTTCTACGATGAAGCAAAAACCTGCACCACCAGCAATTTTAACTCACTCCTAGATAAAGAAATAATTGATGACATCACTAAATTTAGCCCAATCACTGCCTTTTTCCTTAGGGATATGGTGTTGTAAATATATATATGTGTGTGTATATATATGCATATGTATATATTGTATCTAACCCAGACCTTCCTTAATTATATCGATCATCATAATCTTCATGATTATTTTATTTTATATTGTTTATGATTACATTCATTTAATTATACCCCATGCCGCTCAACACTTCAAGATTGTCTATGTCACACGAACCCCCTCTCGACTTTTTGGTGCTGACACCCCCTCTTCCTCCCATCTCCATTCCTCCTCACTACTCCTCATCATGGAATTTTCACTACAGATGAATCGGTTAATGCCGCTTCGCGGCAGCGCACCGAGATTTATGTGATTTCTACCAATCTACCAAGCATCAAACTACTGTTTACTATATTAAAAAGTAGGCGTAACTATATTTCTTTAACGAATTTTACTACATAATTTGCTACCGCATTATCAAAACTATTTCAGAAATTTGAACACTCCAGCCCATCAATTTCACGGGAGCGAGAAGGAAGGGGTTAAATCAAATTTATTAATCAAAGAATTATACATTGAAATGTAAACTTAGCTACCACTAGAAGAAATTTTCCATAAAAGTTTCGAAAAGTGGCAGACTTGTATTTTAATAAATTCTTTATTCTTATCTGCGCGAGAGGGAGAATAATTTTTAAATTAAATTGAGGTTTTTTTCTGTCGAATTATTATTTTGCTTTTATGTTTAGAAATCTCTAAAAATTTATTCGAAAAACTACCTTAAAAACTTATTTCCAATTCCTTTCAAAATTATACATTAAATATTAAGTATTAAGTGCAAAAATTGCAATTGCTTATAACTAACTGTATTAATATTATTATTTTTGAAGATTACTTAACACATGACTGAATACTTAAAAGCCCACTTAATCCATATAGTTTCGAAGAAAAAAATTATTAAATTTAGTTTTTTTACCTGCTATAGGTGAGAAATTTGATTTCATCTGAAAAAAAATTTGAAGTGATAACAATTTAGTTGCCAATAAGTTAATATTTTTTATCCGCTCACCCACTTAATATAGGATTATATATATGATAAATTATAAGATTTAAGAATTATTTACATTTTAAATTACCACTTTTTTATGTAAACAAATGTCAACATAATGAAGAAACTAAGCATCTGTTGTCGGAATAAGATTTCATTTTGTTAATTTAATAAACTAGCTGTCTTTGGTAGCTGGTCGGTTTAAATTATTTAGGTTTATATACTAAAATTTCTTTTGTTGTTGCCCTACAATTGAAAGAAGTTGGAGTTAAAAGTTGGCAAACTTGTATTTTGAAAGCTTCAGGCCTTTTATACAAACATGTGGATCATTCATAGGAAATGTGTAAAATAACTTTAAATCTAATTTATTAATCAAAGAAACATACATTGAAAAGTAAACATAGTTTCTACTGGAATAAATTTTTCTAAAAACATAGGAAGTTCGCAGTCCTGCAGTTTAAAATCCTCGTCACTAAAGTACTACTACACTACGTAAATGTTCTTTCATACGATCTTGTGAATCAGTCACGTGTAGTGGTGTGCAAAATGACTTTAAATCAAATTTATTAATAAAAAAATCATACATTGAAATGTAAACTTAGCCACTACAAGAAGGAATTTTTGTAAAAAGTGTAGAAAGTTGGCAACCCTGCAGTTTAGAAGCCTCTTCACTAAAGTACTACAACACTACGTAACACTGCGTAAATGTCTGTTTGTACAAGCTTGTAAATCATTCACGTGAAGTGTTGTATAAAATAACTTGAACACGTTCACGCCGCCTGTTCAGGCCTGAAAGCGGGACGGAAAAGAGAAAATACTGGTAGAAGAACTATTTCAATATTAGATAATATTCGGGAGGAGTTAATCTATTCTCAACAATAACAATTCACTGTAAGGAAATTTATCACGGCGAAAAAGCAATTCAATATAAAAATTGATTCCTTTAAAAACAATTGATAGTTATGGATTTTTGTTATTCCCGGAAAAAAACTAAAAAATGAAATTTATTTGCTACCAGTTTTTACTCTGGTGCGCCGCCAGATGAGACAATCTAGCGCGGGCCACCGGTGGCCCGCGCCGGCGTGAACGTGTTAAATAAATTTACTAATCAAAGAATCATACATTGAAAAATAAATTTAGCTAAAACAAGAAGAAATTTTTTTAAAAAACGTAGAAAGTAGCCAGCCTTTCATTTTAATAAATTATTTACTTTTATCTGCGCAAGAGGGAAAATACTTTTTAATTTAAATTAAATTTTTTTTTTCAGAATTAATATTTTGTTTTAATGTTTGGAAATCTCTAAATATTTATTCGAATAACAACCTTAAAATTGTTTTTTCAAATTCCTTTAGAAATTACACATCTTTTTATAAATATGAATTGCAAAAATTGAAATTGCTTATAACTAATCCTATTAATATTATTATTATTATTTTTTTAAGATTACTTTTATTCATGACATTACACATAAAAGCTTACTTAATCTATATAGTTTCAAAAACAAATTATTAAATTTAGTTTTTTTTCCCTGTTACAGGTGAAAAATTTGATTTTACTTGAAAATAAATTTAAAATTATAAAAATTTAAGAATTATTTACAATATATTTTACCACTTTTTTATGTAAGCAAATGTCAATATTAAGAAGGAACTAAGAATCGATTGTGGTGTTGGTTCCATAAGGTTTAACTTTGTAAATAGGCTAGCTATCTTTACAGGCTGGTCGGTTTAGTTTAAACAGGTTTATAAACTGAAGTTTTCATTGTTTCTGCTGTAGAAGTAAACGAAGTCTGAGTTAACCTTTTGCGTTACTTTTCAATTTATATTTGCAATTATTTTTTGTTCCATTATATATTCCGGAATGCAAATTTTTTGCTCTTTTCGCAAAAATTTATCCTAGTACATGTTATGTTTTAATGTACTAGACATTAAAACGTAAACTAAGTTACCACTAGAAGAAATTTTTCTAAAATGCGTAAAAAGTTAGAAGTCCTGCATTATAAAAACCTTATCAAGAAAGAGCAAAATGTAAATGGCTTTTTATACGAATTTGTGGATCATTCATATGTAACGTACAAAATAACTTTAAACCAAATTTGTTACTACACTAAATTACTACTAAATTACTGTTCATCACTAAATTACTACTATACTACGTAAAAGACTTTTCATACGAGCTTGTGAATTAGTCACGTGTAGTGGTGTGGAAAATATCTTTAACCCTTTCGCGCCGACTGTCACAAATACTTTCTTTTCTTTATTTATACAAATTGGGCACCTGGGCCGCGCAGAAGGCCCCTATCCCATATATCATGAAGTAAAAAAAAGTTAAAATAAAAGACAGTTTGAGTTCAGCAGTCTATGGGGTGGCTGTTACTGGGAGACAAGCACCTTGCTTGTATAACTGAAAGAAAATGAAAATAATAAGAGCAACTTGCTGTTAAACTGTGGATGGCTGCGGTTTGATTGTCAACGTGAAGTAACATAAGTCAGGATTTCAGTATTGGTAAAGTGTTTGATGCTATTGATGCTTTGGATTATTGATGTAGACTATAGATGCTGGAATTGATGACTATTACTTATGCTGATAGTTGTTGTATGAGGAGTCGGAGGTGAAATGAGCGGCTATTGGTCTTAGTTTTTCGTCTTTTTTATAGTTCTCGAAGTTAAAAATCTGATTGAAGTTGGCTGTGCTGCATTTTATGGCTTTATCGTAGAAGTCTGCATTTAATTTATATATATATTCGGATAGAAACGGAATTTTGAGATCTTTATGGATATTTGAATTACGTATGAACCATCTGGCACGAGTGATTTTTCTGAGTATTTTATTTTGACATTGGTTGAGCTTTTTCATTAGGTGTTCGGGTATAGTAGTCCAGGCAGGTGAAGCATATGTAAGTATAGGTCGGATCATAGAGGTGTATAGTAATTTTCTGATTTTTAGTGAGGCATTTTGGTTATAGATGAGAGGTTGGATGATATTAACTGCTGCATTTGCTTTGTCTATTATATTTTTAATATGGTCGCTCCAAGTGAGTTTGCTATTAATTATGAGTCCAAGGTACTTTGCTCTCTTAACTATTGGAATTTGAATGTTGAACAGTTTCGGCTTGCATTGAGGTTAAATTTTAATTCTTCTTTTTTGTATGATGAGGATTTGTGATTTGTCGGCGTTTACGGCTATTTTCCATTTTCTACACCAGTCTTCTATTTCATCTATTTGTTCTTGTAGTTTTATTAGAGCTAAGTTTGGATTTCTGGATTTGATTATTATACCAGTATCATCTGCGTAGAAGGCTGTAATGCTATTGTAATCTGCTTTATTTATAGGGAAATCATAGGTGTAAAGTATATATAAAATTGGTCCAAGTATGCTGCCCTGAGGTACTCCGGCTAAGATGTTACTTTTTGATGAGATGCATTTTTGGATAGTCACTTGAAATGTTCGGTTTGAGAGATAACAGGATAGAAGTTTGATGAGTCCAGGAGGAAAATTTAGTTGCATTAGTTTGAATATTGTACCGGTGTGCCATACTTTGTCAAATGCTTTTGAGATGTCGATCATTAGGAAAACTATTGTTTCTTTGTTTACTATTGCTCTTCCGGCGTAGTCTATTATTCGAAGTAGCTATTTGGTTGTATTTAGTTTTTGTCGGAATCCATATTGTTCATCGGGAAGGGCTGTTAAAAGTGACTTGATTCTGTTGTAAATTATTTTTTCATAGATTTTTCCAATTATATTTAGTAGGCTGATTGGTCTGTAACTCTCAGGGCAACTTGGATTTTTGTTTTTCTTGAGAAATAGAATAACTGAAGCATTTATCCAGATTTGAGGGTAGTGATTTAATGCAAGGCAGCTATTGATGATATGTGTGATCTTCTGAATATAGGTTGGTGGTAGCAGTTTTATCATGATATTTTTGATTCCGTCTTCACCTGGAGCTTTATTGTTTTTTAGGTTTCGGATGATATTACAGATTTCTTCGTTGTTTGTAGGTTCTATTGTTTCTGGTATAGGATGATCTTCATGGAAGTTGTTTACTTTTTCGGTGATTGAATTATGGTGATTTAGATCTGAGTTTGAATTTGGCGAAAATTGGTTTTGAAGGGAATCTGCAAATATTTCTACTTTTTCTTCTATTGAGTATGTTGTGCCAGTTGGTCCGTTGATTGGTCTGTTTATTTGCGGTGCTGTTTTAAATAATTTTGCCATTTTCCAGACTGAGTTATCATTGGTACAGAGGGTGGCGACTTTGTTTTGCCAGAGTTGATTTTTGTATTTCTTACTTTGTTTTTTAATATGTTTATTAAGTTTTCTGATTTCACTGAGGTATGAAGAATCTGCAGTTCGTTGATACCGCTTTCTGTAGTAGTTTCTAAGTCTGATGATGTTTTTAATTTCAAGTGGGAGTCTGTAGTGATGAGCAATTTGTTTGGTTTCAACTGTTGATCTTTTATAGGATTCTAGGATTTCGGATTGTAATTGTTGAATATATGTTTCTATTGTAGGCTCGTCTTCTAGGGTTGGTAAACTGCTATTGTTAATGGTGAGTATGTTTTTGTAGAGATTCCAGTCTGTTTTCAGTTTAGGTTTTCAAAGTGTTTGATGGTTAGCCCGACGAGCAATTGTACAGGCATATGGTCAGATGACAGGTGGTTTAGGGTGCAGGCGACCATGGGGACTTGGATGTTGGTTATTGCAATGTCTAGAATGTCAGATCTGTGGTTGAGTAGATTCGGAATATATGTGGGAGAAGTGGGAGCTATAACGGTAAGTTGATATTTTATGATGAGGTTTCTAAGCAGAGTTCCAGTATGGTTAGAATTATTGCAGCCCCATATTGTATGTTTAGCATTGAAGTCGCCTGCTACAATTGTTGGCAGATTGGGTGGAAATAGGAGTCTTAGGTCGTCGTCTGTGAGTTTATTTCTTGGTGAGTTGTAGATACTTGTGATTTTGATGTTCTGATTTTGATATTTTAGAAGTATTGATATTTGCTCATAGCCACTGTCATCTGTAGAGTTATATTCTGTTGTGATCAGGCTGTTTTTTGCTAGTAGTGCTACGCCGCCTCCTCTGTACCTTCTATCACATCTATATGTTTTATAGTTTGCTATTGTAAAGTTGACGGTTGGATTGAGATGAGTTTCTGTAACTATTAGGATGTCCGGGTTGTGATCTAAAATAAAATTTTTTAGTTCGTGCTGTTTTGCTAATATTCCGTTGGCATTCCAAAAATATATGTTGATGAAAGGTTTTTGTGCTACTTTAATATTCATCTTCTTCTTCTTGTTGGTTTGATTGGGCTGCTTTTTGAATTCTTTTGAACATGTTAAAACTCTCGATGTCCTGCATAAATCCTACAAAGAGCTTTAATTCTGCAAGTAATGATCTGGCTTCTTTTATTGTTGTTGTGTCAAGTTGTAGAGTGTTGGTGCTTTTTTGGTTTGATGACTTTAAAATATCTGCATAAGAGTTGGAATTGGAGTTATTGTAGCCAGGATCATTTCTGTGATTTGAGTAGCTAGGTCTATTGTTGATGATGGTTTTGGAAGCTGGATATTTTGGGCACTGTCTATAGTTTGCAGGATGAGCACCTCCACAGTTGGCACATGTTGCTGGTGTTGTTCTGGGTTTCTTACAAAGGTGAGTCAGGTGCTCCTGGCCACATTTGAGACATTTTGGTGTGTGCCGACAGGATGCCTGCACATGGTTGAACTGTTGGCACCTGTGGCACTGAGTGAATCCACGGCGCCCTCTGTAGGTTGATACAGTGACAACGAGATCCATAAAACGTGTAAGATAAAAAATATCCTTGTTACTTTCGGTTTTATCTAGAGTTATGATGTGTAGTGGTAGATTTATAATGCCTTGATCGGAGTATTTTTTCATTTGAGAGACGTTTCTTGGTGTATATCCATAATTGATTAAGTTTCGGTGTACATCATCTGAGGTTATGTCTGTTGGAATACTTTTAATAACAACTCTTAATGGCTTCTCTTCATTCAGTTGAAAGGTGTGATATTTGACTTGTAAATTATCTAATATATTTATTGCTTGACGCCTCATATTTATATCAAAGAAATGCCGTTTAAGGTATTCCCCAGTGTGTTTACCTTCGAATCCTGTAATTTTCTGTTCTTGTAGAGTTTGTTTAAGTTGCATCCATTTTACATTGTTATCTTTTATTATTATTGGTGGTATTCTTGGTTTGCTGGGTCTTTGATACTGATAATCCTCTTTGTCATCCATTTCTTCTTCATCGCTGGTGTCCTGTTGCTGATTAATAGTATTTTTTTCAGGTTCGTAGTGTGTAGTCGTTACTTCACGTTGACGTTGCGGTGGGGTGGTACTTGTTGAAGGTTGGTGTATGGTGTCTCCATCTGCTGGCATATTTGGGTTTGCAGTTTGTTTTTGAGTTAACAGTTTTTTTATTACTGGCTGGTTCCTCTTCATCTGTGCTGGAAGATCTATTTCTTTTGGTCACTGTTTGTTGTTTACTATTGTCCACTTCGATGTTAATCTTATTATTTGTAGATTGTTGTTGTTCTGTTTTGCTTTTAGATGTTGTTTTCTTTCGGTTTTTACCTCTTTTTGGTGATGTTGTTACTGGAGTTGTAGGTGTATCAGGGATTGTGATTGTTGATTCTGCATTTTGTTTGTTGATTTTTTGTAGATGTCGATTTTCTTTTTTTAGTTCGTCATTTTCAGCTTGAAGTTTATCGATACTATGTTGCAATGCGGACATCTTAGTATCAAATATTGTTTTGATGTCATTTAATTGCTGAGATAAAGATTTATTGAGTTCAGTTTGTTGTTGGAGTTGTTGTTTAAGTAAATCCATGGTGTCCATTACCCAGCTGGGAACCGCACTTTCATTGATTTTGATAGTATTGGACATTATGTTATTGTAAGCACAGAGATTGAATTATAAAGTTTATAAAATACAGTTTATTTGCACTTACTTGAAAATAATGCAGCTACTGCTGCTCGAAAACTATATCCAGTAATATAGAAAGTAAAATTGTAGCTCAGCATACACTTTATGCTGGTGAGAAAATAAAATAGTGCAGCTCGCACTATGAAACTGTATTTAGGGAATCAGTTTACAAGTTTATGTATCACTGTTGTAGCACAAATGAATCAGTTTAAATAATAGTTCACGGAGATATGTTTACTATTTCAATTGTTGTATACGTGGCATAAAAACATGTCATCAATACTCATCACAGCGTCATCAACACAAATTATCAGTGAATATCAATGGCGATTCAACTTACACATAAGAGCAGCATGCTTTCACGTCGATTTGGGTCCAACTTCCTTCACGATTTCGGCTTCGTAATCGCAAAATACGCTTCAATCTTTGGTATTCCACTTTTTCACAATTTGACCCTTCACATCCAAATCAAGGCTTCTATGATCAATTTTGGTAATCCTTCAAAAAACTGACTCTTAAGCGACTGTTTTTTTGGTATCCATAAAATGAATATCAGGGATTTATATCACTGAGCACGGTCACAAATACGCGTGCCAGCATAAAACTGTATCAATCAGGGTAAAAAGATAAAACTGGTAACTAAAGTAGTTTTTATAGCTATTTATTTGTGGGCGAGGTTACAATTGTTAGATTTATTTAATTCACCATTACATAGTTAAAAAAAATTTTTTTTTAGTTATACTTTGAACTAACATTGATCACCCACTTACTGACAGCAGCCAGTAATGCTTTACTTCAGTGATTTAGTAGGAACCGTGTCAACGCTTCCTATGACTGAAAACCTCCACACGGTTTCTTATAGGTTGTCCGATCAGACCACTATGAAAGTAAACCAATTACCGAAAGAGCCATCTAATAGAAAAACTAGTAAAAATAAGAAAGTGGTAGCAAATATATGTCTAAAAATTTGTTTAATTTATTAGTGTAATTTGTTTGTCTTATTTACTTGTCAAACACTACAGATTCAATTCTCAAATGTATATGATAAATTTCTCTTAATTACTTTTAAAATAGAATTTAGTTTAATGCGCACCACTGATTCACTTTCTAAATAGTCTGCGCAGACTACTTATAAGAAACCGTGTGGAGGCTTTCTAATGCAGGAGGTGATGACCGTGTCTTTACGATTAGTCCACTGCGGGACTTGTCGAATCTGAAGTCAACACTACTTTTTCTTAAAGATAAAGTGGTTGGTAAGGGAAAAAAAAAAATTATTATTACGACTTTCACCAGTATGTTTTTTCAAAATTATACCACTTTTTGGAACTGGGTTTAAAGTGTAAATATTTTTTGCGCAATTTGTTTCGTGAATTGTAGCGCTTTGCTCGCAAGGTTTTTTCTATAATTGAAAAAAGGAATACAGCCGCAAGGAATTTATGTCACAAAACCCATAGTTTACACATACATGTAACACATGAAGATCTTTAAAAAAAACGGTTGTTAAACACATAAAAGTGAAAAATTTTAACATTCGGAGTGGCTAGTAATTAGTGGTGCCAGAGAATATAGCATAAAGGCTCAAGAATAAAGACATAATATTTTTCAGAGGCATATAAACCCTGTACCAGGATTACTTTATTCTTTTAAATAAAATGATAGCAATGTTTATGTTTAATATCATATTCTCTAACTGTTGAGTGTTTTGAGGATTATCTTCTCCAGTGAAAACAAAAACGGAAGTTGCTAAACACAAGCACACATTATATAATTCTTTTCAGAGAACCTAAAGGCCGAGATAGCCTGGTTAGCAGGGTGCTGGACACACGTTTGTGAGAACGGGAGTTCGAATCCAGCCGGTCGAAGATTCCCCGTGTAGTAAATGGTGACTGGTGCGCGTTAAATCTGTCGGGTCGCATAGTCCTTAATGCTCCCATAACAAATCAATACCTCTAGCGGTAATGAATTGGATATTGATAGTTTTCTGTTTCAGGTCGAAATTTCGATTTGTGGACGATTGAATAGGTGTGATATGTGGGTGTGACAGAAGTCAAATTCTTGGCAATAGATTGCGCCACTTGAAAACAAGAACAATCTCACCCTCTTTGCCATAATGTCCGACAACAACAATAACAAGAGAACCCAAAAACATGAATATTTACCAATTTCAGATTTTAATTGTCCATTTAAATTATTAATATTAGGTCTACTGGAAAGTTCTTTCCGCGAAATCACACGCCTAATTTACAGATGAACCTACCATTTTACAGAAAATGATAGGTATTTACTCTTTAACTCAATGGTAATGTTCTAATAGCGTAAAAGTGCATGTGCATCAGGGGTGAAAGCGAGACGGAAAATCGGAAAGGCTGGTAGTGAAACCTTTTCAGTTATAGCTAGTTTTGGGGAGGAGTTTACTTATTCTTTTTTTAAATTATTCAGCAATATGTACTTTATCTTCGAAAATAGCAGTTTTATATATATGCTAAAATTTTGAAAGAAATCTTGATAGTAACAGATATTTTATTTTTTTCGTAAAAAATGCTGGAATGAAATGTCTTACGTACCAGGTTTTTCTCTTTTCCGTCTTGCTATATAAGGGCTTTCACCCATGATGTGCATACATATTCAAATTTGCAACGAAAGCATCCGACAGGACTAAGCAGTATATCTGCTATATACATCTAAGGGTAAGTACCCTACCATTTTTTTTATAAAGGTACAATTTGCCAAAGAATGTACATAGGGGAAGAATGCTAGCTTCAATAGGCGTGATGTAAACCAGAACCCCCAAGGTTTGCTGTGGTTCTTGTGTATAAGGGAAAAATAATATTTAGAGACACAGCTGCTGAAGCTCTCGAAACGGGTTTCCACCCTAATCTCCTGCCAACCACTATAGGGGTGAGGGAAGAAGAAAAATTTTCTCTTTCTATTTATTATTAATTTGTTTAACATTTTTACACTATTCATGAACAGTATTGTACTGTTAATAAAGATATTCCTTTGTGAAATCATTTAAATCGCCCATGTTGATTAAATCTGCTAATACATTTTTACATAAAAAGAAAGAATAAAACGGTGATTGGTGGGAGACAGCGTAACCAGTAATGCATTTAAAGTTGCCCAAACAACTGGTTAACAAGTGACGTGCCTCCTGATAGTCACTTTGCTTCTTATGCGCATGTGCTGGATCTTAGTTCATATGATGTTCTGTTACATCTGAGTATGTTCTCACCAAGTGAGTTGTTTTTCCAGTATAGCAAACTAAACCGAGCAGTTCCCCACGTTTGTTACGTATTCTAAGAGCTGATATTAAATTATGTGATTTTGTCAACATTTTAAAAACCTCATAACAAAGAAGTTCGAACAAAGTGGCTCGAACATGTGAACTTTTAAATCATTGATGTGTAGTGGCGTGGAAAATAAGTATAAATGGGTGAAAAATAATGCATTGAAATATGAAATTAGTCATCACTGAAGAATACTAAAAGAATACAAATTATTTTAAAACAAAATGGACAAAACTTCTTTTAAAAAAATGCGCTAAAAAGCAGCAGAAATTTCAAAACAAGACAGAATAAAAATAGAAATAAAGGAAGAGAAGGAAATAAAACTAAAATTAAAAATGTGACCATTGAAGCCAACGTCTTCAGTGGTCATATTTTACAAGGTCTGACCTTGTTTATGTGAGTTTTTATTTTCTGATGATTTTTATTTTCTGATGAATTTGTATGAGTTATTTTCTGAATTAGTTCTATATTTTACATGTTTTTTTCTCCTGGAATTTTATACAAAACCTTAGGTGTACTGAGGGAGTTTTTTTAGGCTTTTGCCATCTCCCTCAATAGAAAAGGTTTTGTTTTATTACCACTGGGGCCGGTACCCCCTATAGACGTCGGCTTCAGTGGTCATATTTTTAATTTTAGTTTTATTTCCTTCGCTTCCTTTATTTCTATTTTTATTCACCACTGAAGAATTTTTTTTTTTGCAAAAAGCGTGGAAAGTTGGCAGCCCTGATAATGAATAATTCCAATGCAGGGGATGACAACTGCTCCGTTTTGAGTTAGAGTTTTAAAAATATTAGGTAGAGAATTAAATAGTAAAACTATTGGATTAATGTTAATTTTCCCGCTACAAATTTAGTTGCGAATTATTTAAAATTTTTAATTCCGAGTACTCACTTAAAAATATTAAGATTTAAGAATTATTTACAATATATTTTACCACTTTTTCATGTAAGCAAATGTCAATCTAAAGAAGGAACTAAGTTTTCAGATTGAAGTTCTAAATCCATTTTGATGTACTTTGTAAATAGACTAGCTGTCTTTGGAGGCTGGTCGGTTTAATTTACTTAAGTTTGTGAACTATAATTTCATTTGGTTTTGCTGTAGAAGTAAAATAATTGGGAGCTAACCTTTTGCGTTACTTCTCAATATATCTTCGCATTATTTATCTGTTTCATTATATTTTCCGGGCTTCAAATTCACTGCTCTTTTCACAAAAATTTATTCTAGTGGTAGTTATGTTTATGTATTATACATTATAACGTAATCTTAGTGTCCACTAGAAGAAATTTTCCAAAAAAGCGAAAAAAGCTAGCAATCCTGCATTTTAAAAGAGTCATCACGAATTAGCAAAATGTAAATGGCTTTTTATACAAACTTGTGGATCATTCATATGTAATGGGCAAAATAACTTTAAACCAATTTTATTAATCAAAGAATCAAAATGAAATGTAAACGTAGCTACCACTAGAATGAATTTTCCTAAAAAGCGTAGAGAGTTGAGAACCCCATACCTGACAACTCTTCCGCACTTGGCGGAAGATTTAATTTCTACATTTTAAAAGGTAGTAAAATGTATGCTTTCTATATATTCCTTGCATTTATAAACTTAATTTATAATCTTTTTGACCACCACTATTTTTAAAAAAATTAAGCATATATATTATTATGCAATACTATTGTTGTAGTCCACATAAGTTTCTCCAAAATACAGTGTATGTTTCTGCCTAAAATTGTAGTACATTGTATTACAATTAATTAATAATGTAAAATTAATTGCATTACATTTTACTACCACTGGGGAAAATCATCCTCGAAAGAATCAAAATTTGGCAGGTATGCAACCCTGTAGTTTAAAAGCCTCTTAACTAATGTACTACTACACTTCCTAACACTACGTAAATGTCTCTTTGTACCAGTTTCTGAATCATTCACGTACTGGTGTGCAAAATACCTTTAAATCAAATTTACGAATCAAAGAATCATACATTGAAATGCAAATTTAGCTTCCACAAGAAATTTTTTTCCTTAACAGCTTAGAAAGTTGGGAAATTGGCAGAATTGTATTTTAACAAATTCTCCATTTAACACTGCTTTACTTTTATCTGCGTATGTGGGAGAATATTTTTAAATTTAATTTTACAAAAAAAATTTTTTTTAGTATTATTATTTTAATCTCATATTAAGGAATCTCTAAACATTTTTCGAAAAACATTTTACTACTTTTTATTTATTTATTAAACGGCTGAAAAACTCCTCATGCACCACAAAGTACAGCATGAGGCTTATAGAAGTAAGTAGAAAACAAAAAGAAAACAAGAAAAATTTATAAATTTACATTAAAAACGAAATTCCGCAAGGCAGCAAGACTTTCGATACTTTTGACCAGTTCTGATAAAACAGGAGGCCAACAAATAGAAAGACGCCTCAAATCAGTCTTTAATTTCATTCGGGCACTCGCATGCAGATTGCAATGAAGACGAAGAATATGCTCAGCATCTTCATCAGCATCGCCGCAAGCACAAATTCCACTGGTCTCCAGATGGAAACGAAATAAATATCTCTTAAAATTTCCAAGGTTTGTTAAAATTTGGGTTAATTTAAAATCAGTTGCCAAGAATTTACATTGCAAACGGTGAAAAATAGCTGGAAAGAACCTTTTCATCCAAAGCGACCCAAGCGAAGCATGAAATTCATTGCCCAAAATACCGCTATGGCCACGAACATAAGAAAAATGAATATAGTTACGTTTTCAAGAGCGTTCAAAATCGAATGAATTTCCACCACAAGCTACTCAGTAGAAGTCGTGTCACTCAAAAGAAAAAGTGATATTTAAAAAAGATATTTAAAAAAATTGTAAAAAAGATATTAAAAAAGTGAGATATTTAAAAAAATTTTTGTATTTTACTACTTTAAAAATGTTTTTTCAAAATCCTTTAGATATTAAAAATATCTTATAAATATTAAGCTCAAAAATTGCAATTGCTTATTAATAACTGTATTATTATTATAATTAAAATTTTTTTGAAGATAATTTTGACTCATGACTTCCACATAAATGCCTACTTAATCCATATAGTTTCAAAATAACTTATTAAGAAATTTTCCTAGAAAGTTAGCAGTCCTGCATTTTAAAGGCCTCATCTTGAAAGAGCAAAATGTTAATGGCTTTTTATATGAACTTGCGGATCATTCATATGTAATGTGCAAAATAACTTTAAACCAAATTTTTTATTCAAAGAATCAAACACTGAAATGTAATTTTAGCTACCACTAGAAGGATTTTTCCTAAAAAGAGTTGAACGTTGGCAGCTCTGCAGTTTAAAAGCCTCATCACTTAAGTACTACTACAGAACGTAAATGTCTTTACATACGAGCTTGTGAATTAGTCACGTGTAGTGGTGTGGAAAATAGCTTAAAATCAATTTTACTAATCAAAGAATTTCTAAATTTAGCTACCACAAGAAGAAATTTTCCTAAAAAGAGTAGAAAGTTGACAGTCTTGCATTTTAATAAATTTCCCATTTAAAACTGCTTTTCTTTTTTCCGCGCATGAGGAAGAATATTTTTTACTTTAAATTAAAAAAAAAACGTTTTGCTGCACAATTTTTTTGGTTCTTATGCTCAGAAATCTGTATAAATTTCTTTGAAATACATTTCACTGCCTTAAAAAAGTTTTTTGAAATTCCTTTAGAAATTATACCTTTTATTTTTATAAATTTTAAGCGCAAAAATAGCAATTGCTTATAACTAACTGTATTATTATTATTATAAATATTATTTACCTTCTCAATAATTTTCTTCTCCACTATATTGACCGGGCTGCAAGCTTTCTGATTTTTTTTAAAGATTTTATAGATCGCAAACTTGGTTTTCACTAGAAGAAATTTTCCTAGAAAGGGGAAAAACTCAGCAGTCCTGCATTTTAAAAACTTCATCACAAAAGAGCAAAATGTAAATGACTTTTTATACAAAAATGTGGGTCATTCATGTGTAATGCGCAAAACAACTTTACAACTATAACAAGAATATATTTTCCTAAAAAGCGTAGAAAGTTGCCAGCCTTTTATTTTAATTAATTCTTTACTTTTATCTGCGCAAGATAGAGAATAATTTGTAATTAAAATTTGAATTTTTTTCTTCTCAGAATTAATATTTTGTTTTTATGTATAAAAATCTCTAAATATTTATTCGAATAACTACCTTAAAAATGTTTTAAAATTCCTTTAGAAGTTCACATTTTTTTATAAATATTTTTATAAATTGAAATTGCTTATAATACACCGTACTTATATCATTATTATTATTATTATTATTATTATTATTATTATTTTAAAGATTACTTTGCTCCATGACATGACACGTAAAAGTCTACTTAATCAATATAGTTTCAAAAACAATTTATTAAATTTAGTTTTTTTCCTGCTAAACGTGAAAAATTTGATTTCACCTGAAAAAAATTTTGAAATGAGAACAATTAATTGCCAATTATTAAAAAATTTTAAATCCGAGCACCCACTTAAAAATATCAAGATTTAAGAATTATTTACAATATATTTTACCACTTTTTTATGTAAGCAAATGTCAATATTATGAAGGAACTAAGCATCGTATTTGATCGTCATATTTAATATCTCTCTTTGAAATAGACTAGCTATCCTTAAAGGCTGGTCGGTTTAATTTATACAGGTTTGTAAACTGAAATTTCCATCGTTTCCGCTGTAGAAGTAAAAGAAGTTGGAAACCTTTTGAATTACTTTTCAATTTATCTTTGCATTAGTTATCTATTAAATTATATTTTACGGGCTGCAAATTTCCTGCTCTTTTCGCAAAAAATTATTCTACTGTTAGTTATATTTGTGTGGTAATGTACTATACATTAAAACGCCAAATTAGTTGCCACTAGAAAAAATTTTCCTACAAGGGGTCAAAAGTTAGCAATCTTGCATTTTAAAAGCTGCATCACGAAAGAATAAAATGTAAATGGCATTTTATTCAAAGATGTGGATCATTCATACGTAATGTGCAAAATAACTTTAAATCAAATTTATTAATCAAAATGTCATACATTGAAATGTAAATTTAGCTACCACTACAAGGAATTTTCCAAAAAAGCGTCGAAAGTTGGCAGCTCTGCAGTTTGAAAGCCTCTTCTCTAAAGTACTATTACCCTACGCAACACTACATAAGTGTTTCTTTGTTCAAGCTTGTGAATCATTCAAGTGTAGTGTAGTGTTGTGCAAAATAAATTTAAATAAATTTACTAATCAAAGAATCATACATTGAAGTATAAATTTAGCTAAAACAAGAATAAATTTTCATAAAAAGCGTAGAAAGTTGCCAGCCTTTTATTTTAATAAATTTTTTACTTTTATCTGCGCAAGAGGGAGAATAATATTTAATTTAAATTAAAAATTTTTTTTTTCAGAATTAATATTTTGTTTTTATGTTTGGAAATCTCTAAATATTTATTCAAATAACTACCTAAATAATGTTTTTTCAGATTCTTTGGGAAATTATTCTTTTTTTTAATAAATATTATTTACAGAAATTGAAATTACTTATAATTAACCGTATTAATATTATTATTGCTATTTTTTTGAAAAATACTTTGATCCAAGACATAACACATAAAAGCCTATTTAATCAATTTAGTTTCAAAAACTAATTATTAAATTTATTTTTATTTCCTGTTACAGGTGAAAAATTTGATTTCTATTGAAAAAAAAATCGATGATAACAATTAAGTTGTCAATTATTTAAAATTTTTAATCCGAGCTCCCACTTAAAAATATTAGGATTTAAGAATTTTTTACAATATATTTTACCACTTTATCATGTAAGCAAATGTCAATATTAAGAAGGAATTAAGCATTGATTACGTGTTTTCGTTGTCTCGTGGAGTTCTCTTTGAAAATAGACTAGCTATCTTTAGAGGCTGGTCGGTTTAATTTATATAGGTTTATGTACTGAAATTTCTTTTGTGTCTGCTGTAGATTTAAAAGAAGTTGGAGTTAACCTTTTGCGTTACTTTTCAATTTATCTTTGCATTATCTGTTCCATTATATTTTCCGGGCTGCAAATTTTCTGCTCTTTTCGCAAAATTTTTTTCTAGAGGTAGTTATGTTTATGTTTTAATGTACTATGCATTAAAACGTAAATTTAGTCACCACTAGTAGACATTTTTCTAAAAAGCGTAAAAAGTTAGCAGTCCTGCATTTTAAAAGCCTCATCACGACAGAGCAAATTGTAAATGGTTTTTTATACAAACTTGTGGATCATTCATATGTAATGTGCAAAATAACTTTATACCAAATTTATTAATCAAAGAATCATACATTAAAATGTAAACTTAGCTACCACTAGAAGTAATTTTCCTAAATTGTGTAAAAAGTTAGCATTACTGCAGTCTAAAAGCCTCTTCACTAATGAACTACTACACTACGTAAATGTCTCTTTGTATCAGTTTGTGAATCATTTACGTAGAGGTGTGCAAAATACTTTTAAATCAAATTTAACAATCAAGGAATCATACATTGAAATGACAATTTAGCTTCCACAAGAAAAAATTTTCCTAAAAATCTTGGAAAATTCGCAAATTGGCAAAATTGTATTTTAATAAATTCCCCATTTAAGACTGCTTTGCTTTTATCTGCGTATGAGGGAGAATATTTTTAGATTGGATCTTTAAAAAAAGCTTTTTTTAGTATTATTAGTTTATTTTAAGGAGAATCGGTACCCATAAAATTATTTTGATAAATTTTAACTTATTTCATTAAAGTTTTACAATTTATATTGAGTCAATAAACATCATACGATAATCTTCTTAAAAAATTTTAATTTTATAAGTATATTTTTAAAAATTTTTAATTTTCTTTAAATTTTTTGATTTTTTTAAAACGTCTTCTTCTTCAATTTTAATAGTTTGCATATGAAATTTTCTGAGCACATTCGATAGGGAACCACTAATATTAAATAGTATGGAATAAGCATTATTTTCAATTGGAAAATTTTTCTAGCATTTTTCGTAAAACTTTAGCAAAAAATCGGAAATTTTTCAACGTTTTCCACTTTAAAATCCAATATACAATTTTCTACACATCATAAACATTATTCCATACTATTTATTATTAACAATGCACTTCTTAACACTGTGTGAAAATTTGAGAGTTTTAAGTCAAATAGAAAAAAAAGCCTTAGAGTTTCAAAGTATCGAAAGTATCGAAAAAAATATCGAAACAAGTATCGAAAAAAATAAAGTTGAGATAAACTCATGTAAAGTAAAGAAATACAAAGTAAATGCACTTTTAATGCTCAGATTGTAATGAATTTTGGAAATATTTTAAATTGTGTTGTTTGTTTTCCTTATTCACTACTTTAAAAAAAATATTCCTTTTAATTTAGAAATTATCAAGTAAAATAAGTTGCAAACAAACACGTAAAATCAGAATGTTTTCACGCATAGTCCAAATATTTTGTTTACATATTATCACAACATTAAATCACCTATATTCCTACATTATAAGCTGAATATATGGGTCAAAAATCACAGAAAGTTAAAGAAAGTAAGCAATATAACACATTTTTTAAATATCCTAACTTATATGTATGAAACTAATTTATATATTTCACTAAAACACTGAAATTAACTTTCGTTCACAGTAACTACTATACTAGCTTAAAAAAATCCAGCTTTATACATAGGTCCTTTTTTTTTCATTGCCCTATCTCTTATGATACGAGCAATTTTGATTTGCTTTTGCGTTTAGTTTATAAGTCAACATTTGTTTACGTTTTTCGAAATATATTCACCGCTCATCTTTTCTTACTGCAAACATGTGAGCTATCTTGTTAGAGGACAGCAAGTTTTCCTCGTGTAAGTTTTGTAATTTAGCTAATGTTCCGGCATTAAATTCAAAAATTGCATCTGCAACAGCAATTTCAACTCTATGTAATGATACAGAATTTTGTTTGGAGCATTTACTCCAAATTACATTGTGCATCAGACTTTCATTAGCGTTCTGAGTAGAGCAGCGGATGCAACGTAATAAAAGTTCCTCCGAAGCAAGTCTCTGATAGATCGGCAAAATTTTTGCTAGATGAATCTCGTTTATTGGAGTACCAACATTTTTTTTTGTGGCTTCCTGGCACCTCATTTCTTGCAATAGCAGCATTGTAAGAACACCAGCTGTTTTTATCAGATGGGCTTTTTGATTGACGTGGTTTATTATCTGTCGATATCGCATGGAAAAGCGTTGCATAAACTGCAGTCTTCATACCTGTCACATCACCTTTATTGGAGCGGATTGCATTTCCATAATACTTTGTCAGTTTTTTATGACAGGTTCAGACAAACTGTCATCTTTTATCCCACCTAGATTAACGCCTTTACTACGCCACTCTTGAACACACTTTCGAAGAGCTGTCTCTTGCTCACATGCACTCTTCTTTTTTTATCTCACAATCCTTGCCATAAACTTGACTTTCATTGAGTGCATTGAAAGTCTTAGATTCACCATCAGAAAGTAATGTTGTATATCGGAAACCTTTATCCAGGGACCTTTTCCACAGCTGAAGAGCAGCATTTACTTCCATTGCGCCAGAAGAGCCAATGTGATTTAAACTACAGTTTTTTTATGCCCTTCATACCACACAAAATATTCAGGGCTATTTTCACCAAGTTCTCCCTTTGTAAGTTCACAAGAAGCACAACGTTTTGACATGACGACGTAGTCAAGCACATAGCCTGTCAAAATGTCGATAACACAGCCAACGCCTACATTGGATTTGTGCCCTCGAGTATACCACGTACCATCAAATGATACACTTATATCCACAACAGGAACATTTGGAGAATCATATGCAGCTTTCTTTTTTTTGCCAACTTCCAATAATAATTTATTAATGGATTTTACTGATTCAGAAAGAATGTTCTGTTTGTGGCAGTTGAAAGTTCTGCTAGACATTCCATGCATATTCATGTAAGTGCAAAATTTCTCCATTGCATTATAACCTTTTTCCCATGTTGAATAAAGTTTTCACTACTCGAACATTGATGTCAAACATTTTTGTTTGTTCATCAATTCGTTTTGATGAATAAACATCATACTTTAAACCATCACAATTATCACATACAATTTTTAAGTTTTGTGAAAATCAACTTCGATTTCTAAGTTCTAAGTGGATCAAAGAACTTTCACATGAGCTACATTTTAGTCCAATTAAAAGTGCAGACAACTGTTTGAGATCAAGAAACACATAATGGGGAGATTCAGAATCTACTTTTAGTTTTTTGCAAGGCAAAGAACTAGATGAAGGGGATTCTAATTCAGAAATCCTTGTAATAACATCAGGAATATTGCTCTGTTTACTTTTTTTGGTCTTACTCCATCTACTGGCTATATTATTTGTCCGAGCTTTACTGGCTCTTTTCTTACGAGGCATGTTGACAATAAAAATATATATTTACAAATAAAAAAACTTATAAAAACAACGAATAATGATGACTAACTATCAAATAAACAAAATAAGATAGTTTTGGTTTTGAAACAAAAAACGTTTGTGTTTGAAAATTAAATTTAGAATAAAAATTAACAGTCAAATCAACTGTAAGCAGATGATGTAGTGAAAGAAACGATAGCTCTTCATTTCAGTTTGTTTTTTTAAACATACTTGGAACACCAGAAAATAAATATAAATAATGCTGAAAGAGCCTGTCAAAAAATTTTTCAGAAAGAATTTAGTTTCGGTTTCTAAATACTGTGAGCTGCTATCAAAACTCCTGTCATAACTTTTTTTCTAGTAGAGGTAATGCTCTGAAATTTTTAACATAGATTTTTAAGATTCCATTTAACACTTTAAAATAAAAAATAAAAAAAAATCGATTTTTTGATGATATTTTGGGTACTGTGTCCCCTAGGAATCTCTAAAAAATTCTTCGAAAAACATTTTATTACTTTAAAAAAGTTTTTTTTAAAAATCTTTTAGATGTTATACATTTTCTTATAAATATTACGCAAAAATTGCACTTGCTTATAAGTATCTGTGATACTATTATAATTAATATTTTTCTGAAGATAATTTTGACCCATGACGTTACACATAAATGCCTAGTTGATCCATATAGTTTCAAAAATAACTTATTACATTTAGTTTTTTTCACTGTTGGAGGTGAAAATTTTTTATTTCGCCTGAAAAATTTTTTGAAATGGTAACAACTTAGTTGCCAATTAGTTAAAATTTTTATTCCGATCACCCACTTAAAAATATTAAGATTTAAGAATTATTTACAATTTTTTTTACCCTTTTTTTTTTAAGCAAATGTCAATATAAAGAAGGAACTAAGCATGGGTTGATTTTGAATTAGATATAAACGAACTAACTATGTAATAGACGAGCTGTCTTTGGAGGCTGGTCTGATCAATTTATATAGGTTTACATACTGAATTATCATTTGTTTTTGCAGTAGAATTTATTAAAAGTTGAAGTTAAGCTTTTGCGTCATTTTTCAATTTTTCTTCGCGTTAATTTTCTTCTCCATTATATTTACCGGGTTGCAAACTTTCTACTTTTTTTGAAAGCTTTTATAGAACGCAAACACGGTTACCACTAAAAGAAATTTTCTAAAAGGGGTCAAAAGTAAGCAATCTTGCATTTTAAAAGCTTCATCACGTAAGAAAATGTAAATGGACTTTTATACAAACTTGGGGATCATTCATATGTAATGTGCAAAATAACTTTGAACCTAATTTACTAATCAAAGAATCATACATTGAAATGTAAACTTAGCTTCCATTAGAAGGAATTTTCCTAAAAAGCGTAGAAAGTTGACAACCCTGCAGTTTAAAAGCCTCTTCAGTAATGTACTACTACACTACGTAACACTACGTAAATGTCTCTTTGTACCAGTTTGTGAATCATTCACGTATTGGTGTGCAAAATACCTTTGACTTCACCTGAAAAATTTTACTTCACCTGAAAAAAAATTTTGAAATGATAATAATTTATTTGCCAATTATTTAAAATTTTTAACCCGAGCACCCACTTAAAAATATAAAGATTTAAGAATAATTTACAATATATTTTACCAAGCACCGGAATTAAGCATCGGTTGTGTGTTCTCATGTTTCACTTTGTAAATAGTCTAACTATGTTTAGAGGCTTGTCGATTTAAATTATATAGGTTTTAGTACTAAAATTTCTTTTGTTTCTGCTGTAGATGTAAAAGAAGTTGGAGCTAACTTTTTGCGTTACTTTTCAATTTATCTTTGCAATAAATATCTGTTCCATTATATTTCCGGGCTGTAAATTGTCTGCTCTTTTCGCAAAAACTTTTTCTAGAGGTAGTTATGTTTATGTTTTAATGTACTATAACGTAAACTTAGTTACCACTAGAAGAAATGTTTCTAAAAAGTTAGCAGTCTTGCATTTTAAAAGCCTCATCACGAAGGAGCAAAATGTAAACTGTTTTTTATACAAACTTGCTGATCATTCATATGTAATGTGCAAAATAACTTTATACCAAATTTATTAATTAAAGAATCATACAATGAATGTAAACTTAGCTACCACTAGAAGGAATTTTAATAAAAAGTGTAAAAAGTTAGCAGTAGTTAAAAGCCTCTTCACTAATGTTCTACTATACTAGAAAACACTACGTACTCTTTGTATCAGTTTGTGAATCTTTTACGTAGAGGTGTGCAAAATACCTTTAAATCAAATTTAACAATCAAAGAATCATACATTGGAATGCCAATATAGCTTCCGCAAGAACAATTTTTCCTAAAAATCTTAGAAAGTTCACAAATTGGCAAAATTGTATTTTAATAAATTCCCCATTTAGACTGCTTTGCTTTTATCTGCGTATGAGGGAGAAAATTTTTAAATTGAATTTTTAAAAATTTAAAAAAATTTTTTTTTAGTATCATTAGATTATTTTAATATTTAGGAATCTCTAAAAATTTCTTCGAAAAACATTTTATTACTTTAAAAATATTTTTTCTAATTCCTTCAAATATTATACATTTTCTTATAAATATTAAGCGCAAAATTGCACTTGCTTATAAGTACCTTTATTATTATTATAATTTATATATTTTTGACGATAATTGCCTAATTAATCCATATATTTTCAAAAATAACTTATTAAAAATTTAATTTTCTTCACTGTTGGAGGTGAAAAATTTTATTTCGCCTGAAAAAATTTTTGGAATGGTAACAATTTAGTTGCCAATTAGTTAAAATTTTTATTCCGATCACCCACTTAAAAATATTAAGATTTAAGAATTATTTACAATTTATTTTACCCTTTTTTTTAAGCAAATGTATAAAGAAGGAACTAAGCATGGATTGATTTTGAATTAGGTATAAACGAACTAACTATGTAATAGTCTTTAATAGATCTTTGGAGGCTGGTCTGATCAATTTATATAGGTTTACATACTGAATTATCATTTGTTTTTGCAGTAGAATGTATTAAAAGTTGAAGTTAAGCTTTTGCGTCATTTTTCAATTTTTCTTCGCGATAATTTTCTTCTCCATTATATTTACCAGATTGCAAACTTTCTGCTTTTTTTGAAAGTTTTTATAGAACGCAAACTCGGTTACCACTAAAAGAAATTTTCCTAAAAGGGGTCAAAAGTAAGCATTCTTGAATTTTAGAAGCTTCATCACGAAAGAAAATGTAAATGGCCTTTTTATACAAACTTGGGGATCCTTCATATGTAATGTGCTAAATAACTTTGAACCTAATTTATAAATCAAATAATCATACATTGAAATGCAAATTTAGCTTCCACAAAAAAAAAATTTCCTAAAAAGCTTAGAAAGTTGGCAAATTGGAAAAATGGTATTTTAATAAATTCCCCAATTAACACTGCTTTACTTTTATCTGCGTATGAAGGAGAATATTTTTTAATTTAATTTAAAAAAAACTTTTTCTAGAATTATTATTTCATTTTAATATTTTCGAAAAACATTTTGCTACTTTAAAAATGTTTTTTCAAATTCCTTTAGATATTAGGCATTTTCATTTAAATATTAAGCACAAAAATTGCAATAGCTTATAAGTAACTGTATTATTATTATAATTAATATTGTTTTGAAGCTAATATTGACCCATGACTTAACACATGAAAGCCTACTTTATCTTTATAGTTTAAAAAACAAATTATTAAATTTATTTTTCTTTCCTTGTTGCAGGTGAAAAATTTTGAAATGATAACAATTTATTTGCCAATTATTTGAAATTTTTAATCCGAGCTCCCACTTAAAAATATAAAGATTTAAGAATAATTTACAATATATTTTAGCACTTTTTTATGTAAGTAAATGTCAATATTAAGAAGGAATTAAGCATCGATCGTGTGATATAATGGTTTCTTGTTTCACTTTGTTAATAGACTAGCTATTTTTAGAGGCTGGTCAGTTTAATTTATATAGGTTATTCAGAGATGCCAACTTGCTCCGCTTTGTAAAATAGTATTTTCTAGTGGTAGCGAAACTCAAGTTACTTTAAGTTTAGTATTTTTTCTTTTAAATACTTTTTTCACCAATAAATATCAAAAATTATAAGTATCATATAAAATGCAACGTTAATGCAACAATCTTCTTGTTACTCTATTAAAAAATGGGTGTAACTGGCCGTTTCTAACGAATTTTACTATATAATTTGCTGCCACTTTATTAAAATTATTCCAGACAGCGGAGCAGTTGGCATCCCTGTTTATGTACTGAAATTTCTTTTGTTTCTGCTGTAGAAGTAAAAGAAGTTGGAGTTAACCTTTTTCATTTCTTTTCAATTTATTTTTGCAATAAATATCTGTTCATTTATATTTTCCGGACTGCAAATTTTCTGCTCTTTTCGCAAGAATTTATTCTAGTGGTAGTTATGTATATGTTTTAATGTACTATACATTAAAACGTAAACTTAGTTACCACTAGAAGAAATGTTTCTAAAAAGCGTTAAAAGTTAGCAGTACTGCAGTCTAAAAACCTCTTCTCTAATGTACTACTACACTACGCTTGGCCAAAGGATACTGTGTGCTCTTTGTTCGCCAAGACACTACGTAACACTACGTAAATGTCTCTTTGTATCAGATTGCGAATCATTTACGTAGAGGTGTGCAAAATACCTTTAAATAAATTTAACAATCAAAGAATCATACATTGAAATGCCAATTTAGCTTCGACAAGAAAAAATTTTCCTAAAAATCTTAGAAAGTTCGCGAATTGGCAGAATTGTATTTTTATAAATTCCCTATTTAAGACTGCTTTGCTTTTATATACGTATGAGGGAGAATACTTTTAGATTGGATTTTTTTAAAAAAAAACGTTTCTTTGTATTATTAGTTTATTTTAATATTTAGGAATCTCTAAAAATTTCTTCGAACAACATTTGATTACTTTAAAAATGTTTTTTATAATTCCTTTAGATATTATACATTGTCTAATAAATATTAAGCGCAAAAATTGCACTTGCTTATAAGTACCTGTATTAGTATTATAATGAATATTTTTTTGAAGATAATTTTGTCCCATGACTTTACACATCAATGCTTAATTAACTGCCTGTTTTTTTCACTGTTGGAGGTCAAAATTTTTATTTCGCCTGAAAAAAAGTTTGAAATAGTAAAAATTTAGTTGCCAATTAGTTAAAATTTTTATTCCGATCACCCACTCAAAAATATTAAGATTTAAGAATTATTTACAATTTATTTTACCCTTTTTTTTAAAGCAAATGTCAATATAACAAACGGAACTAAGCATGGATTCATTTTGAATTAGGTATAAACGAACTAACTATGTAATAGACGAGCTGTCTTTGGAGGCTGGTCTGATCAATTTATATAGGTTTACATACTGAATTATCATTTGTTTTTGCAGTAGAATTTATTAAAAGTTGAAGTTAAGCGTTTGCGTCATTTTTAAATTTTTCTTCGCGATAATTGTCTTCTCCATTATATTTACCGGGTTGCAAACTTTCTGCTTTTTTTGAAAATTTTTATAGAACGCAAACTCGGTTACCACTAAAAGAAATTTTCCTAAAAGGGGTCAAAAGTAAGCAATCTTGCATTTTAAAAGCTTCATCACGTAAGAAAATGTAAATGGACTTTTATACAAACTTGGGGATCATTCATTTGTAATGTGTAAAATAACTTTGAACCTAATTTATTAATCAAAGAATCATACATTGAAATGTAAACTTAGCTTCCACTAGAAGGAATTTTCCTAAAAAGCGTAGAAAGTTGACAACCCTGCAGTTTAAAAGCCTCTTCACTAATGTACTACTACACTACGTAACACTACGTAAATGTCTCTTTGTACCAGTTTGTGAATCATTCACGTAATGGTGTGCAAATTACCTTTGACTTCACCTGAAAAATTTTACTTCACCTGAAAAAATTTTTTGAAATGATAATAATTTATTTGCCAATTATTTAAAATTTTTAACCCGAGCACCCACTTAAAAATATAAAGATTTAAGAATAATTTACAATATATTTTACCAAGCATCGGAATTAAGCATCGGTTGTGTGTTTTCATGTTTCACTTTGTTCACTTTTGTTTCACTTTTACCAAGCATCGGAATTAAGCATCGGTTGTGTGTTTTCATGTTTCATTTTGTAAATAGTCTAACTATGTTTAGAGGCTTGTCGATTTAAATTATATAGGTTTTAGTACTAAAATTTCTTTTGTTTCTGCTGTAGATGTAAAAGAAGTTGGAGTTAACTTTTTGCGTTACTTTTCAATTTATCTTTGCAATAAATATCTGTTCCATTTTATTTCCGGGCTGTAAATTGTCTGCTCTTTTCGCAAAAACTTTTTCTAGAGGTAGTTATGTTTATGTTTTAATGTACTATAACGTAAACTTAGTTACCACTAGAAGAAATGTTTCTAAAAAGTTAGCAGTCTTGCATTTTAAAAGCCTCATCACGAAGGAGCAAAATGTAAAGGGTTTTTTATACAAACTTGCGGATCATTCATATGTAATGTGCAAAATAACTTTATACCAAATTTATTAATTAAAGAATTATACATTGAAATGTAAACTTAGCTACCACTAGAAGGAATTTTCCTGAAAAGTGTAAAAAGTTAGCAGTAGTTAAAAGCCTCTTCACTAATGTACTACTATACTAGAAAACACTACGTACTCTTTGTATCAGTTTGTGAATCTTTTACGTAGAGGTGTGCAAAATACCTTTAAATCAAATTTAACAATCAAAGAATCATACATTGGAATGCCAATTTAGCTTCCGCAAGAACAATTTTTCCTAAAAATCACTAAGTTCCTAAAGTTCACAAATTGGCAAAATTGCATTTTAATAAATTCCCCATTTAGACTGCTTTGCTTTTATCTGCGTATGATGGAGAAAATTTTTAAATTGAATTTTTAAAAAAATTTTTTTTTAGTATCATTAGATTATTTTAATATTTAGGAATCTCTAAAAATTTCTTCGAAAAACATTTTATTACTTTAAAAATTGGAGGCTGGTCTGATCAATTTATATAGGTTTACATACTGAATTATCATTTGTTTTTGCAGTAGAATGTATTAAAAGTTGAAGTTAAGCTTTTGCGTCATTTTTCAATTTTTCTTCGCGATAATTTTCTTCTCCATTATATTTACCGGGTTGCAAACTTTCTGCTTTTTTTGAAAGTTTTTATAGAACGCAAACTCAGTTACCACTAAAAGAAATTTTCCTAAAAGGGGTCAAAAGTAAGCAATCTTGTATTTTAAAAGCTTCATCACGAAAGAAAATGTAAATGGCCTTTTATACAAACTTGGGGATCATTCATATAAAATGTGCAAAATAACTTTGAACCTAATTTATTAATCAAAGAATCATAAATTGAAATGCAAATTTAGCTTCCCGAAGAAAAAATTTTCCAATCTAAATTGACACATATATTAACACATATTGACAAATATAAATATAAACATAATTGGAAAAATATATACATAAGTTTACATAAATAAATATTAGCATAAAATGATACATATTCACTAACTAAATTTCTATGTTTAACTGGCACATGTTTAATTATGAAATATATTAAAAGTCTAAAATTTAGAGTTTAATGAAATTCCTAAATTGCGAATACAAACATCACTGAGCTAGAGAGGTCTCCCCTAAGATCCTCTGTAAAATACGGAACACTTCTTCATTTTTAAGAAGATCTTGGAGCTCTTTCTCAAGTGATACGAGTCTGTGTGCTAATTTTTCTGGCTTGGAAGCAACAGCACGAGGGCCCTTCTTGTTGGGGCGGGCTCTTCATCCCGTGTAGTTTGCGGTGTGATTTTTACCACAGTTGCAGCACTTTGGAGGTGTGAGTCTATCTTTACGACACTCGAAGGATCGGTGATTTTCCGCGCATTTCACGCATTTGGGAGGTGCATTGCATATCCGTTGAGCATGGCCGTAATCCTAGCAATTAAAACACTGCAGCGGTCCCCAACCGCCCCGAAAACGTTCTACCCGGACTGGAATCCGCTGTATATCTGTGATGGTGAATACTTTCAGGTGATTCTCCGTTTCTCTAAAAATTGTGAGAAAAAGTGGAAGGAGCCTATAGACCCCGCCAACTCTTCTCCTAAACTTGATTACATTGTGGGTTTTAATGTCCAATTTCCCTATTTCAAGGGAAATATCCTCTGTCTCGAAGTTAACAGATTGTCCGCGGATTAAAACTTTTGTAAACTTAATATGCTGCACTTTCTCCGGTGTTGTGGGAGGATCTGGAACTTTGTTGGATTCTTTGTTGGAATCCTCTTTGGTTTCTGATAGTGCTAAGATAGTGGCGGTCTTTAGTGGGGAAGAAGAGTAGCTATTTGTAGTCGTGGGTGTGTGATTATCTTCAGCTTTTTTGACATCAGCTAGCTTTTTCTTCTTCTTGTTTCTTTTCTTTGCAGGAGGTTCTGTGTTGTTTTTGTTGATATTTTCCGAGTCAAACGTCGAAATTTCTTTACTCTGTTCCATATTCTGGTCTCCGTCATTGATTTCCATTAATGGGTCGTTAGCTGATGAAGTTGGCGTTTCAGGCGTGATTTGTTCAGGTACTGGAATAGAGTTGGCCGAATAATAAGGTCTTGCAGCTCCTTCGGGTACTATAAAATCGCGGAGCGTGCAAAAGCCTCCTTTTTTGAATGGAAGTGTCCATATTCATCTTCAAAAATTTCCCCTGGCTTAGCGTCTGACTTTATGTAGTTGGGATATATCACAGGTATTTCAATTCTCTTGATGGGCGTGTGAATAATCTTGCTTCCACGTCCGCAGCATCGAGATAACATTTTTGCAGTAATCAAAATGAAATGGTCAAATCTAAACTTTACCTCATTTGCCACGTCCAGACTTAATTGCAAGAGAATGAAATAGGTACTACTCACTCGAAAAGGAAAATGGTCAAATCAAAATGGTATTGATCGAAGGGGTGTGTCAAAATCCAGCATCGTCTTGAATCGGCCTCCAGTCTTGGATAAGTTCCTGTCCTGTTTGAGATCGCCTAACTCTCCAAACTCTCCAGTGAATCGTCTAGCTACCACAAGAAGAAATTTTCCTAAAATGCGTAGAAAGTTGTCAGTCTTGCATTTTAATAAATACCCCATTTAAGACTGCTTTGCTTTTATCCGCGCATGAGGGAGAATATTCTTAAATTTAAATTTAAAAAACAAACTTTTTGCTGTATTATTTTTTCGGTTCTTATGTTCAGAAATCTTTATAAATTTCTTTGAAATAGACTTCACTACCTTAAAAAAGTTTTCTCAAATTCCTTTGGAAATTATACCGTTTTTTTATAAATTTTAAATGCAAAAATAGCATCTGCTTATAACTAACTGAATTATTATTATAATTATTATTTATTTTTTTTGAAGATCATTTTGACCCATGTCTTAATACTTTAAAGCCTACTTAATCAATTAAGTTTTGAGAACAATTATTAAATTTTGTTTTTCTCTCTGTTACAGTTAAAAATTTTTATTCTTCCTGAAGAAATTTTTGAAGTGATAACAGTTTAGTTGCCAATAACTTAACATTTTTAATCCGTTTACCCACTTAAAAATATTGCAGTTTAAGAATTATTTACATATTTGTCCCACTTTTTTATGTAAACAATTATCAATATAATGAAGGAACAAAGCATCGATATTTCGATGTACTTCCGCACTTCTTTGTAAATATAGACTAGCCATCATTGGAGGCTAGTCGGTTCAATATATATAGGGTTATGTACAGAAACTTTTTCAATTTTTGCTTTAACCCTTTCGCGCCGACTGTCACAAATACGTGCCAGCAAAAAACCGTTTCAATCAGTGTAAAAAGATAAAACTGGTAACCAAAGTAGTTCTCTAGCAGTTTATTTGTGGGCGGGATAATGATAGTTTGCCTTATTTAATTCACCACTACTTAGTTCGAATTAAAAATTGTATAGTTACACTTTTAACACACGTTGATTGGATGTGTTTGATTTAAAGTGAAAGCAAAAATTGTCAAATTAGCTCTGTCCAAACTTAAGCTACCGCTTTTTATTTTTTACCATCCTGATAATGATTCCTTAAGAATACATTTATGACTTACCCGTCCAAAAAGGGTTAAACTTTATTAGAAGTTTGGTTGATTCTTTGGCGTTAGTATTATATTTTTCCTTCGCAATTATTTTCTCCTCTACTATATTTAGAAGGGTGCAAGCTTTCTTCGCTTTTTGCAAAAATTTATTCTAGTTGTAGCTATGTTTATCTTTTAATGTATTATATTTCATTCTTTTAAACTTATTTTCCTCATCACTACATATAAATGATTTAAAAATTCATATGTAACGCCAATTTGTTCATTTGATATATACATTTGTTTATTTGAGTTCATATGTAACGCCAATTTGTTCACCGATACCGCTCACCCTCGGTTTCTACACAGGTCAATCAAAGTGGTCATCCACCCATTTACTGACTTGGGTGTTCTAGTGGGAACCGTGTTTTTACGATCAGTCCACTGCGGGACTCGTCGATACTGAAGTCAACACTAATTTTTCTTAAAGCTAAAGTGGTTGGTAACGAAAAAAATAATTAATACGAATTTCGCACGCATGTTTTTTTCATAATTAAATCATTTTTTTGGTACTGGGTTTAAAGTGTAAATATTTTTTGCGCAATTTGCTTCGTGAATTGTAACGCTTTGCTCGCAAGTTTTTTTTCTATAATTGAAAAAAGGGATACAGCCGCAAAGAATTTATGTGAAAAAAACCAATAGTTTACACATACATGTAACGCATGAAGATCTTTAAAGAAAACGGTTGTTAAACATATAAAAGTGGAAAAATTTTAACATTCAGAGTGGCTAGTAATTAGCGGTGCCAGAGAATATAGCATAAAGGCTCGAGAATGAAGACAATATTTTTCAGAAGCATTTAAACCCTGTACCAGGATTACTTTATTCTTTAAAATAAAATGATAGCAATATTTATCTTTAATATCATATCCTCTAACTATTGAGTGTTTTGACGATTATCTTCTCCAGTAAAAACTAAAACCGAAATTGTTAAACAAAAGCACGCATTTTTTAATTCTTTTGAGAGAACCTAAAGGCCGGGATAGCGTGGTTGGCCTGGCGCTGGACTCACGTTTGTGATAACGGGAGTTCGAATCCAGCCGGTCGAAGATTCCCGGTTTAGTGAATGGTGACTGGTGCGCATTAAATCTGTTGGTTTCACATAGTCCTCTATGTTCTTATTAAAAATTAGTACCTCTAGGGGTAGTGAATTGGATATTGATCGTTCTCTGGTTCAGGTCAAAATTTCGATTTGTCTACGAATGAATGGATGTATCTGGGTTCGCCCTTCAAACTGGTGTGTTATATGGGTGTGACAGAAGTCAAATTCTTGGCAATAGATTGCGCCACTGGAAAACAAGAACAATCTCACCCTCTTTGCCTTAATGGCCGACAACACCACCACCAACAACAAGAGAACCTAAAAACATGAATATTGATCAATTTCGGATTTTAATTGTCCATTTAAATTATTAATATTAGGTCTACCGGAGAGTTCTCCGCGAAATCACACGTCTTATTTTACAGATGAACCTACCATTTTACTGAAAATGGTAGGTAATTACTCTTTAACTCAATGGTAATGTTCTTGTTTAACACGTTCACGCCGGCGTGACCCACCGGTGGCCCACGCTAGATTGTCTCATCGGGCGGCGCACCGGAGTAAAAACTGGTAACAAATAAATTTCATTTTTTAGTTTTTTTTCCGGGGATAATAAAAATCCATAACTACCAATTGTTTTTAACGGATGCAATTTTTATATTGAATTGCTTCTTCGCCGTGATAAATTTCCTTACAGTGAATTGTTATTGTTGAGAATAGATTTACCCCTCCCGAATATTATCTAATATTGAAATAGTTCTACTACCAGTGTTTTCTCTTTTCCGTCCCGATTTCAGGCCTGAACACCCGGCGCATACCTGCCAACTTTTACGCATTTGGCGTAAAATTTTATTTTTATATTTAAAGTGGCAGTAAATATATACTATTTCTTCTTTCATAAATTAGATTTTTAAATGATTTTGATCACCACTATTCTTAAAAGAATTAAACATATATAATAATATGTGTTACTGTCATTGTATTCAGCCTAAGCATTTTTAAATACAACGTATTTTTTAGCTTAAAATTAAAATTTTAATTCCATGTTCTACCAATGGGAAAAATCAGAATGGAAGGAATTAAAAGTTGGCAGGTATGCCGGCGTGAACGTGCTAAAAAGTAGACGCTCGATACGTAGCGTAAAAGAGCATGTGCTAAGATATTCTACTGGATCTGGTAGTTGATGAAGTTCCTGCCCGCGGCAGCGGGCACCCGACTTCTTCGTCTGTGTTGGGCTGAATGGCATCTGGGACTTTTGGCATAAGCTAAGATATTCTGGTGCGGCAAACTGTTAAAGTTTTTTTTGTTAAATTTTATTCTAGTGGTAGCTATGTTTATGCTTTAATCTATTAGTTTTTTAAATTTACACTTATATTCCACACCACTACATATAATTGATTTAAAAGTTCATATGCAACTTTGCGGCCCCTGTGCCTAATAAAATTATAACATGCCTACTTTGTTCCTGATCTTTGTGTGGCGAGGCCTTTCATATGATGGCGAAGTTACTAAATATTTTGAGGATATTAGTTTTGGAATATCTACCACTCTATAAAATATGTAGCAAAATGAGTAGTAGTTGGTTACCCTGGATACCCAAATGGTGATGTTCTTGAATTTTAATTAAATTTTTTAAAAATATATTTGTTTTAAATATATCTGCTGCAGTTCACATTGATTGGAAAAAAAATCCCTGTAACCTAAAAAAGTCGGAGGCTGCATTTTGAAATATTAATATATTTCCTTGATTACCAGTAGGAAAAAAGTTTGTTAAACTAAGGAAATGCCGTAGTAGTTAGAAGGTATGTTTAATATTTCATTTTTGATTGATGAAAACATATTTGATTGATTAATGAACTTAAAATAATTTTGTTTACCACTCAATATAAATACCTAAAACAGGTATACTGAAGTTTAGTAATTTCTTGGTTTTTTGTCATGCTGTCCTGATAAGAATAGGAAAACCCCAATAAATATAAAATTTTTTAATCTGATTGTAATTTCATTACCATGATAAAAGACTATTTCTAAAAAGTGCGAACACTGGCAAATATACATTTATATTATGTATGCCTTACTATGCCTTAATTTCTAAAAAAGTACAAATATTAGCAGATATGTTTTTTTTATAATGTTATTAACTATACATAAGTTAAAAATACAGCTACTATACGTTTGGAATAAATAGAAGTGAAAATCTAAAAAAAAATTGATATAATGAGCAGATAGACTCTTCAATTAAAGCAATAGTAAGTTGGAATTCAGAAAACTCAGAAAGTTGGCTTCGTTGATAATCGACGATCCACGTATATATGTGTGAATGTAAGTGAGGCTGATTTACATTGAGTAATCTGTTACGATTTACAAACTGAACTCATTTCTTTCATTAGATATCTACCTGAATCAAGGATTGTAAGCCTTTTGCTGGTTGGGCGATGCAATAATTGCTACATCCTACGATGTGGCTGCATCATTTATGCAGCAACCTAGGAACCTAATGGGAGACCATTACGAGCAAGCTTACACAACGACTAACTGATTGTTTGGACCTCCAAAACTATCCATAATTGATGGAACACAGTTTCTACCATGCAGACTCCCTCGCACCCCCCTAAAGTTCTCTTTTCTCATCTCTTTTTACCCTTTCTACCTTTGATGATCTTGTTGCCAGGTAACCAAGACTACTGCCTCATACTTCATGGGCCATCTCGCTGTTTTAATGACAGAGCCAGAAAAGCTGAGGTTGCTGCTTTGGCGTCTTTGCTTTCTTATTTACTCTTTATTGGTGGTTCAAGCCTTTGGGTACAATGCAATTTTCACGAAGAAAAGTGGCGTGGTGTCTGTGCTATAAAATATTTAAGATCTCTATTTTGATTGGGAAAAATTTAGCTGTTGTAAAAGAATCAAGACGTGCTTATGGAGTTTTATGAAAAGTTTTCGGAAGAAGAAAATATTAACGATTTCAATTCTCTGGGGAAGCTCTTTAATACATGTTTAATGATTTGCACATGTATTTTTTGTGCAATTTCGATAAATTAAATATTGAATTGAAAACAAATTAATTTTTAGTACAAAAAAAATGCTTGTTTAGTTAAATGTTTTCTTTAAACTTTTATACTTTTAAAAACTCGTTAGCAACAAGAGTTATTATTGGAAGACAGTTTTTATTTAAAATGAGAGAAGCTGGCTGCGCAAATATTTAATGATTAGTTTTATATAACATAAAAAAAACCCATCATGAATGCTTAGATGTATTTATTCCTTGACGCAGAATTTATATTAAGCATATTTTTCATACTTTTTTATTATTTTTTATTAATTTAAGTCTGAATAAGTGAAAAATATTATATTCAGCATTTTAATAGTTTATGGTTATGAAATACAGCGTGAAAAATTGGTAATTTTTTTTTTGTCTCATTGGTATAATCTTCAAAAGATGACTCACTTACCAACAATAATTTTCAAATTTGCAGTTATTTGCAGTTATTTAAAAATATGTGAAGCATTTATTAATCATCGAAATTTCTTTAATTTATAAAATAAATTAGGGATAAATTTTTAAAAATGAATGAAAGAAAATACTTGTGGATTTTATATTTTAGTACAAATATAATGTAACAGATTATTTTAACCACTATCAGACTGTTTCTTATAATTTAAAAATGCAAAAATATATATTTTTTCTTGCTATTTGTCAGAAAAAAATATATAAAAGAGACGCCAGAGTCCAGTGTGTGTAAAAGAATAAATAATATAAAGTTCTTAATATGAATATGAAATTATGGGTTTGTTTGTTTTTTTTAAATTAACATAAGTAAACATAAAAAAATATATCCTCTTAATTGAAACACTATTTCGAGGCTGTCCACAACTCGGAAAAATTAAAAAAATAGCAACGAATGTTTCACGCTGCTATTTGTAACTTTTAAAGTTCTAATTTAACACGTTCACGCCGGGTGTTCAGGCTTGAAAGCCGGACGGAAAAGAGAAAATACTGGTAGAAGAACTATTTCAGTATTAAATAATATTCAGGAGGAGTTAATCTATTCTCAACAATAACAATTCACTGTAAGGAAATTTATCACGGCGAAGAAGCAATTCAATATAAAAATTGCATCCGGTAGTTATGGATTTTTATTATTCCCGGAAAAAAAACTAAAAAATTAAATTTATTTGTTACTAGTTTTTACTCCGGTGCGCCGCCCGATGAGACAATCTAGCGTGGGCCACCGGTGGGTCACGCCAGCGTGAACTTGTTAAAGTTAATTTAAGAATTTAAGAAATTAAGTTACTATGTTAGATTTATTTACTTTAATTTGCATATATATTTTGATAGATAAGATTTAGCTAAAACAATTTATTTCTTCTCTCTATTCCTAAAACTTCTCAATTTTTTCCGGTGGTAGCGGCTTCAATATTACCATTAAAATAATTCATTTCTTACTATTTCATTCTAAAATGTCGGGTGTCAAAAAAAAGTGTATTAAATGTTAAGAAGATTTATCGAATAAAGTGGTAAAAAAATAATTTAATAAATATAGCAAATTTTGAGAAGAGGTTAGAAAAAAAAAAGTCGTACAGGAACAATAGTTTTTCTAAATTTTGAAAATATTAAGTCATCCGGATAGTTCGCGCCGATTTATGGTAGGTTGAGCTATCAAAAGTTGAGCTTCAACTGGTTTCAAAATTACCACTATTATAATAAATTTATAAAATGGCCTAAATCAAATCTAATCAATCAAGCATTTTTAAAAATATCTTTCTCAAAAAATTTATAAGTTGGCATAGATAGCAAATATCCTTGTACAATTTCCTTCCAATAAAGAAATTTTTTCGTGATGAAAGAATGACAGAAAGAAAGAGTCAGTAGTTGTTCAAATCTAGAATAGTTTTCCAACCGCTACCATATAATATTAGCTTTCAAAATCACATTTTTCATAACGCTTAAACCGAACCTTCTTTGCGTGTCAGTAAATCATCAGAATCTTGAGGTGGAGTTCTGCTGCAAGAAAATCCACTTTTATGTTAGGTTTTCCACTGTTAAATATCTAAATCTTTTACAATAAGAAGGATAAAAGAAAAATCTTTCGTCAATTTAACCCATTAATGCGAGGATTTAGGTAATGCCTCTGCGAAAAAAAAATAGTGCAGTCGACAATATATTTATATGAAAGAGAAAAAATTTACACACTTAGTAACTTTTGATCTAACTGTCGTGTTTTTATGCATTCAGAAACGAATGGTAAAACTTTTTTTTAGAGAAAATTGATTTGGAAGAAAAACAAACATAAATATAATAATCTATTTGCGCAATATAAAAATTAATTTACTAAGCAGCATAAATTTTTTTTTTATAAGAAAATAACTCTGTTTTGCTTAATGTTTAAATTTAATTCATGTTAAATACTATTAGCATTTTTGGAAAATAAGTTTTAGTAATGAAATTTCTCACACTAGTGCTACCACTTTTTTTTCTTTTGATGAAGGAACCTTTAAATTATGTTAGGCAGAAATGGGTTAACTAACAAAGAAGTAATAGACACACACACACATATATATATATATATATATATATATATAGCAACAATGAGAAGAAAAAGTACATAGTTCATATCTGCACACATATTTACGAGGTGTAACTCAATTCCTACTTCACTTAGACAGGAAAAAAATATCAAATACATAAAATAAGAGGAGAAGGTGTCCTAACGAAAAAAAACCATTTCTTCCGATTATAGCTATATGTTTCTATATGTTCTATATGCTTATATATGCATTCTATATGTTTATATATGGCTTGAAATATATGAAGCTTCGTACCATTTACTAGACCCTAGAGGATATAATCATTGGTATTATTTCAGGTTTCAATGATGATTGTCAACAATTCTATCACAAACTAAAACTACTTCATATGTATATATACAGTTCAACTGATAAACTTCCATCTTTTCTTGGGTGTTGAGGCATCATTTCCTACATCAAAAAGCCTCCACACGGTCTTTTATAAGTAGTCCGCGCAGACTATTGAAAAAGTGAACCACTTTTGCGCATGAACCCAAAACCTTTTATAAAAGTAATTGAGAGAAATTTATCATATAAATTTAAGAATTGAATCTGTAGTGGTTGACAAGTGAATAAGGCAAACCAATAATATTCATAAATAAAACAAATTATTAGACATATATTTGCTACCACTTTCTTTTTTTGATTCTAACTAGATTTTGTATTAAATGACTCGTTCGGAAAGTGGATATCCTTCACAGTGGTCTGATCGGACTACCTATAAAAAACCGTGTGGAGGCTTTCAGTTATAGGAGGCGTTGGTTGAGGTTATGTATTCATGACATGCATTCAATTATGCAAAAAATAACAGTTTAAATACTTTGCAAATTATGGTGGCATTGCCTGCCAGAAAATCCGATTTGGGCTACCAATTCTTTCTGCAACTGGCAAAAAGTCAATTTCTGAATTTCATGATAGTCTCCGTACAACCTGGGTTAAAGACTATGTTAATTTTACCCCCAAAGCTGAAGCCTTCTCACACAATTAATGACCCTCCCGTAGATGTATAATGAAGAAAAAATCCTCTTCTTTTCATCTGCCGTTGTGATGGGATTCAAAATTATCTAGGCCATCTTAATTATTTTATTTTTTAATCTAGTTTGGTTGTGGATAGCATCCAACATGGGAGACTACTGAATTTTGTTATGCTGCAAATTTCTTCAAGTGAACAACGATGCGGAAGCTCTTAAATGCTGTGGAATTGTTTGGTCTTTTGTCCCAAGCCACATGAAGGCTACGGATTACTAAAACATGATAGAAATGCATCAGTAAGAAATGCCGTCATTAGTAGGGAGAATTCTAGATCAAAGGCAGATTTTACAGCAGGGATTTATGTTGCAAAATCATCACAGTGGTGGTTTCGGATAATAGAGCGCATATTATGCATGGCCGGCCGCATTTACATGAATTTAAGAACCAAGAAAACATAAAAAGCTATTCACTTTAAGGCTGTATAAACGAAAAAGAAGAATTTTCTGTCTTTAGAGGAATTGAAGACATTGAAACTTGACACAATATTGATGCCATTGTCCCCTGATGGAGCTAGTAAGTGGTAGGCCATCACCTCCTACATTAAAAAGCCTCCACACGGTCTTTTATAAGTAGTCCGCGCAGACTGTTTAAAACGTGAACCAGTTGTGCGCATGAACCCAAAACCTTTTGTAAAAGTAATTGAGAGAAATTTATCATATATATTTGAGAATTGAATCTGTAGTGGTTGACAAGTGAATAAGGCAAACCAATAATATTCATAAATAAAACAAATTTTTAGTCATATATTTGCTACCACTTTCTTATTTCAACTAGACTTTGTATTAGAGGACTCGTTCGAAAAGTGGATATCCTTCACAGTGGTCTGATCGGACTACCTATAAAAAACCGTGTGGAGGCTTTCAGTTATAGGAGGCGTTGTGTAGGCAGTATCACATATTAAAGAAAAAAAAAACTACGTCAATAAAGCTCAAATGAAAGTGCTTGAAATATGTTTGTACTATTTACGTTTTTTCATTTGTTCTTCATTCATGTTGTTTTTTGCTTCAGTCAAAGTAATGTCCTTTTTTTCTTGCTTTTGTCAAAGTATTAGCATAAAGTATTATCCTTTTTTTCGTTGAACTTCACTCATTTCACTTTATTTCAGTTTAAAAATTATCGCGATGGAATGATTTCAAATCTAGATTCATGTAATTATAAGATATTAAAGAGAGCAAGAAGATCTTAATTTTGTTAAATAAAGCCTGAAAATAATGCTAATTATCGTTGATAAAGCTATATTTTTAATAATAACATATTATTAATAAAACTGATAAATATTATTGAATGAAATGTAGTGAATATTATTAATAAAACTGAAAATAAAGCAAATATTTATAAAGGAAATAAAAAGCCTAATTTTCAAAATAAGAGCAGTAGTATTCAATGGGTCAAAATAAATTGACTTCGTACGCACTTTTGTAAACCAATTAAATACAACTTCAAAAAGAAAAATTTATTATGTTATGTTATTTGTTAATTTATATAATATTTTACATGTCCTAAAATGGGTTGAAATTAGTCTATGTTTATGAAACCGATAAGAAAGTATTGGGTATTTGGTTAACACGTTGAATGTCATAGGGGTCACCGGTGACCGGCACTGAGTTTGCTCGTAGTGCCACGGGGGTCACCAATGACCGGCGAAGCCTAGAAACACATTATTCGAGTAAATTTTTAATTTATTTTAATATTATTAAAAAAAAATTACTAAACGTTATTAAAATGGTTTGCAGAAATTAATGCAATATTTTTTTTTCCAATTCCCACCTGGATAGTGACCTAGATCATACAGGCACTTGAAGGGCAGATTTGGTGGCCACTCTTTCAGGGGTACCATACTAGGTGGGCCAACGTTGCTCCCACAGTAAGGACAGATAGTACAGAGAAGGAAAGAACATCCATGCCTTGCCCGGGATTCAAACTCAGAACCTTTCTGATGCAAGGGCAGTTCCCTAACCCCTACACAGGCCGGTCGGCGTAATGCAATATAGAACACACAAAAATTGTTTTATTTATATACAGGGAGATGCCTACTTGATCCGGACAGCGAATAAATATTTTTAAGTGTTAGTTTATTAATTGTGATTCTTGGTTTAATAAATTCACTTTAGTAGATTTTTATCCACCACTATTTCTAAACAATTCGTAGGCTTATATTATTCACCACTTTCAGAGATATTATTTACCACTTCTCATCAATTATCTCTTTCATTTTTTTAAAAATCAATTATTGTATATATCAAATCATGTTTTATCTTTATTTTTATTTGAAGTCTACAATCAATATTTCTAATGTTATGTAAAAACGTCAATTTGTCATATTCAATTTTTTCATTGTTTTATTATTTCTCAAGCAAACGGCTTAATTCTTTATGGCTATCACAATGTTTGCCAAATCAATGTATTTTACCTTACTGTCTGTAATTTAATGATGAATTGGATAGGGGCCGCATCGCGGCCCCTGTGCCCAGTTTATTTAAATAAAGCAAGCAGGCAAGATGCCAACTTGCTCCGCTTTGTAAAATAGTATTTTCTAGTGGTAGCGAAATTAAGTTACTTTTAGTTTAGCGTTTTTCATTTTAAGTAATTTTTTCATCACTAATTATCAAAAATTATAAGTATGATATAAAATGCAACGCTAAAGCATCAATCTACTGGTTACTATATTAAAAAGTATGGGTAACTATCTTTCTTTAACGAATTTTTCTATATAATTTGCTACCACTTTATTAAAACTATTCCAGAAAGTGGAGCAGTTGGCCTCCCTGCACTTTTTTCTGATATGTCTTACTAAACCTTATAAAAATTAGCGAAATCTATCTAATCTTCGCAAATTTATTTAGTAGTTATTTATCGTTTGGCCAGATGAGCAAGCCATGTAAAATTAGCGTGGCATTCAACGTGTTAATAAAACTGAAAATAAAGCAAATATTTATAAAGCAAATAAAACGCCATATTCTCAAACTGAGAGCAGTAGTACTCAATTGGTTAAAATAAATTGACATCGAACGTAATTTTGTAAACCAATTAAATACTACTTCAAAAAGAGCATTGTTAATTTATATAATATTTTATAAGTCATAAAATGTGTTGAAATTAGTCAATGTTTATGAAGAAAGTATGTTTATGAAACCGATAAGAAAGTATTAAGCATTTGGTTAAAAATATTTGACATTGTAAATTGATGTTGATTTCGATATTATATTAAACTTTTATGTTATGGTTAATGTAACAATCAAATTAGTATTCAAACTGATTTACTCAATGTTGTTTTAGTTTCCTAATATGACAGACCCTTTTAACCGTAACCGCAATACACTTTCCTTATGGCTAAACGAACTTTCCTTCTAGGTATTGGGCAATACTTCATTATTTTGATAGCCCCACTTTTGGGAACATGATACAGCCACCAAAAGTCATTCTAGGGACTGAGAGCACCCCTGGGCTTGCATACTTCATTAACTGTCACCGCAGTAATACCCATTAAAAGGAAGGATCGACATTGTCTGGGCCCTGAGGTATGGGCATGTGGGTGTATAGGGATGTGCGCAGGTAAAAGGGGTCCTTCGACCTTGAAATTCATATCTATACACTGAGAATTCAAGTTGTTTTATTACATATATGTATTGAAGCTTCAACTGTTCACTCAAGAGCACTATTTATGAGAATAGATTTGATGGGATAAGTCGAAATTGAAAATAAATTCAATACCGTCTGGATATAAAAGATTCACATATTTTGAACAAGATAAGAAATTTTATTAATATGAATTAGTTTTAATTATTTGGAATTATCGTTTAGAAATTTAAGTTAATTTTTATGCGAATATAAATAAGTAGAAACTAGTATAGCTTTTACCATCATAATTTTGGGCCAGAGAAGGCAAACTGGTGTTATAGAATATATTTATATATATATATATATATATCTGCTTGCCGAATTGCTGAACAGAGAGCGCTGTAATCATTCTTAATAATTCTGAATATGTATTCACCTGTGTGGCAGGCAACGAATTGGTAAGGAAGGCTTATTGGAAAGCCAGACGAAAACCATAATGCTTGATTTTCATTGTTTTACTATTATTAAACTCGGCGGCATTTTTATTCAATGAATCATTCTACAACAAGTGTGTGAGTAAACTTACGCTTTATTATTTTCAAGTTTCCAGTATGGTACTAGTTGTATTTCTATTTAAAAAAAAAATAATCCTTAAACCACTAATTTATTCCAAACTACAGAATTTCATTGAGCAACTTTTTTTTCCTATTTAAATATTAATTTGTTTCAAATTAAAATCGAATGAGCAGTATTTTTAAAATATTTTTGGTTAATTTCTCAGAATAGATCAGATGGGATAAATCGAAATTGCAAACAAATTAAATGTTTTCTGGATGTAAAAGATTAACATAGTTTGAACAAGTCAGGAAATTTTATTCGCTTCATTTTGTAAGGACTCTTCCCACAGCAATGGTATAAAACTATTTTTAGCGAACGAATCACGAATTCGTTAGAATCAAATTAGTTTCAAAAATCGAAGTTTCGGTCACTCTTTAACAACACTCCATTATGTAAGAACTCTTTCTCCAGCAATGGCATAAAACTATCTTTTTGCAAATGAATCACGAATTCCTTAAAATCAAATTACTTTCAAAAATCCAGGTTTCGGTCAATCTTCAGCCACGCTACATTTTGTAAGGACTCTTTCCCCAGCAATCACATAAAACTATCTAGTTAATGCACCGAGAATTCGCTAGTAGTATAACGGGGCTGCCAACTTTCTACACTTCTTGAAACTAAGTTATTGTTATAATGTATTGTTTTTTACACATAAATGATTTAAAACTTCATATGCAAAGCCACTTTGTTGCAGGTTTTTCGCTGGTCGAGTGGTATCACCCGTTAAACTCTGTGCAAAGCATGGACGTAGCGCTGTTACGCTGGAATTACGCTGTTACTCTGGATCTATCTTCATGCTGTCCTTCTCGTTGTGCTAACTGTCCTTCTATTTGACAAATGCTTATAAGTCTAAATTGAGCACCCACGCCTGCAGATGTATGTAATTCGAATAAACAAATAAACCAATCCTGATCTTTTGAAGTGAGTAGGTCTGCCAATTACTACGCCTTTTGTAAACTATTGTATAGAGTGGTAGATATTTAAAAATCAAAGCTTTTAGAATTTTGGTAAGTATACCAACGTTTTAGAGGCCTCAACACGATAGAACTGGAACAAAGTGGCACTACATATGAGTTTTTAAATCATTTATATTTAATGATGTGAGAAATAAGTTTGAATGAATAAAAAAAAAAAAATTACATACGAAAATAATAAAGCGAAAAATTGGATAATTCCGTGTAAGCTGGTTATAATCGTAAGTTGGAATATTATTTCAACTTGGTCAAATAAACGTTATAAAACGAAAATCATTCTGCGATAGCTGGATGTAATCGTGATTTAAAATATTATATAAACATCATTAAAAGAATAACAAATTAAATATGATCGTTCTGCGTAATACTGGTTCTATAAAAAAAAAGTCTCTTGATTTGTATATCTGAAAATAATGCGCCATAATCTAATAAGTAAGGCCCGGATTCTGATGACATTTGCATTTTTTTGCATTTTTGAACATTTTTTGTCCTTTAGAGCATTTTTTTAGATTTATAGGGCATTTTTCTTTAAATTTTGGGGCATATTTTGCATTTTAAAGCATTTTTTAAATTTTTTGTTAATTTTTTCCAATTTTTATTATTTTTTATCATTTTTCATTATTACACTGGCTTCCAAACAATGAAGAAAATCTCTAGGATATTAACAGGTGAAGCAACATCTTTTCAAATTGAAGAAAAATTGTCAGTGAGGCCGTCTTTTTCAAGTACGCACCAATAACATCAGTAGACGTTGAAAGAAGCTTCTTCAGGTATAAAAATTAACTTTCAGACAAGAAACGCTCGTTTACATTTCAAAATATTAAAAAAAAATTAATAATCCAATGTAATTCTGATATTTAGTAATATTATGAGATGGAAGTTGTTATATTCATTAAAGTTTCTATACAAAATGAAAATGTTTTGGAGTCAATATATTTTCCTTTTTTTTTGTTATTTTAGGATATAAAACATATTTTTTAGACTTTGATGAACGTAGAACAAATATTGCATTGCTTTATATTTTTTGAAATGACTCATAATAATTTTAAAGAGTAAAAAATTGTTTTAGTTCAATATTTTTACTTTATTTAAGTCATGTCATAAGGCGTTTTTAGCGCAATTTTCGCATTTTTAGGGCATTTTTTTGCATTTTTTAAGGGCATTTTTTGCACTTTTAAAGGGCATTTTTTGCACTTTTTAAGGGCATTAATTGAGATTTTTTAGGTCATCAAAACCCGGGCTCTACTAATAAGCAATAAAAACAAAATTCCTACTTAAATATATAAAAATTTAAAATCAAATTGCGTACTGGGTGCTTTTTGTTACATAAATCATAATATTTTAATTTTAGTAATTTGATAAAAATAAACAATTAAAACCTGTATTTACTATTTTTTTTTACAGGTTAGCTGAGATATTTTTCAATTACAAGACTTGAATTATGTGCCATGTCTGTTACAGCCATTCCTTCTACGCTAGAACCTTTCCTTTTTACTTCAACGTAATAAAACTTCCAAAATAATTTAGCTAATCATTCACAAAAAAAAAGTAAAAGACAATATAATGCCCAAGATTAAAAGCTTAAGATCCCTCCAGAAATGTGGATTCTTCAAAACCAAGAGCAAACGATTGGCGCATGTTGAATCCAGGCCGCAGCTGGTTTTAGAGCCTTAATCTGTCTCTAAGCTTTTCATCTGACTGAGATGCTACATTAAAGTTAAGTAAGCAGTACCTTAAGGTTCATCTTGAAAGTAAGCAAAAGGTGAGATAAATTGAGTGAGAAAGACGAGTTTATTGGAAAATCTTTTCCTAAAGTGGCTTTCTTACGTCTCAATTATGTTTTTCATCTGCAAAATTCAATTTACTGTGGAAGTCCCCCTGTACGAAATATTTGAAAAGGTTGCTTTTTGTTTTATATGAAGGATTCTTTTGTTTGTTTCTTTGAAGGGAAATCTTAAAGATTTTCTTTAAAATGAAGTGAAAATGCAAAATCTTTTTTCGAAATTCTGTTGCCATATATAAATATTTTAAGCTCGCCTTCTCCAATGAAATAATTTTATTATTAAAGAATTTTTTTTTTTCAAATTCAGAAAACCTACAGGCGAGAATCAGGTAACTGTCGACAACGGTTTAATGTGGACAAATGAAATAAATTGATTTTCTGGAAGAATTTATTTTTATTATTAAAACTTTTGCTTTTAAATTTCAATCTTGAATTTATAAGTTTCTTTTAGAAGGAATTTAATCTCCACTGCAACTAAATTAATTAAAAATACATATTAACTCATGGTAACCATACGATGATGCTTTTAAAAGCTACATAAAATAAGATAGTATCCAAAGAGTTAAAAGAAAAAAAAATATTTCTGCCAACAGTTCTCTTCTTTCGTTCTCTTTTCGCTATAACATAGGAAAATCTTTTTTTTGAAAAAAAAAGGCTGTCAGGTATTGAAATAAATGACATATTTTTTTCAAATAAAAGTTTTAAATTAAAATATTTTTTTTTTAACTCTTAAAAAATGTTTATTAAAATACTTAGACCAGCAATAAACTATTACGAAGCAATACACCATTCTTGTATAAGTATATAGCTCCGAAAAATAACTTTATCTAGAATAACTTTTAATCTAATGATGGGATCTTGACTTTCTAGGACTCATTCTTAATGGCTCGAGAGGTTGATCTCAAATATGCTAATTAATTAGTTCGGATAATATTTTAAATTAAGAAATCAGACAAAAAAAATGTACTTTCTGAATAAACATACTTTTTTTCGATGGATTCGGATTTCTGATCACAAAATATGGGGGGTAGCCGCAATTTTGGAAATATAGTCCCCATAGTTTGGTCAGGAGAATGATTCAAAGTTTGGATCCCTTAATGTTAATTTTATTTTTGCGTATCTCACGCTATCGCAATAGCTTCTTAAGCGAATTTTCAAAATAAATTTGCTCACTATTACAAATTTCTTTTATCCAAAGAAAATTCCTTTCCAAATCTAAATTTTAATGAAAATGTAATTTTTTTATTATTATATTAAATAGTTGTCGAAAAATTTTTTGAAAAGATTAGGTATAAAATTTTTCTTTATCTACACTTTAAAGTATGTAGTTTTGCTTGGCAAAATAAAAAAAAAATTTGGTGAAATCAATTTAATAGTTCCCGAGAAATCAAATTTTAAATATTCGAATTATTTGAAAATCGATTTCTCAGGAACTTTTCAAGCGATTTCACTCAACTGTTATATTTTTACATTTAAAATTACGTACTTTAAAATGATGAAAAAATGTATATAATTTTCAATTCAAAATTATGAAAAAATTGTGTACTTTACAATTCAAAATTTTTTCTACTATTAATCAATAAAATAATAAAAAAAAAAGAATAAATATTTTCTAAATTTTATTTTACATTAGTAATTATCTTTGAATAAATGAATTTTATAATTGTGTGGAATTTTTTTTTAAAATTCGCTTGCAAATTTCTCAAGATATGGTGAAATACGCAAAAAGTAAAATTAACATTAAGGGATCCAAACTATGGATTTTTCTCTTGATCAAACTATCGGGAGCATATATTCCAGATTGCGGTTACTCCATATATTTTAAAGGTCGGAAATCCGAATCCGTTAAAAATAAAGTATGTTTATTCAGAGAAAGTACGTTTTTCTACCTGATTTATAACATCGTCTGCACAAATTAATTAACATATTTCAGCCACCCCTTCGAGCTATTCAGATAGAGTCCTAAAACGTGAGGATCCAAACATTAGATCAAAAATATATTCAGGGTTTTCTTGGAGCCCTGTACATTTATACTTGAATTTTATACTTGTATTACAAGTATGCTATTGCTATAACAATTAATAGAATCATATATGATAATGAAGTTCCTTACTTGTTTGCTTCTAAAAATGGACTGTGCAATTGAATATACACTTAATGTAGTATAAATAATATTAAATCAAAAATCATATTTTTCAATATTGGCGGATAAGGATACATAGAAATAAAAATATATTTTTTGAAAGTAAATGCTATCGACGAGAATTTGAAATACTTTCAGGTTTTTAAAACACAAATGTTTGGGTTCAAAAATATATATTAAATAAATATAAAAAAAGAAACTAACAGTCAAATCATATGGAGCACATGGCTTAACATTGAATTTTTGTATTTTTAATCAAATAGCACATTCAAATGACAGGGAGTACATGGCTCAACATCGAATTTTAGTATTTTCAATAAAATATGACATTTAAATCAAAGGGAGCACATGGCATAATATTGAATTTTAGTATTTTCAATCAAATAGGACATTCAAATCAAATGGAGCACATGGCTGAACATCGAATTTTAGTATTTTTAATCAAATATGACATTTAAATCAAAGGGAGCACATGACATAACATTGAATTTTAGTATTTTTAATCAAATATGACATTCAAATCATAGTGAGCACTTGGCTTACCAGTAAATTTTAGTATTTTCTATCAAATAAAGATGCTAAGTATATACGTGTTTCACATAACTATATTCTAAAATTTAAAAAATAAAAAAGCATATGTGTTATTTTTTTTTAAACGAGAACATTTAAATCTTGAATAATTTTTACTAAAAAAGGGGATAAAATGCTATATATTAAATGATTCTTCTAAATGTAAATGTTTCTAAAAAATATGTAAGAAAAATCAATAATTGAGAGTAGACGAAGAAAAGCAAGTAAAATCAAAATCAAACAACTGAAACATAAATATAGAGTTTTGAAAAAACTTACCGTTTTGCCGTAAAAATGCCGTTTTTCTATTAAAATGTGTTGTATTTTATAAAATTTTTATTTAAGCACAAATTTGTGGAAATAACTAATGTATTTTTATATAAATGTGTTAGAAATAGCCCATTGTATATAAGTAAAAACTAAAAAAAATGTACTTTAATTTTAGCATTTGAATTTTAATATAATTTATACAATTGATATTCAATATAGATTTATACAGTGCTTTTGTATTACTGTTTTTTGTAATCTTGCATCTCATGTATTCTATTGACCAAAATATAACGATTATTTTAGATTTCAATGATTATGAAATGTGTAAAGGGATAGCGTGCCAATCACATTTAGCTGCGGGTTATCATTAATTAAACGTAATGATCTCAAGCTGTAGATTCACTCTTTTCGCTCAAGTATAACCTCTTGAATTAGTAAATAAAGAATCAGAACTATCCGATAATTGGTCTGTTTCCTTTGCTCAACAACCCCTTTCCGGAACTAACGAACGTGATCTGATTATACTGTTTTGGTTAGGCATTCTTTTGTCCCGAATTCAGGGAAGTGCTTCGATTTAAATTTACTTAAATTTTCATCTATTATTATAATTATTTACCAAATATTTAAAAAAAAAAACATTTTTTTTTTTATCTTTTAACTAAATACGCAGAAAACATTTTATAATTCGATTTTATGCATAGTTCACAAAGATTGTTTTCAACTATCCTGTAGATTTTAATTGTTTCTGAGGACACATATATGTCAGATTTTGAGAATCATTGGCTTCACAACTCCTCCCGAATTCAGGGAAGTGCTTCGATTTAAATTTACTAACATTTTTATCTATTATTATACTTATTTAACTAAATATTTAAGAAAGAAAACAACATATTTTTTATCGTTTAATTATATACGTAATACGTAATACGTGTAAGAAAAAGATTTTTTAATTCGATTTTATGCAAAGTACAAAGGTTGTTTTCAACTATCCTGTAGATTTTAATTGTTTCTGAGGACACATATATGCCATATTTTGAGGATCATTGGCTCCACAACTCCTCCCGAATTCATGGAAAAGCTTCGATTTAAATTTACTTACATTTTTATCCTTTATTATATTTATTTACTAAATATTTAAGAAAAAAAAAGCAACATATTTTTTATCGTTTAACTAAATACGTAGTACGTAATACGCGTAAGAAAAAGATTTTTTAATTCGATTTTAAGCATAGTTAACAAAGGTTGTTTTCAACTATCCTGTAGATTTTAATTGTTTCTGAGGACACACACATATATATATATATATATATATATATATATATATATATATATATCAGATTTTGAGGATTATTTACTCAATAACTCCTTTCCAGAACTAACGGACGTGAACTGATTACATTTTTTATGTCAGGCATTTTTTTGTTGTGAATTCAGGGAAAACTTTCGGTTTAAATTTACTTAAATTTTTATCCTTTGTAATACTTATTTATTAAATATTTAAAAGAAACATACTTTTTTATCTTTTAACTAAATACGCAGTACGTAATACGTGTAAGAAAAATATTTTTCATTCGATTTTATGCATAGTTTACAAAGGTTGTTTTCAACTATCCTGTAGATTTTAATTGTTTCTGAGGACACATATATGTCAGATTTTGAGGATCATTGGCTCCACAACTCCTCCCGAATTTAGGGAAGTACTTCGATTTAAATTTACTTACATTTTTATCTATTATTATACTTATTTAACTAAATATTTAATTAAAAACAACATATTTTTTTATCGTTTAACCATATACGTAGTACGTAATACCTGTAAGAAAAAGATTTTTTAATTCGATTTTATGCATAGTTAACAAATTACAAAGGTTGTTTTCAACTATCCTGTAGATTTTAATTGTTTCTGAGGACACATATATGCCATATTTTGAGGATGATTTACTCAACAACTCTATTCCAGAACTAACAAACGTGAACTGATTACACTTTTTATGTCAGGCATTCTTTTGTTGTGAATTCAGGGAATTCTTTCGGTTTAAATTTACTTAAATTTCTATCCTTTATAAAACTTATTTACTAAATATTTAAAACACAGCGCATTTTCTTTTTTATCTTTTAACTAATTACGTAGAGCTTAAAAAAATCTCCATTTCAGTTTAAGTATAGTTCACATAGCTTATTTTCAGCTAACCTTTAGACTTTTATTATTTCTGAGGGCACACATATGTTTAAATCTTTCTAAATTCCTTCTCTATTTTCTCGCCACTTTGGCAGGGATAGCTTTAATATATTCTAATGTTTTAAGGAAAGTCACTTGCATAGGTACTAATTCTGAAGAAGAGTTTCAGTAAGATTTATTAAAAACTAAATTAAGCGCTTTCGGTAATATTGATCAAAGCTAAACTTGTTTTGACGGTGATATTTTTGCACGAAACTGCAACTTAGTGTTATATACAGATAATTGAAAGGGCATTCTAATTAATTGTGTAACTTTCTTTTAAAGAGATATAATACAAACATACATTAAGCTTTAATTATACAATTATGAAGCGACCGTAATATATTATAAATAATATTAATAAGTAAGATTAATGTTGTCAGTGTTAGAAATTATAAATGGCATGGGCACCTAAAATTTCTAATTATACAACCACGCTTATTATGCAATCATAATATATTATAGGCGATAATTTTTAATAAGTAAGATATGATAAAGTTGCCAGAATTAGAAATCATAAATGGCATGGGCACCTAAAATTTCCAATTATGCAACCACGCTTATTATGCAACCATAATATATTATAAGTGATATTTTTTAATAAGTACGATAGATAAAGTTGTCACAGTGTTAGAAAATTTACATGGCATCGGCGTATCGGGTGCTGAAATAAACACGATATTTAAACTATTCAGCGCTTTATAAAAAATACCTTGTAATTAAGCAATAATCTGTTTAAGTGCTGTTGAGAATTTAAACTTATTTTGTTAATTACTCCGGAGGAATTGTTTTTTGTTTTCTGTTGTATAAAAGAGCTTATCGATACTTTCGTTTCGCTAATTTCAAATCTGCAATGAGTTGCTCTCTACCAGCTACAGTTTTCATGCAGTTTAATAAATTAGTCTAAGAAATTATTTTTTTAAAATTCACTTGAATGAATACTAAGAGCCCTTACATTCCTGGTGCGTTGGGCCAGCTAGGAAAAATGTGACAATACCATGGCTTATTTGATAATAGTCAGAAATTGTTTATAAAATTTTTTCAAAATATTTATAATTATTTTTTATGATTAAATTTTATAGTAGTCTGAGAATGTTTGAAATGTATGGTATGCAAATTTTTACATCATTTTAAATGATGTAATTGTATAAGACAAAATGCTAATTTTTGAATGGAATCGGTCAAATAGTTCCTCAGAAAACGATTTTTAAATATTCGACTCGAACCAAACTATTGGGACCATATCAAACTGATTCTTTTGACCAAATTTACTGGACCATACTTCCTAGATTGAGGTTATCAACAATAATTAGAGAGTCAGAAGTCCAAATCTGGCAGGAAAAAAGGTATGTTTATTCAGTCAAATTCGTTTTTGTGTTTAATTTTGCATCTTAAAATAACGTTGCTTAAATAAGCATATTTAATATCTTCCAAAAAGCATTAAAATTAAGTCCTAGTAGTTGATTTCGAAATTAATTAAGGATGTTCCGTTTACCTAGTTTTTTTTATTTATTTTTTGCGCATTGTACACTGATGAGTTCTTCATTGATTATCTCAAACAAATTGTCGAAATAAAAGCATAATTTTAACTTACATATCTCTATCTATCTATGTATCACAAAGATTTTTAAAAGTAATCTTTTTTGCATATTTATTCTTTTTAAAAAATATGGGTAGTCATGGGTGTTTTATTCGTGTCAACATGCATACTGAATATAAAATAGTTAAAATACTAGTTTTTTTTTCTCACTTCCTTCCATTTTTCAATTAACTTAGAACATATGTTCAGTATTTGCACCGGAATCTCCCAACTGTGTTGACTTCCAATTTCCGATGCAAATCCGACCGAGGATATATATATATATGTGTGTATATATGGGTGATTCTCACGAAACATGACAATTCAGACCAAAAAATTTCTTTAAATTTAAAGTCTTCAAAATAATCTAATTTTTTTTTTGTATACTTCTTTAGTTACACTTATTAATACTTTAGAGACAGCAGTGTAGTTTATTGACATTTGCTCGAGAAAAAAAATAAAATAGAAATTCACCAAATCTTGAATGCCAGGAAAATGACATATTAGCTTATAAATTTGAAAAAACAGTCATTATAAGTTATTAGTAAGTAACAAAACCTAGGCCTTTATGTTAGGTGGACCATGAATTGCCTAAAATAATTATTTTATCCACTGTATAAAGAATCAAAAATGTTTTTGTTGCTGATATGTACAGAATAAAATTGTGCGTAGTAATCTATCATTAAATAAAAAAAAAACTTTCATTACATTCAGTTATATAACAATCTTACATAAACTTGATATTAGGTAAATATTTGCTTTACATTCAACTGTTTAAAAAAATTTCTGGTAACTGTTTCAATGTCATGTCATTCATAAACCAGGAAAATGACAGCCATGATAATGACAAACTTGCCATTTTAAAGCATATAACTTTACTTTAATTTAATATGTTGGCCTGAGACGGTTATATTCTGTAAAAAACAACAGGATTTCTTAAAATAACTCAGATAAATCTATGTAGTTTATGTTATTTATGATTTCAAGAAGCCAGGAAAATGACAACATAAAAACCTACTCACCTTGAAAAAATTTTTGATATAGATTTTGAACCAGAAAATTGGTTCTTTATTCATGTAACAAGACATGTTCATATAGGAGGGTATCTAATCAATCTATTAACATAAGATATTGAATGCTGACTCTAACTATTTTGGTTACAAACCACTAAATAAAAGTAGCCAGGAAAATGACGGATTTTCTTGGGACAAACAAATTATTGACAGCAAAAATTATTTTAAACGAAGTTTTTGTAAATAATACCCTCTGCGTATATTCTAGAAATGCTTACAACGGTTGAGATAAAAAAAATTAGATATTGAAAAATTTCTGGGAAGTTTTGAAGCTAGTTATTATTGGAAACATTGTTTGGGACATGCCAGGAAAATGACATTTTGAAATTCAATTAAATTTTTTAACTATACAAAACAGTGATTGCTAGTGCAGAGTCATTTTAAAATGTTAACAGCGATGCTATTTATTAATTTTTTAAAAAAAAGTTCTTTAATAGTATTAGATCTTGGAGCAAGGGACTGTGAATTGTCATATTTCGTGAGAATCACCCATATATATATATATATAATAATATATATATAATAATATATATATAATATATATATATATAAAGAAAAGACATAATCTCGTCATCAGCTCTCTCGATTACATCGGCAAAAAAGAGTGTAACATATAAAGCTAGTAATTTATTGATTTTTCTTTTTGTAATTCTTTATATATATATATATAAATATATAAATATATATATATATATATATATATATATATATATATATATATATATATATATATATATATATATATATATATATATATATATATATATATATATATATATATATATATATATTTAAATATTTATATATATATATATAAAGAATTACAAAAAGAAAAATCAATAAATTACTAGCTTTATATGTTACACTCTTTTTTGCGGATGTAATCGAGTGAGCTGATGACGAGATTATGTCTTTTCTTTATTTTATTTTTCTGGTTTTTAATTTTTTTTAAAATTATTTTAAAATTTTTTTTTTTTTTTAATAATTTTCCTTCTGCTCGGTAAAAAGATATGTATCTTCTTCCAGATGTACACACACGCAAAAAATATATATATAATATATATATATATATATATATGTGTGTGTGTGTGTCTGTGTGTGCATATTCTTTTATAAATATAAACTTGGTGTCCTTAGTTTCAACTGTTTTACTCAAAAAGTTTTACTCCAAAATTAGTTACAAGGAAAACTCATCTCCATCTGTTTACATTTGCCCTCTATTTACAACTTTCAATGTAGACGCTCTCTAATCTACGCGTAGTGCAAAGAAGATTGACGGAAAAAAAATAATAAAAAACTCGTAGAAACAAACCGTTTTGCGGTTGTGTCAATTGGCAGCGAATTTTTTAATAGCTGTGGAATTTATAAAGGGTAGAAGAGAAGCTATGATAAACATATTATGAGACTTAAATACGGAAAACGGGGAAAAATTAGAGGGGTGCTACAAGGAGGGGGAGTGATGGACAGACCTCACGTGGACCGATTATCATTTCCGGCAGACCCAACCCTTTGCGTGATTACAGAGCAATGAACATCACGAAAGTCTGTTTCTATGGACAGGAAATTATTCATTCGGATTTTGTCCCGACAACCCCCTCAATGAATCTCCGGAGAAATTTGGAGGGGAGGGAGCAACCTTCATTTCCGAAGAATGCTTTTGAAAGACCTTACAGTATGACGATTTGGACTGACAAGTCAGATTTGACACGTTCATCTATATAGAAAAGGAACATCAAGTCAGTGCTCTGAAAAATAATAGAAATGTGGAAGGTTGTTGTGAGTGACCTTCTATCGTATGTTGACAAGTGGTGGATGAATTGAAAACGAAATGTGATTGTGTATGTTTTGGACTAAATTGTGTTTCCTCTTTAGGGTTACTTCTTTGGTAACTTATGTGCTATGGAGTTTGTTTTTAATGGGTAACAGTGATAAGATGTTTTTCTATACTCCGCTTTAAGAAACTGCATTTAATAAATTAACACCTACATCAGAAAGCCTCCACATGGTTTTTTATAAGTAGTCCGTGCAGACTATTTAAAAAGTGAACCAGTTGCGCGCATGCATCCAAATTCTTTTTTAAAAGTATAATTGAGAGAAGATTATCATAAATATTTGAAAATTGAATCTGCAGTGGTTGATAAGTAAATAAAACAAACTAATCATATTCAAAAATTAAACAAATTTTTAGACATATATTTGCTGACACTATCTTACTTTTACTCGATTTTCCATTCGTAAACTTGTTAACATTCATAGTGATCTGATCGGACTACCTACAGAAAACCGTGTGGAGGCATGATTTTACACCAATGGTCGGAAGTAAAGAACTACAGGTAGTGAAACTACTGTAGTCGCTACTTTTTTCGTAGTTTGTAGTGAAGTGTGCTACTTTTTTAAAAAAAAAGTAGTTTAGGGAGTAGTTCGATATAAAAAAAAAACATTAGTTTGTAGCTATTACTGACAGCAAATTTTAACGTTAGTTTAGAAAAGAAACACTGTTTGTGGTGTGTCGCCTTCCTAGTGTATCAATTTTAATTGCCATTAGTGTATTTACTAAAAGTTATATTCTGCCTGAGATTATCTGGCTAAGTGAAATTTGTAATTTTGAGCAAAAATGTTTCAAATTTTTTCGAGATATGGCGAAATACGCACAAAGTAGTATTAGCATTAAGGGGTCTGAATCTTGAACCGCTCTCCTGACCAAACTATTTGGGCCACATCTCCCAGATTGAGACTATCCCTATATTTTAGGAGTCAAAAATTTGATTCTGTCAAGAAAAGAAAAAAGGGAACACAGAAGATATGTTTTGTGTCTGATTTATTAACTTAAAATATCTTCTGTGCTAAATAATTAGCACATTTGAGGCCCTTTATAATTTTATGTAATTTTTTATTATTATCTATTATTATTAGAACGTTCTTGAATTTGAAATGTAAGAAATGGTGATAGTTACGCTTAAATAATGAAATAGTTTAGGTAAAAAGAAAAAAAAAAAGATTTGAGTTTCTAATACATTTTACGATTGTAGTCACCCATGCAATGCATAATTTAACGTTATCCCTTACTGGAGCAACAAATTTCGATTAAAATAATTAGTCAGGCAGGCATCAGCAAGTGCGATTATACAGTGCATTCTAAGTGAACCTATATATTTTAACTTTTTGTTGTTTAAAGATATTGGAAATCAGCTTATTGGAATTCCATGCATTCATTTGCAGATTTGCGTGCTCAATTCAGGGTCATAAGCCTTTGTAAAATAGAAAGACATATAGCACAATGCAGAGAAAGACAACACGAAGATACATCCATGGTAACAGTGGGATTCGAACCAGCTACCTCTAGGCTTTGCATAGCGCTTGGCGGTTTGATACCCATTTACAGGCGATAAGTTTTACATTTCTAGTGATTTGTAACATTTGTTGAATTCAATAAACAGTCTCAAGAAACTGAAGAAGTAAGATATTACCTGATTAAAAACTTCATTCACTTCAGAAATAAACAAATAAGAAATATATAAATAAGATAATACCAAAAACTAAAATTGCTATATTTTTAGTTAACACGTTGAATGCCATGGGGGTCACCGGTGGCCGTCACTGAGTTTGTTCGTAGCGCCAAGGGGGTCACCGGTGACCGGCGCAGCCAAGATTATTAGAAACACATAATTCAAGTAAATTTTTAATATTATTGGTATAGTTCGTTCACCAGGAGTTGGCACTTGGCTCCACCTCCTCCAATTATTAATTATTGTGATGCTCCAAGCATCACAATGATTAAGCGAAGTAAGTGACTGAAAAAGAATTCCCTGTTTGTGTTTGGCCATCACATCCTACATCAGAAAGCCTACACACGGTTTCTTATAAGTAGTCTGCGCAGACTGTTTAAAAAGTGAACAGTTTTAGCGCATGAAACCAAATTCTATGTTAAAAGTGACTGAGAGGAAATTAACATATATATTTGAGAATTGAATCTGTAGTGGTAGACAAGTAAATAAGACAAACTAATCATATTCATAAATTAAAAAAACTTTTAGACATATATTTGCTACCACTTTCTTATTTTGGCTCCGCCTTCCTCACGTGGTATAACCACGTGAGGAAGGCGGAGCCAAGTGCAAACTCCTGGTGAACGAACTATAATTAAACGGTTTGAAAAAATTAATGCAACATAGAAAACACAAAAATAGTTTTATTTATATACGCAGAGATGCCAACTTGCTTCGGTCAGCGAATTAATATTTTCAAGTGGCAGTTTATTAATTGTGATGCTTGGTTTAATAAATTAAATTTAGTAGATTTTTATCTACGACTATTTCTAAATAATTCGTAGGCATATATAATTCGCATATATAATATATAATTTTTATATAATGTATAATTTTTTCAGTAGGCATATATAATATATAATTTTTTCAGATATTTCATCCTGCATAGCCACCACAAGGTCGCTAAACATACTATGTTTTTAAAATAATGTATTTTAAAGCCCAGTTATTGTTAAATAAAGCGAAAGCAAAGTAGATAAGTCATCCTACATCATTTCAAAAACTAGCAAAATCTGTCTAATTTTTGCAAATTTAGTTTGTAGTTAATTACCGTTTGGCCAGACGGGCAAGCCATGTAAAATTAGCGTGGCATTCAACGTGTTAATAAAAGAGATTAAAATTGGCAACTTTTTCAAACAATAATATTTCAGTTTACAATTGAAAGTGCATGCGAAGACTGTTTTTGCTTTAACACAAGGTTTACGGATGTTTCTTATATATCTATCTCTACGAACACGCGTCAATTTGATGCATGAACGAATACATACAACTGCACTTACAGAGATGCCAACTTGCCCCCGACTATATTTTGAAGTGGTAGTTTATCAATTGTGATTCTTGATTTAATAAATTCAATTTTGTCGCTTTTTATCCATCACTATTTCTAAATAATTCTTGGCTTATGTAATTCTCCACTTTATATTTGCAAAATTTACTTAGCCGAAATTTATTTACTGGTTTTTTAATTATTTTAGCGTGTCCGAAGCAGCTGGCATCTCTGCACTTAGAAAGCATAGTAATTATATACTATAAGAAAAAAATGAAAACATGAAATATTTATTTATGAAATATTCTAGTATTTTATTTTTCTATACTCGAATTAAGCAACTGAAATCTTCAAAATCTGACACTCTGACATCAATTGACATTCTGCGTTTGTTCTTTCTATTATTACTTATCGGCAACAGTTGTTTATCGCTTGTTTCATTTGAGATAACGATATCGGATAACGGATCGAAGTATTGTCGGCACATTCCTATTTATTATTGATGTGATGTTTACATGTTTACTCAAAATTTTGTCTAAATTAAGATCGCGTCAAATTGACGCATATCCGTATAGATATGTTTACCACAAAATGAATTTCAATATTTCATTACAAGAGATAAAATAAAAATGCAAACGGGTTTTGTAATTTTCTTTATAAAATTCAAAATGCGCCAAAACGACGCGTCCCTTAAACCAAGTGGTAAACAATATTAAATTTGAAATTGAAGTCATAGTGGTAATAATGGTTGAATAACGAAAGAGATAATAAAAAAAATTTCACCACTGCAATTTTTTATATATTTAGTCACCAGTGGCATCCCTGGCTTTCAGCAAAGTGGCGTATGACACGAATATTTGAAGTACGAGTATTTAGAGGTAGTCGTGGGAAAAAACCTATAAATCGAATTCACTAAACCAAGAATCATACATTAAAAGAATACCACTCGAAATATTTTTCCGCTGTCCTGAGCAAAGGGAAATAGTAACTATGCATAAGAATCGTATGATTTTTGCCAGCTCTTCCAAAAATAAATAAATTCAAATCAGAATAATGAGAGATTATTTTAAAACAATATAACGAGAAAAATAAAACTTTACTAAATAATTTATTTTTAACACGTTGAATGCCACGCTAATTTTACATGGCTTGTCCGTCTGGCCAAAATGATTTTTGTGTGTTCTATCAACGCCTCCTATAACTGAAAGCCTCCACACGGTTTTTTATAGGTAGTCCGATCAGACCACTGTGAAGGATATCCACTTTCCGAACGATTCATTTAATACAAAATCTAGTTAAAATAAGAAAGAGGTAGCAAATATAAATTTGTTTTATTTATGAATATTATTGGTTTGCCTTATTCACTTGTCAACCACTACAGATTCAATTCTCAAATATATATGATAAATTTCTCTCAATTACTTTTATAAAAGGTTTTGGGTTCATGCGCATAACTGGTTCACTTTTTAAATAGTCTGCGCGGACTACTTATAAAAGTCCGTGTGGAGGCTTTTTGATGTAGGAGATTATGGTTCTATATTGCATTAATTTCTTCAAACCATTTTAGTAATGATGATAACATAAAAAAAATAAAAGCATTAAAATTTTACTCGAATTTTGTGTTCCTAATAATCTTGTCATTACCGGTAACCGGCGAACACCGTGGCGCTACGAACAAACTCAACGCCGGTCTTCGGTGACCCCCATGGCATTCAACGTGTTAAAGACCACAGATTAATAGCAGGCTTGCCACTGCGAACTATAAATGCAAAAAGTGCTGACAAATGAAATACAAAAATTATTTAACGTAAATTAAAATAAAAAACTTAATTTAGCATGTTTTTTTTTTTCAGTCTGCTATTGAAAGTAAATGTTTTTTTTTTTCTAAAATAACAATAATTTGAAATGCAAATCATACTGCGAGTTACTGCTGAACAAATATAGCTATAATTAATAAATAAAAATAAATTGAGTTTTAACCACTTTTTAGCTTCTAAGTCACCTATGGTATCCATAGTAGTCTAAAAATAGAATAGATGCTGAAGCATTCTAAATATGTTCTGGTAGTCAGATGACGTTATTTAATTTGAAAAGAAATAAAATTGTTTTATTACTACTCTTTCCGTTTTTGGGCGCAGCTTACAAGATTGATATGATTTAAGAATGATATAAAGATATTTATGTTAACAGCATATATGGTACACGCGAACATTTTTCAGAGTATCTACCGTGACTATTAAATGTAATTTAGTAGATTTCTGTGACTTATTTTCCATATTACATTAATAAGATAAAATCACTGCGAATTTGATAATTTTGAATAGCTATTTTTTTAAAATTAAAAAGTTGTAAAAAGCGATCCACTAATAGAGTGAAAACCTGCCAACAACTAAGCTTTTTGCAAAATATTGAATGGTAGACATTTAAAAACCAATGTTTCCGGAATTTTTGGTAATTTTACCAATATTTAAAAGCTTTACTGGATCTTAAACTGAGGATTACTGCGGTGTACCTGTCCAGATAGTGCCCTTGGGCAACGCCTCCTATAACTGAAAGCCTCCACACGGTTTTTTCATAGGAAGTCCGATCAGACCATTAAGAAGGATATCCACTTTCCGAACGAGTCATTTACTACAAAATCTGAATCTAGTTAAAATAAGAAAAAGGTAGCAAATATATGACTAAAAATTTGTTTTATTTATGAATTTTATTGGTTTGCCTTATTCTCTTGTCAGCCACTACAGTTTCCTTTCTTAAATATATATGATAAATTTCTCTCAATTACTTTTATAAAAGGTTTTGGGTTCATGCGCGCAACAGGTTCACTTTTTAAATAGTCTGCGCGGACTACTTATAAAAGACCGTGTGAAGTTTTTTTGATGTAGGAGGTGATGCCTTGGGCGACTGAACAAATAGCTGTAGGTTGCAAATCAGTGTGAGAGAAGTAACAAAAGAGGTAGCAAACATCAAATTTATACTTACAGCAGGGGTGAAAGCGAGACGGAAAATAGGAAAGGCTGGTAGTGAAACCTTTTCAGTTATAGCTAGTTTTGGGGAGGAGTTTACTTATTCTTTTTTTAAATTTTTCAACAATATCTACTTAATCTTCGAAAAGTAGCAGTTTTATATATATGCTAAAATTTTAAAAGAAATCTTGATAGTTACAGATATTTTATTTTTTTCGAAAAAAATGCTGGAATAAAATGTCTTACGTACCAGTTTTTTCTCTTTTCCGTCTTGCTATATAAGGGCTTTCACCCATGACTTACAGTGATGCCAACTACTCCGTATTCACCAAAATATTCTAAAAAATGGCAGAAAACAACAAACTGGGTAGATTTTCGGTTAATTTTGCAACCTTTTTAAAAGGCTCATTAATGCATAACTGTATTGTTTATTGGAATTAAATACATTTGAAGGGCTTCTTCATATAGAAGGACAGTACGAAGATACATCCGGGACAAAAAGCAGAATTCGAACACGCTACCTCCATGCTTTAGCAAAGCATTTGGCCGGCGAAACCGCTAGGCCAAAGTGGCCCCTGCTAGACTGAGATAGGCTAGATAGGCTAACTGGCCTATCATATAAGCCTCTGAATTATTCTGAAGTAGTGGTGAGTAAAAACCCTATAAATCGACTTTACTGACCAAGAATCATACACTAAAAGGTCCGTCAACTTTCTACGCTTTTTGGAAAAAATTCTTCTAGTGGTAACTTTATGCTTTAGTTTATGCTCCACTGTATTACTCTTTTTTTTTATATATAAATTTGATTTAGCTTTATTTTCCACACTACTACTAATGATTCGAAAGCTTATATGAAAAGCCACTTTGATTCAACTCCCTCGTGCTGAAGCTTTTATAATGTTGGCAAATTTACCAAAAATTCGGTAAGCTTTAGTTTTTAATTGTCTACCTCTCATTAAAATATTTTGTAAAAAGTGTAGTAGTTGGCAGCCCCACACTAAAAGTTTACCTCCCGAAAATATTTACCAGCTGTCCGGAGCACGTTGACATCGCTGTACTAATAGTCTTTCTTCGAACTAAGTTGAGAAAAAACTGGAACAAAGTGGCCTTATATACGAACTTTTGAATCATTTATATGTAGCAAAGATGGGCATTTGTCATACAGAATAATGAATACAGATTTATTCATAAGTCAGAATTATTTTGTATAAAGAATAAATCCTTCATTATTTTCAGTCGTTATTCTTTATACATTAGTCAAGAATAAGTGAATAATTTCACAGCTCAACAGAAATACGAACGGAAAACTATAAATGACTACGATTATGATGACTACAAATAAAAAGTACAAAGTAATAAACTACTTGCAATAATTTTTATCATTTTAAGTTATAAGTAACGATTTCAGATAAAAAAGGGATTATGATTACCTGTAATCACAACAAGACGCGATAACTGGTATATGGTTTTATTTTATGCTATCAATGTAATCAATATGCACGATTATAAGCATTCATTTTTACCAGCAATCATAATCTAACGATTACAAGTAATCTCGAATACGAATAATTGTAAAAATAGTTACTGCAAGAATACATAAATACGTTGAACATACATACACACTTAACTACGCTGTATGTTTATGCTTAAATATACGAACGAGCACTGTATATTAATGCTTGCATGAATAAGTTGAATGTTTACATACTCTATAATTACATAGTATATCCGTACTTACGTACATATGTACAAATGTATGTACTATGTATAAATTATGTGTACATGTAATATGTTAGTATGCACGTATGCACATGTACATACAATATATGCAAGTATGTGTAACCAAACATATGTATGTGTTTATAGATGCACATACAGTGTACGTATGTACACTGTATGTATATGTGTGAGTGTAAATGTGCGTGAAATGTATATGTGTGTAGCTAAAAATATATGTACATACGTAAATATACGTACGTAAATGTGTACAAGTAACAAGGGATATATATAATACGTATGTTCACACAATGTACTAAAGTATACACTATGTAATATATACGTTATATATTATATATATGTATGTATAATATATACGTTAGTTAGTTCATACAACGTACCTCGATACATATGTACAGACGCACATAAAAGAGTTGGGCATTGATTACAATAATCGATTACAGACAGTTAAAGCTGCGCAGTCAAATGCTTGTAATCAGGGTTACTATTTTTGATATATGTATTCATGTATACACATTATATGTGTTTACAATTATACATACACTGGGTAAACATATATTGTACATACATTTGACATACTAACATTGTTCACATGTACCTACATACATTTCATAGGCACTAATTGTAATTATGTGCATATATATATTAGACATACATGGTTTATACATATGTGCATACAGGTGTGTCCAATGTTTGTATATAAGTAAAAAATATGTATATATAAATGTATTGCAATGCGATCATATTTACAATGCGATATACGACTTTCGTAAGTTATCTAAATTTCAAAACTTTAATTATTTCGGCCACTAATAACGATTCAAGTAATTTAAATGACTAAATCAAACGATATTTAAAATCAAATATCAGTTTTAATTGTTCTATATCATTGTTATATATTTGAATAAAAAAAAATTTCAAGTATTTTTATAAAACTTAATGTATAGTTCAGAGAAATGTTTACATGACAAAAAAGCGTTTAATTTTCTAAGTTGAAATTATGTTTAGGAATTTAAAATAAGATTATCGTTTGCCTTAAAAATTAGTCATGACTAATGATTTATTCAGTAATCATTATTCTAAATTTTGCATAAATTTGCATAATGAATGATGAATAATGACTAAATTTGCTATAATACACTTTGGGGTCTCCCTGGCTGAGCAGTATGTTAAGCGTGCTAAGCGTCGTTGTGCTAAGCGTGGAGGTAGCGGGTTGTAACTTCGTGCTATCCTTCTCTTCTCTTTCCTGCTGAGATGCCAGCTGCTCCGCTTTCTGCCAAAGTTTTATTAAATTGGTAGCTAAGTCAGGCATGCCTATTGCTCAGATTTCTGTAAAGGTTTTAATATATTAGTAGCTAAGTCAGGTGTGCCTGTTGCTCAGATTTCCGTAAAGGTTTTAATAAATTGGTAGCTAAGTCAGACATGCCTATTGCTCAGATTTCTGTAAAGGTTTTAATAAATTGGTAGCTAAGTCAGACATGCCTATTGCTCAGATTTTTGTAAACGTTTTAATAAAATGGTAGCTAGATACATAGTAAAACTTCTAGAGTTAGGATAATTACGTCTACTTTTAATATTGTAACCATGAGATTAATATAATGAAGTTGCATCTCATACAGTACTTTGAATTTTTGATATGTAGTGGTATAAAAAATACTCAACATGAAAAATACTGAATTAAAAATAACTCCTAAATTTCGTTACCACTAGAAAACATTTTTTTACAGAGCGCAGCAAGTTTGCATCCCTGCATTCGGGGAAAGACTTTCATAATTATAAATAGAAAAATGTTGATATGTTGAACAAAGGGGGGGGGGGGAATCTGCAAATAACACAAAAGTGATTGGAATTTGTATCTTATTTAATCTACCAAATATGTTTCTGAATTTTAGGGCTTTTGAATAGTATTGAAAAGATTTAATAAGAAAATCTTACTTTTTTTTTGGAAACTGTTCTGGAATATTCTAGAAAGGTGAATTGCAGAACATAGACTTATTTATAGTTTCTTGAAGATGAAGCTAAATCTTGCATTAAATTTGAGTTTATCTCTATAGTATGGTTAATTTAATTACCAATCCAATAAAAATGAAATTTATTTAAAGATAATGTTTTGTTGCAATCATAATTAGCTAAATAATTAATACTTATTTATTAGTGACACAATTGAAAGTTTGAGAGTTATTTATTGTTTTTAGAAGATGAAGCGATGTCTTGCATTAAATTTGAAGTTATCTCTTTAGTATGGTTTATTTAATTACCCATTCAATAATAATGGAATTCATTTAAAAACAATGTTTTGCTGCAATCATAATTAGTGAAAGAATTGAGCAGTAAATATTAAACTAGATTACGATTTTCAAGAGAGTATTAATTTTTCAAACAAGCTATTAGCAAGAAATTACTCCTATTGAGATTTAATAAGTAATGACATTTAAATACTAAGAATAGAAACTTTAAATGCGAAGTAAAATCTTAAATATGTTCTTAAAAAGTATTTTAATTTATATATTTTAATATTTTATTTAATATAATATTTTTTTAAATCGTAATGTTTATTAAAGTTTTATTTGTAATTTCGAAAAAAATTTTCTGAAGTTTTATTATTTTGCTAAGTTAAGCTTTTCCCCCTGAAGTGCTTGGGCGTGTTTGAAAATCCTTTGGATTTATGATCATACAAATTAGCCTATTTTTAATAATAATATATATATATATATATATATATATATATATATATATATATATATATATATATATATATATATATATATATGTATATATAGTATAACTGTACTAGTATAACTAGTAAAATTTAAAAAATTTGTCTTCTAATGAATAACTGTGCTAGTTAAAGTTTAGAAAAAAAATATAATAAAAGAAAAACATTTGTCAGAGGAATGCAAGTTCTGCTTCAATTAGAGATATTTTTGTTTCTTAATATAAATAAATTTTTTTAAGCACCCTTTAAATCTAGTAAGGCGCTTATTTAAAAAATTAAACAGTGCAGAGGAGCAGCATTTTTAAGTATTTAAGTGTATAAAAGAGCCGTTTTTAAAAATTTGAATTTTGCAATGAATTTTTTTTTTACAAATTAAAATATTAAAATTTTGCTATGCAGTTTTTCTTTTATAAATTTGAATTTTATGAATGGGTCCCTAGAAAAGATATTGATGCATAATATTTTCGTTGAAAATCAACTTATCTTTCAGTACATCGTGGCTTAAAATCCAGTTATTTGGCCAAACCTTTCATCAATTTACAATTTAATTTCCATGCCAATGATAATCATAGCAAATGCAGTAAAAAATTCTAACGATAATTAAAAAAAGCCACTAGAAAACTAAATAATTTTGTTCGTTATATGCACTTTAGTAAAGTCTTTATAGTGGTACTTCATTTTATTAGTCTACTTGTATTAAGTATTAGTATACTTACAATTACTCTTAAATTATACTCTAGAGGGCTCGCCTTCTAATAAGGGGAACTGGGTTCGAATCCCAGCGATAACTGGTCGATTCGAATTTCACATCCAGCTTGCATCGACCACTGTGCTCATGTAAAAAAATATCCCCAGTGGTAGACAGATCTTGGGTTAGAGTCCCCTTACCATCAGGCTACCGTGGGAGGTTTTCGTGGTTTTCCTCTCCATGTAACGCAAATGCGCGTTAGCTCCATCAAAAAGTCCTACACGAAGTCAAATTACTTCCAAAACTTGATCTAGAAGTTTTCCCTTGTCTTCTGGATTGGGCTTCAAAATTACAAGGCTACGGAGTTGAACGTTAGTAGTCGTAATCCCCAAAATTGGGTCTTCTGTTCAACGGCGGTTATAAAAAAAATAAAATACAGCGAATTAAGCCGTGGTATCTTAGGGGATAGATCGCTTGCCTCCCAATGAAGGGAACCGGGTTTGAATCCCAGCGATGGCCAGTTGATTTGAATTCCGCACACAACTCACAATTACCATAATGCTAAAATAAATTATCTTCTGTGGTAGACGGATTATGGGTTAGATTCCCTTTGCGTCAGGCAAACCGTGAGATATTTTCGTGGTTTTCCTCACCATGTAACGTAAATGCAGGATAGTTCCATCACAAAGTCTTCCACGATATCATAAATTTTCCAATACTTTATCCAGAAACTCCCTTTTTATCTGGATTAGGTTCAAAATTACATGGGTATGGAGTTGACCATTGATAGCCGTAAACTCAAATTTGTGTCGACTGTTCGAATATGTTTACGAAATAAAATAAAATCCAGCAACTTTTCATGAATCGTTCTTTTTTTTTTTTTTGTGGAGATTTTACTTCTGACTCTAGTGGATCCCAATTAAAATACTAGACTCTTTTAAAATTTGTTACCTGAACTAAAAAAAATTCAAAATGTTCGTTTATTTTTTCATTTTTATTTATTTTCTGTTAAACAAAAAAAAAAAAAAAAAAAGAAAAAAAAAGAAATATCAAATAAGAGAGCGGGTCGTAAAAGGCAGCTGGATTGGAAAATTGCCTCTTTTCCGATGTTTCTATACCGTCATACCCAGTAGGCATGCAAAAATGTTGAGATTTTTCGAGTCCTGGTAATGATATAGCAAATGAAAATACAAATGTGTAGAGGAATTCAATTATTTTAATATCTTAAGCGTTTTAAATTTTTATAATGTTAAAACTGCCATCTATTTAAACTATTCGAAAAAAGGTGGTAGGACATTTTCCCTTTAGTGTACATATCAGAAGTACCACATAGTTCTGCCAGATATATTCGTTACTAATATAAATATGCATGTACATGCACATGTGCGTACTCTTTCGCTTTAAGCAAGCACATTACCGTAGTATAAAGAGGTAAATACCCTACCAATTTCTTTTATAAAAGAACCACTTACATTTCTTTAAAAGAAGGCGTGTTTTTTTTTGTGGGCAATACAGTACTGTATACCTAATATTTAACCTCCTCGAGTCATGAATATATTCGCAAGGAATGAGAACTTAAAAAATTAAAAAGCGGTAGCTGAAGTTTGGGCATGGCAAAGTTGACAGACTTATTTTTGCTTTCACTTCAAATCTAACACATCCAATGACATAGAGGGAAAGCAGAGATGCCAAATTGCTCCACTTTGTAGAATAGTATTTTATAGTGGTAGTGATATTTAAGTTACTTTTAGTATAGTATTTTTCATTTTAAGTAATTCCCCCCCCCGCTAAATATAGAAAATTATAATTATCATGTAAAATGCAAGGTTAAAGCAGAGATGCCAACTTGCTCCGCTTTGTAAAATAGCATTTTCCAGTGGTAGCGAAATTTAAGTTACTTTTAGTTTAGTGTTTTTCATTTTAAGTAATATTTTCACCACTAAATATCAAAAATTATAAGTATGATATAAAATGCAACGTTAAAACATCAATCTGCAGGTTATACTATATTAAAAAGTAGGCGTAACTATCTTCCTTCAACGAATTTTTCTATATAATTTGCTACCACTTTATTAAAACTATTCCAGAAAGCGGAGCAGTTGGCATCCCTGGGTAAAAGCATCAATCTACTGGTCACTGTATTAAAAAGTAGGCGTAACTTTCCTTCTTTACCAAATTTTATTACATAATTTGCTACCACTTTATTAAAACTATTCCAGAAAGCACAACAGTTGGCATCCCTGTGAAAGCAAAAATAAGTCTGTCAAATTAGCTATGCCCAAACTCAAGCTACGGCTTTTTATTATTTGCTATCCTGATTCTAATTCCGTGATAATACATTTATCACTTACCTGTCCAGAAAAGGATTAAAATAATTTAGTTACCAGTTAGATTTTTTACCCTGATTGTCATCACCCTGAAAATGCATATATGATTCGCCCGTTCTAAGAGGTTAATGTTTGTAAAAACTTGATGAACAAATAAATAATTTGATAACTCTTGTTCTTTACCGCTATAAATTTTTCTGAAGACTCGTTTTTAAGATTTCGGACATTTTATTGATATTTGCTTTTTTAAGTGTTTTTATATAATTCTAAAAACAATTCTAAAAAAATTGAAAAAAGAAAATTATCTGAAATAATTGAACCACCCCAATTTTTCCGAGAACAATAAATACATAAAAAAAAAGTTTTACATTAATATTAATTTTCAAGTCCAACCATTTTGTTCTTTTTATTGAAAAAAATAGGCTTGTTCAATTATTCCCAAGGAAATTTACTTATTCTTATAGGTAATTGGAACATGCCGAATCCCGGAATCTAATTCATTTTCCAGTTCCTAGCATTAAAAATTACTTCTTTCAAACAATTGTGGTCACGTATATTTACGTGACGTTTTGTAGACTTTCTAAATAAAATGAAACCTAGACTTATGTGGCATACAAAATAATTCGAAAACCCAGAAAATCTGCATCAGCAACTGTTTAATGGTATAAATGTGGAATTAGGGAGACGGAAAGATCTGAAATCGTTATCTTTCATCACAGTTTAAACGATTCTATGTACTGTTTAATAACAAGGTTCTTGCATGATGTTTTATAGGTAATTTCCGGTTAGAATATGCATCTCCGGGTTGCAGAGTATTCTAAAAGACGAAAAAGTATTTTGAATTTGTAACATTTAAGCCTGAATAATTTTTATTGTCTAGGCGGAATGAAAAGTTTCTGAGAAATGAAAAAATATTGGATTTAATTACAATTCTTTAAAAGCAAAATATTTATTGCTAAAGATTTCAAGAAAACGAGTTTAAAATAAACTGTATAAAAGAAACGTACATTTTGATAAAAAACATGTTACTGAAAAATATTTCATTTTCAGTATGCTTTTCGGTAGTTTTTAATCTTTTTTATTTAAAAGAAAAAGTTATGTTTGAAAAATTATTGTTAAAATATATTTGCAAAATTGGCTGTGATTTTTATTATTTATTAAGTAGTTGTGGAACTAATTTATTTATTTAATTTGGTTTAAAAATATAATAAGGTTCTCACTGGCCTCAAAAATTTTAAAACTTAAACGTTAATAGGGTGAAACCATTCATTCATCCCCAGATCCTAATTTTGATATGCACCAGAGAACGAACAATCTCACACTTAGTACCCCAATAGGTATTGATTTGTTATGGGAACTTGGAAGACTTTGTAACCCGATACATTTAACGTTCACCGGTCAATATTTACTACACGGGTAGTTTTCAAACGGCGGGAATCGAGCTCACGACCTCTCGAAAATGGATCCAACGACATACCAATCAGGCTGTTCAGACTCTCTATAAATAATAATTAAACTTAGCAACTTTCTTGTGCATATTTCTTTTAGTTTATTATTAACCACTTGGGGACGGGTGATTCATAAAAGCATTCGTACAAAATCAGAATCAGGATGTAAATAAATAAAAAAACGGTAGCTTAAACGTAGGCGTTGCTAATTTGACAGACTTACTTTGCTTTGACTTTATTGTTAGTGCAATGATATACAGAGATGCCAACTTGCTCCGGGCAGCAAATATATATTTTAAAGTGGTAGTTTATCCATTGTGATTCTTGGTTTAATAAATTCAATTTAGTAGATTTTTATAAACCACTATTTCTAAATAATTTGTTGGCTTATATAATTCACCACTTTATCGTACTTATGTCATGCTATATCTTTTAAAAACCAAGCAAAAATAGTCAAATATTTGCAAAATTTATTTTGTAGGTATTTACCGTTTTTTTATTTATTTTGGCGTGGTCGGAGCAGTTGGCATCTCTGCATATATATAATCAATGTTAGTTCAAAGTACAACTAAATAATTTTATTTTGAACTAAGTAATGGTGAATTAAATAAAGCAACTAATTATAACCCCGCCCTCAAATAAGCTGCTGAAGAATTACTTTGACTACCAGTTTTATCTTTTTACCCTGGTTGATACGATTTTAGGCTGTCACGTATTTGTGACTGTCGGTGCGAAAAGGTTGATGGTGATTTACAACAAATCTTTTCGATATGAATAGTTTACAATAATTATTATAATCTTAGTCGCCTGCGACAACTCTGTAATCTCAATCTATAATCACGTTTTTTTTCCTTCAAAACTTATGTTGCAGCTAACATAAAAAAATTACCACTCATTTTAGACATTGATGCGCAATCTTGCTCTTTATAATCCAGACCTACGAACTTCTAATCTTACTTAGAATATATTTTTCTAAGGGTCATGAAAGACTTTTAGAAGTGCAATTGTAGATCAAATTAATCTCTCATAGTTTCTATGGCTTATACTCATTTACATTATTTTAACTTGCTCTTAGATATAAGATCGATTTATTTGCATTTAGTGGTCGGCAAAATCATATTAAATTATGTTTATAAATCCAAGAACTAAAAAGATGTTTATAAGATCCACTACCACTTTAAATATAAAAATGAAATGCTACAGTAAAGCCGTAGCTGTTGGCAGCTATGCATCAATTTAAGATAAGAAGCCCATAATTAATAATTTAATAAAATAGAAAATTCCTTGAAAAATAATTAAATATTTAAAAAAAATCTTTGAGACAGGTAAATTAAAAAAAAACACGATTATCCAGATAGGGTAATGATTAAACTACACTATATAATGATTCAAAGAAAAAAAAAAGCACCTGTTAGTACCTAGTTCCAGTTAGTCACGTGATTTTGAAGAACCTTCTTCCTGAAGTATCTAAAGGAACTTCGAATCCCAAGAAAGAGTATAAAGGGTAAACAACAAGAACAATTACTATTGCTTTCCTTTCCTTTCTCGCTGGAAAGTAAGACAGCCTGGACCCTAATGTGTTCTATGTCTTAAGAGCCCTCTTGTATAAATCAGAAGAACATGCGGCCCAAGACACATAACCTGGTGATCAATACGACAAAATGGACTTCCCATCTTCTAAGGATATTTTTTTTATTTTACGTTTTTTTTTCTTCTTCAACAACTAGACTTGAAATTGCTCTCCTATGTTCATTTGAGGCTAGCAATTACTTCCACAGCTCTCTTTTTTTGAGGTTAGAAATTATGTCTGAAAGTGGTTAGATAATTCAGGAAAAGTACTTAACGCTAAATTTCTGGAAGGTAGACGTTAAAGGATTTTCTCCAATCAAATGAAATTTTTCTTATAAGTCACTGAGGAACTGTGGAAAAATGTCATTGCAAAATTTCATCTTAACACACTCTTAATTGACAGCATGATAATAGGGCAGTTATTTTTTTTAAACAAATTAATTGAAAAATTGCATTGATAAAATACTCTTGCCAGATTGCATCTTAAAACACTATTGGTAACGAAATTTAAATTAGTTTTTGCTTAGTATTTTTCATGGTATTTTGCCACCATTCATATAAAAAATTTAAAATTTCGTATGAAATGCAACTTTATTGTGTTTATCTCGTGGTTACACGAGAGATGCCAACTGCTCCGGATGCGCCAAAAAAAAAAAAAACTAAAAATATGGTGAATAACTACAAAGTAAATTTTGCAAATATTTGCCTATTTTTGCTTGATTTTTTTAAAGGTAAGTAGTACTATAAAGTGGTGAATTATATAAGTCTACGAATTATTTAGAAATAGTGGTGGATAAAAATCTACTAATTTGAATTTATTAAACCAAGAATCAAAATTAATAAACTACCACCTTAAAATATATATTTGCTGTCCGGAGCAATTTGACATCTCTGGGTTACTCTAATAAAAAGTGGGCGTAATTATTCTTATTCTACAAGTTTTACTATTAAATTCTCCACCAATTTATTAAAAATTTTGCTAAAAGTGGAGCATTTAGTATCCCTGATATATATATATATATATATATATATATATATATATATATATATATATATAGATAGATAGATTTCAGCCTTAATCTTATTGAAAAGCTCCTGCTCAATAGGTTAATGGGGTCTATTATTTTGATACAACCACTTAATTTAAATGTAAATAAATTTCCAATTTTAGCATATACAATGTACTCACAAGATACAATGAATTTATTTCGATGAATCAAGAATTAAATCCATACATTCTTTAAATAAATAATTAAATGTACAAATAATAATATTTGGCGAAGACTACAGTTGACAAATTCCAACCGGTGACAAATCGTTCCGTTTCAGGTCTTCACATGTGGGTTAACACTGATTTCCGAACTTCAGAACATTAATTGAGACTAATTGTAGCGACTAGTTGACACGCTTTAATGATCCCGGATCTGAGAACGAAAGGATACCAATCCTTTTAACTTGAACTAGAGTAGAAAAAAGTGTCCACTTTTGTTGGTGGACAGACTTCCCTAACTGTCCGAAAGATGGTAACAATAAAATTGTCAGCGAGATTAAGTTCTTCTATGATACTTATTCCACAGAATCTTTCAATCAGGGTCTGAATTAAGGGATCTGCCTCTTCCTTTCTTCGAGGTATCCACTTGATTATTAGAACAGTTTCTAACAATGAAAGGAAGTCCCAGAGAATCGATCACGGCATCGAAAAAAAATGGAGTTTTCTATTCTTTACCATTGATTGCCCAGGTAACCTGGGTACGTGCCCCGCAGGCCTTTGTGTGGCAGTTCCTCTTTTACACAATCGCAATCCGAGGAGACGAGGTACGTTCTGGAATTGATACAAACCTTACTAAAAAGATTTTTTTCCCCTTTCATTTTTGACTTTGCTTGGAGAATTGGAAAGAGTAAGAGAAAGCGATGGAAGTGTCACTTTAAATGGGAATACCAGATCTCTGTAAAGTTTGTTACTTTATGAATTTTTTTTTAAAAAAATAACCAAAGCCAAATTCTCAAAAGCTGACTGAAAATTGTGTATGGAATTGCAAAAATGTCTACTGGATTTTTTTATTATCATATAACTCTCTGAAATGCGGTTAAATATTTTCTTGGTAAGAAGAAATTCTGTTTTGAATTATATACTATATACATATGAAGTCATATACAGTCAAATCCCGCTATAGTGAATGTTGTTTATAGTGAACTCCCGGATATAGTGAACGAAATGTTCTCTCGCGTACCTTGCTATACACATATAATATTATTTTTTGTGAATATAGTGAACCAAAAGAAAAGAGGAAATCGGTTATTATGAACTTTTTTCTGTCTTCATCTGATTTCTTTTCTTCATATTTGTTGGAAATTTCAACGCAAATTATTATACCAATTTTTAAAACCATCTATTGAGTGGAATGTAGCCATAAGCATTTTTTCTTGTTTGCTTCTTCTATCTCAGTTTCCCATCCCTAAATAAAGGTAATCCCTAAATTGTTTGCACGTAAGAGTAATAAAAATTAAAAGTTAACGCATTTTTGTTACTAAATATTGTTTTTTTTATTTCATTTTTGTATTTCTTTTTGTAGGTCATTTATTTAAATAATGTGTAATGAAAGGACACAGTTCGGAAAAAATAGTTAAAATTGTTTGCAGTACGGATATAGTGAACTCCTGGTAATAATGAACCAAAATTTCTGTCCCTTGAAGGTTCAAAATAATTGGGACTGTATATTACTGGATCAATATTTACGAAAAAAATAAAACAAAAAAATATTTTTGTATCAACTAACTATTGTTCATTCAAAATAATAATAAAGAATAAAACTAATTTACAAATTCAGAAAAAGGCAAAAGAAGTAAGTAACATTTAAAATAATGAATCAAAATAGAAAAAGGCTTAAAGAAGCCTAACCCAAATTTGTTTTTATTTTAATTTATAAAGTCAGAAAAACAATTTTACTCAGAAAACAAAATACAAAAATATAAAGATTTAAGATATGTGTGTTAGCAGGACGGCACTTCATCAGGGGACACACTGCCCGCTAACACACAGAACCCTTTCAGTTGTCAGTGGTGAAACCAAAAACAGACTGTGCCCCGACACTCCATAATAGAAAATCGAATAAGAAGAAGCAATTAGAAAAATTGACATGTAAATGAGAAGAAAAATAAATGAGAAATAATCATAAAGTAAGTCTAAATAATGGCTAAAAGTACACAAACTAAGACATAATACAAAAACTAAGACGCCCACAAAAAAGAAAAATATATAAAGATAAAGTTGCAGTTAGAATAGTCACATCAAAATAAAATATAAATTGCTAAATCATTAAGAAAACTTTAGAAATAAATCAAGTGCTGATCCCTTTTTTGAAAAACTTGAAAAAATGAAACAGAAAAACATTCAATGAGTAAAAATTTTAAAGAGGTGCTGCCATCTATATGCTTCAGGAACAAAAAAACCTAACTTTCACTCACAAGTTCAAAATGTAGAGAAAACATGGAAAAATTACAGAACAATGAAAAAAGGGGGATATATATATATATATATATATATATATATATATATATATATATATATATATATATATATATATATATATATATATATATATATATATATATATATATATATATATACAGAGAGAGAGAGAGAGAGCTCAAACATGTGCATTATTCATTTTTCCTAATCAACTTCATTATAAAATTATAAAAAAAGCAAACCAATCACAAAATGCTTCGATTCCACATTGTCTGTAGCTCAAAATAATGGCTTTTAAAAATCAAGTGCAAGCTGTATGAAAAAATATCTACTGCATCTAAATATATAAGCAACTTTTATATTAGAATAAGTTTTATTAAATTAAAATGGAATTGAGGAATAAGTTATTGCTTATTTAAGTTGGAATTGACATGTAAATGAGAAGAAAAATAAATGAGAAATAATCATAAAGTAAGTCTAAATAATGGGGGGTCTTTTACAGGGATGCCAACTGCACTGCTTTCTGCAAAAGTTCTAATAAATTGGTATCGAATTAAATAATAAAACTTAGATTTGAATAAGGATAACTACACCCACTGTTTAAAAGAGTCAACACAAGATAACTGCAATAAAGATGCATTTCCTACGTATGATTCCTTGAATTTTTGGTAAGTATGTGGTGGAAAAATACCTAAAATGAAAAATATTAAAACGAAAATAATTTAAATTTCATTACCACTAGAAACTAATTTTTAACAAAACGGACAAAGTAGGCTTCTCTGCTTTTAGATTATGATCTTGGTGATTTCAACAGAAGTGCTTCCGAGTACAGCAACATTTTTCATTACTTAGTTTTTTCTGAAAAGGAAAATAGAAATACATATAATATAGCTGCTGTATTTAAAAATTCTTGTTGAAGAATTTTTGTAGTGGAAGCCATACAAAAATTAAATTTAATCTATATTGAAATCAGGAATAATTTTCCACCGAACCCCTTCTAGAAAATGCTGTCGAAAAAAAAAAATTAAAAAAACAAAAGAAAAAAACAAACATGAGAAGCGCTTTAGGCAAATGGACAAAAACACATTATGATTTATTTGGATCCATTAATTTACTCCATAAAAAAAAGAACAATTTTCAAAAGAGAAGTCTAAAAAACGGGATCAATTGCTTCGTCCATTTTCTTAAACACAGATAATGAACTGTGTCCATTTTGTAAAACATGTATGTTTAACTATGTGCATTTTTTTAAACAGGCATTTTGAACTATGTCCATTTTTCAAAAAGTCATTTTGAGCTGTGTCCATTTTATTAAACACGCATTTTGATTTATGTTCAAAGTAAAAAGTTCTCCGATTTCCTTTTTTTAAAAGATAAAATGCGATAACTAATTTGTTTTATTCATAACATTAATTTTATGAAATTTAGACGTTTGTACAACACCTCCTATAACTGAAAGCCTCCACACGGTTTTTTATAGGTAGTCCGATCTGACCACTGTAGAGGATATCCACTTCCCGACCGAATTATTTAATAGAAAATCTAGTTAAAATAAGAAAGTGGTAGCAAATATATGACTAAAAATGTTTTTTATTTATGAATATTATTGGTTTGCCTCATTCATTTGTCAACCACTACAGATTCAATTCTCAAATATATATGATAAATTTCTCTCAATTACTTTTATAAAAGGTTTTGGGTTCATGCGCACAACTGGTTCACTTTTTAAATAGTCTGTGCGGACTATTTATAAAAGACCGTGTGGAGGCTTTTTGAGGTAGGAGGTGATGTTTTGTATCGTCAGCTATAATGCATTATTAACGAGAATTTCTTCATACGGACTTCAAATAACTTGAATACAGGTTTTTTAAAAAACACTAAATGGGATAATTGAAACAAAAGAATGTGTCGACATCTTTGGCTAAGAAAAAATGTCTATCAATTTATTTAATTTTCACGTCATTGGAAAATTACATTTATAGTATAGTATTTTACATTATATCATATTACATTATATAATAAATATATATAGATAGATGTGAATTTGCTCAAGACTGCAGATAAATGTTTTTGAGTTGTATTATTTTAATGAACGATTCTTGATTTTGTAAATTCGATTAATAAGGTTTCTACTCACAACTACTTCTAAATAATTCAAAGGTTTATGTGAAACACCACTTTCATAACGGCCAACTTTTAATCTTTTAGAGAATGATTTTCCCCAGTGGTAGTAAAATGGAATTTGAATAACAATTTTAGGCAGAAGCATATGCTGTATTTTGAAAATGCTTTTTTTTTCTTTTCTTTTTGAAATGCTCTTACCACGATAATATTACAATTATTATATATGCTTAATTTTTGTAAAAGTAGTGGTGGTCTTAAATACAATAAATTAAGTTTATAAATGCAAGAAATGTATAGAAAGCATACATTTTGCTACCACTTTAAATATAGAAATAAAATTTTACGCTAAATGCGTAAAAGTTGGCAGGTATGCACTTTGGTATAGCAACCATGGGTGAAAGCCCTTATATAGCAAGACGGAAAAGAGAAAAACCTGGTACGTATGGCATTTCATTCCAGCATTTTTTTCGAAAAAAATAAAATATCTGTAACTATCAAGATTTCTTTTAAAATTTTAGCATATATATAAAACTGCTTCTTTTCGAAGATAAAGTAGATATCGTTGAATAATTTAAAAAAAGAATGGGTAAGCTCCTCCCCAAAACTAGCTATAACTGAAAAGATTTCACTACCAGCCTTTCCTATTTTCCGTCTCGCTATCACCCCTGACAGCAACAGAGATGCTAACTTGCTCCGGACAGCGAATAAGTATTTTCGAGCATTAGTTTATTAATTGTGATTCTTGAGTAAATAAACTCAATTTATTAGGTTTTTGTCCACCACTGTTTTTAAATAATTCGAAGGCTTATAGAGTTCGCTACTTTTAATGATTAAGTCATGCTAAACCTTTTAAAAAATAAGCAAAATTAGTCAAATATTTGCCAATGGTAGTTTGTATTAATTTATCGTTTATTAAATTATTTTGGCTTGTCCGGAGCAGTTGCATACCTGCCAAATTTTGCGTAAAATTTTATTTCTATATTTAAAGTGGTAGTAAAATGTATGCTTTCTATATATTCTTTGCATTTATAATCTTTTAGACCACCACTATTTTTAAAAAAAATGAAGCATATATATTAATATATATATAATACTATCATGGCAGTTCGCATAAGCATTTTCAAATTACAACGTATGTTTCTGCTTAAAATCGTAATTAAAATTCTATTTTACTGCCACTGGGGGAAAATCATCCTGGAAAGAATTAAAAGTTCGCAGGCATGCAGAGTTGGCAAAACTAAACCGAAAATCTAAACATTTTATTTTATATATATATATATATATATATATATATATATATATATATATATATATATATATACATATATATATATATATATATATATATATATATATATATACATATATATATATATATATATACTCCCCATTTTTACGTAATTTTTCCACCACTACAAATCAACAGTTCAAAGTATCAAATGGAATGCAACTTTATTGTAGTTTTCTCCCCTTTACAATTACGTCAACATGTATTATTAGATCCAATACTCAGATGTTTACTTTGTTTACCTACTACTCATATGTCATATTTATACTAATTATGTTAACTCATGTATTAATCCTACAAAAAGAGGGTTCACATCTACGTTAACATGTGTTATTAGAATTAATGCTTACGTATTATTTACTATGTACTAATTGATTTAAAATATTGTCATTGTTGTAATAATTTCAACATATTTCTTATCAAGCAAATGTGCTTGACCTATTTAAATAGCTACCATAATGTTGCTAAACTTAAAATATTTTTAACACAAAGTATCTAAAGTACATGATGTACGGGATAGGTGCCACTGCGAGGCCCAGGTCATCGCCTCCTATAACTGAAAGCCTCCACATGGTTTTTTTTATAGGTAATCCGATCAGACCACTGTGAAGGATATCCTCTTTCCGAACGAGTCCTTATATCAAAATCTAGTTAAAATAAGAAAGTGGTAACAAATATATGACTAAAAATTTTCTTTCTTCATGAATATTATTGGTTTGCCTCATTCACTTGTCAACCACTACAGATTCAATTCTCAAATATATATGATAAATTTCTCCCAAGTACTTTTATAAAAGGTTTTGGGTTCATGCGCACAACTGACTCACTTTTTAAATAGTCTGCGCGGACTACTTTTAAAAGACCGTGTGGAGGCTTTCTGATGTAGGAGGTGATGCCCAGGTGCCCAGTTTTTGTTAAATAAAGGAAGAAAGTAGTTTTCTCCCCATTTATCATACCAACTGTCCGGTTAATGCCGCTTCGTGGCAGCGCACCGTGATCTACGTTTTTTCCAACGTTACAAAGTAGTTTTCTCTTGGTTCCTTTTTTAATGAGAAGGCGTAATTATCCTTATTCTACATATTTTCCAATCTAATTCTTATATATTGGAGCTTTTTTAGGAGCCGGGCAAATAGCCGATACAATTTCATGGAAATTAAATATTTGCCTTACCAATCTTTATTGGTTTTGAAAAGAGAAATGGTTTCCAAATTGTATATCCAATGTGCAATCGGTATCGAAACGGTTAAAGAAACTTTGTGATTAACTTTAATTATTTATAACATAGTTCTTAACTTTTCATTCAGGACTGCTAGAACTCTTACAGTTGTCTTCAAATTTTCCATGAACTTTAAAAAAAAAAAAAAAAAAAAAAAACAGGCGTAATTCAATTTATTTTTTTTTACAATTTATTTTAGATATGCAAAATAATTATTACAACTCAAATATATATATTAAAAAATATATTTCTATTTCAATCAAAAGTTATGTCAATTCAATTTTTTTTAAAAAAACAAAATGATATTTAATACTAAAAAATATCATTTTAGTTAAACCACAAGGGCCTACTCTGATACATCAACAGAAAATAATATAGATGTTTTCATCTGTTAGCAAACAGAGGAATATGTTTACTATGGGCAAAATTATTGCCAAAAAAATCAATAGAGAAATGAATCAAATCCCACAAAAATGAGTTGATGATAAGTATCGATTCATTACTCCGACAATGACAATGATTTCATATCCCCTATTTGGCCTAGATTTCATCATACTACCACCTTGTCTTGCAACTTTATCTCTAATCTTACTGACTTCATTGATAAATGACGCCAAGATCCCATCCCCAAGATTGTTCTTCAATTTCATCATTCTGTTGCTGGAAAGGTGACTTATTTCAGCAATTTGTTGGTGAAACGAAATCGGTATTTTTTTAGAGGGAGATTTGCAAAAATTTGTGCATAAAATATTCTGAAATATTTAAATATTTGTAACATGCATAGAAAAAGCTCAATTGGAATGATTTTTACCATATTTTTACCATTTCTGTTTAATAATTTATATTCCCAAATGATATAAAATCACCTTTTTAATGATATAAGATTAAACAATAAGGCCGATCATTTCATTTTGAATTTTCTAATTATATATATATATTCTTTGTTCTTGCTTCGAGTTCTCTCAAAATATGTAGGTTATATGATAGTAATATTAAAAAAAAAAAATTGCCTTATAAAGAAAATCCTTAAAAAGTGTGAAGTATTTCACATCGTAAAATCAAAATTTTTAAGCTTATTTAAAAAAGTGTAATTAATTAATTTAGTTAATAAAGATTATAATTAAAAGTATATAAGTATATAAAAATTTTTGTCATTAAATTATTTATTGACAGTTGAAGAAAAAAAAAAATTAAAAAGTTCCTTCCTCTGAAAAACGGACACTAATATATATTTTATCTAACACTCAATATTGAAGGTTTTGTACTTGGGTCAGTTTCAATCACATATCAGAAAATTATGGAAAATGTTATAATGTTTGACATAAATTAATTATTTTTAAGCAAACTTAGCGCTTGAATAAAAACGAAAAGTCCAATTCGAATTAATAATTTATTTAAATTATTAATTATTCTTTATTCAGCAAATATTTTTTTAAAAATACAATTATAGAAATACTTATTATTTTGAAATCTCATATATTAATAGATTTGGGCAATTCTTTTGTCTTTTCAACGCATTTCTAAATTATTTCTAAAAAATAAAACATGTAAGCTATTTTTTTTCATGTAAGATAGTTCTATATTTAAAAATATTTTTTTTTTAAAATGGAAAGGACGATTCGAGTAATAATTTAATTAATAATAGTAAATTTGTTTTGTATATTCGTCTTAAATAATTATTGACGTAATGTTGAGCTTCATCACTGAGATATTTTTTTTTTCTTTTGTTGGTCTTAAGAAAAAGTGAATAGTAGAGAACAAAATTAATTTATTGCGATTGTAATTGCTATAAAAACCCAGAAATTTGGTATATGGTTAAATGAACACCTAAACTAAAAGATGTAACATTTCCATGTGATATAGCATTAGCTTTTGTTGTTCTTACTAATCTCCCGCTTGGTCAGTTGGAGTCTTTTTGTATTGGCTTTTGAAGATTCTTATTCATTTGGAATTTGTAGTATATGCCACACACCAACGAGAAGCGTAGAAAAAGCATCTTTGTACGTTCAACAACTTTGATTGCTTATAAGCAATAAAAAGATGAGCTATACTTAGTTTTTAAGCTCTTCGTTGATTTGTGAGTTCTGGTTTTTAAAACCCAGAGAAAAACGTGCAAGTCTATTTGACAAATGACTGGAAGTTGCACGTGTTATTATTTTTTTTTTTGAGAGAAAGGAGGATTACCTTCTAGATTTATAAAGAATTATGAATTGATGTCTGACATCATTAGGTGTACCTTTTTCTTAGAGATTACAGCTCTCTATTAATAGCATGCAAAATACTTGGATATCTCTAGCAATTACATCAAAATATAACCATGTATATACTGTCTAAATATAATAGGATCACTTTCAAATAATTAATGCTCGACCACATAAAGTAGTTATTACAAGAAAAGTAAAATTAAGGAAAAAGTGCGCGTACACATTTGAGGGCTAGAAGTGTAAAACGACCTAATTCCAAAAAAGAAAATTTTTCGAACACTCGCATCTGATACTTCGGACGCTTCACTTCTTAGGTTCGTATTCAACAGCCCCTTGCATATATTTATATATATGGGTGATTCAAACGAAACATGACAATTCGGACCAAAAAATTTCTTCAAATTTAAAGTCTTCGAAATAATCTAAATTTTTTTTTGTATACTTCAAACTCACACTTATTAATACCCTAGAGTCAGCAGTGTAGTTTATTGACATTTGCTCGAGAAAAAAAATAATATAGAAATTCACCAAATCTTGAATGACAGGAAAAGGACATATTAGCTTATAAATTTGAAAAAACAGTCATTTTAAGCTATTAGTAAGTAACAAAACCTAGGCCTTTATGTTAGGTGGACCATGAATTGCCTAAACTAATTATTTTATCCACTGTAGAAAGAATCAAAAATGTTTTTGTTGCTGATATGTACAGAATAAAATTGTGCGTAGTAATCTATCATTATATTAAAAAAAAAACTTTCATTACATTCAGTCATATAACAATCTTACATAAACTTGATAATAGGTTAATATTTGCTTTACATTCAATAGTTTAAAAAAATTTCTGGTAACTGTTTCAATGTCATGTCATTCATAAACCAGGAAAATGACAGCCAGGATAATGACAAATTCGCTATTTTATAGCATATAACTTTACATTAATTTAATATTTTGGCCTAAGACGGTTATATTCTATTAAAAAAACAACAGGATTTCTTAAAATAACTCAGATAAATCTATGTAGTTTATGTTATTTATGATTTCAAGAAGCCAGGAAAATGACAATATACCTACTCAACTTGAAAAAATTTTTGAAATAGATTTTGAACCAGAAAATTGGTTCTTTGTTCATGTAACAAGACTTGTTCATATAGGAGGGTATCTAATCAATCTATTAACATAAGATATTGATTGCTAGTTCTAACTATTTTGGTTATAAACCACTAAATAAAAGTAGCCAGGAAAATGACGGATTTTCTTGGGACAAACAAATTCTTGACATCAAAAATTATTTTAAACGAATATTTGTAAATAATACTCTCTGCGTTTATTCTAGAAATGCTTATAACGGTTGAGATAAAAAAAAATTAGATATTGAAAAATTTATGGACAGTTCTGAAACTAGTTATTATTGGAAACATTGTTTGGGACATGCCAGGAAAATGACATATTGAAGTTCAATTAAATTTTTTAACTATACAAAACAGTCATTGCTAGTGCAGAGTCATTTTAAAATGTTAACAGCGATGCTATTTATTATTTTTTAAAAAAAAAAGTTATTAGATCTTGGAGCAGCGGACAGTGAATTGTCATATTTCGTGAGAATCACCCATATATATATATATATATATATATATATATATATATATATATATATAATAACAATTGAGGCAAACAAAACTTATTTAACTTCGCCAGTGCTTTGAATATTTACGCAGCTATTGCGAGTCCTACATGTTTGTTAAAATTGTTTAAAAGTAATGGTGGTTAAAATCATTGTAAATAACTTTTTATATAAAAATTAGTATTAATTCATAACATTTGCTACCACTTATGTATTCAAGGAAAACCATCAGTTAAAGCAACTGAATTTGATGAGTTCATTAAGCTTTATCATTAATTATAATAAAAGTTGTCAAGATTATTCACTCAAGACATTATGTATATATGACACAGAGTGACCCCGAATTTTACTGTTTTTGTATATCTAAAACAGTGCATTTTTCAATGTTAAGAAAAAGCCTCCTATCAGATCTTAATATTAACTTTTAATGTTGTAATTGGACCAGGTATTATATTACGGGGTACTAGTGTACCCTACCAAATGAAATAATTATAGATCTCATAGGGGGTACACAGCGTGGGTTACCCTATACATTTCTCCCCTCTCCGTATTCAGCAAATTTTATCTTACCTTACACCAGGTATATTCCAACTTCTTAACGACGTGAAATTGTAGCATGTGGGAAAACCGTTTTATGACACACCCATTCTTTTTACAAAGAGTTTTGCTTAAATTTTTCAAAATTAATAGCTGTGTTTGATCTGAAGCAGAGGAATCTATTGGGTATCAAAACTATACATGCAGTTATGGCATCACATCCTACATCAAAAAGCCTCCACACGGCCTTTTATAAGTAGTCCGCGCAGACTGTTTAAGAAGTGAACCAGTTGTGCGCATCAACCCAAAACCTTTTGTAAAAGTAATTGAGAGAAATTTATCATATATATTTGAGAATTGAATCTGTAGTGGTTGACAAGTGAATAAGGCAAACCAATAATATTCATAAATAAAAAAATTTTTTAGTCATATAATTGCTACCACTTTCTTATTTCAACTAGATTTTGTATTAGATGACTCGTTCGGAAAATTGATATCCTTCACAGTGGTCTGATCGGACTACCTATAAAAAACAGTGTGGTGGTTTTCAGTTATAGGAGGCGTTGGTTATGGCCGCGAGGATCAGAATTGAATAAAATGCATCAACCAGTACGTAACTCTTGCTGCACAACAGTTACAGAAAAGCCAACTTGCTCTGAAAAGCGAATACATATTTTCAAGTGGTATTTTATTTATTGTGGTTCTTGATTTAATAAATTTAATTTCGTAGATTTTTTCCACCACTATTTCTAAACAATTCGTAGGATTATATAATTCATCACTTTTTCTCGGATATGTCATAAATGCCAAAACAAGATCCTTAGAAAAATATCCAGTGCAAGATGGTTCATACGAAATACCAATATACATGCAGACCTCAAAATACCAACTCTATCACAACATATATACAAGCTAAACGCAGATCTTTTCGATAAAGCCATAGAATGTAAAACAGCAAATTTTAATGAAGTCTTTAAATTTGAAAATTATATCAAAGATAAAAACTACAGACCAATAGCTGCACATTTCACCTCCGACGCCTCATATCATAACTATCAAAACAAATAATTTCATCAACCTTTCTGAAAATAACTTTTCCTCATGTTGATACAGTTCTGAACAACTCCAAAATCAAACAAACACAGTTTAGAGCAAGCTGCTTATTTTATTTTTGATTCCTTTTTAGTTATTCAAGCAAAGTGTTTGAAACATTCATAAAAGCAATTCCACTGCCTGCTTACCTCAATGCTCAACCAAAACTGTGTTAAAATTCCAGATGAATGGGATATTTTGACCCTTTCGCCCCGGATGGGACATGTGCTGTCCCAGTCTGGTAAATTTTTGATATAACAACTGGGACAATATATGTCCCAGTTACTGAAAAATATCAAGGACAGAAAATAACGCCCACTTTGGTCTCCAAACCGATTTTAAGGCCGTCTCATCGTTCTGAATCCATAAATTTCTCACGTCAATCGTTCCAGATCTAATCTTTTCTTTCTTTATTTATACAAATTGGGCACCTAGGCCGCGCAGAAGGCCCCTATATCATGAAGTAAAAAAAAGTTAAAATAAAAGACAGTTTGAGTTTAGCAGTCTATGGGGTGGCTGTTACTGGGAGACAAGCACCTTGCTTGCATAACTGAAAGAAAATGAAAATAATAAGAGCAACTTGCTGTTAAACTGTGGATGGCTGTGGTTTGATTGTCAACGTGAAGTAACATAAGTCAGGATTTCAGTATTGGTAAAGTGTTTGATGCTTTGGATTATTGATGTAGACTATAGATGCTGGAATTGATGACTATTACTTATGCTGATAGTTGTTGTATGAGGAGTCGGAGGTGAAATGAGCGGCTATTGGTCTTAGTTTTTCGTCTTTTTTATAGTTCTCGAAGTTAAAAATCTGATTGAAGTTGGCTGTGCTGCATTTTATGGCTTTATCGTAGAAGTCTGCATTTAATTTATATATATATATTCGGATAGAAACGGAATTTTGATATCTTTATGGATATTTGAATTACGTATGAACCATCTGGCACGAGTGATTTTTCTGAGTCCAGATCTAATCAAGCAAGCGACAACGTGCTACGGTCAGCGAATAAATATTTTCGAGTGGTAGTTTATTAATTGTGATTTTTGATTTAATAAATTCAATTCATTAGGTTTTCAGCCGCCACTATTTCTAAATAATTCGAAGACTTATTTGAAGGCTGGTTCCTCTGATGTAGGGTCGAAATGAGTTAAAATAGAATTTCCCCTCATATCAAGATAAGACAGCTTGCTTATATTAGTGAGTCTTCTGAAACTGAAGTCGTTTCACCCAATCACAATGATTTGTTTGGTTATGAAGTTGAGCTCCAGAACCACGTTGCCTAATATAATCATCAAAATTTTAAGTAAAATGTCAATAAAAATGAGTTATTGACTCTAGAATTCCGGCCGGGACATACCCTGTCCCGGGATTTAGATGCTTACGGCGGGACATATGCTGTCCCATCAATGAAGCTTGTGAAACAATTGTTATTGATGGTACGCTGTTATGGGGACGTTTATGCGTCTCCAAGACCTTCAACCTTTTAGGCATAAAAGTTATTTAATCTAATAATCGCGTGGAGGAGAAATAACTGATCCCGGCAATGGGGCGCACTCGGTCTGATTTTTAGCCATATTGAAAGGGTTAAGTTACACACACAGAAACGTACTGTCTTTGAATAAACAAAGCTTTTTTTTTCAAGGGATTCCGATTTTTAACCCCCAAAATAAAAGGATATAGCCACAATTTGGGAAATATGGCCCACATTGTTTGGACAGGAGAGGGCTTCACAGTTTGGATCCCTTAATGATTATTTTACCTTCTGCTTATTTCGCTTTATCTCGAAAACTCAAAGAAAAAATTGAAAAACTTTTTGTCATAATTATAAAACTCGTTAATCAAAGATTATTCCATGCAAAAAATAAATTTTGTTAAATATTTATTATTTTATTAAATAATATTCACAAAGGTTTTGAAGTGTCGGGTATAAAATTTTTACATCCTTTTAAAATATCTAATTTTACATAGCAAAATACAAAATTTGTTCGATACCAAACGATTTCGCTCAAATTTTATATTTTGATATTAGAAATTAGATTCTTTAAAATGATGTAAAAAATTTTATACCTCGCAATTCCAAATATTTTCGTCGATTATTACATTAAAAAAAGTAATAATTTGTTAAAAAAATTTTTTTTGCATGGAATTATCTTTGGAGAAATGAATTTTATAATTGTGAACAAAAGTTTTCCAATTCACTTAAAAAATACAAGGTGAAATACACAAAAATTAAAACTAACTGTAAGAGGCTCAAACTTTGGATCGCTCTCCTGGACAAGCTATGGAGAGTTCCAAAGAGTCAAATATCCGAATCTGTTGAAAAAATGATATGTTTATTCAAATAAAGTACGTTTTTGTGTCTGATACCGTAACTCAAAATATCGTCTGCACTCATTAATTAGTAAATTTGAGGTCACCCCTTGAGCCGATAGTATAGAGTCCTAGAACGTGAAAATCCGATCTTGAGATCAAAAGGTAATCTGGGAGGTCAGCTTTTTTTTATCGCACTCTGCATCTGATGTCCATTTATGGTAAATGCTCTATAAAAAGAACTTTTGTATTCATTCCTTGTATAATGGGACGTTTCTCTCGGGGACCGTATTTTCCGGTAAACCTAATATATCACCTAACTTAGAAATCATAATCTACTATCGCTGCTTCTAATGTGTTTCATTTTTAAAATTTTCAATCAAAATTTGCAGCATCGAAAAAATTAAGAGTGGTATTTTAAAACAGTTTAAGTCACTAATTTTGCTACGACTTAAAACATATGAGTGAAATTGCTAAATGTCGTAAAAAGTTGGCGCTGATTTAGAATTCTTTGATTAGCCCTGTTTAGTTGAAAGCGGCTTGTATTTATATAAAATACGAGCCAGTTAATGAAGCATTACGGATTGATGTTCTATTCCGAATGCACAATCATATCTTTTTCACTCATTTCCAAGAACTATTTAGCTATTCAACCACTCGCTAAGAAGAACTTTAAAACACAAAGTGACCATCTACTGAGAATGCAGAAATAAGTTTTTTTTTACTCATTTCGGAATTGGGAATCAGAAATCCGAATTCATAGACAAAAAGTATGTTTATTCAGAGAAAGTAGGTTTTTGTGTCTTATTTCGTAACCTAAAGTATCGCATGTAGTAATTAATTGGCATATATCAGGTCGACCCCTTGAACCATTATGAGTGAGTCCTAGAACGTGAATATAAGATCATTGGATCAAATGTTATTCAGGGGGATCCGTTTTTTTTTCTTTGGCACCACGATGAATGCAGTTACTATACTCTCCATGGATGCAGTTATATAAACTTGAATATGAGAACTCTTTTGTTACAAAAGAAAAAATATTCTTTTATAAAGACTGATAGACGTTCAAAAAAATAAATGAAAATTAAAAAAAAATTTTAGATTCGATAGACCTTCATAAGCTTTTAAAAATTGACTACTAGGAAAAAGGGCATGGCGAGAAAACTAAAATAATAGGAATTCCATTTTCAAATTTTTTTGTAGTCTATCTGGACCTTGTACATGTCTCCCTGAGTTTAAAGTCTCTTTACATTTTTTTTATAAAATTTCGATAATTTTCGAAGACTTCCGAAGTGATTTTCTTTTTTGTTTAAAAATAACGTGTCCAATTGTTTTGTCATCCCAAGTAAAAATTTTTGATGGTTTTCCATTGATGGGCCAACATAATCTTGATGATAACCATCAATAATGCCATCATGGACTGTAATATTTTTGAAAGTAAATATCATAAGTAACCATTACCACTGTACGAATTTGGACTGATTTATGATGGCCCAACATAAGAGTAGCAACTTATTTTTATGGTTTTTCATTGCGGAAACATCATAAAATTCCGTCATAGTATCATAGAAATCAAATGTTGGAACGATCATGAACAATCACCATTCAAATGTAGGAATTTGGACTGATTTATGATGGTCCAACATTAAAAAAAACCCAAATTGTTTTGAATTGGTATATTCCTGAGGATCAACAAGAATTCCCATTAAACTATCATGAAATTGTATAGTTGGTAATTGTATAGTTGGAAATTGTATAACCATCATAAACCATCACGGATCATCATGGATTGGTTGATCCATGAGAGTCAAACTTCTCTTGATGGTTAACCATTATAGTATTAAGCTAGCATTTTCCATTACGGAATGATGGAATTTGGTTCGCATATCAAAACCATGAACACATAATGAAAAGTGTTGGATGATGGTGACTATCAAATGATGTCGGACCATCATAAATCGCACTAAAACCAACATAAACCATTTTGATTTGGATTAGTAGTGACATTTTAAAGTTAGGTTGATATTGAGAATCTCACTGCTTACAAAATGATGCTTAGAAAGTCTGGAAAAGCATTTTCTTAACTCTTATGCCCGAATCCATTACCTCCTACATCAGAAAGCCTCCACACGGTTTTTCATAAGTAGTCAACGCAGACTATTTAAAAAGTGAAACGGTTGTGCGCATGGAACCCATAATTTATTCTAAAGTTGACTGAGAGAAATGTATCATGTATATTTGAGAATTGAATCTGTAATAGTAGGCAAAGGGAATGAGATAAACCAATCATATTCATAAATTAAACAAATTTTTAGAAATATATTTGCTACCACTCTCTTATTTTTACTAGATATTCAATTAAAGGGCTCTTTCATAAACTGGTTTACCTTCATAGTGGTCTGATCGGACTACCTATAAAAAACCTTGTGGAGGCTTTCAGTTATAGGAGGCGTTGCCGAATCACGATTGTGGTCGATTCTTGTAGCTTTTTGCCGGTGTCATAAGTAAGAGCACCCTTCATTCAGATTGTTTTAGACATATTTTATTAACATTAGATGCCTGAGTATGCTTATTTTTGCAACAATATTTTATTTAGTAATTTTGAGTATCATTATTATTTCTGAGAATACTTTATTATATATTTAAAATATTTTATACAGTAAAACAAAAAGCATGGGTTAAACTAACGCCTCCTATAACTGAAAGCCTCCACACGGTTTTTTATGGGTAGTCCGATCAGACCACTGTGAAGGATATCCACTTTCTGAATGAGTCATTTAATACAAAATCTAGTTAAAATAAGAAAGTGGTAGCAAATATATGACTAAAAATTTGTTTTATTTATGAATATTATTGGTTTGCCTTATTCACTTGTCAACCACTACAGATTCAATTCTTAAATATATATGATAAATTTCTCTCAACTATTTTCATAAAAGGTTTTGGGTTCATGCGCACAACTGGTTCACTTTTTAAATAGTCTGCGCGGACTACTTATAAAAGACTGTGTGGAGGATTTTTCAGGGCTCGAAAAGCCGCCCGACCTCGGCGGTCAAAAATTCCCCGCGGACAACAAATTTCTCGAATCCGACGTTCGTGCGGATGGCCATTTTCCAGTTAAAGTTCATGATACATTTTCAATTTTTATTATCTTACATGAGTCTATCGCCTCACTTCTATAATGACCCTCTAATCTAGAAATACAGCAACATACTGCGCTTGGTGGAATTTCTCTGTCTGGGAGTACTGCAGCGATTGAAAGGAACTTTTCAGTAATGAACTTACAAAAAAACACATTACGTATTGGTCTTAACAAGAAGCGTTAAACGCAATTATGAACATCACCTAAATGGAAAACCCCTTTTAGATTTCTGAGCACAAACCTCTGTAAATCATTAGATTGATTGTGGAACTGGCAAACGTCATATTTGATTCATTTAAAAAACGCAGTACCCTCAGATAAATTGACATTCCAGATAACTTTACCTTTGTCATTTAAATTATTTCATATAAGAAATAAATTATTTCATAAAATAAATACTAGGTTACTATTAGTAACCTAGTATTTCTTTTATAACTGTATAATGTTATCCTAGTATTTGTAATCCTAATAACTACTAATTCATTGTGCAATTTGTATGATAAATGTTTGTAATAAATAAGAGAAAATTATATTTTTATTTATTTAGAAGTGACGGGTTAGTTTAAAAGGAGGACGGGCACATTGTTGGACAAGCCGTCCTCGGGGACGGTTAAAATTTCCGAGTATTTTCGAGCCCTGGGCTTTTTGATGTAGAAGGTGATGGTTAAACCAATGCCTCTTATATCTGAAAGCATCCACACGGTTTCTTATAAGTAGTCCGACCTGACCACTATGAAGGTAAACCAGTTTACGATACAACAATTTAATAGAAAATCTAGTAAAAAGAAGAAAGTGGTAGCAAATATAAGTCAAAATTAGATTAATTTATGAATATGATAGGTTTGTCTTATTTACTTGTCAACTACTACAGATTCAATTCTCAAATATATATGATACAGTTCTCTCAATCACTTTTACAAAAGGTTTTGGGTTCATGCGCACAACTGGTTCACTTCTTAAATAGTCTGCGCAGACTACTTATAAAAAGCCGTGTGGAGGCTTTATGGCGTATTAGGTAATGCATATTAATATAATGCATGGGTGTCAAAAAAAGTAAGGATACTTTTAAAATACCAGTTTAAATTTTTAGAATAATTTGAGACCTTTCACAACATTCCCTCTAACAATTGAAATTTTTGCGAAATATTTTCTCCAGTGATAGACCAGTAAAAGAGACATTATGAATGTATTTTAAAAGTAGACAGTATAGTATTTTTATGAAAGTAGATTGTATTTAGTAAACTTTATCAGAATATGGCTGTTTGTATATTTGACCATATATATGTTTGTTTAAATTATTTATGTACAGTCTAAGGCCCCATTTCTTTAATTACAATTTATTATTAAATTAGTACATTACCTTTATTACACAATAGAATATTTTCTGAAACTACGGAAAATCCACAGTAGTAGGAGAGTATACAGGGTTGCAAGTGGGACTAAAAAGATAACGGTGGCACCTAATAGAGTGTAAATTGTATTAAAATTAGCTTCTTTTTTCAAGAAAATTGTTTACAGTTCACTATTGAAAGGATGCAAAGGAATGCGTTTGTTTTTAATATAAATAACTTGAAATGAAAAGCATAGTATTAATTACGGTTGAATCAGTAAAGAGATAATAGATAACGAAAAAAAAAAATTGGATTTCTACCACTTTTTACATTTTTGGTCGCCTGAGGCATTCCTGAGTATATTTTTCACAAAGTATGCAACAGGAAAGTAAAAATGTAAAAACTGGTAGAAACTTAATTTATTTTTTATTCATTTGTTTACCTGTATATTTTATATTAAATTTTTATTCTTAAATCAATCAACTGTAACTACCACTATGACTTACATTTCAAATTATTCATATTTAAAGCATTCCATATTGTTCCGTCGCCTTCCATAGAAAATTGAAGGGGATATTGAAATTACCAAGCTTAACCACTTTGCGACGGGAAATTATTATATGCATTCTCGGGGTGATGTCAATCACTTTAAAAACCATGAAACTGGTAACCGAGTTATTTTTATAGGAATTTATTTGTCGGCGGGGTAATAGTAGTTTTCTTTATTTAATTCACCAAGACTTAGTTCAAATTAAAATTGTATAACTACACTTTTAACCAACATAGATTGGATGTATTAGATTTATAGTAAAAGCAAAAATAAGGATTTCGAATTAGCCATGCCCAAACCTAAGCTACCGCTTTTCATTTTTTTTTCATCCCTTTTCTGATTCCATACGAATATATTTATAAATCGCCCGTCCTGAAAAGGTTAACAAAGTTTTGAATTTTAAGGAAACCACTTTTTACATTTTCAGCCATCCGTGGCAACCCTGTGTTACCCAAAGCGAACTACTGTGATGAGAATGCAACATTTTGTAGTAATACATGATGAACCATTTTGAACAAAAGTAGTAGGTTATTTAGGCTTAAGCCAGTTAGATATTTTTTAGGGTTGGCTTCTACTTCTGGTGTGGTCTAAAATACTGTCATAACATAATTTTATATCAAAATGTAAAAATCTTTGTTATTTACATATTAAGATTATCACAGTGTCTTGTTCCGTCAAAGTAAATTTAAAGACAAAAATAATTGTAATTCAATGTGTTGTGGAAGAACTGGATCTCAATATATTAGGTAAAATATTTGGTGGATTTCTCAGAAATTTTTCACAGGTGTTTTCTGTTAAATACGAATGAACCTGCCAATTTTCACGCCGTTTAAAACAGTTTTTTAGTAGTAATTATTGAAGTAATAAATTATTGAAGTGGTATTGTAGACTTTCACTTAATTCACTTTTATTATCACTTAAAACACATGAAGGTAACCAGTCGTTCTAAGATATGTATGTTTAAACTATTTAAATGTAAAGGTAGTTAGAATTATATTAAGACAAATTTGTTAAAACAAGAATCAAGCGTGAATACGAAACTTTGCTACCAAATTAAATATTAAACAATGTCTTCTATAAAATCCGGACAGGTTGCCAGGTGTGCAATTGATTTCAAAACAAATCCAAATACTGTAAAGTGCACTTTTATATGAAATATAAACCATAAAACTAAAACAATTTAATCGGTAGTAACTGAGGCGAGATTGCGCAGGCAACACCTCCTATATCTGAGAGCTTCCGCACGGTTTCTAACAGGTAGTCCGATCAGACCTCTATGAAGGTAAACCAGTTTTTAAATGAGCCGTTTAAGAGAAAATCTAGTAAAATTAAGAAAGTGGTAGCAAATGTTCCTCTTAAAATTTGTTTAATTTATTAACATGATTGGTTTGTCTTAATTAATTGTCAACCACCACAAATTCAATTCTCAATTAAATAAGATAAATTTCTCCCAATTACTTCATAAAAAGAATTTGGGCTCATGCTCGCGGCTGGCTCACTTTTTAAACTTTTTTAACTGTACAGACTACTTATAAAAACAGACCGGGTTCGAATCCCGGTTTTGGCTGGTCGATACGAATTCTGCATCCGGCTTGCACCGACCAAAGTTGCTGACGTAAAATATCCTCAGTGGTTTTCCCATCTCTGTAACGCAACTGAGGCTCAGTTTCATCACAAAGTCCTCCACAAACGCAAACTTCTCCCAATACTTAACCAAGAAGTTCCGTTGTCTTTTGGATTGGGTTCAAATTTACAAGGCTACAGAGCAGAACATTACCCAAAAAATTTGGTCAACTGCTCAACGACGGTTTTAAAATAAAATTGGTAGAAACTGGTTTTCGCCTTAGAGAATAATCACTTTAAGTGTGAAATTCAAATAGCAAAAACAATCAAAATGTTTTAATTGCCACTCAAGGATTATTTAATTTAAGATATTTCCGAAATCGCAGCGTATTGAAAATGCTTCTCGTTGCTTTTACGCATTTTCTAAAAATGCTTTGCATATAATCCTACCAAAAAAAAAAAAAAAAAAAAAAAACTGAAAGATGTTATTTTTTTTCAAGAAAAATATATTCTCAAAACTGTAAACTCGTACGAGAGTTACTTAGGAAAAGGAACTAATTGGCTTATACTCTCAACGTTTCAAATAAGTGTCGCTGGAAAACGTCTGTGCAACTTTAACTACTTCCCTAAACTTTTCAGATATTCCCTGTGAGTAGAAACAAAACAAAAGCCACGCAGCGCTTATAAATCTAAATTTTCCCCCCTCTCAGAACGCTAGCTCAACCACCGAGCAATTTTATATCACTAAACTTTCCTCCCTATTTTTTCCACGCACACAAATAATACAAAAAGTTTTTGCTCCTTTTATCTAAATTTCTACGGAGTAACTCACAAAGCACGTTTTGCTCAGGTAAGAAACATCGATCTTGTGGTTTACTCCCTAGCCACGAGGTGGAGCTCTTTTACAAAGTCCGGAATACAGGGAAAAGTAGGGAGTTTTCGGGAATTGGAGAGGGGAAGAGGGAATCGGACAATCTACCAAAGCAAAATTTCTGCTTCACTAAAACACGCGCCTTGCTTTGAAGAGGAAAACTCGCATCGTTTAGACCGCCCACTATGTTGCACATGTCTTTAGTTTTGGTAGCTACATTGACTATGGGTGAGTTTTTAAATTAATTACTAAGCAATAAAAGTGCATTAATTTAATTAAAAAAAACTATAAAATTTTTTTTATTTATATATTTAAAAAATAAAGTTCCCGATTTTTATTTCTATTTATTACGAAATTTTTAAGTTGGTTAATAGTAAATATATAAAATTTCATATTATATATTAAAAAATTAAAATTCTCAATTTTTATTTTTATTTCCATTAATTACGAAATTTTTAAGTAGTTAAATAATAAACATCTAAAATTTTATATTACTTTTTTTTATTTCTTTCTATTTACTAAAATTATAAGAAAATATTTTTTTTTTGATTTATTATTATTAATAATAATTTTATTTTTTTGTTACACACAAATCAGTATGAAACTACAGAGATATTAAAATTACTTTATTGGTAATTTATATTTATATAAACAACATATAATTTGTGTCATGAAGGTTTAAACTTTTGTTTCATACTTCACTCGCTGCTTTAATTATTTTCGTTGCAAAATTCACAGAATATTGAATAGGATTTTTTTTTTTTTTTTTTTTTTTTTTTTGTATTTAGCTGTTTATAAATATGTATTAGCATTCATAGAAAAGTATATATGTTAAACAAGAAATAAGATGCGCTTGCTCCTTGAAAATTCAAGTAAAAAAAAAATAAAAAAAATAAAAAAAAACCAATGAAAGACAAAAATAATGATAAAAAAATTACATTTAATTTTGTATGCAAACACCACAATGTTTCCAGAATCGCCAAGACAATACATCAAGGAACGGCAACTATTAATCAGAAAATTTAATTCTGAAAGGAAATCTATTGTTTTAATAAGATATTGATTTCAATTATATTTTTTTTAGATTGAATGTACCCTGGAGAATTAAAAAAGGGGAAAAAATATGGGGCTTTCGGAAATTTCACGTCGATTTTTTATAGGTTGGGATTTTAAATTTCCGCCAAGAATATTCAAGTAGTAGCAAAATTTACACTATAAAATATCTTTCTTGTTTTTTAAAAATGGATCATTAAATTAAAAACTTTTCTACAAACTACGAAGTTAAACAAGAAATAAGATGCGCTTGCTCCTTGAAAATTCAAAAAAAAAAAATAAATAAATAAATAAAAGAAAATAAAAAATAAAAAAAATAAAAAATCTATGAAAGACAAAAATAATTATAAAAAAATTACATTTAATTTTGTATGTGAACGCCACAATGTCTCTAGAATCACCAAGACAATACATCAAGGAACGGCAACTATTAATCAGAATATTTAATTCTGAAAGGAAATCTATTCTTTTATTCAGATATTGATGTCAATTATTATTTTTTTAGATTGACTGTACCCTGGAGAATTAAAAAAGGGAGAAAAAATATGGGGCTTTCGGAAAGTTCATGTCGAATTTTTATAGGTTGGGATTTTAAATTTCCGCCAAGAATATTCAAGTAGTAGCAAAATTTACACTATAAAATATCCTTCTTGTTTTTTAAAAATGGATCATTAAATTAAAAACTTTTCTACAAACTACGAAGTTAAACAAGAAATAAGATGCGCTTGCTCCTTGAAAATTCAAAAAAAAAAAAAATAAATAAATAAAAAAAAATAAAAAATAAAAAAAATAAAAAAACTATGAAAGACAAAAATAATGATAAAAAAATTACATTTAATTTTGTATGTGAACGCCACAATGTCTCTAGAATCACCAAGACAATACATCAAGGAACGGCAACTATTAATCAGAATATTTAATTCTGAAAGGAAATCTATTCTTTTATTAAGATATTGATGTCAATTATTATTTTTTTAGATTGACTGTACCCTGGAGAATTAAAAAAGGGAGAAAAAATATGGGGCTTTCGGAAAGTTCACGGCGAATTTTTATAGGTTGGGATTTTAAATTTCCGCCAAGAATATTCAAGTAGTAGCAAAATTTACACTATAAAATATCTTTCTTGTTTTTTAAAAATGGATCATTAAATTAAAAACTTTTCTACAAACTACGAAGTTAAACAAGAAATAAGATGCGCTTGCTCCTTGAAAATTAAAAAAAAAAATAAATAAATAAATGAAAAAAAAAATAAAAAATAAAAAAAAATAAAAAAACTATGAAAGACAAAAATAATGATAAAAAAATTACATTTAATTTTGTATGTGAACGCCACAATGTCTCTAGAATCACCAAGACAATACATCAAGGAACGGCAACTATTAATCAGAATATTTAATTCTGAAAGGAAATCTATTCTTTTATTAAGATATTGATGTCAATTATTATTTTTTTTAGATTGACTGTACCCTGGAGAATTAAAAAAGGGAGAAAAAATATGGGGCTTTCGGAAAGTTCAAGTCGAATTTTTATAGGTTGGGATTTTAAATTTCCGCCAAGAATATTCAAGTAGTAGCAAAATTTACACTATAAAATATCTTTCTTGTTTTTTAAAAATGGATCATTAAATTAAAAACTTTTCTACAAACTACGAAGTTAAACAAGAAATAAGATGCGCTTGCTCCTTGAAAATTCAAAAAAAAAAAAATAAATAAATAAATAAAAAATAATAAAAAATAAAAAAACTATGAAAGACAAAAATAATGATAAAAAAATTACATTTAATTTTGTATGTGAACGCCACAATGTCTCTAGAATCACCAAGACAATACATCAAGGAACGGCAACTATTAATCAGAATATTTAATTCTGAAAGGAAATCTATTCTTTTATTAAGATATTGATGTCAATTATTATTTTTTTTAGATTGACTGTACCCTGGAGAATTAAAAAAGGGAGAAAAAATATGGGGCTTTCGGAAAGTTCATGTCGAATTTTTATAGGTTGGGATTTTAAATTTCCGCCAAGAATATTCAAGTAGTAGCAAAATTTACACTATAAAATATCTTTCTTGTTTTTTAAAAATGGATCATTAAATTAAAAACTTTTCTACAAACTACGAAGTTAAACAAGAAATAAGATGCGCTTGCTCCTTGAAAATTCAAAAAAAAAAAAAAATAAATAAATAAAAAATAATAAAAAATAAAAAAACTATGAAAGACAAAAATTATGATAAAAAAATTACATTTAATTTTGTATGTGAACGCCACAATGTCTCTAGAATCACCAAGACAATACATCAAGGAACGGCAACTATTAATCAGAATATTTAATTCTGAAAGGAAATCTATTCTTTTATTAAGATATTGATGTCAATTATTATTTTTTTTAGATTGACTGTACCCTGGAGAATTAAAAAAGGGAGAAAAAATATGGGGCTTTCGGAAAGTTCATGTCGAATTTTTATAGGTTGGGATTTTAAATTTCCGCCAAGAATATTCAAGTAGTAGCAAAATTTACACTATAAAATATCTTTCTTGTTTTTTAAAAATGGATCATTAAATTAAAAACTTTTCTACAAACTACGAAGTTAAACAAGAAATAAGATGCGCTTGCTCCTTGAAAATTAAAAAAAAAAATAAATAAATAAATGAAAAAAAAAATAAAAAATAAAAAAAAATAAAAAAACTATGAAAGACAAAAATAATGATAAAAAAATTACATTTAATTTTGTATGTGAACGCCACAATGTCTCTAGAATCACCAAGACAATACATCAAGGAACGGCAACTATTAATCAGAATATTTAATTCTGAAAGGAAATCTATTCTTTTATTAAGATATTGATGTCAATTATTATTTTTTTTAGATTGACTGTACCCTGGAGAATTAAAAAAGGGAGAAAAAATATGGGGCTTTCGGAAAGTTCAAGTCGAATTTTTATAGGTTGGGATTTTAAATTTCCGCCAAGAATATTCAAGTAGTAGCAAAATTTACACTATAAAATATCTTTCTTGTTTTTTAAAAATGGATCATTAAATTAAAAACTTTTCTACAAACTACGAAGTTAAACAAGAAATAAGATGCGCTTGCTCCTTGAAAATTCAAAAAAAAAAAAAATAAATAAATAAATAAAAAATAATAAAAAATAAAAAAACTATGAAAGACAAAAATAATGATAAAAAAATTACATTTAATTTTGTATGTGAACGCCACAATGTCTCTAGAATCACCAAGACAATACATCAAGGAACGGCAACTATTAATCAGAATATTTAATTCTGAAAGGAAATCTATTCTTTTATTAAGATATTGATGTCAATTATTATTTTTTTTAGATTGACTGTACCCTGGAGAATTAAAAAAGGGAGAAAAAATATGGGGCTTTCGGAAAGTTCATGTCGAATTTTTATAGGTTGGGATTTTAAATTTCCGCCAAGAATATTCAAGTAGTAGCAAAATTTACACTATAAAATATCTTTCTTGTTTTTTAAAAATGGATCATTAAATTAAAAACTTTTCTACAAACTACGAAGTTAAACAAGAAATAAGATGCGCTTGCTCCTTGAAAATTCAAAAAAAAAAAAAAATAAATAAATAAAAAATAATAAAAAATAAAAAAACTATGAAAGACAAAAATTATGATAAAAAAATTACATTTAATTTTGTATGTGAACGCCACAATGTCTCTAGAATCACCAAGACAATACATCAAGGAACGGCAACTATTAATCAGAATATTTAATTCTGAAAGGAAATCTATTCTTTTATTAAGATATTGATGTCAATTATTATTTTTTTTAGATTGACTGTACCCTGGAGAATTAAAAAAGGGAGAAAAAATATGGGGCTTTCGGAAAGTTCATGTCGAATTTTTATAGGTTGGGATTTTAAATTTCCGCCAAGAATATTCAAGTAGTAGCAAAATTTACACTATAAAATATCTTTCTTGTTTTTTAAAAATGGATCATTAAATTAAAAACTTTTCTACAAACTACGAAGTTAAACAAGAAATAAGATGCGCTTGCTCCTTGAAAATTCAAAAAAAAAAAAAAAAATAAATAAATAAATAAAAAATAATAAAAAATAAAAAAACTATGAAAGACAAAAATAATGATAAAAAAATTACATTTAATTTTGTATGTGAACGCCACAATGTCTCTAGAATCACCAAGACAATACATCAAGGAACGGCAACTATTAATCAGAATATTTAATTCTGAAAGGAAATCTATTCTTTTATTAAGATATTGATGTCAATTATTATTTTTTTTAGATTGACTGTACCCTGGAGAATTAAAAAAGGGAGAAAAAATATGGGGCTTTCGGAAAGTTCATGTCGAATTTTTATAGGTTGGGATTTTAAATTTCCGCCAAGAAAATTCAAGTAGTAGCAAAATTTACACTATAAAATATCTTTCTTGTTTTTTAAAAATGGATCATTAAATTAAAAACTTTTCTACAAACTACGAAGTTAAACAAGAAATAAGATGCGCTTGCTCCTTGAAAATTCAAAAAAAAAAAAAAAATAAATAAATAAATAAAAAATAATAAAAAATAAAAAAACTATGAAAGACAAAAATAATGATAAAAAAATTACATTTAATTTTGTATGTGAACGCCACAATGTCTCTAGAATCACCAAGACAATACATCAAGGAACGGCAACTATTAATCAGAATATTTAATTCTGAAAGGAAATCTATTCTTTTATTAAGATATTGATGTCAATTATTATTTTTTTTAGATTGACTGTACCCTGGAGAATTAAAAAAGGGAGAAAAAATATGGGGCTTTCGGAAAGTTCATGTCGAATTTTTATAGGTTGGGATTTTAAATTTCCGCCAAGAATATTCAAGTAGTAGCAAAATTTACACTATAAAATATCTTTCTTGTTTTTTAAAAATGGATCATTAAATTAAAAACTTTTCTACAAACTACAAAGTTAAACAAGAAATAAGATGCGCTTGCTCCTTGAAAATTCAAAAAAAAAAATAAATAAATAAATAAAAAATAATAAAAAATAAAAAAACTATGAAAGACAAAAATAATGATAAAAAAATTACATTTAATTTTGTATGTGAACGCCACAATGTCTCTAGAATCACCAAGACAATACATCAAGGAACGGCAACTATTAATCAGAATATTTAATTCTGAAAGGAAATCTATTCTTTTATTAAGATATTGATGTCAATTATTATTTTTTTTAGATTGACTGTACCCTGGAGAATTAAAAAAGGGAGAAAAAATATGGGGCTTTCGGAAAGTTCATGTCGAATTTTTATAGGTTGGGATTTTAAATTTCCGCCAAGAATATTCAAGTAGTAGCAAAATTAACACTATAAAATATCTTTCTTGTTTTTTAAAAATGGATCATTAAATTAAAAACTTTTCTACAAACTACAAAGTTAAACAAGAAATAAGATGCGCTTGCTCCTTGAAAATTCAAAAAAAAAAATAAATAAATAAATAAAAAATAATAAAAAATAAAAAAACTAAGAAAGACAAAAATAATGATAAAAAAATTACATTTAATTTTGTATGTGAACGCCACAATGTCTCTAGAATCACCAAGACAATACATCAAGGAACGGCAACTATTAATCAGAATATTTAATTCTGAAAGGAAATCTATTCTTTTATTAAGATATTGATGTCAATTATTATTTTTTTTAGATTGACTGTACCCTGGAGAATTAAAAAAGGGAGAAAAAATATGGGGCTTTCGGAAAGTTCATGTCGAATTTTTATAGGTTGGGATTTTAAATTTCCGCCAAGAATATTCAAGTAGTAGCAAAATTTACACTATAAAATATCTTTCTTGTTTTTTAAAAATGGATCATTAAATTAAAAACTTTTCTACAAACTACAAAGTTAAACAAGAAATAAGATGCGCTTGCTCCTTGAAAATTCAAAAAAATAAATAAATAAATAAATAAAAAATAATAAAAAATAAAAAAACTATGAAAGACAAAAATAATGATAAAAAAATTACATTTAATTTTGTATGTGAACGCCACAATGTCTCTAGAATCACCAAGACAATACATCAAGGAACGGCAACTATTAATCAGAATATTTAATTCTGAAAGGAAATCTATTCTTTTATTAAGATATTGATGTCAATTATTATTTTTTTTAGATTGACTGTACCCTGGAGAATTAAAAAAGGGAGAAAAAATATGGGGCTTTCGGAAAGTTCATGTCGAATTTTTATAGGTTGGGATTTTAAATTTCCGCCAAGAATATTCAAGTAGTAGCAAAATTTACACTATAAAATATCTTTCTTGTTTTTTAAAAATGGATCATTAAATTAAAAACTTTTCTACAAACTACGAAGTTAAACAAGAAATAAGATGCGCTTGCTCCTTGAAAATTCAAAAAAAAAAAAAAATAAATAAATAAATAAAAAATAATAAAAAATAAAAAAACTATGAAAGACAAAAATAATGATAAAAAAATTACATTTAATTTTGTATGTGAACGCCACAATGTCTCTAGAATCACCAAGACAATACATCAAGGAACGGCAACTATTAATCAGAATATTTAATTCTGAAAGGAAATCTATTCTTTTATTAAGATATTGATGTCAATTATTATTTTTTTTAGATTGACTGTACCCTGGAGAATTAAAAAAGGGAGAAAAAATATGGGGCTTTCGGAAAGTTCATGTCGAATTTTTATAGGTTGGGATTTTAAATTTCCGCCAAGAATATTCAAGTAGTAGCAAAATTTACACTATAAAATATCTTTCTTGTTTTTTAAAAATGGATCATTAAATTAAAAACTTTTCTACAAACTACAAAGTTAAACAAGAAATAAGATGCGCTTGCTCCTTGAAAATTCAAAAAAAAAAAATAAATAAATAAATAAAAAATAATAAAAAATAAAAAAACTATGAAAGACAAAAATAATGATAAAAAAATTACATTTAATTTTGTATGTGAACGCCACAATGTCTCTAGAATCACCAAGACAATACATCAAGGAACGGCAACTATTAATCAGAATATTTAATTCTGAAAGGAAATCTATTCTTTTATTAAGATATTGATGTCAATTATTATTTTTTTTAGATTGACTGTACCCTGGAGAATTAAAAAAGGGAGAAAAAATATGGGGCTTTCGGAAAGTTCATGTCGAATTTTTATAGGTTGGGATTTTAAATTTCCGCCAAGAATATTCAAGTAGTAGCAAAATTTACACTATAAAATATCTTTCTTGTTTTTTAAAAATGGATCATTAAATTAAAAACTTTTCTACAAACTACGAAGTTAAACAAGAAATAAGATGCGCTTGCTCCTTGAAAATTCAAAAAAAAAAATAAATAAATAAATAAAAAATAATAAAAAATAAAAAAACTATGAAAGACAAAAATAATGATAAAAAAATTACATTTAATTTTGTATGTGAACGCCACAATGTCTCTAGAATCACCAAGACAATACATCAAGGAACGGCAACTATTAATCAGAATATTTAATTCTGAAAGGAAATCTATTCTTTTATTAAGATATTGATGTCAATTATTATTTTTTTTAGATTGACTGTACCCTGGAGAATTAAAAAAGGGAGAAAAAATATGGGGCTTTCGGAAAGTTCATGTCGAATTTTAATAGGTTGAGATTTTAAATTTCCGCCAAGAATATTCAAGTAGTAGCAAAATTTACACTATAAAATATCTTTCTTGTTTTTTAAAAATGGATCATTAAATTAAAATTTTTTCTACAAAATAAGCAGTTAAGAAGTCTGGTATATGATTGATGAATATTACCTAAATTGAAGAGGTTGCAGGAATAGGAAAATTTCAAATTGCTTAAATGAATAGTTTGCAACCACGTTAATTTTATTGACAGAACATTCAGAGCTCAACCTATCAAAATTCCGCATGAACTTTCCAGACGAAAGATTTAAAAAAAAAATTCTTCCCTATACATGGTCATCTACATTTCTGAGCTAAGAAAAAAACTTTTTGAAAGTCTATATTATGTTGAATTACTCATATATAACACAGGAACAGTAAACTTTCGAAACATTAGTTCCTATATAATTACATAAATTTAAGTGAAATTGCTTAAAAAATTTAGATTTCAGTCAGTCCATAATAACAATATATAATATCTAACAATAAGTCAGCTTATAAATCACATCCTTTTTAATACTTTATACTACATAACATTATCATTTTCACTATTAATTCTTCGCTTTTGAAGTCTTAAAAATAAAAATGCTAAAACGGCAACACTTAATTTTAGCTTATGGAACAGATTCGAGTATTTTATTGTATTGCTTGAGCTCTCTTTTTAGGCACATTTCGAGAAATGTATGCCTAAAAAAATACATTTGCGCAGTCAATAACATTGCTTGCACTTTTTTTCTTGACAAAATATAATTTTGAGAATGTTTACATGTGTTGTTTTTTGACAGTTTTATCCGGAGAATTGTTTAACAAACTTTAGTTTTTCTCGCTTAAAAACTACGGGATGAATACGATAAATTAAGGAGCAATTATTTTAAGATCTTTTGGATAAGTTATGAAGTACTGTGTTAAAATATTGCATATTTAACAAATCACACTTTCCGTAATTATTGTCTTACCTACTGATAACTTTTATTTATTTAAGAAAAGATATTCCTTTATAACCCCTACATTGCATAGCCTAGTAATAATAATACGCTGATGTTATGCATATTTTAGCATATTCAGCAATGCAGTTTTAGTAAATTTAGGAATCTCCGTTTTGTAAACAAGAAAAGATGTTGGTAAAATTTTTTTTTTGGAAAACCCCTTATTCCAATACTTGGTAGCTATTTTTTTAAGTTTTTATTCTGTACTTACTATCCACTATAATCAGGGCAGAAAGCTTACAGAGACTCCAACTACTGTGGATTCTCCGTAGTTTCCGAAAATATTTTCCCTAGTGGTTGCAAGGATTACAATTTAATACAGTCGTGGTGGATCAGGGGATGATGTATGTCAAAATGATGTAAAAAATTGTATACCTTACAATTCAAAATTTTCCCTTCTATTATTAAATTAAAAAAAAGTAATAAATAGTTACTAAAATTTATTTTTTGCAGGAATAAATTTTGGATAAACAATTTTTATAATTGTGAGCAGAAATTTTTTCAATTTGCTTACAAATTTCTCGAGATAAGGCAAAGTAGACAAAAAAGTAAAACTAACATTAAGAGGTCCAAACTTTGTATCCTTACCAAGATTGCGGTCACCCCCTATATTTTAGGAGTGAAAAATCCAAATTCGTTGAAAAAATGATATGTTATATCACATAAAGTAAATTTTTGTGTTTGATATTGTAACTCAAAATATCGTCTGCACTAATTAATTATTAAATTTGAGGTCACCCCTTGAGCCGAGAGGATTGAGTCCTAGAACGTGAAAATCTGATCATGAGGTAACAAGTTAAACATGGAGGTCCGCTTTTCTTCGGAGCGCTCTACATCTGATGTGCATTTAAGGGCAAATTCCTATAAAAAAAAAAATAAAAAAAAAAAAAAAAAACTTTTGTATTCATTCCTTGTACAATGGGGCGTTTCGTTCGCGAACAGTATTTTCTGGTAAACCTAATATATCACCTAACTTAGAAATCATAATCTACTATCGCTTTTGCTAATGTGTTTCATTTTTACCATTTTCAATCAAAATTTGCAGCACCAAAAAAAAAAAAAAAAAAAATTAGAGTGGTATTTTAAAGCAGTTTAAGCATCACCTCTTACATCAAAAAGCCTCCACACGGTCTTTTATAAGTAGTCCGCGCCGACTATTTAAAAAGTGAACTAGTTGTGCGCATGAACCCAAAACCTTTTATAAAAGTAATTGAGAGAAATTTATCATATATATTTGAGAATTGAATCTGTAGTGGTTGACATGTGAATAAGGCAAACCGATAATATTCATAAATAAAACAAATTTTTAGTCATATATTTGCTACCACATTCTTATTTCAACTAGATTTTGTATTAACTGACTCGTTCAGAAAGTGGATATCCTTCACAGTGGTCTGATCGGACTACCTATAAAAAACCGTGAGGAGGCTTTCAGTTATAGGAGGCGTTGGTTTAAGTCACTAATTTTGCTACCACTTAAAATTTATGAGTGAAATTGCTAAATGTCGGAAAAGTTGGCACTGTCTTGGTCTTTTAATTATCGATAGGGGTAATTGAAAGCAGCTTGTATTTGGAAAAAATACGAGTTAGTTAAAGAAGCATCACAAATTTATGTTCGATTGGGACCATTTTTCACAGATTTCGGCTACTTCCCTATACTTTGGGAGTAAAAAATCTGAATCCGTTGAAAAAATGCTATGTTTATTAAGAGAAAGTACGTTTTTTCGGTTTGATAACGTAGCTTAAAAATTTGTCTTTACTAATAGTTAGAGTATTTCAGATCAATTCCTCGAACAATTAAGATTGAGCCTTAGAATGTGAAAATTCGATCATTAAATAAAAAGTTATTCAGGGTGGTCCGATTTTTTTTTTTTTTGATGCACTGTACGTCAGTTGTCTCAGGAAAAATTTTCCTTGCTATAGCAAGGGTAATGTATATAAATATATATTTTAACAATCCAAATTTAAATTATTTTTCTGCCACGAAACTCTAGTAACTGATACATATACAAATATGTTAATTGCTCCGGACACGCTAAAATAATAAAAAAACGGTAAATAACTCCTAAGTAAAGTTTGCAAATATTTGACAATTTTTGTTTGCCTAGCCTCACATAAGTACTTTAAAGTGGTGAATCATATAAGCTTACGAATTATTTAGAAATAGTGGTTGATAAAAATCTATTAAATTGAATTTATAAAACCAAGAATCACAATTGATAAACTACCACTTTAAAATATATATTTGCTGTGCGGAGCAAGTTGGCATCTCTGCATACAAAATCATATAGAGAGTAGTTTACTTAAGTTTTAAAATTTTTTTAAAAATTATTTGTTTCTAATTCAAATTAATTCTGCTTTAGTTTGCTACCACTGAAAAAAATAATTCGAGAACTGTTAAGATTCCATAGTATATGGAATCTCTGAGAGCAGGCTGTTTCACTTTTTAAACTAAGATTTTCATATTCCGTAGAACAAACGATCTTTAACAAAGTCTGGTGAAAGCAACCTTTTATTTATTTCCAAGGTAGCTCAACGTAGCAGTTGAGCCTCCTTTCAATAGGCTTCAAACGCCAACAATTGCAACGATTAACTTGTTTATCTACGACAACTTTAATGAATATGTTTTCATTAAAATAATAGTAATAAATGAAAACACAGTTTTTTTTAAATAAAATTTACACAGCTGTTAACAAAGATGCCAACCCGTTAGTCTCAGTTTCTCGCAATTTATAAAGTGATCGGCATGTAAAAAATTAAGGCTAAGATTAAATTATTTTACCTTTGAATTCACTTGAAACTTTGACTGCACCGTTTCCATGTTATATTTGTAAAGGTTAAGTTACAAATATGACATGGTATGGATTTGGTTAAGTTATACAAATCTGTTACATAGTGACAAATATGACATGGTATGGATTTGGTTAAGTTATACAAATCTGTTACATAGTGACAAATATGACATGGTATGGATTTGGTTAAGTTATACAAATCTGTTACATAGTGACAAATATGACATGGTATGGATTTGGTTAAGTTATACAAATCTGTTACGTAGTGACAAATATGACATGGTATGGATTTGGTTAAGTTATACAAATCTGTTACATAGTGACAAATATGACATGGTATGGATTTGGTTAAGTTATACAAGTCTGTTATATAGTATGTGTCAAAATTACTGTAAGTGGAGTTTATATTATATTGTATATTATTTTATGACCGTCGTTGAACAGCCGACCTAATTTTTGGGTTTACGACTACTAATGTTCAAATACGAAGGTAATTTTGAACCTGATCCAGAAGACAAGGGAACTATTGAATATAGTGTTGGGAGAAATTTGCCTTCCTGGTGGAATTTTTGATGAAACAAACCCGCATTCGCGTTATATGGAGATGTAAACTACGAAAACCTCTCACGGTTTGCCTAACAGCAAAAGGACTTTAACCCATAATCCGTCTACCACGGAGGATATTTCTCGTCAGCCCTGTGATCAGCGCTACCTGGATGCGGATTCGTATCGATCAGCCATCGCTGGGATTCCAACCCGGTTCACCCCATTAGATGGCGACCGCTTTATCCCCTGTGCCATCGCGGTTCATTTACAGTGGTATGAAAAAGTCTGGAAACCTTTCGATACTAATTCTCTATAAACAATATTTCTTTTAGTCTCAAATGTTTTCGTAAATTTGACATGGCAAAACTGCATGCACAATTTGAAAGATCTTGCTTGAAGCTTTTAGAATGAGGAGAGGAAGTTGATAAATCTATTTTAGTTTTAATACCAGCTGAAATATTTCTGAAGATTTGCAATTTTTATAATATAATGCTTTTTTAAATTATACTTATATTGAAAAAGGAAAAAGAAAAGCTTTAAACTTCAAACGCTCATTTTAGTCAATGCAAATTTTGCATTAGTTGGATAAAATCCACTTCTAAAAACCTCAAACAGTAACTTTCAAACTCTGACAACAGTTTTTCCATGCTCCAAATTATTTGTTTTTAAATTATTTGTTTCTTGATAATGATTCAAATTATTTGTTTCTAAATTATTTGTTTCTAAATAATGATCCAAATTATTTGTTTCTAAATTATTTGTTTCTAAATAATGGTCCAAATTATTTGTTACTAAATAATGATCCAAATTATTTGTTTCTAAATAATGATACAAATTATTTGTTTTTAAATTATTTGTTTCTAAGTAATGATCCAAATTATTTGCTTCTTAATGAAAAATTGATAAAAAAAATTATAGAATAAGTAGAGAAGTGCTTTCATATAGTTGTCTAACCCTTATATATAACAACTGTTGCGCTTCTTTGTGAATGCATTTCAGCCCAGTTCCCCGAGTATTAAACAGATATCACTTTTTGCAAGGGTTAAAATTAAAAAATATTATATAATTGATTTTAGGTTCTGATAAATCAAAGTACTTTCAGAAATTTTATAAGCTAACTTTCAGATCACCTTTCATATAAAATATTTTTTAATAATGCATTTTGGATTTAAAAAGATTACGCCGGGTATTCAGGCCTGAAAGAGGGACGGAAAAGAGAAAATACTGGTACAAGAACTATTTCAATATTAGATAATATTTGGAAGCAGTTAATCTATTCTCAAAAATTCACTGTCAGGGAATTTATCACGGCGAAGAAGCAATTCAATATAAAAATTGCATCCGTTAAAAACAATTGGTAGTTATGGATTTTTATTATTCCCGGAAAAAAACTAAAAAATGAAATTTATTTGTTACCAGTTTTTACTCCGGTGCGCCGCCCGATGAGACAATCTAGCGTGGGCCACCGGTGGGTCACGCCGGCGTGAACGTGTTAATATATTAACCTCATCAGACGAAAAATATCCAATATGCATGACTGCATACAATACACGCATCACCAAATACAACGAGGCCACAACCTGAAAAAATTAAATAGTTGTGGGAACGATTCTCAGAACTGCTAAAAAATTTCATAAAGTTTTACAATTCAGTTTTATAAAATCAGATTTAAATTTTCGCACGACGATAAAATAAAAAGAAAACATTTTCAGCTGATATGAATACTTCAAAGCAAGTATATTTTCAAAATTTAGCTACTACTTCAGGTCGCGCATAGACAAAATACACTACCCTACAATAATACTACCCTACAAGTAGAACACTTTTAGTTTTTGACTTTTAGTTTTAGTTTTTGTCATGAGATTTTTCATACGTAGCCATAAAATTTAAAGCCTTCATACTTAGCAATAAAATTTAAAGCCTTCATACTTAGCAATAAAATTTAAAGCCTTCATACTTAGCCATAAAATTTAAAGCCTTCATACTTAGCAATAAAATTTGAAGTTTGAGAGACCTACAATAAATTACGAACGAAAACAAGTATTTTCGAGCACCCCATGCCAAAAAAATCAAGCAATAAGCTTGTAACTTGTATCAATTACTTTATTTGTTATTTTTAATAACTCCATAAAGTTTTGTAAACCTAGAGTAACTGTTTATGGAGATATGGATGTTTTTATAAAAAAATTTTTTTTTCTCCTTACGTTTTTTCATTATAGCTTTATAGAAATTCAATGTTATGGAGCAAATTTATGGAGGAATTTAAGATTAATTACCAAATTGTCGGTTCAAAACTGTAAAATTTGCGCGAGTATTTAAGCTAGTTCTTTTATTGTGTACATGTACTGAAAAATTATTTTTTTAGTTTTTTATTTATTTTTTTTTAAATGTCCATATCTCCATAAATATTTTCTCTAGGATTACAAAACTTTATGCACTTATTAAAACTGAAAAATAAAGCAATTGATACAAGTCACAAGCTTATTGCTTGATTTTCTGGCATAGGGTGTTCAAAAATACTTGTTTTCTTTCATAATTTATTGTAGGTCTCTCAAACCTCTGAAAGTTTTAAATTTTACTGCTGAGTTTGAAAAATTGGATGAATTAAACATCTCTAAAGTTACAAAATAATACTTTAAGTATTTCTTGAGAAATGAAAAAAAGTTGTCAAAAACTGAAAGTGTCTCTTCCATTATTGTAGGGTAGTATATATCAGGTCTTAAAATGATAAAAGGTCATTTGTCTTTTGCTTTCTTAAGTTCTGTTCCTTTCTCAACCATGATTATCTATAGCTACTCAAAGCATGGGGAATGGAACAAAAATTTCTTTTCATTGCTTTTCTCTCAAATTATAGAGCAAGAGTTTTCGTTTATACAAAATCATATAATAGAGCTTATTGCTTCATCATCGTTTAGAGATAGAAAAAAAGAGCAGGTTTTATGCTTTCACCTGTTTTGTTCGCATTAATTCAAAACAAAGCCTTTGAACCACAAGCAGTTATGTTTTTTTATGTAATGGAATGAAGTTATTTATGCTAGTTATTTATTAAAGCGAGTTATTAGCAACTCATAGAAATAACTTACATCCCATTTCAAATGCAATCATAAATTCACTAAATAATGATATTTTTACCACTTGTTTAAGAAGGATAAAATTTGGTGGAGATGTTATTTTCTTAGACATACCATTGTTAAGGAGGAAATTTATGCTTAGAATATAATCAAAATAGTTTTGAAACATTTGTTTTTATGATGTATCTGTAACTCTTGATTTCCAATTAAACTTGAGATTGTATCCAGAGGTTTATATTATTGAAAATCGATTTAAAAAATAATTGCTATGGGAGAAAAAGAAATGTAAAGGTTTACAATAATGAAAATCAAATGGAAAAATAATAATGGATAAAAAAATGATTTACAATGATGAAATTCAAATTTAAAAATAATAACTATTAATAAAATAATAAATAAAAAGGTTTACAATAATGAAAATCAAACTAAAAAATAATGGCTATGGATAAAAAATAAATAAAAAGGTTTACAATAATGAAAATCAAATTTAAAAATAATAACCATTAATAAAAAAAGAAATAAAAAGGTTTACAATAATGAAAATCAAATTAAAAAATAATAACTATGGATAAAAAAAGAAATAAAAAGCAATATATTTAATCTTCTAGAAAATTGTAAAAAGAAAAATAATATTTCTATTTGTGACTTTTCAAAGTAATGCATACATACTTTCCAACTTCTTCCATTTTTAGTGGAAAATATTTGTAGAATATTTGAAGTAGTGTAAACTTCATTTTGATTTAATAAAATGGATTTGCAAAGATTACTAAGAGGAACCAATTTTTTGTTGCATTTATACATGTGCTTGATCTTACTTAATTCAGGTGTAGGTAATCTGTTTTGTTCCGAAATTTACAGAGTTTTTTTGAAATTATATTTTTTGCTTAGTTTATTTTTGTTTGGATGCCATAAGGGTCACCAACTACTGATTGTCCGTAGTATTTCTTTTTTATATCTAAAATAGGCAATAAATCTTATATATTTCCGTTTAATTCTTGGATTTATAATTTCAATATAATATGATATATCCTACCATCAATTTTACATAAAAAAGCAAGTAATAGAAATGGAGATAATTGTAAGCGAAGAAGTTATTGCGCAACTTTTACCATATTTTTTTCACAATTGCTGTTTTTTAATTGGTTTTTCACTACGAATTGAAAAATACTTACTCGGGAGAGTAAAAGTTGGCATATCTGCTAAATGTACAAGTTTATAAAGAATATATAGGTTTACACGCACACACACACACACACATATATATATATATATATATATATATATATATATATATATATATATATACACTTGTTTTCTCCTTTGTACTTAAAATGACTAAAATACATATAACCTAAAAGTATTGCATCATAAATTGAAATAAATTATCGCCTTCTTCCCACAACCACCCGCGTAGCAGAGAAGTGGGGACACTTCTACTCACTCGAGTGATATTTGAAAAATCCTGGTTCGCAGTATATTATTCAATTACATTAAAACTGTAGCTTGTAGAGAGAAACCGATTACAGATTTGAAATCAGAGACGTTAAAATATCGAAGATCCGTTCAAAATTTTGATGCAGCAGAAGAAACACAATTTTTTTTTCCCAGTGTTATTATCAGTATTATAAATGAATAATTTAAACAAATGTATTAAACCTTATGCACCGCGAAATGTTTAAGTGTGGGCAAAATTAAAAAAAAGTAAAGCGTACCCAGCATTATTTTCTCTCTACCTCTTTCTACGTTTTCGGGAGGTCATACTTCCGGGTTGAACCCTCGTGTATTTATTTAAAAAATCCTAATTTGGAATATATTATTATATCGTGTAGAACTGTGGCTTGTTTAGAGAAACCGATTGCAGATTTGAAATCAGAGACGCGAAAATATCAAAAATCCATTCAAAATTCTGATGCAACAGAAAACACGCATTTGTTTCCCCAGTGTTATTATCAGTAATCAACAATTTAATCAAATATATAAAACCTGATAATTGCGGCGTAAATGTTTAAGTGTGGGCAAAAGTAAAAAAGTAAAGAGGACCCACTGTGATTTTTTCTCGACCTCTTTATATGTTTTGGGGAGATCAGACTTGCACGCAGGCCCCATTTTTGTGTTTATATTTAATTTTTTGTGATAGGAAATATTTTTCAATCATTTTTTTTATTTTTGTTTTGAGAATTTAGGTTTAAAATGATTTTATCGGCCAATCATTTAAATGTGCTAATACAAATATATCAAAGATCTACTGGCTATCTTTAGGCGTTTTTCAATGTTGCAAAATGTTAAGGAAATATTTATTTACTTTATAAATCTAATAGGATGCATTCGCACCACGCAAAACTCAAAAAAATGGTACTAATGTTAAAATCAAGCATATTATTATGATTTTAAGAAACAAAAAAATTTAATAAATATAACTGAATGTGTCAAAATTATGAATTTTTAATTTTTAAGTTAAAAGCTAATGTTCAGAAATTTCCGTTTTCAAATAACGAAATAACTACAATATTTTAAATATTTCTAGGTGTGTACGAACACTGCTTAATTGGCATTTTGGTAAGAGTGAGAAAAAATTATTTAAAAAACTTTAACATAGACTATAACTAGCATAATATATAACTGGATAACTGAAAAAATTACGTTATAAAAAAAGGTACTACATTATAATACATTATATACGAAAAGCACGCGTAATTATCCTTATTCTGCAACTTTTCTTATTTAATTCAGTACCACCTTCTTGAAACTTTTTTAGAAAGGAGAGCAGTTGGTGTCCTTGAAAATATCGTTCTTCGTATGTTGCGAGTTACATTTTTCAGTGGTAGTTAACTGATGCAGAATTTTATTAAACAATCAGATTTTCTTTATAAATAGAAGAACTTAGGAGCTGAACCTTTCATCAATATAACTTTTTATTTGAATGTTTTAATTGCTTATGTTTAAAGGGATGCCTACCGCTCCGCTTTCTGAAATAGTTTTAATAAAGTGGTAGCAAATTATTCAGAAAAATTCGTTAAAGAAAGATAGTTACGCCTACTTTTTAATATCGTAACCAGTAGATTGATGCTTAAACGTTGCATTTTATATCATACTTGTAATTTTTGATATTTAGTGGTGAAGAAATTACTTAAAATGATAAATACTAAACTAAAAGTTACTTAGATTTCACTACCACTAGAAAATACTATTTCAAAAAAGTGGAGAAAGTTGGCATCTCTGTGTTTAGTGGTGGGAAAAATTCCTTTAATTCTAATTTATTAAAAATACATTATCCTTGCTACCACTAGCAAAAATAATATCTAAAACCTCGGAGAATCCGTAGTAATTGGAGTCTGAAAAGAACATTAATTTTGCTAGCACTAAAAAAAATATTGCCCACAAATCGTAGCGGTTTGGTATTGCTGGTAAAACTAACACTAAAGCAGAGCTCTTTGTATCCCAGAAAAGGGAAACAAACTGAAAATAATAATTAATTCTAGATTACTTAAAAAGTAAAATGAAAGCTTTTTACATCGTTAGTTCATCCCTTTTTTTCCGATAACAAACAGTTTACATTTTATGTCTAATAAATTTTTAACAGAGAAAATCACTTCCTCTCAAAAACAAAATAGGCATAAACTAATTTTGCGACCAATTATTTTTTAAAAATCTTTTTCGGAGTGAAAACAGTTCTAGGTTAAAGGTAATGCAGAATTTTTTTTTTTTTTTATAAAACGCAATTAAAAAAACTTCATCCAAATATAAATAATTAATTTTAACAGATGTATGAAAATTTGGTCGTGCTTTATGTTCCGAGGGATGTTTTATACAAATTCTGCTTGTTGTATAAATTTTTTCCGTACCTTGCTACTAGTGAAAAAAATAATTCTCAAAATCCTCAAAAATTGAAGGATATGCATTAAAGTATCATATAAGTCATTTCATACAATAATAAAAGTAATTCATTTCAATTCCCTCTATATTTCTGTAAATTTTACGTGGCGCACTCTCGTAAAGATGATTTAATTCAAACAATTCTAAGTTTAGTGTTATCTTAATACATACAAAATTTAACAAAAAATAAAAATTTAAATATACCATTACACTCAGACTTCTAAATAAAGCACTTTCCTTTGCGCAATAAAGCGTGTTTGATATAAAGTACTTCATCATTCGAACTTAATTAAGGGTAAAACTGGATTTTAGTAGGTTTTATGGTAAGAATTTAATGTTAGATAGGTGGTTTAGTACCTAACGTATGAAGTTTTCAAAAGTTTTAATGCTTCCCTTGAAAAGATTAAATAGGGATAAACCTGAAGCAAAATATAAATAATCACTTAAATTTTCAATTTATGCAAATGCTCATTTAAAATGACATAAAATTATACTCTGTATTTTAAAGATAATTATAATTTTGTTTAAACATTATTTGTCATTTTGTTCTCAGGATCTATGTGGATAGATCATACCTGCCGAGAATATGAAACACTAACTTTAACTTATTAATTGCATTTCAAAAATAAATGAAACAAACTAGTTTTAACCCTTTATAGAATATAAAAAAAGGATTCAAAATTATCTGAAGTCTAGACGTTTTTTAAGAAAGTTTATAGCGAACTTAATTTATAACGAAAAAATATGCTTTATATATATCATACCTGCCAACAATAATTGCTTCCAAATATAATTTTCCCATGTGGTATAAAAGAGACTATTGAATAACAATCATAGTCAGAAATATATATTTGCTTTAGACATACTTAACACAAACGTATGATGAGAAATGTACAGCTTTTATAACTTCAAATTAAGTTATATTGTAGCTTATTTGATAAAAAAATATAATTTAACTTTAAGTATTTGGAATGGAATACTTATATTTATATTATGAATGATATATAAAAACACATGCAAAGTTAACGAAAAGTGTTGATGTTTTTTAATAAAATTTATAGCGAATAACTTATGAAATAGATATGAATTACATACCTGCCAACAATAAATGTTTTCAAATATTATTTTTCCATGCGTAAAAAAAGGATGATTTAATAACAATCGTAGGATGACAAACATACATCTTTTATAACTTCAAAATAAGTTATAGTGTAGCCTCTTTGATGAAACAATGTATAATTTTGCCTGAAGTATTTGGGATGGGATTCTTATACTATCTCGTCGTCAGCTCACACGATGATATCCGCAAGAAGCAAAAAAGAGTGCTATAAAAGCTGATTTTATAGTCGTGGATCATACAATAGAAGACTACCACTCGAAAATATAAATCCGATGCCTAGAGAAAGTAATCATCTCTGATTAAATTTAACATAACTGCCAACAATAATTGTTGTCAACTTAATACTATCAGAGAGCAAGCAAGCCTATAATATATACAGGACTGCCAACTTTCTACGCGTTTAGTACAAATTAGATCTAGTGGTAGCTAAGTTAATGTTTTTATACATTATTTTGTTTACATATAAACTTTTTTTCCACACTACTACGTATGAATGATTTAAAATAATAATTGTGATTCAATAGTGACTAAGTGGCAACCAAAGTTAAAAATAGTATCCTTTATTGACCTGTAGTTGTAATACAGATAATTTACCGATATTTTTAATGGACAGGGGAGCCAACTTTCTACTCGTTTTGCAAAACATTATTCTATGTTAATGTTTTAATGTATTATTTTTTTTTATTCATTTAACTTTATTTTCTACACCACGTCAAATAAATGATTTAAAAGTTCATATGCAACACCACTTTGTTGCAGATCTTTCACGGTGTAAACTTTAAAATGTTGCCAAAATTACCAGAAATTTTGATAAAGCGTAGTAGCTTCAATTATTCAAATGCAATGGAGGTCAAAAAATCATTTTAAACAGTATTTATTGAATGATGAATAAAATGTAGTTCAATACATTTTGTCACCGCATTAACACGTTGAATGCTACGCTAATTTTACATGTCCAAACGGTAAATAACTAGAAACTAAATTTGCAAATATTGGACAGATTTTGTTAGTTTTTTAAAATGTTTAGCATGACATATATGAAAAAAGTGGTGAATTATATAAGCCTACCAATTGTTTAGAAATAGGGGTGAATAAAAATCTACTAAATTGAATTTATTAGACCAAGAATTACAATTAATAAACTACCACCTGAAAATATTTATTGGCTGTCCGGAGCAAGTTGGCATCTCTGTGTATATAAATAAAACTATTTTTGCGTGTTCTATATTGCGTTAATTTCTTCAAACCATTTTAGTAGCGATAATAATATTAAAAAAAATTAAAAATTGACTCGAATTACGCGCTTCTAATAATCTGTTCTTCGCCGGTCACCGATGAATCCTGTGGTAGAATGGTAGAAATCACATAAATCTCGGTGCGCTGCCGCGAAGCGTCATTAACCGATTCATCTGTAGTGAAAATTCGATGATGAGGAGTAGTGAGGAGGAATGGAGATGGGAGGAAGAGGGGGTGCTCAGCACCAAAAAGTCGAGAGGGGGTTCGTGTGACATAGACAATCTTGAAGTGTTGAGCGGCATGGGGTATAATTAAATGAATGTAATCATAAACAATATAAAATAAAATAATCATGAAGATTATGATGATCGATATAATTAAGGAAGGTCTGGGTTAGATACAATATATACATATATATATTTACAACAACATATCCCTAAGGAAAAAGGCAGTGATTGGGCTGAATTTAGTGTTGTCATCAATTAATTCTTTATCTAGGAGTGAGTTAAAATTGCTGGTGGTGCAGGTTTTTGCTTCATCGTAGAAATGACTCCTGTGGCATGGGTGAAAGCCCTTATATAGCAAGACGGAAAAGAAAAAAAAACTGGTACGTAAGACATTTCATTCCAGCATTTTTTTTTCGAAAAAAAATAAAATATCTGTAACTATCAAGATTTCTTTTAAAATTTTAGCATATATATAAAACTGCTACTTTTCGAAGATTAAGTAGATATTGTTGAATAATTTAAAAAAAGAATAAGTAAACTCCTCCCCGAAACTAGCTATAACTGAAAAGGTTTCACTACCAGCCTTTCCTATTTTCCGTCTCGCTTTCACCCCTGTCCTGTGGCGCTACGAAAAATCTCAGTGCCGGTCACCGGTGACCCTAAATGGCATTAGACGGGTTAAATAGAAAAATTAAATTTTCCAGTTAAAGAGTAAAGAGTTAGCAAGTATGCAATCGTAGACAAAAATGTCATTTTACTTTAACCATGCGTAGTACAAGCCAATAACACATTTATTCATGTTTAATTTTTTAACGTTGTTTTAAATGAAATAAATGAGTAGAAAAGCATACGTTCTAAACATAAAAACAAAAGCGCACGGAAGATTCAGTGAAGTAAACAGCTAAGTTCTTTTAATTTTAAAACAAGTTATACTGTAGCTTACTTGATGATAAAATATAATTTTGCCTGTCGTACATGAAATGGGATATTAATACATTATGCATAGCTGTCAACTTCCTCAGGACATCGAATAAATATTTTTAAGTGGTAGTATTTTAATGTATGATTTTTGGTTTAGAAAATTGGATTTATTGGATTTTTACTAATCAGTACTTCTAAATGATTCAAATGTTTACGTGATGCGCCACAGTTAAACACGGGACCACCCTGACCGAGCGGTACCGTCCGCCAAACCATGGCAAAAGAATAAATAGATCTATATTCTCTTTATCCCTGCCGCCAAGAGCTGTGCGAAGCGTGGAGGAGGCTGGTTTGAATCCCATCGCAGCCCTGGGTGTATTTTTCGTGAAGTCTTCTCTGAATTGTTCTATCTGTCCTTCTACTTGGCAAAGGTTTATAAGCTTAAATTGAGCAAACAAGCCTGAAAATGCAAGTAATTTCAATAAAACATCAGAGTTAAACTCTAAGCAGATTAATAGTCTGCCAGAATTAAATACTAAGAAAGATAACAAAATCCAGATGGTTCGTAAGAAACGATACCACCACGAATTCAAAATAGATGCAATAGACAAACATGAAGCTAAATTAAATATCAAATTCCATGAAAAAGCCTGAATATAAAGAAATTGTAATAAAATGATTATTTTAACACGTTGAATGCTATGGGGGTCACCGGTGACCGACACTGAGTTTGTTTGTAGCTCCACGGAGGTCACCGGTGACTGGCAAAGCCAAGATTATTTGAAACATGTAATTCAAGTACATTTTTAAATTTGTCTTATATTATTATCGTTATTAAAAGGTTTGAAGGAATTAATTCAATATAGAACGCACACAAATAGTTTTATTTATATACACAGAGATGCCAACTTGCTGCGAACAGCGAATAAATATTTCCTAGTGGTAGTTTTTTAATTGTGATTCTTGGTTTAATAAATCCAATTTAGTAGATTTTTATCCACCGCCAGTTCTAAACAATTCGTAGGCTTATATAATTCTCCACTTTTTTCAGATATGTCATATATACCTTTTTAAAAAAACTAGAAAAATCAGCCCAATATTTACAAATTTAGTTTGTAGTTATTTACCGTGTGTCCAGACGGGCAAGCCATGTAAAATTAGTGTTGCATTCAAAGTGTTAATGTTACATACGAGAAACACTAAATAGCTTTACTTTTGAGTTAAGGCATCATATAAAAACGTTTTTAAATATCTATGCAGCACAGAATACGGAGATGCCACAGGCGACAAAAAATTTAAAAGGTGGCCACTAATAAAAAGCAAAAATCTATTAAAGGAGACTAAAATTAGCAAACCTAACTCGAATATTTCTCTCTGTTAATTATTGAAAAAGACTGCCAAAAATGTTTTCGTTTTGAACATGAATAATTCCCAATGTAAGTCATGGTGGTAGTTTTGCTTGAAAAATTAAATAATTTAAATTCATAAAAATAAATTCATTTCCTATCAATTCTTACATTTTTAAACGCCTGTGGCATTCTTGCGAATATAATGATACTGTTAACTGCAATAAAATAATAATTTTATTATTACATAAGAAAAACGCTTAATAGATTAAAGAGTTAAAGTATGAAGTAGAAATATTTTTAGATGTTTATGAAGCAGAGAATATAATGAAATTTTTAACTGCACTAAAATAATAATTCTAATATTACATAAGATAAACGCTAAATACATTAATGAATTAAAGTATCATGTACTTTCTTACTTTATTTAAAACAACTGGGCACCTGGGCCGCGCAGCGGCCCCTATCCCATTCATCATGAAAATTACAAACAATGAGTTAAAAACATTTTGAATGTAAGCAGTCGTTGTGGTAGCTTTACAATCCTTTGCCTACACATTGTGGTAGCCATAATAAAATCAAGCCGTTTGCTTGTGAAATAATAAAACAATTAAATTTTCAATATGGCAAATTGGCATTTTTACATAACATTAAAAATATTGATTGTAGACTTAAATTAAAAATAAGATAAAACATGATTTGATAAGTACAATAATTGATTTTTGAAAAATGAAAGACATAATTGATGAATATAGATAAATCATGCCTTGATACATGATAAAATAACATATTTGGAGAAAATGCAGTAAATATATCTTATCAGAGAAATATTGCTCATTAAATACAAGAGAATTTGCAAAAGGATTTAACATGCATAAGTTGATAAATACATATGCATAAATTGGTTATATAATCAGAATATAAATTTTAATTTAATTTAACATAAGTAAAAGTCTGCTGTGAAAAGTTCAGTGAATTTAACTTGAGAGTCTTGAAAATAAAAATAGAACTCACTAAGATTGAGAAGTTTCCCCGATGATTCCCTGCAATAGGCGGAGCACTTCTTCATTTTTGAGCAATTCCTGTAATTCTTTGATTAATGACACTAATCGGTGAGCAAGTTTAGTCGTCGAATTTGATATTGCTCGAGGGCTCCTTCTGCTGGGTCGAGTCTCGCACCCAGTATAGTTGGCTGTGTGATTTTTGCAACAATTACAGCATTTTGGAGGTGTTGTTGTGTCTTTGTTGCATTCATGAGACCTGTGGTTTTCAGCGCATTTTACACACCTTGCAGGTGCATTGCAGTGGCTTTGCGTATGTCCATAATTTTGACAGTTGTAACATTGTATTGGTCTTCGACCTCCTCGAAATCCTTCGATTTTGATCGGGATCTGCTGTATGTTGGTGACTTCGAAAACTCTTTGGTGATTCGCCGTTGATGTTAGGATTATGAGAAAAAGTGGGAGGAGCCGATAGGCCTCTCCTATTCTCTTCTTAAACTGCACTATTTTAAAGGTTTCAATATTGTTTTTCTGTAATTCTGTATTGATGGCATCTGAATCAAAGTCCACTGGCAGGCCCCGGACCAAAACCTTAATAAATCTGGCTTGCGGTGTTATTTCAGGTTTGCTGGGCGGATCCCGTACTTTGTCGGTATCCTCCTTAGGTTTTGTTGTCGGCAAGATAATGGCGTCATCTGTTGAGTTTTGTTGGCTAGAAGAAGGAAAGGTGTTTGTAGACATGAGTGTAGAATTATCTTCAGTTATTTTGACTGCATTTTGCTTTTTCTTCTTCTTTTTTCTTTTCTTTGCTGGTGGTTCTGTATTATTGTTCATATTAATGTCCGTGTCACTTTCTGTATTCGGTGTTGTATTCAGGTTTTCATCTTTATTTTCCATGGTTATGTCTTCAGTGCTTGGATCAGTTTCAGTTATTATTGATTCGACTTGAATGGATTTTTTATTCATCTCCTTATTTTCTTCTGCTTGAAAATTTTTCCTCTTCCATCTGACGTGATAAGCTGCATTTGTAAGTTTTAGGAAGTATGAGTATTCATAGTCTCCAGGGTAACTTGATCTTATTTGAATGAGCAGTTTGCTAAGTAATTTATCTAAACGAATCAGCTCCACTGTATCAAACTGAGTGTAAAAATCTACAAGATCGTCAATATGTTCATGCTCAACGGATGGAAAATATCTTTTTGAAATCCCACAGGTAGCAATGATTTCTTCTAATGACGTGGATTCTTTGCAATGCGACGGTGAATTACGACGAGAGAGTGAGACCTTTCCACCACGAGCTGTTTCATTATACGGCATGACTTGAAAAAAACAAAATGGCGGGCTTGAAATTCAGACAATCAAAATGGTCAGTAGTCAGTATTGTCTCTCTCGACTCAGGATCCTGACGAGATCAAAATCAGTATCACTCACCTTGTAACGTTCAGGATAATCAGCTTCAATTCAGCACGACCGGCATCGCAAGGGAGAAGAGGACATCAGTAGTCATGTACAGCATCAGTTGTCGGCATCCTAGACCGGCATCGCAAGGGAGAAGAGGACATCAGCAGGGCATGAACAGCATCAGTTGTCCGCTCCTAAATCATGTCTGTCCTTCCATCAAGCCATGACATCTTTTCTTTATCACCTAAAGTATCATGTAGAAATGTTTTTAAATGTTTATAAAGCAGATAATAAAATTAAACTGTTTTCTGTGATAAAATAAAAACTTTATTATTACGTAAGAGAAATGCTAAATAGATAAACTAATGAGTTAAAGTATCATGTATAAATGTTTATGAAGAAGAGAATAAAAGGAATCTGTTTACTTAAATAAAATAATAATTTTGTTATTACATAAGAGAAATGCTAAATAAAGAAATTAATGAGTTAAAGTATCTTGTAGAAATGTTTTTAAATGTTTATGAATCAGAGAATATAATGAAAACGTTAGGTGCCATAAAATAATATTTTTATTATTATATAAGAGAAACACTAAATAGATTAACTAATGAGTTAAAGTATCACGTAGAAGTGTTTTTAAATGTTTATGAAGCAGAGAATACAATGAAACTGCTAACTTCAAGCAATCAGAATATTATTCAAAACATGTACTTCATATAATGAAAAAAGTTAAGTTTTCATAAAACCAACAGTAGTTTTTTTCTACTTTTGACTAGATTTTTTGACAAAACAAGATATTAACCAAAGTAAAGATTTCAAGTTCCGCGTGTTGCATTAACAATTTTCTTTCATGTAATCCACTTTTTGAAACTTTTAGTAAGAAAGACTTTTAAAATTGCTGCACAGATTCTAACATAAAAAAAGCATTTCATTGTCTGAAACTTTAAAACAAAGTTCCTTTTTTTTACATAATAATGGTTTAATATTTTTTGAGAATGCTGTATGTTTACATTAAAATGAACTAATTGTAAATTATAAAAATTGTAGTTTAGTGTTTAGCAGAAAAATGTAGTTTGCATTCTGGATGCTCTTACAAGAATGAAAATTGAGCCAGTTAATTCTCTGTTTCGGTAAAATATTAAATTTGAGACTATGAAATTCTTTAAAAAGCTTCAAAAGTTAACTATGCATTCCTGCCTACTTTTACTCTTTCCGAGAAAGTATTTCCCAAATTGACTATAATTATATAATTGAATTGAGAGACTAATTGTAAGAAAATTTTAGATAAAATAAATTTTTCACAATTGTTATGGCTTACACATATTCTCCTTTTATATAGTTTACTCTTATATATGAAATTGATTTATTTGCTTTTAGCGGTAGACAAAATAATATTAAATTAAGTTTATATATACCCAATAATTAATAAGAAATTTATAAGATTAATTACCACTTAATATAAAAAAGAAATACTACGGATAATCCGTTGTTATTGGTAGCTATGCATATATAGCATAATTTCTTACTTTCATTTTTTAGAAATTGTATATTAATAAAATAAGTTTTTTTTTTTTTAATTTTTTAACTCGTTTCTTATAAACGTAATTTAAAATTAACAGTTTCAATAAAATTTGCTAAGATTGATTTTCACAGTTATTTCCCATTTTTCAGTCTGAGACATTTTCAATTAATCTAAGCGTTTACGCTACGTTTCTTAATAATGCAAAGTTTTAGACTAGTGAGCTTAGAAATTATTTGTTATGCATTATAAGTTATCATTAATACCATAATTTCTTTTTTCATCAAGTATGAATTGTATATTAATAAAATAATTTTAAAACAAAAAATCGTTTTTTTTTGTAGTTGTCATTTTAACTCGTTTATTAAAAGCGTAACTTAAAGTAAAGGATTTTAGTTATAGTTGCTAGCATTGATTTTGACTGTAAGTTCCTATTTTTTACTTTTGGACATTTTCAGTTGTTCTAAGCGATAATGTTCTTTGAAATTAGCGTGTTTAGAAATTGTTTGTAATGCTTTAAAAGTTATCATATATAGCATAGTTTCTTAATTTATCTAATAGGAATTGTATATTAATAAGGTATTAATGTTTTTTAATTTAAAAAAAAATTTTTCAATTTTTATTTTTTTTTTTTTGTTAAAAGCATAACTTAAAGTTGCCAGTTTAAACAAAAGTTGCAAAGATTGATTTTGACAGTATTTTCTTTTTCTTCTCTTGAACTTTTTCAATTGTTCTAAGCGTTAGTTCTCCGTTTTTTTTTTTTTTTTTAATATGAAGTTTAAGAATCTAAGTTTAAAATTAATTTTAATGCTTTAAAAATATCATATGTTATGCATAATTCATTACTTTTATTTCTTAGGAATTGCATATTAATAAAATAAGTTTAAAAAAATCTGTTTTTTCATTTCCAACTCATTTATTATAAGCATAACTCAAAATTAACAGTTTTAACTGCAGTTGCAAAAATTGATTTTGACTGTAATTTTCTATTTTTTACTCTTGGACATTTTCAGTGGGTGTAAGCGATAAGTAATATGTGTATATTTTCTGCGACAAAGTTTGCAGTTTCGAAATGATTTCTGTTTTGCATGCCATTTGTGATTATCGACCTTAAAGGCAATGTTCTAATTAGCAATGCTAATTAAGAACAAAGTATAAACAATTAGGAATAATTATATTTCACTTATCCTAAAGCTGTTAAGCGTCAAAGGTTAAATAAATTTTTTGTTGTAAACGAAATATTCCTTATTGAATCAATGAAATATTATATAATTAGCGTTTACAAATCTAGTTTTCTCTTCTATAAGTTTAAATACAAATGTTGAGACTGACAGCATTTTAATGAATCACTTTAGTTATTTATTCTTCACATAAGAATTTTTTAAACTTAAAGTTTGATTTTATGCAATTTTATAGAATATACATTTCAAAGTCTTTCTTCCCTTTTGTAGCAGAATCTTTAGTAAGCATATTTTTCATTATTTTGTGTAAATTTTATTCAAAACAAAAGAAAAAACAACAAGTAAAAAATACTATATTTAGCATTTAAATAATTTATATTTATGAAATCAACATGAAACACTGTAGTATTTTTCTGCGTTAAAAGTTGTTGTTGTTGTCGTCGGCCATTAAGGCAGAAGGGGATGGGATTGTTCTTGTTTTCTAGTGGCGCCATCTATGGCCAAAAATTCGACTTCTGCCACACCTATATGTCACACGTCCGTTTATTGGGAGGACCCATTCATATATCCATTCAATCTTCCACAGATAGTGATTTTGATCTGAACTAGAGAATTATAAATCACCAATTCAGTACCCCCCGGTGTTATAATTTGTAATGGAAACAAGGAGGACTTTGTGACCCAACAGATTTAACGTGTATCAGTCATAATTTACCACACTAGGAGTCTTCGGCCGACTGGATTTGAACTCCCGTTTTCACAAACGTGAGTTCAGCACCCTGCCAACTAGGCTATCCCGGTCCCTGTATAAAAGATAAAATTTTCCAAACACGACTTTTTCAAATTTGCACTTATTTTCAGTTATTTAGATCTAAGAAAAATAGTTATTGATGATTGAAATTTCTTTACTTTATAAAATCAACTATTGATATGTTTTTGAATCTGAATGAAAAAAAAATCAAACAAGTTTTTTTGGATTTTATATATTAGTGCAAATATAATTTTGATATTCTAAAAAATTTTTAATGAGCTATTCGGCAATTTTTTTTTTGTAATTAAAATATACCAAAATATATACTTTTTGTTATAAAGTGTAAGAAAAAAAAATTTACTAAAGTAACACAGTGTCCCCTCTGCGTCAAAGTGTTAAAAGGCAGAAAAGATATAAAAAAATAGTTATGAAACTTATTCCCTGCTAAGGGTGAGAAAATGAAACTTAATGTAGTCACAGAGTGGTTACAGTGTGAAAAAATTAAAAAGTGGTAGTAAATGTTTTATGAAGTTAACGTGAATTTCATAATCTTTAATTTCACTTCAAATTTAAAAACTTGGATAATCAAAATTAAAAAATATTTTTCATCGTTAGTAATTAGTAAAACATTTTTTAATTTATAATTTAAATTTAAATGAATTATTTATAGAATTATTTATTAAAAAGAAGTCCGAAAATTTTGCTTTTATGGATTCGCTTCTAACAATTTTAAATTTTTGTTGGCTACGCTAAGACTTTTTATAAATATATTCTCTGAAATATCACAGATGCAATTTATAAAATATTTGTTTATAAAATGTCACTAATTTAGATAATTATATTAATTATATTTTTGTGTTAGCAAGACTAGCGTCTTATTTTCGGTCTTTTTTAATTTAGCTTTTCTGAATAAAAATAATTCTAGGGTTAAAACCATTTAATACACGGGGATTTACTAACACTGAGCAAAGTATCTAGGAAAGCTTCGAATGTTGGAGAATGTACAGGGGCTTTTTATTTTATATTTTATAACTGTCGTTGAACAGCCGACCCAAATTTTTGGGTTCATGGCTACTAATGTTCAACTCAGTAGCCTTGTAATTTTGAACCCAATCCAGAAGACAAGGGAACTCCTGGATAGAGTATTTGGAAAGTGTTTCCTTCATGGAGGACTTGTTGTTGGCACAAACTGGCATTTGCTTTCCATGGAGAGGGAAACCACGAAACCCTCTCACGGTTAGCCTGACGGAAAGATGACTCCAATCATTTGCTACTAAAACAAAGGCGGCGTAGAGTTATAGCATTATAACCGTCGTTGAACAGCCGACCACATTTTAGGTTTACAACTATTAATGTTCAAATCTTCAGCCTTGCATTTTTGAACCTAATCCAGAAGACTAGGGAACTTCTGGATCAACTATTGGGAGAAATTTGCCGACGTGGAGAACTTTTAGATGAAACTAACCCGCATTCGCGTTACATTACGCGAAGATTGAAACCACTGGCCGGAAGGGGACTCTAACCAATGATTCGTCTACCACTGAGGATATTTTATGTCGACATAGTGGTCCGTGCATGATGGATGCGGAATTTGTATCGACCAGCCATTGTTGGGATTTGAACCCGATTTACCTCATTAATTTAGTGAATTTTAAATTTTGTTCTGGTGGACGGAATTTTAAAACTGTCGAACACATTTTATTGTAATTTATATTCAAGTCAAAGAGAGAGTTTAAAAAAGAATTGGAGACATTCAGGCATTTTTTGGAAACCTGGTTTGTCCTTGTTTGTTAAATGCACTGAAAACTTAAATATTTTACGCAATTTTGTTTAAGACTTAAACCTATAATTTTTTTATGTTTCTTTTTAATTTAAAATTGTACTTTGCCAACATACAGCTGTAAGCCTCATGTTATACTTTGTGGAACATAAGGAGTTGGGAAATAAATTTAAATAAAAAGAAATACATAAAATTAACTGAAACGAAAATAATATTTAATAATAGAAAAAAAGTTAACAGTTAACAATTGTGAAAAGCTAAATTAATTAATGTATGTTACATTATGTATATTGCAAAACTATGTCAGAAAAATAAATGTTGGCATTGCATAGTTTACATAGTTAATGCATAAAATCATACGAACGTAATAATAATAATATTTAATAATTGGACAGTTATCAATAGAAAAGTGCTAAATATGTTAACGTCTATACAATATTTTAGAAGTAATTATCTTTAATATCGTACTTATCAAAATACGATAAAATAGTTTCGAAATTCTCGGATATTTTTCAAAACCTGTTAATTCTCATTAAGTTACATCGCTAATTCATTTACCTTATTTTTTATTAATTTTAAATTCATTATGGTAAATTAATTTCTAATTAAATTTAATTCCTATTGTAAATCAAATTCATTATTGCAAATTACGTAAAATAAATTATTTCTTTTTGCAAATTTCATGAATAAAAATTCTTAATAAAATAATAAAATTTAAACAATTAAAATTTCACGGATAAAAATTTTAAACAAAATAATAAAATTTAAAAAAAAAAAAATGAATAGATTTTAATAAAATAGAATGGAATTAGAAATTTATTTTATTGAAATGGGGCATGCATTAAAAAACAATAGAACTACAAAAATTTCACAAAACTATGAGAGAAAAATAAAAGCACAAAGTTGTCACATGGGTTTACATTTATTGGGAAATCGATACAATGCAAAAATTCTACTTAAATAATGACAATAATGTTTAACAATAGGATAGTTAACAATAGAAAAGGGCTAAATAAGTTAACGTATATTACAATATTTTATAAGTAATTATCTTTAATGTCGTAGTCATCAAAATACGATAAAATAAAGTCGAAATTCTTGGATATTTTTCAAAACCTGTTTTACATCTGAGTGATTTATGTTTCAGATTTGGACACAATTTTAGCTCAATTCTCATTAAGTTGCATCGTAAATTCATTTACCTCATTAAATTTGGATTATAAATCACTGTCAAGATTGAAATGTCCAAGGACTTAACAATTCATGAATAATTACTTATACTGGTCTCAGTGGGTTGTAGAAGACTAGGTTACGAACTGCTGCTATAGATATTTAAGTGTCATTTAAATAGTATTAAGCTGTATATTGAGAAAGCATCGGAAAGTACTAATAGTCGCCACAATTATTAATTACAAAAATAACTTAATAAAGATTTGTATTCTCTCCATTTTTCGGTGACATCTGTATTATTATTCTAAACGAAATACAGGGTGTTTATTAAGTCCCGGACCCATTTTGATTTTTAATAACTCATAAAATAATGAAAATATAAACAAACTTATGGCATTTATTGATGGAATAACTCATATATTTTTCTTTTCAGGGATGAATAACTTTACTTTTGTAAATATCGTCTGCGCGTGTGGTTAATTTCAGATAATTTCATTTTCCAGTCTAAATATTTGTTCTTTTCTAAATATCATCTGCTTATTAATTGCATTTTTCTCTCTTTTGTTTTTGGCAACTATTGCAATGTTATGTTTACTTTTGATGTGTTTGTTCTATGTAGTACTTTTCTATGTGATGTTTTATTCGAACGGATATTAAGGAGAATGCATACACCATAAGAGAAAGCACAGATTTTATGGTGGTTCATAGAAACGAAATCGATAGTGCAAGCACAGAGAAATTGCAGAAGAATTTACCAAAAAGATCCTCCATCCAAAAGCAGCATCTTGCGGTGGAAAAAGAATTTTCTAGAACCTGAAAGTATCTTAGATAAGAAACGTTCCGGACGTCTTCCGTAGTTCTTTGAATGACCATTTTCCAGGAGGATGGATTGGGCGAGGAGGTCCAATTCCTTGGCCACCCAGATCACCTGATATAACGCAGCTGAACTTTTTTCTTTGGGGATTTATAAAGGACAATGTTTACAGGAGGATCGTGTCAAACATTGATGACCTAAAAGCCAGAATTACAACCGCAATAGCCTCTGTGGATGCCGACATGCTTGCCGCTACCTGGCGTGAAATTGACTATCGACTTGATATTCTCCGTGCGACGAAGGGGGCACACGTGTAAGTTCATTGACAAGGGTCATGAAACTTTTTGAGTCTATCTAACCCTTTATGTTATTAATTTTAATCTATCTTTATTATTTTATGAGTTATTAAACTTCAAAATGGGTCCGAGACTTTATAAACACCCTGTGTAATTTTTGTAAATTTTAATTATTTTAAAATTATGAATCGCAATACAAATGTGTAAAATTATAAACACTTCTGCTATTGATATTTAAGTGTCATTTAAATAGCATTAGCTGTATATCGAGAACGCATCGGAATGTACTAATAGCCACCACAGCTATTAATTACAAAAATGTTACAGATTTGTATAATAAGGTATAAAAAAAAATAAAGGTTTGTATTCCTCCCATTTTTCGCTGACATCTGTATGATTATTCTAAACGAAATATAATTTGTGTAAATTTTGATTCATTTAAATTTTTAAAATCATAAATCGCAAGATAAATGTTTAAAATTATAAACAGTTTTGCTATAGTATTTAAGTGTTACTTAAATATTATTAAGCTGTATATTGAGAGAGCATCGGAAAGGTATTATTTAGTTTCGTTGTATATTTAGTTGACGTTGAATGAATTATGTTTCAAGAATAAAAAAAAATAAAGAGAAAAAATTATTTGACAGTGTAGTCTTAGCTCAGGAAAATTATAGAATTATTAATAATTTTATTTTAACTGTTTTATGTATACAGCTTCTTACTATCATGAGCAGTTTATATTTCAGTAAAAATTATTTAATAGAAAGTAAAATTTCGTATTGATCATATTCCTTTTTTAAATAAGTATTTCATTTATTGAAAATGATTGTAAAATACATAAGAATTAGAAAATAATCCCGATTTGAAAAAAAAATTAAGTTACTTTAATCACTAATATTCTCAGATGATATAATTTTAAATTTGATCCTTGTAGATTCGAAGCTGGGAACTTAAGTAAAACAAGTAAGACGTAAAGCAAATGTTGCAGGAAATGATTCCAAATTTTAAATAAGTATAATTTTTTAGATAAGTATAGTATTGCATAGTTGCCTATATAGTTGAGATAGAAAAAAATTATGTTTCAAGCATCAAAAATAAAAATAAGAAATCATTTTATTTTCCCAGCTCAAAAAATCATATAGTAGTTAATAATCAACCTTCAACTGTTTTCAACATACAACTTTTTTACTATCTTGCGAAGTTTATATTTTAACAATGAAAAGTTCTTAGTAGAAGGCTAAATTTCATAATGATATTCCATTTTTAAAGAAGTATGCCGTTTATTGAAAGTGATCGTAAAATACATAACGATTGGAAAATAATCCCGATTTGAAAGCAAAATTTTAAAGTTACTTTCAGCAGTAAAAATTCTCAAATGATATTATTTTAAATTTAATCCACTTAGAATCGAAGCGGAAAACGTAAGTTTTTAATCTTTTTTGTGAGCCCAAATGTTATCCAACTTCTGCTCCTAATAATCAAACAAACCGGTCGTCTTTAGAATGAAAATAAACGTGTGCATAAAACCGGAAAAATACCAATTCTTTCAGTTAAAAAATGCATTAAACGTATAAAAAAGAAACGTTCTAGTTCAGCTGTTTGCTTTTACTGTACTTATTGCTTTGAAGATTCTTTCTGAGTTCAAGATTAAGATTTTCTATGTAAGTCATCACATTTAAGTCTGCCTCCGAAGATGTGTTTGTCTTCTTGAATTGAAGGAAATATTTGTTATGGTCTGGGACAAGTTTTTCAACTATTCTAAAGTTTTCTAATTTTCAATGAAATTATTTACCATAAAACTCAGTTGAAATGATTGGAAAAAGTAAATATTTACATTAAAATAAGTAAAAATATGATATAATTTGTTAATTAAGATAAAATAATCTAAATCATAAATTTCGGATGTTTAGGAAAATTATAAATCGAGTATATGTAATCGAGTATATATATATATATATATATATATATATATATATATATAAGTTCAAAATGAAGATAAAACAAAGGTAAATTACAGACAAATGAAAAAAGGGGGGCGAATAATAATAATAATAAACAACTGGGGAAAGAAAAAAAAAAGAATTAATTAAAAAAAAAGAAGAAAAAAAAAGAATTAATTTAAAAAGAAAAAAAAAAAAGAGGAAAAAGTTTTTTTAAAAAACCGGAAAATAAAAGATATAATCTTCTCATCAGCCCACAGGATTATATCCGAAATTTTTCGGATATAATCGTGTGGGCTGATGAGAAGATTATATCTTTTATTTTCCGGTTTTTTAAAAAAACTTTTTCCTCTTTTTTTTTTTTTTTTTTTTTTTTTTTAATTAATTCTTTTTTTTTTCTTTCCCCAGTTGTTTATTATTATTATTATTCGCCCCCTTTTTTCATTTGTCTGTAATTTACCTTTGTTTTATCTTCATTTTGAACTTATTTTATGAGTTCTATTTACTTGCAGCTTATGCGCAATAAATGATACTTATTATTATTTTTTATTTTTATTTTTTTTTTCTTCTCTTTTCTGGTTTTTTTTGTATTAATTTATTTTGCTATATATATATATATATATATAAACCGATGTGTTTATAAAATTAACCAATTATAATCTTCTATTATTGGTAAACCATTTCTTTGTGCTAGATATACATTGACTTCTTAACTTTGTTGGTTCCTGATACCGGGTTTTATAGCAATAATGCAATACAGTTTAAAAATATACTAACTTTCTATCGAACAAAGAATTTTACTCGAATATTTCAAAGTAAACTTATTTTGCGCATGTTAAAATAAAAACATACTTTACATTTTCTTACAATATTTAAACTGGCGCAGAATGTTTTGATTCCGCAACTTTGATCCCACCTCTTTGGTCCCGAAAACGTCCTTTCCTTAGCAAGTTCTGTTTTTCTCTTTTAGAAATAAATAAAAAAAAAACTTAATCAAGTACTCAAATCATTCCAATACAATTAATTATAATGATCCTGATTTCCATTTTATTAATTTTTTGCTGGTATTATTTAGCCTCTTTTCAAGTTATTTATTTTTTTCGAGGTCAGAATGATATGAAAAGAGTTCTAAGATTGCACCACGTAGAGATATTTAGAACAGCAGTCCTTATTTATTTTTTTATTTCAACAATCATACAATCATAATACGTTTTTACGTCACGATTTTATTTTATAACAATCGATGAACAGCTGACCCAATTATAAGTTTACCACTCCCAACGTGTAACTCCATAGCCTTGTAACTTGTAACCGTTGTAACTTTAAAATTTTGCGTTCGTGGAGGTTTTGATGGATGGACCTAACCCGCATTTGCATTACATGGAGAGGAAAACCACGAAAACCACCCACGTTACCCTGACAGCAAGGGGACTCTAACCCATGATCCGTCTATCATTGAGGAGATTTTACGACAGCACTGTGGTCAGTGAGATCCGGGTGTGGAATCAACCAACCATCCCTGGAATTCGAACGCTTTATCTCCTGCGCTACCACAGGTCTTACATAATACTTAAGATTAAAATTCCCAATTTTCTGCAACTGGAAATGATAAATAAGCAATTTTATATACTGAAAATATATATTTAGGACCAGTGAAACATGACCGCAGTAATTAAAAAAAGTGTGAAATGAGATGCAATGATGTTAAAATAGAAGTCGAATTGTAACCGGACTGAATTGGAAAAGGACCGAAACGGCAGCACGTTTGTCATGTTTAGTGTGGTCGGTGCAGTTTGGTGCGTTGAAAATAATGGGTTGAACTGCCGTTTTAAACAATGTTTAACACGTTGAGCACCACGTCAGCCATCGGTGGCTGACACTGGACTTTCCATTTAGGCCGTGTCAACCACCGGTGGCTGACACTGAAATTACGTTTAGGCTGCGTCTGCCACCGCTTGTTGAGACTGACCTTTCATATAGGCTGCGAAAAACAGCTGGCTGACAGCGTATAACACGATATAGAACTATAAAATTTACACTCATTTATAGAATTGCAGAAAATTTATTCAAAATTTACTTAATTATTGTGATTCTAGATTTAATAAATTCAATTTAGTAGATTTTTATCCACCACTATCTTTAAACAATTCGTAGGCTTATATAATTCACCACTTTTGTCAGATGTCACGATAAAACTTTTAAAAAAATAGCAAAATCCGCCTAATATTTGCAAATTTAGTTTGTAGTTATTTACCGTGGCCAGATAGGCAAGTCATGTAAAATTAGCTTGGCGTTCAGCGTGTTAATAGGAAAAAAAAAGTATTGGATTAAATATGATTGGTGTCACACAGGATATTTTTAATGCTTTTTTATTGAATGAAAAAATCCTTCCAATAATTACAAACTTATTTCAAGTTTAATCTTTCTGTATTTTTTTGACAGTTGAATGAAAATTTTATTTTATCACCAATGTTGGTCAGGTGATATATGTAGGAATGATACTGTATTTCATGTTCAACCCTGTGTCCTTGCAGTTTTGAACTCAATCCAGACAATTCTGGAAAAATTACAGAAGTGAACTAGCCTTCGTAGAATTTTTTTCCAGCGTAACTAATTTATATTTGCGTTACATGAAGAAGAAAACACACTCCCACGATTAGCCCAGAGGTTAGAGAACTTTTCTTTGAGCGGTAGGAAATTGAAATTATTCAGTCAACGAGTAAGAAACACGCTTTCTGGACAAAATGTAATTTATTTTATTCATATATATACTAAGTATATTTAAAATTTTTAGTGTTGGGATTTACAGCTAGAAAACTATATTTTTTCAATACCATTATGAAGGTTAAATATAATTTAATGAGAAAAAATAAGAAGTTTTAATAGGAATAGGAAGTTAATGATTTACTATAAAAAGTAAGGAGTTTTTCTTTAGGAATTATATGATTTATTATAAATTTTTCTAGCTGACATATAATTTCATTTCTTTGATTGTCTGACAATCTTATAACCATTTTTATATCGATAATTAAAACTAAAAAAACAATATTTTTCAATGACAAATTTATTTTTCATGAAGGATGTTGATTTTATTGGAAAATACTTAGCTTAAGTGTTCTTTTGAGGGAATATATTTGTTTTCATTTGGGCATAATTTTTATTCTGTTTTCGAATAAATAAAACTTTTTACTTTAAAATAAGAATGTATCATGCTTACTTATTTTAATCCTTCCGAGGATGAGTTTACCAAGTTTTGTTGGAATCGATAAATAAACCAATTCTTTGTGTGGAAATATTTTTACAGAGTTTAAGAACGCCGTCGTATTATTATCAGGCATTGCATACTTGCTGAAGTTATTAATTTTCAGTGATGTTTAAAATCAGTTTAAATAAAATATTTAGAAATCCATGATTTTTGCTTAAAAAAACATTCAGTTCGCAACGTTTTTGAATGTGAAAAATAAATAATCAGGTAAAAGGAAAAGGATTGACAGACATGGTGGACAGGAATATCTTGTTTCTGGAAAATAAAGTAAAGGTTAAAAATACAAGTGTTTTTCAAGAAGAAAGAAAACATTGCAGCATAATAGATTGATAACTCAAAGTAAATATAAGCACGTTCTAAGCTGTCTGATATAAAGGTACAGGAAAAAATGTGAACATTTCGATGCTTACATTGTTTATGCTTGTAAACAATATTTCTTTTTGTAGCTATTGTTTGGAAAGATTTTACTTGGCAAAATTGTTGACCCAATTCAAAAGAGCATGATTAAAGCTTTTAGAAATGATGCAATTGTTATTCATGCTAAATTTGGATTGGTCAAAATTAGAAGAAGTTAATAAATTCTTTCTAGCTTTAAACAGGCCTGCTAACTTTTTGTTGTTTTAGGGAATATTTCTTCTAATAGTGGCTGAAATTTTTATTTAAGTATATTTCATTAGGTATATTTCATTGTTTTATAAACTTGATTTAAAGTTATTTTCCATACCATTACATAAAAAGGATTGCTGTTGTTGCCGTGGTCATTAAGACAAGGAATGCTATTGTTCTTGTTTTCCATTGGCGCCATCAAGGGCCAAGAATTCGACTTATGTCACGCCAGTACGTCACATCCATTTATCGGACGGAGACATTCATACATCCATTCATTCATCCACAGATCGTAATTTTGACCTGAATCAAAGAACGATCTATCTCCAATTCAGTACCTCTAGGGGTATTGGTTTGTTATGGAAACATGGAGGACTTTGTGACTTGATAGATTTAACAAGCACCAGTCACCATTTACTACGCGGAGAGTCTTCGGCCGGATGGATTCGGACTCCCGTTCCCAGGAACGCAAGTCCAGTGCCCTGCCAACCAGTCTATCCCAGCCCCATAATAGATATTAAAAAAATAACATTTTAAGATCTCTTGTTTTCTAATTAAAAATATAATTTTCTGTCATATGAAATTCAATTTAAACGAGGAGGGAAGTAATCAAGGTAAAACGATAAAATTAATAGCCGAACTATTAATTCAGCAATTTATTTGAAGGCGAAATAATAGTATTTCAACTTGCTCAGCGGATAAATATTTTCGAGTGGTTGGGTTTGAATATATGATTCTAGGTTTAGTAAATTCGATTTATAGGGTTTTTACTTAACACTGCTTCTAAATAACTTAAAAGTTTATGCGACATGCCACTTTGTGCCCTGCCAACTAATCTATCACGGCTCATAAAAAGGATTCAAAAGTTCATATAAAAGGCCACCTTGTTCAAGCTCTTACGCTGCGGAGCTCTTAAAATTTTGGCAAAATTATTAATGATTCTGAAAGGTTTTGCTCATTATTTTCTTTGTCACCACACGCGGCCCCGAAATGCCACCATACGCGGCTAGGAGTGATTCCTTCTTAAGACCTTTTTAAAAGCGCGAGAAAAAAACAGTTCATAATAAGAAAACGCACCGCATCGGCGTATAACCACATGTCCGGGCGTGGCTTCCTATGCATTTTGAATTTCATTTTTGCAATTTGATTCTATGCATTTCAAACTACCCTGGAGGTGCGTAGCAGCATTTATGCGACCCCTGTTATATATGTCTTTAAATTTGTAGTACATTTTGACCAAAAATAGAATAAAAATGCCATTAAAATAAGAAAACTGTAGCTTAGAGGAAGGAACGAGATTGTGGATTTGAAATCAGCCATACGAAATTATTTAAGATCTGTAAAAACAAAAAAGGGCATTTGTTTACAAGAAAATGATTATTATTTAATATTTCCAACCAATTTTTAATTAATAAATTTATAGTTGAATCATTCCATATCTATATAAAGAAAATAATATTAATTTTTAAGGTATACGAATTCTGACAATTGATTTTTCTGAATAAATGGTATAATTAAAAAAAAAATCAAGATAATGTAATTTATCTTTTTTGAAAAAAAGCACATATTGCCAAAATTACAACACTGGTATCTAATATGTCAGAGAAATTTTATTCACAATACACTATAGCTTTTGATTTATAATAATATTCCTGCTTTTGAGATAGAATTGAACAAATAATGTTAAAAAAAAAATAGATGTGTTTTATATACGGCTTATTAATTGAAGAATTTTTTCACTGACTGTAAAATAAGAAAATAAATATTTTAATAAACAAATCAAATATATATTAATTAAAATTACCTAATGATATTCAACAGCAGTTGATCAAATTAGGAAATTCCATTTCGCCATAGAAACATGGGAATTTCCCCAACTGTTATTTATTTGGCTGACTTAGAAAAGGATAATTTCCGGCAGTCTACTCTCACACTACTTCCAATTATGAAATATGATTTAGAGAAATAAACTATGAACTAACTGTTGAATATGCTGCTTTTAATAGTCTCCTGCATTTAGTTGCAAATTATCCTTATATAGTTCTTTTGTTTTTTGTTATGTTCATAGCTATTTAATTCAGAATTCTTACTTGAAAAATAAAAACCAGGAGAGAACTGAAAATTAAAAAAAAATTATTTGAAAGAGAAGAAGAAAATAATTCTAAAAATAAGAAATCCTTAGAAAGTGTAAGATATTATCTGATAGAAATTTCATACGCTTCAACATTATGTAAAATTGAGATGAGAGTCGACATGTTTCAGGGACATCGATAATAGGCTCTCATTTTCAAGACTTGACAGACGTGGATTTAACACTAGGTTTACGGGACCTACGGGGTCATTTTGACGCATTTCGAGTTTTGTAAGGAAAATTATAAAACCCGTTTGAATTTTTATTTTATCTCTTGTAATGACTTTCAACCATTGATCGAGATTGATAACCATTGACAGATTTTAAAAGTTTCAGTTCGAGTACTGATAAATGAAATACTAGAATATTTCATAAATATATATCTCATATTTTCATTTTTTTCTTATAGTATATAATTACATTGGTTTCTAAGTGCAGAGATTCCAACTGCTCCGGACCAGGGGTGAAAGCGAGACGGAAAATAGAAAAGACTGGTAGCGAAACCTTTTAAGTTATTGCTATTTTTGAAGAGGAGTTTACTTATTCTTTTTCAAAATTATTCAACAATATCTACTTTATCTTCGAAAAGAAGCAGTTTTATATATATGCTAAAATTTTAAAAGAAATCTTGATAGTTAGAGATATTTTATTTTTTGCGAAAAAAATGCTGGAATGAAATATCTTACGTACCAGGTTTTTCTCTTTTCCGTCTTGCTATATAAGGGCTTTCACCCATGCTCCGGACACGCTAAAATAATTTAAAAAACGGCAAATACCTACTAAGTAAATTTTGCAAATAAGAAGTGGTGAATTATATAAGACTACGAATTATTTAGAAATAGTGGTGGATAAAAATCTACTAAATTGAATTTATTAAATTAAGAATCGCAATTATATGTATTCTTTCATGCGTCAAATTGACGCGTGTTCGTAGAGATAGGTATATAAGAAACGGCCGTAAACCCAGTGATATATTCGTTCATGCGTCAAATTGACGCGTGTTCGTAGAGATAGGTATATAAGAAACGGCCGTAAACCCAGTGATATATTCGTTCATGCGTCAAATTGACGCGTGTTCGTAGAGATAGGTATATAAGAAACGTCCGTAAACTTACTATTAACAAAACAAAAATGATTTGAAGAAAAAAAACTTTTTTTTTCTCCAATACCCACTCGATTGACATTTGTCATTCAGGTTTCAGTCGGGCGGATTTGCTTGCATCATATTTGGGGAGCCAAAGTTGCTTCCACAGTAAGGACAGATAGTACAGAGAATGAAATAACTACCATGCCTTGTTCGGGATTTGAACCTAGTACCTTTCTGGTGTGATGTCATCTCCCTGACCATTGCTGAGTTCTGCCAGCAAAAACGTGAAGTTGTAAACGAAAAATGGAAATTGTTTCCATTTTTCGTTGATGGATGTCAATCAAGTGGACATTGGAAAACATTAGGTTTTTTTTATTGTTTTTTAAATCATTTTTCTTTCGTTACATTCACGTATGTCAAGTCCTGAAAATATGCATCTATTTTCGATGCCCTGGGAAATTGTTGACTGCCATTTCAATAGTGTGTTTTTTTATGCATATGAAGATTTCTCTCAGGTAATATAAAAATTATTATAAAAAATGAAAATAATTAAAAAAATAATTGAAATTAAGGCAAAAAAAAAATTATAATCTTGTCACCATCTCCCACGACTATATCCGTAAAGATAGTGTTTTTTAAAAGTGTATCAATATAGCTAAAGAAAATTTTTTCAATGCAATAATTTGAAGAGCACTAAAGAAAAAAAAGAAGAAAAAGAAGAATTAGTTAACAAAATTTTGTCAAGTAAAAATCACAAAAATTCACAAAAAGTATAAAATAATACAATATAGGAACATGTATAGTGATGAAAGAAAACGGATTTCATGCGCTTACGAATAGCTAGCAAAAATAATTTAAAAATATTTTCGTAACTGTGTTGCCAGATTACAAAATATGAAATTAAATCGAAAATAGAGGAGAGTGGGATCAAAATTTTTAGGCACGTTCATACTACAGTTAAGAACCACATTTGATTTGACTATTACTTTGTTTGGTCCGAAAGCTGGATTTGTACAAGGTGATATTACATAGTTTAGTTCAATGTTTATAGTTCATAAATGGTCTAAAATTAAATGAACAATTTTGCTTCGATGATTTTTACAGAAATTGTTATTTTTTATTGAAAATGCAATTATTTAATAAAATATTGGACGTTGTTGTTGAACAGTTATAAAAATTTTTACCCACGTATTCGCTCGATTTCGTTGTTGTTGTAGTTCATCTACGTCACACTAGAGCTGCACAATGGGCTATTGGCGACGGTCTGGGAAACATCCCTGAGGATGATCCGAAGACATGCCATCCCAATTTTGATCCTCTGCAGAGGGGATGGCACCCCCGCTTCGTTAGCCCAACGACCTGCACGCGAAGTCGAACACTTTACGGTAGTACAGTTTAGCGAGGACCAATACCGCTCACCCTCGGTCCCTACGCAGACTGATCCAAGTTGTGACCCACCCGCACACTGACCGCAGCCAGTGATGCTTGACTTCAGTGATCTGCTGGGAACGAGGAGAGAAATGAAAATTTAAAAAAAAAAATATTTGACCATGTCTTAACGATCTTAACGATCCGTGTCTTATAATACCGTGTCTTAACGATCAGTCCACTGCGGGACCGTATTCCCTCGATTTGGAATTATGCATGACAAAAATATTTTTCTCAGGTCTGCCAACTTTCTACTCTTTTCATAAATAGTTATTCCAACGGTAACTATATTTTTGTTTATTTCATTATTTTTTTTAACCTATTATCCACACCACTCTGCATAAATGATTTAAAAACTCATATGCAACTCCAATTTGCTCCAGCTACTTCGGGGATCCCTTAGATGGAGCGTTATCGTTTGCCAAACTCAGTGCAAAGCATGGTGGTAGCGGGTTCGAATCCCTCCATTTCCCTGGATGTATCTTCGTGCTGTCCTTCTCTGTATTGTGCTAACTGTTCTTCTATTTCACAAAAGTTTTTAAGTCTAAATTGAGCACACAAGCCAGCAAATGCATTTAAAATTCAATAAACTAATGAAAAATTCCAAATCTTTCGGGGTGAGGTTTTTAAAATGCTTGCAAATCATAAAAATTCTGAAAGCTTTGGTATTTAAATGCAGTGCTGCCAACTTTCAACGCTTTTTGAATAAAATTATTCTAGTGGTAGCTATTTTTATGTTTTAATGCATTAATTTTTATTCATTTAACTATATTTTCCACACCACTACATATAAATGATTTAAAAGTTCATATGCAATGCCACTTTGTTCAAACACTTTCATGGAGGCACTTTTAAAATTTTGGCAATGTTTCCAAAGGCTCTGAAAGTTTTGGTTTTTAAATGTTTACCACTCTATAAAATATTTTTCAAAAAGCTTAGTATTTGTCAGGCCTGTATTGTGTATAACTAAAAGAGTTTTGTGTAAATAAATTCTTTCATTAAATTTATTACACGAAAATAATTCAATGATTTTGTATTGGATTTAATCACATTTGTTGGATATCCGTTGCTTTTAATAAAATTTAAGAAAACTTAGCCTATAATATATATATATATATATATATATATATATATATATATATATATATATATACATTACTACAAATTATTTAAATTTTATATATTTGATAAGAAATAGTATTCAAATAAATATTTCAGAAACATTAGAACTCCATGCAATTAGTTAATTTATATTAAATGTAATATCATTTCTTTTTTTGAGTCAACAATGCAAATATTTTCTCCTAAGGGAAAATATTGCGTAACTAAATTATAATTAAAACCATTATAAAATTTTGAAAATTAAGGATAATTAAAGCATCAATAAATATATATTCAAATTTGATATTTAGAGGATATTTTCTCAATAACAGTTTTAAATTAAATTAGCTGGAGGTGATGAAATGTTAGATTCTTGTGGTATTCCACTTATTTAAACAAAAAAAAAAAAAGGTTTCCATTATAGTTATATATATATATATATATATATATATAAAGCGTTTAGCACAATTTCCAAGATCATGTCTGAAATTTAAGAAATGCTGCCATTTTTACCATTGTAAAATTCTCCAAATTACGGACAGAAAGTTCCCAACTTTTTTCTAGTATAATTACCCGCAAGTTTGAAATTACTCCATGGGATGGCAATATTTATAATGTATTGCTTTTTTAGTTATAGTTGTATTGAAAATCAAAAAAAAAAAAAAGGTTTTAATATCCTATACTCACTTCAGTCAGCGCAGGTTTGCCCCCATGGATAAAAAGAACACTATCTCTGTTGCTGTTGTTGCTAATGTCACTTCCCATTATCAGCAAGCCTGCTTTAGGAATCCAAGCAATTTTAAGGCAGAGGGGGCGTTTCTTGTTTTACAGTGGCGCCATCTATGGTCATGAATACGACTTTCAGCTACACATACATCACAGCCCGTTTTATTTGAAGGACCCATCTGTACTCCATCCACAGATCGTAATTTTGACCCGCAACAGCGAATGATTAATCTCCAATTCAATACTCTTACAGGTGTTGATTTGTTATGGGAACTTAGAAGACTTTGTGACCCAACAATTTTAACGTGAACCACATCACAAGGGAATACTTTGGCTAACGGGATTCGAACTCACGATCTCATTAGCATCCCAATGCCCTACCAACCTGGCATTCCCGGCTCTAACTCCATGATAACTCCTTCAGACTGCGAGAAGAATTTTGGTTTCTTCCTTATTATATATATATATATATATATATATATATATATATATATATATATATATATATATATATATATATATACATAATACATATATAGTGTCGAGTGCATATAGTAACGACGATTCACAGAAAACTAATAACAACAAAATAGTTAGATTTAAAATTATTGCATTGAAATTATCGTGGGTGTTGCTTTAAAGTGATTCCTTAAATCTTTTTTAACTCAGACATAGCGAAATACTCTCTTAAAAAAATAATGACGGTATAAAACTTTAAAAATTGTTTGTTAACGGTGATTCATTATAAAGTTAAATTCATAAAATAACAAAGTAGTTCACTTATCCATTTTACTTTCTTCTTCAACATTCAAACCAACACAAAAAGAAGTACCTGTAACTCAATTTTAATATTATGGGAAGAGGCTACTATGAAAAAGATAAGAAGGAGAAAAGAATCTCGAAGATAACTTTCTTGCATTTCTAGAAAGACCAAATAAAAGAGAAAATCGAATGGACTGTGTGTTGACCATGTTTCTGCGAATGAACCCGCAGGAGTACAGAGTATTTGTAGAGTGTCTTCACCAATTTCTTTTTTCGTTTAGTTCTAAGCCCGGCTGAAGACTCGATCAAGCCACCTGATAACATTGCTTAGAATCAGGGTGTTTTAAAGAATTTGTTTCTCCTGCATTGTTCCATAATTTTTTCTTGCTTGCCGTGAATTATATAATAATTGCAGAGCAGGGGACTAGACTTGTTTTAACAAGATAATTTTTTTCCTCGTTGGAGAAAATTTATACTTTAATATTTTTAACTTTATTCACTAAAGACAGGCCACAAAAAGTGTTTATTAGCTGGAAAAATAAAAATAATAAAAACTGAATGAAAATAATAATAATATTGTAGTGATATGATATGTAAAAATTATTATTATTATTATCCATTGAAAAATAAAAATTATCTATTGAAATATAATAATATTTTTTTCTTGTTAGCGTTGAATTGTTTAACAATTGCAGAGCAGGGGACTAGACTAGTTTCAAGTAGATGATTTTTTTTCCTTGTAGCAGAAAATGCATACTTTAATACTTTTAACTTGACTCACTAATGACAAGCCACAAAAGTGGTTATTACCTGAAAAACACATAAAATGAAAAAATGAAGGAAAATAATAATAATAATGATATGTAAAAATTATTATTATCTATTGAAAAATAATAATTATCAATTGAAATATAATAATATTTTTCTTGTTACTAGTGAATTATATAATAATTACAAAGCATGGGCCTAGGCTAGTTTTAACTAGATGATTTTTCCTTAGTAGAAGAAGTTGTATACTTTAAAACTTTTAACTTGACTCACTAATAACAGGCCACAAAAAGTGGTTATTACCTAAAAAACACAAATAATGAAAATAATAATAATAACTATATATAAAAATCATTATTATTATCTATGATGAATTATGAAAATAATAATTATTATTGAAAAAAAGTTTTAACGAAAATGAATAGTAATGATAAACTACCTCTCTCGAATTACGTCATCTCAGTTTTGCTTTTCCTGCCATTTGTCTTAATGATTAACATGTTTCAATGTAACACTGAAACTCATATGAGTTTTAATAAAAATTAAATATTTGAGAGTTGTGAACACAGTTTTAATTTAAATGTTAGATATATAACAAAGGATTTCTCTTGTTATTTAATAATATATTTCAAGTTGTTTATGTATTTGCGATATTTCGTCGCAGACTGATTACTTTTATTTGCCTTCCTCCTGCAAAAAGAATTGTACAATAAGCTCGTTGCTTCAAAATTTTTTAACAAGGTGACATATCATGTTTCTAGTGAACGACTCATATAATTTTTTTAAATATTTTTTTAATTTTTCTTTGAAATTAGCACACGGTGCTTTTTCCAAGAAAATAATTAACAATATTAGTTAACTGTAGAATATCTATTACAAGATGACAATCTCCGTGAAAAATTTAAGAAATGGAAGGGAAAGATATAAGTAACAAACTGTTTGTACTAAATATAATCTTCATTGGCAAATAAAAATATGATTCAAAATACTCCCTCTGTCCCAAGTTAATTGATATATTTATTACTTTTGAACTGATTATTGATATTTATAATTTTGTCTTTAATTGAAAATTTTTCATAAATTTCAAGGTACTTTGCTATTAACACTATGCGGTCCGCATATATTTAGTGATAAGTTTACCATGTAACCGTTTTTTTAGTTTTGTTAAAACCACCTCAGCGTGTGGTACCTAGTGGTAGCGAAATTTAAGTTACTTTTAGTTTAGTATTCTTCATTATAAGTAATTTTTTCACCATTAAATATCAAAAATTATAAGTATGATATAAAATGCAACGTTAAAGCATCACTTCCTACATCAAAAAGCCTCCACACGGTCTTTTATAAGTAGTCCGCGCAGACTGTTTAAAAAGTGAACCAGTTGTGCGCATGAACCCAAAACCTTTTATTAAAGTGATTGAGAGAAATTTATCATATATATTTGAGAATTGAATCTGTAGTGGTTGACAAGTGAATAAGGCAAACCAATAATATTCATAAATAAAACAAATTTTTAGTCATATATTTGCTACCACTTGCTTATTTCAACTAGATTTTGTATCAGATGAATCGTTCGGAAAGTGGATATCCTTCAGAGGGGTTTGATAGGACTACCTATAAAAAAACGTGTGGAGGCTTTCAGTTATAGGAGGCGTTGGTTAAAGCATCAAACTACTGGTTACTATATTAAAAAGTAGGCGTAACTATCCTTATTTAACGAATTTTACTATATAATTTGCTACCACTTTATTAAAACTATTCCAGAAAGCGGAGCAGTTGGCATCCCTGTACCTATAGTCCCTTGACAAAATGTCACATGAATATCAGGTTGCAACCCGCGACATTTATGTGTTGTCACCGGCCACTAACGTTTGGCTTGGACATGGCACCAACGTGTTGTCACCGGCAGCTAGCGTTTGGTTTTCACGTGACAACACGTTGGTGTCACCGGACACGAAAGTGTTAATCATCAACATTTACTTACCAAGCATTCGCTCCTTAAATAATACCAAATAAGTTTCAAGAATCCAGAGCTTTTACACTCCTAACCTACGCCTTATTTTTTAATAACTTTTCCTCCAGTAATCGCATAAAACTATCTTCTAACTAATGAATGGTAAATTCATTTGTAGTATAATTTTACTGATCCACTAAACTGCATCAGAAGCAATTTTTGAATCCGCCGTGATATGTAGCAGTTAATTAGATTAGAAAAATTGTTCAGCTTACTACTTCTTCATTTTTTCCTTTATTTTTTTTTTTTCCTTTCTTTTTATATCTTTCTTAAAAATGTAAAGGAAAACATTTTTTAATAGTTTGGTGAAATTGAATCTTTTATCATTCACTCGCTCAAAAATGACAAAACAGACCTGAAAAGGATTTTATAAAATTGATTTTTTTGGTAAACATTCAAAAAACAGTTTATGATTTACTTCCGTTCCGAATGTGCGTAACATAGTCTAAGTCATATGATTGTTCGAATCCTTAATGTCCTGTTCGAATCCTAATGTCGTGGCCTTTGACCTCTCTATCGTGCGTTACTTTAACTTGAAGTTGCTCATATTATGAAATAGTTAGGATAAAGCAAACGAAAATAAAAGAAATAAGAATTAACTTGCAATTTCATAAGATGCTGGGACTAAATTGGTAAATAATCTGCGATAACAGACTTAAGAAGTTATTACTCTAGCGTCATTAAATACACGACAGCGCCAATAAATAATTACACTGTAAAAAATTTCGAGCCATGTTGCACCAAACATTGGTATTCATTTGCTGGCTACATAAAGTCGTGCTCTGTTTTACCATATATTGGTGCTTTCACTAGCTCCGAGCAACGAGAGAATTTTGAAAGAGCCTAAGAGCGGCGAAGGGTTGCACCAAAAATACGTGCTTTGAAGGGAACTAAAAATGGAGGAAGGTTGCACCATTATTAGGTATTTTTAAAGTGCAAAAAAGCAGGGTAAGGTTGCACCATTATTAAATATTTTTAAAGCACCAAAAAGCAGAGAAAGATAGCATTAATTAATATTAATAATTTATTAAATATTTTTAAATAATATATATATATATATATATATATATATATATATATATATATATATATATATATATATATATATATATATATATATATATATATATATATATATATATATATATATATATATATATATATATATATATATATTAACTAATACATCTAAAATAGAAAATAGCTTTTTTAAATTTTATATATTTAAATAACTAAATTATAATTTGATTTAAATTATCTTCTCTTTTTTTTTATAAATATTTATTAATGATGCTAACTTTATCTGCTTTTTAGCGCTTTAAAAATATTTTCCTTCATATAAAAACTTTTTCTTTCTTCAAATTGATATATCTAAAATTTGAATTATTTTTTAAATTTCATTTAAAGCACGAACAGATGCTATAGAGTTAATACTGCTAATGTTTTAAAGAGAAAATAAAAAAGAATTTAAATTTTAGGCTGAATCAAATTCTTATTACTATGAATTTTGAAATTATTTTATTATTTAAAAATGAAAATATTACTTTCACAAATAAAAATTTATATAGAAAAGTAGACAAATATTGTATTGGTCGACCTTCAATTTCTAATTAAGGAAACATTCCAATATCAATTACATTGACCTATGGAAATATTAAATTTGAAGCAAATTAAGAAATGTAAAAATAATGAAATAACTCGGAATTATTAACAAAAAATATACAGATCAATATTTAAACATAATTTATTTATTTACAATCACTTTGATATTTGTATACATAGACAGAATGTAATAATTTTTAAGCAAAATCTTAAAATTTAAATATATTATACTTTTTATACATATCACAGCATTCATTAAAAAAATACAAAATATTCACTCAAAAATATGATAGATAGTATGTTTTTGTTACTAAGAGAGTGCATTCAATCCAAACTTATTTTAAATTTACAGTAATTTAAAATAAAAATTATGTTATGTTTAGAGTTTTGAAATTTGGAATCATCTGAAAATAATTTTCTATATTTTAATAAGATACTAAATTCCTTGATCTATCCAGCCTCATCTGAATTAGAATCTACAATATAGCTAAATTACTTTTTTACAAGCATAATTTACTACTTGATAAAAAGAGTAAAATTTCACACAGTTTGGAAAAAAATACTGTTTTTTACAAATTAGTAAATGATTGTGAGTATTTGAGAAAGAACAATATTTTTATTACATATTCACTATTATAGATTTTCTGGTGCTATGGCTTTAACTATATAAAATTTTTCAGTGATTGTAAAAAACACAACAAGATTTAAAAAGATTCCAACCAAATAAAATTTCGGAGCCTATTTACAAAAGAATAATTGTTTTTCCATACACAGGTTCTCCATTCACAAAACTTGAAACTATACACATTCCTTGTTTGTAAGCTGTTCTTGAAACTAATACTTTTCAAGTGTAAAAAAACAGTTTATAACTATCTGGAATTCTGGTAATTTTGGCAGAATAAATATTTTTATCAATAGGTTCGGCACTGGATATAACAATATTTTTTCCTGTGTCTCTTTCTCAATTAAAATCATTGAAGTTGTTGGTGCCTTTGTGCTAATGATAGAAGATTAAAAATAATGTAATTTATGCTAATAAAATGTACAGAAGAAACAAAATTTGAATAATTACTTTCTTAAAACAAAGAAAGATCAATCAAAGCAAGTCATATTTTAATTACTATTTTTAAAATACAATATAAAAAATTGAGTAATTGTAGTTCTCATGTAAAAAAATGTTACAAAATTTCACTACCTAAAAAAAATTTCGAGACCAAGTATTTACACGGAGGGGGGGATTTTTATCATAAGCCTCCTTTCCCCCCCAAAGATCCCGGAAAGGAAAGAAAGATATTGATATTTTAAAATATTATTATTATTATTATTTTTGTCAAAATGCGCGAAAGCACCAAAATAGAATTTCTCCACTTGAGAAATTGTAAATTCAATTTTATGCAGAGCGTCCCAGTAAAACAATTGCTGAAGGAACTGTTAACAGTTAAAATAATAAATGAACAATTGATCATCACTTGTATAGATAAAAGAGTTCGTGTTGAGTCTAAGAGGGTGGAATCTGGCTGCTGATTAACATACAAGGAGTATTCATGTGGATAGTATTAAAACTCTACAAGTATTTTATTTGTGAGGATTGACTTTTTAACTAAAGGTCTTTTGTTTCATAGAAGCAAATATATTTCAGAAGAAAAAATTTTACTTTTATAATTAAAATGAAACTTTTCAAAAAAAATTACTTTAAAAAAACAACAACAACTGTAAATATTATAAAGAATGCGTATGACATTTTTGAGGATCTATGAAAACGTTCGATTTCATGGTTATGTTGTCCTTTCCCTCCTTCACAAAACACAAATGTGGGCTAAATTAATATACATAAAGCTGCAAAAAAAAAAAAAAAATAAATAAATAAGTAAAAATAAAAAAAACATAGAAAAATAGGTATCTAAAGCAGAGTATCTATGAGCATCAAAGCATTTTTTTTTATTTGTATATAATAAAAAAATATATTTATTAACTTTCAAAATACAATACTTTGTTTCATTTAAAAAAAAATTTCGCTTAATTAAAAAATATTAATAATAAAATATATTTTTTAAAAAAAATTATAATAAAAAAATCAGCTTATTTCTAAATGTTCTAAAACAAATCTTGTTCCTGCTGCTGTTTTGTTCTAAATTTCAGTAAGGTATTGGCGAATTAAAAAAAAATATCGCTTTGCTTTCTTTAACGCCAATATTACCCCCTATGTTTTTCTCCTACCTCGTGCGCTCAACGAACGTAAAGAGAATTCTCGTTTCCATGACAACGGTTAGTATTAATTTGAGGTGAATAATTCGCATTGAAATTTATACTGCAAAAGCACTTTAGAAAGTGTAGATCAAAATTCGTGTAATTATGTGAGATTACAAACGAAAATGAGCAAAATAGAACATGAAAATCAAAACAAAAGCATAGATATTAATAAAAAGTTTTAATCCTAACAGAAAGCACATAGGAATTTTTTTGTTCGGTAGAATGAAATAAAAACACAAACCTAGAACATTTTCCCTGGCAGTAAATTTGGCGGAAAGCTATGCTCTTTTAGCCAAATAAACTGTAAATGCACTTTCTGTGCACATAATAATCGTCTCCTTATTTACTGAAAAAGAGCTAATGCAGATTTTAAAATATTTAACAACGATTACAGTTTCCTAGAAGAAATTTGAAGCTAACACTTTCAGAACAGACAACACAATTTTTAAAGTTGATATGAAAGAAATGAACTGTAATTAATGCAAATAATTAAGAAAAGTTCACTTACCTTCAAAAGAAATTGACAATTTCAAAGACAACTTGCATGACATGATTGCAAGCTTCAACAACAAAATCGGCCATCTTGTCAACAGCTACAAAATTAGTTATCGGTCACGTGCCTGTCATAGTACGAAAGTTTGGTGCAATTGATTGCGCCATAAACGCATTTCTTGATCATATTTTCCAATTTATGGTGCAACCTAGATAAAATAATTTTTGATTTATCCAATTTATGGTTTAATTAGAAACTTTGCACCAAGTATTGGATAAACATTAACCGAGATTTTTTACAGTGAAGAGTGAGATTTTTAAATTCGAATGTATAGATAGCCACTGAACGCGATTGTAGGGTCAATAAAGTTAAAATTAAAATCAACTGCAGCGACATACGCTTGTTGGGGTATAATAGTGAAGTAACTTGGCCCTGGTGTGCATAACTTTAATATTTTGTAGTAATTAGAGAACTAGTTTTATTTGCAACAGTGGTAAAGCATTTGTGCTTAAACAAAGTTGATATGTTCTATAATGAGTTAACAACTTTTGTTCAAAAAAAATATCAATTAAATTATTTCAAATTATATAAATGTTTATAAATATACTATGATGCTGCGTCTTAATTTTGCAAAATAGATGTTTGTAATACAATAATTAAGCTACCACTCTTTATCTTTTGAAAAAAAAAAAAGGATTTGCTACCATTATGGAGGCATAAATGATTATTGGGTTAATAACACTGAGAAGATGATTGTCATTTGTGGTGCTTTATGGAAAACTCATGAATTTAATAATTTGAAATTTAAAATTATGTACGCAAACAAAAGTTAGATATCTTCATTCTTAGATACTGATGCACCAATGCTTTTTTAAGTTCAATGCACTTTAAATAAAAATTATATTCATGCTCCAAGATTCTAAGAATCCATTAATATAAAATATATGAAAATGCTAAATCTAGATTAAAATCCTTTATGTTTCGAATAATTTATTCCTGAAATTTGGCGATAAGAAAGAATGCAATTATTTCAATTACCATATTGCTATTAAATTTTCTCTTATCTTTCAAGGAATTACCTCAAGAGAAATGTAGTTAAATTAACCCAAAGTACTTAATTAATAAATATGTCAGTTTAACATTTTAAAATTTCCCTGATATAAAAGCGTTTGACACATGCTTTATTTTAATCAGTCCGGATATTATTTTATTGTGCATAGACTTTTAAAAGATTATGATGGATTATAATATGGGATTAAAGAAATAGATTTTAATATAAATGGGAGAAAACATGAAGATTATAATTTAGTGATTAACTAGCACAAAACTGTTATTTTGAATATTTTTTCTAATGACTTTTGTTCTTTATTTAAATAATGTTAATCTTTATCGATTTTTAATGCAGTTGGAAAAATGTATTTCCTAATTCCTTTTATGCATCGCAGCAGATATTTCATATTGATTTCTCAATATAAATTTATAAAGTAAAAATCAAACTCCAATTAACAAAAAAAAAAGTTTTTTTCCAGCTAAATAAATATAAAAACAATTCTATTGCAATCACTAGTCTTTGAAATAGTTTTTTTTTTATTATTTGAGAACAGAGCAATTACTAACATTGTATAAAGCAAAGGTAAGCAATAAATGTTTCATTTTGAAATCACTTAAAAATAAGACAAGCTGATAATCAGGCCTTATATGTAATTGTTTCAGTTGTTTAACGTTATATTAGTATTATTGTATAGTTGTATTATTTGCGTTGCTTTAGGAAAACGGCCTTAGATGAATCGTGTGAATCATATAAGCTTTGCAAAGACGCATTTCAAGCATTGGACATATTTTTAAAAGCACTTTCAGGGCTGGCAATTTTCTACACCTTTTGTAAAAAAATTATTCTGGTGGTAGCTAAGTTTATGTTTTTATGTGCTATTTTTTATTCATTTGCACTTATTTTCTACACCACTACATATAAATGTTTTAAAAATTCATTTGCAATGCCACTTGGATAGAGCTAACTCGTGGTGAGGCAACGTCTCCTATAACTGAAAGCCTCCACACGGTTTTTTTATGGGTAGTCCGATCAGTTCACTATAAGGGATTTCCACTTTCCGAACGAGTCACTTAATACAAACTCTAGTTAAAATAAGAAAGTGGTAGCAAATATATGACTAAAAATTTGTTTTATTTATGAATATTATCGGTTTGCCTTATTCACTTGTCAACCACTACAGATTCAATTCTCAAATATATATGACGAATTTCTCTCAATTGCTTTTATAAAGGGTTTTGGGTTCATGCGCACAACTAGTTCACTTTTAAAATAGTCTGCGTGGACTACTTATAAAAGACCGTGTGGAGGCTTTTTGATGTAGGAGGTGATGCTTGTGCACCATTTTTGATCACTTTTCCCAATGATGCGGTTGGCCATCACCTCCTACATTAGAAAGCCTCCACACGGGTTTTTATAAGTAGTCTGCGCAGACTATTTAAAAAGTAAACCAGTGGTGTGCATGAAACCAAATTATATTTTAAATATAATTAAGAGAAATTTAACATATACATTTGAGAATTGAATCAGTAGTGATTGACAAGTAAATAAGACAAACCAATTATACTCATAAATTAAACAAATTTATGGACATATATTTGCTACCACTTTCTTATTTTAACTAGATTTTTTATTAAATGGCTCTTTCGTAAATTGGTTTACCTTCATAGTGGTCTGATTAGACTACCTATAAGAAACCGTGTGGAGGTTTTCAGTTATAGGAGGCGTTGGGTCGGCTATGAACTTAAAGCTTTAATCTTATGGCCTATTATGGTCTCTTGCGGGAATTGTTTTATTTTTTTCTCTCTTTACGAATTTAATAATTGCGTGCAAACATTTTTTAATTCGATTTAAAAAGTCTCGATACATTTGTGAAATACACAAAAAGTAAAACTAAATATCGGTATCCAAACTTTGGAGCGCTCTCTTTACAAACTATTGGTATCTTTTTTCCCGAATTGCGGCTAGCCTCTATATTTTGGGGTAAAAATTCGAATCCATCGAAAAAAAAGTTTACTTTCATTCAAAGAAAATACGTTTTGGAGTCTTATTTCACAACTTAAAATTGCTCTGCACTAATTAAATAGCATAGTTGAAGTCGCCCCTTCAAACCATTAAGATTGAATCTTGGAGCGTGAAGATCTAATCATTAGGATCAAAAGTTATTCAGGGTGGTCTGTTTATATTTATCACCGTTCAGATGCTGTTACTAGTGGAACAGTTTGACTCAAAAATTTTCCTTTCTCTCAACATATGGGTAACAATAACATAAAAACAATAAAATGAAAAATTTTAATAAAACAAATTTTTCATAATATTTTTCTTCGCTTCACTTTCATTATAAACAGATTTATAATTGACTAAATTTATAAATAATCTCCTCTTAAGAAAATATTGTAAAATTAGTCTATTCTAAGGAGAATTCAAATTAAAGCACTTTAAAAGCATTCTCTAAATCATTAATACAAGCGATCTTCGTTATGAACATTCAATGTCCAATATTCTCTTGTGAGTTTAACTTTATACTCTCGCTTCCCTCGAGGGTTTCAAGCAAATTTCTTGCCCTGAGCATGGCAACTTTCAATGTATCCTTAATCTAAATGACCAAATATATTGATTTGAAGTATTTGAAAAATAACTAGTAGGAAAAGTTTGCCTTCATTAACTTTTCTCTGCACTTAATTCAGTAGAGTTGTTATAAGTATTTGAAATTATTCAAATATATCTGTATTCTTTATTTAAGAGTTGCTAATTTTTAAAGATGATAGAACTTATGTATTTCATTAACGTTTTCTCATTGAGATAAATGTAGAGAGAGATATATTTATATTTTTGTACTTTGTAGAGATGTAAGAAAAACTCCTTAGAAACTTTATGTATTTTAAATTAATAACGAAAAATAATTAAATTCGATTTTTTTTTTTTAGTTTTTCCAACAATGATGTTCGGTGCAGCATTTTGAAGCCACATGGCGCATTAATTATAAACACATATTTTCGCTCAAGTAATATTTTACAATTTTAACGTGCAGCAAAAATTGTATCATTTTTTTCACTCAGTGATCAAACAGCAAAAAATGTGACATTAAGTCTGGTAGCATTTATTTCGCAAAATCGAGTTTCATCATCATCATCAAAATTTATCGGAGAGCATGAGACCATTCCCCCCATCTTGAAGTTTAAACTTTAGGGTAATACTTTCTGGTAACTGGAATGCAAACTGGAGTGAAAAAGAAAATTAAATCTTTTGTATTCTAGATAAAGATGTGTCGATACAAACATGAGCAGCAAATCGAATTTCCAGTTCAGAATATCATGTAAAAAATTATCTTTATACCGATCTGAAATCAGTACAAATACATTTTATTAAACCAAATAATGTAATTAATAATAATATTATGCGTTTTATGACAGCAAATCCACAAGCATTATTGTCAAAAAATAAAAATATATTAATTAATTTAATTAATAGCGAAAAATAATTACATTTTTGTCCGTGTTTCTAACAGTGATGTCCGATGTAGTATTTTGAAACTACATCGTACATTAATTGTAGACATATATTTTCTCTCAAGTAATATTATACAATTTTGTACAGTAATTTGCAGCAAAAATATTACCATTTTTCTCACTCAGTAATCAAGTGCAAAAACTTTGTTTCAAAGACATTGTCTGGTAGCATTTATTTTGCAAAATCGAATTTCATCATCATTATCATCCATACTTATCCGGGCTCATGAGGCAATTCCCACCCATCTTGAAGTTTTAACATTGAGGTGGTACTTTCTGGTAACTGGAATGCAAATTAGAGGAAAAAGAAAATTAAATATTTTGTATTCAAGATAAAGATGCGTTGCTACAAACATAAGCAGCTATATATGGACCAAATCGAGCTTCATGTTCACCATAATATATACAAAATATATCTTCATACCGATCTGATTTTATTATGAAAGTATTTTTTAAACCAAATGATGCAATTAACAATAATATTATGTATTTCATGATAACAAATTCACAAATGTTTATTGTCAAAGAATAAATAAATAAAAAGTAACACATTAGGCACCAATATTCAGATTACGGAAACTTCTCCATTTTTCAAAAATATAATGACTAGTTATTGTATTACTACATTCTTAGATTTAGGGTATGCAAATCATTCATTTCTATCAAATTATGATAATAAGACTATGTCAAAGAAAAAAAATTATGATATTAATTTTGATATTAATATGAATAATATGAATTATTGATGGATAATATGAAATATTGAATTGATAAGAAATTGAAAGATTGTATTTTTTATACATAAATGTTAAGTGAATGTTTAGACTAAAAAGAATACGAAAAAATATCAGTTTAGTTTACATGTTTTTACTACTGCGTTTTAGATAGATTTTTCATTTTACTACGAAAATATAGATTTTTATCACGCTGCAGGCAAACATTTAGAATTTAATGGAAATTTTTACATTAAAATACTGAAACATATCATAAAATTATTTATGATTAAAGCCGAATATTTTGAAATTTATTTTTTTAACTTATTTTCATTAATAATATACACAATTTATAAAGAAACTATTTACCAATACATATTTTACTAAATATTAAATATTATTTTAAAAAATTATTAATTAGCTTAGACAAGCAAGGTGCTTGTCTCCCAGTAACAGCCACCCCATAGACTGCTGAACTCAAACTGTCTTTTATTTTAACTTTTTTTTTACTTCATGTTATATGGGATAGGGGCCTTCTGCGCGGCCCAGGTGCCCAATTTGTATAAATAAAGAAGAAAAGAAGAAATTAGCTTAGGTATTAATTACTAATTTGATTATTATAATAATTATTAATTATGTAAATTTGCTTAGAATGATGGCGAAAATAATTTATAATTAAATCTGAGAACTACAAAAAACATATATGTCACCACCACTTTAACTAAAAAAATGAAATACTATGAAAAATCCATAGTATTTTTTGCTGTCGTAGGCTATTAAGGCAAGGGGTGCGATTGTTCTTGTTTTCCATTGGCGCCATTTATGGTCAAGAATTTGACTTCTGCCACACCAATACGTCACACCCGTTTATAGGGTAGACCCATTCATACATCTATTCATTCATTCACAGATCGTAATTTTGATCTAAAGCAGAGAAAGATCTATCCCTAATTCAGTACTCCAGAGGTACTTTCTGTTATGGGAACAAGACGTGCTTAGTGACCCGACAGATTTAACGTACACTCTGCACCATTTACTACACGGGGAGCCTTTGGCGACTGGATTTGAACTCTCGTTCTCACGAACATGAGTCCAGCACCCTGCCAACCAGGTTATCCCCGGTCTCTATAGTATTTGGCAGCTCTATATCAGGTTACCGGAAAGTTCTGTCTGTGAAAGTGCACGCCTTATTTAACACTAATGTAAAAGGTTCTTTTACAAAACAGAGGGGTGGAGATAATTTAACTCATTGTCAATGTTCTAACTAAAAGAGACGCAACATATATGTGGAACTGAAGAGACGCAACATATCAGTGGAAATGAACTAAAGCAGTTTTTTTAAACAAATGGATATTGTTCACAAAAAAGTGGAACTGATGGACTTATGGACTATATGACTATGAACTTATGGAACAACGATATGACTATGAACCTATGGAAATACTATGGATTCTTCGTAGTTAAGAATTTTTTTTTTCTTTAAATATTTGAATTTCTTTTTTTTTTTTTTTTTTTTTTAATTTTTTTTCCAGTAAAATTGAGCTAAAGTAGATATTGTTTAAAAAAACAAATAGATATTGTTTAAACAAATAGATATAAACAAGAAACAAAATAAAAAACAAATAGATATTGTTTAAATAAAGAGATATAAACAAAAAACAAAATAAAAAACAAAAAGATATTGTTTAAAAAAGTAGAACTCATTTACTATATGACTATGAACTTCTTATGAAACTACTATGGATTTTCCGTAATTATGACTTTTTTTTTCAGTGGAACTGACCCAAAGTTTATTTTTTTTTCAGCTAAATAGATATTGTTTGAAAAAATTTAAGTAACAGACTGCACCTCTAGGAAAAATTCTTAAATGGTACATCAGCTAAATACATTCAAAGGGTTAATGCAAAACCATTTTATTTTTGTTTTTAAATAAGGATACTTTTTACATCCTTGAATAACAAATGACGTTTTCAACACAAATATAAACAACAACAATCTCAAACTCATTACCTTCTCGATTTCCGGTTAGACAGTTTGCAGAAGCTTACTACCGCAATAGTGCGAGGCGATATTTTTAAACGGATAATTTTGTTTTAATTTAAGGAGATTTTGTTTTAATTTAATTTAAGAAGATTAAATTATCACTTATTCTAATAGAATCTTCTGGGGCCGGGATAGCCTGGTCGGTAGGGCGCTGGGCCCATATTCAAGAGGTCGTGGGTTCGATCCTCGCCGGCCGAAGACTCCCCGTGTAGTAAATGGTGACTGATGCACGTTAAATCTGTCGAGTCTCAAAGTCCTCCATGTTCCCATAACAAATCAATACCTCTGGGGGTACTGATCCAGAAGTTTCCTTGTCTTCTGGATTGGTTCAAAATTACAAGGCTACGGAGTTGAACATTAGTAGTCGTAAACCCATGAAATTGGGTCGGCTGTTCAACGACGGTTATAAAATAAAAAAATAGAATCTTCTGCATTTTATAAGATATTAATCATATTAATTTTGGGGAGTTTGCAGTGCCCGGACGCATCACTATCAAAAGTTACCTCAAAAATGATTTACCACCTTCGCTGTAAAACAATATATAGTTAAGCATGACTCAAAAACTGAAGAAATAACAGTATGCAATGATTTATCGATCACGTAAATGTAAAAAAAAAATATATATATATAAAAGTTATATATCTTTGATGTCACAAAAGAGTTAATAAGTATGAACCAGTATTTCATAACCTCCATGTTTTTACTTTGCTGAAAGGAACGTAAAATAAATAAATGAAAATAATGTGGCTTATCATAGCTGTTTTTTTTGTTGTTGTTAAACCTCTAATTTAAAATCATAAAAAAAAAATTATTTTTTTAAAATTTATCAACCATAAATTTTGAAGATCCGGTGAACATTTTGAAGATAGCAAATATGAGAACCACTTCATACAACGGCAACCTATTTAATTTTATAACCGTCATTGAACAGCCCACACAATTTTTGGGTTAACGACTACTAATGTTCAAATCTGTAGTCTTGTCATTTTGAATCCTATCTGAAAGACAAGGGAACTCCTGGATCAAGTATTGAAAAATGACTTCGTGGAGGTTACATAGAGAAAAAATAACCCACGAAAATCTTCCTTGGTCAGCCTGACGGTAAGGGAACTCTAACCAGTGATCCGTCTACCAGTGAAGATATTTTATGTCAACACCGTGGTCGGTGCGAGTATTGGCCAGTATTGAATTCGTATTGACCAGCCATCGCTGAGATTCGAACCTGGCTCAACTCATTGGAAGGTGAATGAACTATTCCTTGAGCCACCACGGCTTATCCCAAACCAATGGCACACTTGCTGCATGTGAAATTTCGGAAATTTGAGAGCAACTCGTATTCAGATTAGGTTTAAGTGCAGATGTTGCCGAAGACGGCTCTATATGCACTTAAACACGTTTATGCCTCAATTATTTTTTTTTTTTTTTTTTTTTTTTTTTTTGTAGAGATTACCTTATATTTCACAACAAATCCTTCAATTATATTTTACTATTTCAAAAAAAAAAAAAAAAAAAATATTCCACAAACTTTTAAAAACACATTGTTGTTACTTAGCGGTTCTATATCTTTTGTGGTATCCAAAGAAAAATAAAGATAAGAAAGAAATTGTATTGTTTTGGTCGAAAAGTAAATCGTGTTTTTGCGGAATAAAAGGAATATGGACGCAGATAAAAGTGATTGATTTTGAACGTGTTCTTAAATTGGCGCTTCGGAAAATTTATACGGAAAGAGAGACAGTAGTCCTTAAAGAATCCAGCTTATTTTTAAACTTTTAAAGCCGAATTCCTATAAGTCTTATAACACTAAATTCTTATTTAGTTTAATACGTGGAAAATAAACTAAAATTGATGGTGATAAGAATTAAATGTCAATTATTGCCGTTTTTCTACTTTGACTTTTATGAAAATTGATAAATCTGGGGAATAAACTGTTTGTTGAATTTTGAACGTGTTCTTAAATTTGCGCTTCGAAAAATTGTTCCGGAAAGAAACACAGTAGTCTTAAAGAACTTAGCGTTTTTTCTTAACTTTAAGAGACGAATTCCTGTAAGTCTCATAACTCTAGAATCTTATTTTGTTTATTATGTGGAAAAGAAACTAAAATTGATAGTGATTCAAATTAAATGTCAATTATTGCCGATTTTCCACTTTAACCTTGACCAAAATTCGTAACTAAGAGGAACAAATTGCTTGTTGCATTTATATAAATACTTGATTTTGAATAATTCGGGTGCGGAGATTTCAAATCTTAAATTAGTTTTGCTTCTATGACTACATATTTTTTCCAATGAAACTTTAAATTTTTTTGTCGAAACATAAAAAAGGTTATATATATATATATATATATATATATATATATATATATATATATATATATATATATATATATATATATATATATATATATATATATATATATATATATATATATATATATATATATATATATATATATATATATATATATATATATATATATATATACTCCAGGGATGTTAACGCACAGCATCTAAATTAAAAGTGCATAAAAACCTCTACTCGGAAATGCCGTCATACGCATATAAGGGAGCTTCTCTATTATGATCTGTTCAGAACCACAGTAAGGAACAGTTCATAATAGGAAAGCACTACTAATAGCGTTTCTAGACATGGTTTCCTATACAATTTCAATCCTGATGAAGTGCCTTATCTCCTCTTAAAGCTTATCATAACATTTATGCTACCTTCTGTTATATATAACGTTTTTAAACTTGTATATTTCAAAAAAATAGACTATAAATGCCATTTGACTGCACTGGCAACCTTAAAGAAGCTAATGTCATGTATAATTGGATTTCAATTATCTTTACAATACTACTACAGAAATTCTACCTTGGAAAAAATAAAAGTTTGCAGGTAAAATACTTTAAACTTTATCCTTAGACATTTTTATTTTTTATAGAAGAATCAATTAGGTATTCAGAATATCAAAAAAAAAAAAAAAAAAAAAATGCAATCTAGAAAAAATAGTTAAAAAACCATTTCAAATCTGCAAAAGAAAAATGATTGAAATGAATATGATTGAAATGAATATGATTAAAAAAGGAAATCAGTTATTAGTTAATCCTGTTACCGCATATATAAACACGCGAATTGACTTTAAAGGTTTTCTAGGGGTAACTAAAAATTTAATAAGTAGTGACTAATAAAAAGCGGGAATCCACTGAAAGAAATAAAAAATTGGTAATTTTTTCCAGCAATTGAAAAGAATTGCAAAAAATGTGTCTGTTTTAAATATAAATAGTTTGAAATGTAAGTTTATAGTGGTAGGGACGATTCAATAATTAAAGAGATAATAAATAAATTAAACTGAATTGAGTTTCTACCATAGTAGCCTGAGTCATCCCTCATTTTACTCTTCAATAGCATTCATTAATTGGACACACGATATCTACATTAACCATATTATATTACTATACTCAGTGGCGCGACAGCCCACAGAGGTCCTTGGCCTACTGTGCCAACGCCTCCTATAACTGAAAGCCTCCACACGGCTTTTTTCATAGGTAGTCCGATCAGACCATTGTGAAGGATATACACTTCCCGAACGGGTCATTTAATACATAATCTAGTTAAAATAAGAAAGTGGTAGCAAATATATGACCAAAAATTTGTTTTATTTATAAATATTATTGGTTTGCCTTATTCACTTGTCAAACACTACAGATTCAATTCTCAAATATATATGATAAATTTCTCTCAATTACTTTTATAAAAGGTTTTGGGTTCATGCGCACATCTGGTTCACTTTTTAAATAGTCTGCGCGGACTACTTATGAAAGCCCGTGTGGAGGCTTTTTGATGTAGGAGGTAATGACTGTGTCCATCACAGTTTTCTTGACCATTTTAATTTTATTATTTTGTATCCAAATTTATATAAATATGTTAAAGTAGCCAACCATTTTATATTAGCTACTTTAAAATATTTATTTAAATTTCAATATAAAATAACAAGATTAAAATGATGAATAACAGAAAATTGTTTAATTTGAAATACTCTAATTAATATCTAAAGCCGTGTGGTCGTCAAACAAATGTTCCTTGTTAAATAATTATTAGTTCTCTTTTTTTTAGAAATTATGAATAGTTTAGCCATAATTCAAAAAAAAGAACTATCATTATTTTAATTTAAAATTTTAGTTTGGTTAAAAAAGAGACAAAAGCTTTAAAAATAAATGCAAAAATCTATTACATTCCTGAGAGAAGAAATTTATTTTTGGAAAAAAAAAGACAGAACTTTACACAAAATATATGTTCATGTCTTCATTTAGTTTGACAACTGAAATAGATTTTGGACTCTAAAAGAATTGTGAAATATGGCTTGAAAATAACTATTTTCTTCTAACTAGTCAAGCGGGGAAAGTGCGGTACTTTTTTTCCTGTATTGGTTTTAGTTTATGCTAGGAAATTTTACTTTAATCCGGAGTTTAGTTTATCAAATTTATTAGTTTAACAAACATGATATTTTATTGCTATATACTTCTGAAAATGTTGAAGAATAATAAAATAACGGCAAATGATGTCTCACTTTTTTATTATCTCGGAAAAGAAGATCTGATTTATTACGTTGATTACCGGTTGTCGCGAACTATTGAAAATCACAGAATAATAATATTAGTCTATAATAGGTTTCGACAATAAAGTGTCTATATTAGGTTTTGGCAATAAAACTTGCAAAATTGTTGTTAGTAAATCACAGCAAGAGTGCCGTACGTGGTAATTTTGCAATTTAAGTGCAAATTGCATTTAGATTAAATGCGGGGGAGCGAAGTGTTAAACCAGAGGTTGTCAACTACTGGTCAATATTCTTTTAGTATTTAATTAATATTTGTTTAATAAAGGAAATAAATGTTGTTTACTTAGAGGTTTGTGACGTTTTGATTATTTTCTGTATACATTGGAATTTTGCTTTATATTCTGTCTGTCTCAGATAGTCCGTTTACATAATTGCAATGAAACATTTATGTGACAATTTTCTGGGCAGCTGTTTGAGCAATCCTGACGTGTTTATAGCAGGTATATACACCTGAAATAGTAATTTTGTGCTATTAAATCTTGCGATATTTCCAAGCAACCACGAATTTCTCCATAATGTAACAAGAAAAAGGCAACTTTAAGGCCACTCAATATTTACAGTTCTATGAGGCGGAAACGTTAATGATTAATTAAGAATCTAAATAGAATCATATTATCAAAAGCTATTATTTTTTAGTTATTTTTGGAACTACTGACATAAAAAACGAGAAGAACCATCACCTCCTACATCAAAAAGCCTCCACACGGTTTCTTATAAGTAGTCTGCGCAGACTATTTAAGAAGCGAACCGGTTGTGCGCATGAACCCAATTTCTGTTTTAAAAGTGACTGAGAGAAATTTATCATATGTATTTGAGAATTGAATCTGTAGTGTCAGACAAGTAAATAAGACAAACCAATCATATTCATAAATTAAACAAATTTTTAGACATATATTTGCTACCACTTTCTTATATTTACTAGATTATTTCTTAAATTGCTCTTTCCTATACTGGTTTACCTTCACAGTGGTCTGATCGGACTACCTTTAAAAAAAACCGTGTGGAGGCTTTCAGTTGCAGGAGGTGTTGGAAGAACACGCAGGCCTCTCAGTCTTTCTAAAATTAAATATTTTAATATGTTCACTGCTAACTGAGTAAAAGTAGTTAGGTTGTATCCATCACTGAAGAGTGGTAAGCGATAAAATAAAATAAAAGTTAAATTTATTTTAGGAACTATTTTAGTTTAAAAAATTTGCAATAAGTTTATTTCAATAATAGGATGGGTTATTGTAGGGAAAAAATATATTTTCTGCAAAATAGTAGGATAGTGATAATATGCATCTTGCTACCACTTGATCTATTACAGAGATGCCTACTTACTCCGCTTTGTAAAAACATTTTTCTAGAGGTAACGAAATTTTAAGATACTTTCACTTAAGCATTTTTCATTTTAAGGCTGCTTTTTCGAAGGCTCCAACATAATATGAAATTATACTTTTTTATGTCTAATGTGCTTTTTTTTAAAAAAAATTCCGTGAGTTTGCAACTGTTACTCATGACTGTTGTGTCAATTTTAACCTATCTAAAGCAAACGTGTCTACGCTTATATTGAAAACGGCGCAAAACGTCAGTATGGAGAAATTCCAAAGTTTTGTGAAAAAGAAATACGTTTGCGGAAAATTTTTTAAGTATATGAAAACTTACTCCAATGCTGCATTACTTGGGCTCATAAAAATTTGCAAACACAGAGAACAAGGTTGTGATTTTGATAATTTTTATCTAGGTGGAAAATGTCGCCAAATTAGCGTTTGTTTTTTAATTTTTTTTATTTTTTTTTTATAAATAACTTTCAATATATTTAAGTTATTTGTCCGTTCTAAAGCCCAGGTAATTCTTCACGGCTAAGTTATATATATTGTTTAAAATCATCGCATTGCTGCAAGTGTAAGGTACTTAAACTGTAGCTTTTTTTTTTATTTTCCTTGGCGACACAGCTTTGAAAAACAGAGTTAAGTAATTTTTACACCCCTAAACATCAAAAATTCAAAGTATGATATCAAATGTAACTTTATTGCCGTGATCTCATACACTACTTCCTACATCAAAAAGCATCCACACGGTCTTTTATAAGTAGTCCGCGCAGACTATTTAAAAAGTGAACCAGTTGTGCGCATGAACCCAAAACCATTTATAAAAGTAATTGAGAGAAATTTATCATATATATTTGAGAATTGAATCTGTAGTGGTTGACAAGTGAATAAGGCAAACCGATAATATTCATAAATAAAACAATTTTTTAGCCATATATTTGCTACCACTTTCTTATTTTAAATAGATTTTGTATTAAATGACCCGTTCGGAAAGTGGATATCCTTCACAGTGGTCTGATCGGACTACCTATAAAAAAACGTGTGGAGGCTTTCAGTTATAGGAGGCGTTGTTTCATGTTGACACTTTTAGAGGGAGGGCGTGATTATTCTTATTCTACAAATTTCGCTATTTAATTCACTACCAATTTATTGAAACATTTGCAGAAAGCTAAGCACATAGCATCCCAGGGGTGAAAGCGAGACGGAAAATAGGAAAGGCTGGTAGTGAAACCTTTTCAGTTATAGCTAGTTTTGGGGAGGAGTTTACTTATTCTTTTCTTAAATTATTCAGCAATATCTACTTTATCTTCCAAAAGAAGCAGTTTTATATATATGCTAAAATTTTAAAAGAAATCTTGATAGTTACAGATATTTTATTTTTTTCGTAAAAAATGCTGGAATGAAATGTCTTACGTACCAGGTTTTTCTCTTTTCCGTCTTGCTATACAAGGGCTTTTACCCATGTAGCATCCCTGTTACTTAGAGTGTGAATGACAGCTGTTTCGCGTATAACAACCAAATTTTACATTTCATTTGGGAATTTTATTTATCATTATTTTCTCTAATGGTATAGATGACAACTTGTTCCGTATAGCGGATAAATATTTTCGAGTGGTTGTTCTTTAATGTATGATTTTGAGTTTACTAAATTGAATTTACAGGCCTGCCAACTAGTATGATTTTTGCAAAATATTTTATAGAGTGGTAGACCTTTAAAATCAAAGCTTTTAAAATTTTTTTAGAAAACTATCTGAAATAGTGGAATAAGAACCTCAAGTTAACGCGAGTCAAAAATGCACTCGTGAGGAATCATTATCAGGCTGGTAGAAAATAAAAAGTGGCAGCTTAATTTAGAGCCTAGCTAATTTGTCAGATTCATTTTTGCTTTCATTTTAAATCTAACGCATCTAATACATGTGTGTTAAAAGTGTATCTATGCAATTTTTAAATCGAACTAAGTAGTGGGGAATTCAATAAAGTAAACTGCTATTACCCCGCCTACAAATAAACTACTATAAAAATAGTTTGGCTACCAGTTTTTTCTTTTTCACCCTGATTATCGACACCCTGAGAATGCTTGTATGACTCGTCCGTTTCCAAGAGGTTAACAGAATCACTAACAGTGATTCTGATCAACTATACGACAATACTGATTCCTTTTTTATTTATTTATTTATTTATTTTTTGTTGAAAATTTAAGTCTTTGTATAGTTTTAGGCGTGTATTAACTTTTTTATGAAATATTTAACAGAGATGCGAACTTGCTCCGCACTGCAAATAAATATTTTAAAGTGTTAGTTTATCAATTGTGATTCTTGGTTTAATAAATTCAATTTAGTAGATTTTTATCCACCACTATTTCTAAATAATTCGTAGCGTTATATAATACACCATTTTATAGTAGTTACAGAGATGCCAACTGCTCCGGACAAGCCAAAATAATTAAAGAAGCGGTAAATAATTACAAAGTAAATTTTGCAAATATTTGACTATTTTTGCTTGCTTTGTAAAGGGTATGGCATGATATAAGTACTATAAAGTGGTGAATTATATAATCCTACGAATTATTTAAAAATAGTGGTGGATTAAAGCTTACTACATTTAATTTATTAAACCAAGAATCACAATTGATAAACTACCACCTTAAAATATATATTTGTTGTCCGGAGCAAGTTGGCATCTCTGTAGTTATGTCATGCTCTACCTCATAAAAAGCAAGCAAAAGTAGTCAAATATCTGTATTGACTATTTGCAAAAGTAGTCAAATGTTGTTATTTACCGTTTATTTTAAGTATTTTGGCGTGTCCGGACATCATATCATATATATTTGAGAATTGAATCTGTAGTGGTTGACAAGTGAATGAGGCAAACCAATAATATTCATAAATTAAAAAAAATTTTAGTCATATATTTGCTACCACTTTTTTATTTTAACTATATTTTGTATTAAATGACACGTTCAGAAAGTGAATATCCTTCACAGTGGTCTGATCGGACTACTTATAAAAAACCGTGTGGAGGCTTTCAGTTATTGGAGGCGTTGGTCCGGAGCAGTTGGCATCTCTGATTTAATTATACAACAGCGTTTCCTGTTTATCAGGAATTTTATGTGTATATGAGTTAATTATAAGTCATCGTAGGGAAAAAATATTTTAAATTATTAATAACAGAAAATTAATACTAGAAATCTATTAATTAATAATAGAAAGCTAATAATAAAAAATAATTTAATGAAAATTATTAATTAATAATAGAAAATTATTAGTTAATAACAGAAAATTTAAGAACCAAATAATGATTACTTTACCCAGTTTTTTTTTGCATTATATCAAGAGTTAATAGTTTTAAAAGTGTATCCCGTCTGCTATTGTTCTAGCAACAAAATATATATTGAAGATTACCTAACATTCTTTTCTGTCAAATATTTCTATAAATACAACTTATCATTAAAAATAATTATTTTTGTCTACCATATATCGTGTTCAATATATTTTCTTCTGATTTCTTTGGACATCTTTATCGAAAGACAATTCATACGCTACTTATTTCATCCCTGGTTTGGTCAGGAGTAACATTAGAGCAAAACGATGCCATTAAGTTTATCGCTTCAAATCTCCACATGAATTTCAGTGGTCAGAATCGCTTCATCTGATTTATAGCTAATAGGCGATTATGTGGTAAAAAGTGCGGTGTGAACATAAGGTTTCTAAAGTGCAATTAGTGTCAAATGGTGTGATTAAAGCATTTCTGCCACGCAATGCTCTCTGGGAGAAAAGAGAATTCTTTAAGACATAAGCATGGAAATTCGTCATTTTTTTTGGATCGAAAAACAACTTTATATTTTTCTTAGGAATTCTTTAATTTGAGTTGGAGCGTGTACAGGCAAGTATTTTCTAGTAAAGTTGGATGGATAGAGAGTGTATTGAATTTGAATGAATAAAGTATTTATGAGATTTTAAGGATCTGCTTGATTTCTAGTGATTGATACATAAAAATGACAAAAATGTGGTAAATTTGGTTTTGCAAAACAAATTTTATCAAATAATTTTATATCGCATAATGTTCTAATACCGCCGACCAGGTGGCCTAGTGGAGAGCGAGCCTGACTGCGGAGCCGATGGTTGCGGGATCGAATCCCGCTCAGGGCATGGATGTTTCTTTCTCTCTATGTGTTCTATTTTATTTTATTTTATAACCGTCGTTGAACTGCCGACCCAATTTCATGGGTTTACGACTACTAATGTTCAACTCCGTAGCCTTGTAATTTTGAACTAATCCAGAAGACAAGGAAACTCCTGGATCAGTACCCCCAGAGGTTTTGATTTGTTATGGGAACATGGAGGACTTTGAGACTCGACAGATTTAACGTGCATCAGTCACCATTTACTACACGGGGAGTCTTCGGCCGGTGAGGATCGAACCCACGACCTCTTGGACATGGGCCCAGCGCCCTGTCCTTTCTTCTGCGTGATTGTGTGAATGTAACCCGCCCAATAAACGGGTTTGTGGTTGTATGACCTGGGCGACGCTACTCCACCGCCGTGGCTTAGCCATAGATGCTCACTGGGTAACGATAAGAGAGTAGCAATTCTCAATAAAGCAGTAGCAATAGGTCAATGGGAAATAGACCCAAGTGCCCGCCATTAACCTAGAAAAAAAATGTTCTAATACCTGGAAAAATAGAACGTATTCTGTTGGATGTTATTAATCTTTAAAACTATTCTGTAGGATTTGAAATTTTGCTAAACTTGTTGTTTTCAATTAATATCACAATTTAAATTTTTGTTTATATTTCCAGAGAAAGTAATTCCGCAGGGGAATTTTTTTTTTTTTGGAGAAAAAAAAAAAGAATTCTTTAAGACAGAGGAATGGTAACTCGTCAGTTTTTAAAATAGAAAAGAAACTATAATCTTTTATTGTGAATTCTTTAATTTTCGTTAGAGTGTATAGAACAAATATTTTTTAATAAAATTGGATAGAAAGTATAAAGTTTAGATGAATAAAGTTCTTATGAGGTACTAAGGATCTGTTTAAGCTTGATTTAAAGATATTGCTACTTAAAAATGACAAAAATGTGACAACTTTGGTTTTACAAATAAATTTTAATAAATACTTTTCAATCACGAAGTGTTCAGGCGAATACATAAAATATAGTATTTTTTTGGACTTTATTAACCCTTTCGCGTATACATGGCAGCATTACACGTTCTCAATTTGGGTTAAACAATAAAACTGGTAGCTAAACTATTTTTTAGCAACCTATTTAATAGTGTTGTAATAATAGTTTAATTTATTTTATTCCCCAGTACATAGTTCAAAATAAAAATTATATTGTTATTTTTGAACAAACATTGATTAAATTGAAAGCGAAATAAGACTGACAAATTTACCGTGCCACATTTGAACTATGGCTTTCTATTTTTTTCCATTCTGATTCCATACAAAGGCATTCATGACTGGCAGGTCCCAGAGAGATTAAATTCCAAATAGTACCCTAATATTTTTTCTAATAACCGGTGCTTTCCTAAGCTATATATTATCACAAAACTTTGAATTAATGTTATGTTAAAAACATTTTTATGCAATATTTTTAAACAAGTTCAACATTTATTTGAAGGTCTTTAACAGTCTAAATATTATTTATACCATGTTATGAAAATCGTTTTGTTTCTTAAAAAGTTTAAAAAAATAAATAACTATTAATGCACATTTAAAATTTTGCGTTTCGGTGAAATTAAAAGTAGATAAAAAATATCTATCTAGTGCGCTTTTAAAAAGTAGTACTGTGATACCACGATACATATTTCCTATAGCTTTTAAAATCTCTTAAATTTCATAAACTTAAGTTTTTAAACTTTCTTACTCTAATTTTAATTAAATTAAACCAATTATTTAATTTTTATCACAATTTATGAAAAAAAAATATAAATATTTAATTCCATTCTTAACAATCAATATAACGGCTAACTTTTTAATTCAATACAAATGCAGAACTCATTAATTCACTGTCGAGACTAACTCCTTGTGTTAATCATTTCTCGTAACACGAAAATTTTTCAGTTACAGGGCTATATTAATTGTCATGGTCTTTATGGTGATTAAGCTATAGCCAAATTATTTAAAATTTAATATTAATTACGCTGCTTTGGCTTTGTTTTTGGCGATTTTATCTTTTTATAAATCGCCAACTATGGATCTCTTCCCATGCTATTAACTGTTCGGGGGCAACAATTCGATTGCTTTCAATTTTTAATTTCTGGCGTTAGGACTTGAGGGGTTTCCCCCCTCGGTCCAACCACTAATTAAACTTTACGAAAATCTTCATGTTAAAAATATATGCATCTTTACATTCCTTCAAGGGAGTATTTATTATGATTTCGCCATCTTAATGATTATGATGCATCTTATATTTCTAAAATTAAAGCATTAATTCTTTTTTTTTTTTTTTTTTTTTTTTGAAGTTACTTGGTTCAATTCTCTGGAAAAAAAATCCCTTTTTGTAAGAAGTCCAATGTTCCAAAAATCATTACTACTATTTCAATAGAGATCAAATCTACACAATGTAATGGATACTACTATCGCCAAAATCTACAAAAAATACAATGAGTTTACCCAAATCATATAAACGGAAACAACTTCCAATAAATAACTAAATGAACTAACTCCCATCAAGAGTACATATAAATAATTTAATGTTTTTTCTAATTCTATATAAATGGCACCCTTTAAGAAATGCAATTTTGGAAAACATACAAAAGTAATACCTATAAGATATAAGTAACATTTTTGCCGTTAATATTACATTAGACAACACGTGATTTTTCGCAGTTTAAGAAAGTAACTAAGTAAAATAAAAACGAATCTTCGAGCCAAAATGTAATTAGTATTTGCTTTAACTATTCTTAAGGATGTAAGAAAACCGTCTCTTCAGCCAGCAAAAAAGACTGAAACATACTCAAGTGATTTTTTCACTCGAGAAACAAACAAACATTTAAAACTTTTTAACAAACTCGGCGTAAACAAATTTTCTTTAGAGGTAAATATTATGGGAGATTTACGCGGCCAAACTGTTGTCACTATTTGAAAAATCATGCTCCAAGCTTTTAGAATTGCTGTCAGTTTTAACCATGCGAAGTTCGGATCGACCCAAATAAGCGCTGAAAGTTAACTATCATGCTTGAAGAATTAGAAATAGAAAAAATACCCAAACAAAATTCGGATCAATCGAAATGAGAAGATAGTGATAACTAATAAAAAGTTAATCTGATTTCCGTCACTTTGGCCAGTTCTTGAAACAAACTTGACACATTTCTAGAATAATACTTTAGTGCTATAAAGTACAACGATTTCAAGAAACGATGAGTTTCTATGTAATGTCAAAAATGACCTTAAAGCCACTCTATAAGTATACCGCGTCATTCTAGGTTCAATGCTTATGCTCCTGCTTGCATGTCTGCTTTACAACTTTTCGGTCAGCTCTGTATAAAAATGTGACACTTCTTTGGCAGATGCTTCTAAAATTATAATTTATTGCTATGATCCGGGGAGGCTCATGGGATAGACCGCTCGCCTTCCAATAAGGTGAACCAGATTCGAATATCAACGATGGCTGGACGAATTCCGCATCTGTCTCGCACCAAGCAAATTGCTGCAGGAAAATATCTTCAGTGGTAGATGGATCAGGGGTTAGAGTCCGATAGCCGTCTGGCTAGCCATGGAATGTTTCCGTGGTAAGCCTCTCCATGTGACACAAATGCAGGCTAGTTCCATAGAAAAGTTTCTCCCAATATTTAATCCAGGAGCTCTCTTGTCTTCTGGATTGGGTTCAAAATTACAAGACTACCAAGTTGAACATTAGTAGTCGTAAAACCGAAATTGGGTCGGGTGTTCATCGACGGTTATATAAGAAAAATAAAAACAAAAACAAAAATGAATTTCTGCGTAAATTTAAAAAAAAATTAAAACCTTAGGACTCTATAAATATATGAAGTAATAATAGGTATAGGTTTCAATAGTCCTGTTCATATGTCTGCTTTCCTTCTTTCCAGCCAGCTCTTTATACAAATTCGGCATATTTCTTGCAAATGAATATAAAATTATAATTTACTGCTTTGAAGTCTTGTTACGACGATTTCGAGAGACTGCGAATTAATGAGCCATGAAATTAACACGCTGAATGGCACGCTAATTATAGATGGCTTGCCCATCTGGCCAAACAATAAATAACTACAAAGTAAATTTGAAAATATTAGACAGATTTTGCTAGTTTCATAAAAGGCTTAGCATGACATATCTGAAAAAAGTCTTGAATTATATAAGCCTACGTATTGTTTAGAAGTAGTGGTGGATAAAAATCTACTAAATTTAATTTATTAACACGTTCACGCCGGCGTGAACTCATCGGGCGGCGCACCGGAGTAAAAACGGGTAACAAATAAATTTCATTTTTTAGTTTTTTTCCGGGAATAATAAAAATCCATAACTACCAATTGTTTTTAACGGATGCAATTTTTACAATATTGAATTGCTTCTTCGCCGTGATAAATTTCCTTACAGTGAACTGTTATTGTTGAGAATAGATTAACTCCTCCCAAATATTATCTAATATTGAAATAGTTCTTCTACCAGTATTTTCTCTTTTCCGTCCTGCTTTCAGGCCTGAACACCCGTCGTGAACGTGTTAAACCACGAATCACAATTAATAAACTACCACTTGAAAATATTTATTCTCTGCCTGGAGCAAGTTGTCATCTCTGTGTATATTAATAAAACTATTTTTTTGTCCTCTATATCGCATTAATTTCTTTAAACCTTTTTGGTTACGTTAATAATATAAAAAAATTAAAAATTTATTAGAATTATTTGCTGCTAATAATCTTGGCTTCGGAGGTAACCGGTGACTCCCGTGACTCTGCGAACAAACTCAGTGACGGTCACCGGTGACCTCCATGGCATTCAATGTGTTAAAAAATAAGAAAAAAAAAAACATTACGAACACTCTAGGTATGCGATGTCATATAAGGTATAGGTTCTAATAGTTACGTTCTTGGGACGGAGCAACCTAAATGATGAAATACTATAGAAAAAATGAAAAAAATAATAGAATCATAATATGAAAAGTTGGAAAATTACAGTGATGTAGGAAACATGTTTGGAATTACTAAACAACGGAAAACGAAAAGGACGTATAGGCCCTTTCGTCTTTCTATAGAGCACTTCTTCATACAAAACCTAAACCATAATTAGCTGTAACAATCAAGAACATAATAAACATAATTAGCTGTAACAATTTACATGGAAAAGAGAAAAAAACTGGTAATCTAACTATTTTATCTTTCATTTTTTTTCGGAACAATTAAATTACCACAGTTAAGGAGTTACAGGGAAGTTACCATAACTTATAACTCTTTTTCATGATTATAACATATATAATTATTTGTGAAGCTTCTCTTTTGTAAATACAGGGCCACCATCTTTTACGTTTTTTGCGTACATAGGAACATGCATGTTTCATTGCGTGGTCAAAAATTAAAGCACTCAGAATTTCAGTTAATTTTGCCAAATTTTTAAGAGCCATGCGAAAGAATTAGAAAAAAGTGTCTTTTGATAAGAACTTTTGTTAAAATCAGTAGCAGTACAGATTAGTCCCATGTAGTAGTACATTAAAACATAAACTTTGCTACCACTAGTACAAATTTTCCTACAGAACGTAGAAAGTTAGTAGCCCTGTACATAAATACCTATTACTATTCGTATTATTCTTCCAGATTGGAAATAAAATATTGTACAGTATTAAAACCAGATTTTTTGGGGGGGAGGGATAGTTACTGCCATGAGTGACGTAGTTAATGAAGTTGTATTAAAGAAAGGCGGTGTTTTTATTATACTCAATTTAATATTATGTTGTTGTTGTCGTCGGTCGTTAAAGCAGAGGAGGTGTTATTATTCCTGTTTTCCAGTGGTGCCAACTGCGGCCAAGAATTCGACTTCTGGCTCACCCATACGTCACACCCGTTGATAGGGTGGACCCATTCATACATCCATTCATTCATCCACAGTTTATAATTAAGACCTGAACCAGAGAACGTTTAATATCCAATTCAGCAACCCCGGAGGTATGGATTTGTTATGGGAACATGGAGGACTTTGTGACCAGACAGATTTAATTTGCACCAGTCAGCATTTACTACACGGAGAGTTTTCGGTTGGCAGGATTTGAACACCCACTCACACAAACCAGAGTCCAGTGCCGTGGCATCTAGGGTATCCCGGCAAATTTAATATTATAATTTATGTATTTAAAATTATAATATTATAATTATTTAAATTTATTGTTCCATCACGATAATTAAAAGTATGTACGGCTCAACCACTCTGATCAATTCATGACTCTATCCAGACTCGGGTATCGAAGCAACCAACTCTTAAGCCTAGTACTGGTTTCTACATTTTAGATGCACGATGATAGACGCAGGATAAGTTTATAAGCACGGTTTTTTTTTTTAATTCTTTATTTAAGTAACTAAGTCAGATAAGAATTTTACCCTCCTGTTAGTGTCATGATGAAGAACCATGTGTCAAAAGACTTTTATCTAGCTTAAAATTTGCCTCGAGCTCGGTTGAACTCGGACCTCCAAAAGCTCGCCCGAACTCATTTCTATTCAGTTGCATTATATATATATATATATATATATATATATATATATGATTCGTATGTATTTCAAAGTCAGTTTGTACACCGAAAAAAAATCCTTATTTCATTTCTAGATTTTTAGATTTTTTGAGAAATAATGTTAATTATTTCCCTATTTTAACGGTAAATTCTCTGCCACTTTTTTAAATATAAGTATGTTTTTTAATATAAGAAATAGTCCGGTATAATATGTATTCGTTGTCTGGGATATTTAACTTTTCATTACCAGCTTTTAATCTTTTTCAGACCTCAAACAGCCTTGTTTTCGTAAAAGTTGCTATCTTGCAATGCGCTTATTTTGAATCGCATTTTCTAACTTAATTACTGTTAGCTAGCAGTTGTTACTACGTACAAGTGAAATGTATATAGTTCGTGTCAAAATATTTTCGACATAGTCCTTTACGAATAAAATTAGTCATTTTTATTATTCCATTTTTGCAGGAAAAAAATCACCAACAAAAAAATATCATAACATCCTTCTTAGAAATTTCATTAATCAAAAGTCCTTACAATCAATTTAAACCAATCACTTGAAAATTTCATAGTCCTCATAAACAATTTAACTTAATTAATATTCATAGCGATGATGTACTTAATTATAATAACTGCGTTTTGGTAAATGCATTTAAATAGTACTTAAACGTAAACGCAGTGAGTAGGGAAAATTATAAGAATAAGTAATTTCAAAAGATGAGAAAGTTTTTCTGTTATTATTTCTGCATTACTTTGTCCTCCAAAATGGGAAAAAATGTGAATTAATTAGTTTTTTATACATCTTTTCTCATGCTCTTAAGAAATGATTTTAAGTCTGTTAATTAAAAGAGATTTTTTGTATCTATTTTCAACCCAATTAGCTTATTTTGATCTCTGTAAGCAAAAAAAAAAAGAACAAAAAAAAGAAATGATTCGATTTTTAAACGGAATATATTTCTTTTGGCTCTTTTTAACCGATATCATTTTCTTTTTAAATTGTATTAAATTTATATTTTAATTCGATGTAAGCTAAAAACCAAATCTGGAAAAATGAACATATAATTAACGAAACGTGCTCTTATCTCGCAAAAGATTCATTAACAAACGTTCATAATTTTAATTTCTTTCAAAATTAGTTGCAATCAGAACAATTTAATAGCCTACTAAATTTTCGATATCGATTTTGATCGAATAACCGTTGTTTTGTCTTCACAAACCAGCTATTAAGAAGTTGTACTCCTGAAAACTAATGAGAAGAACTAAATGCTTTTTTTATAAGTTTAATTATATAAATATAATTAAAGTTTATAATTTTAATTTCTTTCAAAACTATTAACAATAAGAACAATTTAATTGCCTACTAAATTCTTCGATATAAATTTTAGTTGAATAATAGTTGTTCTGTTTTCACAAACCAAGCTATTAAGAGGTTGTAATGCGGAAAACTTAAGAGGGTGGCCAAATGCTTTGTTTATAATTTTAGTTTTTAAAATATAATTAAAGTTTATAATTATAATTTCTTTCAAAACTATTTGCAATCAAAACAATCTAATAGCCTACTAATGCCTCGATATCCATTTTGATCGAATAATCGTTACTCAGTTGTCAAATCTTATATAAATGTAATTGAAGTTTATATTTTTAATTTCTTTCAAAACTATTAACAATCAGAACAATTTAATAGCTTTCTAAATTCTCGATTTCGAGATTTTAATAGAATAACCGTTGTTCTGATATCACAAACCAAGCTATTAAGATATTGTTCTCCGGAAAATTATGAGGGACGCCAAAGGCTTCGTTTAAAATTTTAGTTATGTAATTATAATTAAAGTTTATAATTTTAATTTCTTTCAAAATTATTTGCAATCAAAACAATCTAATAGCCTACTAAATGCTCAATATTGATTTTGATCAAATAATCTTTGTTCTGATTTCACAAACCGAGCTATTAAGAGGTTGCATTCCGGAAAACTTATGAGGGTAGCCAAATGCTTTGCGAGAGATGATTTTGCCCTTTTTCCGTACCTTCTTGTTACTACCCTGGGAGCTTAATTGGTAGCGGAAGTTATTACCACTACAGGAGACAAATGCCTACGATTGAATTACCCCACCACTCCCCAAATGAGATTAAGGGATGGGGTGGTCGCGGCAGGGAAGGAATAAATTCCAGACATCGCGGAGTTTTCCTCTTATTTTGCAGATAGACTGGATATCGGTAGCATCATATCTTATCGTGCTTTCCGAAATTTCCCTGGATTGTTGATGCTGTGAAAAAGCGGAAATATTGTTTTTCAGGAGAGAAAAAGGGGTATTACATCATCAAATTTTCTTGTCAAAGAATTGATTTATTGGATAATTGCTACATGTATTGCCATATAAATGTTTGATTTATCAAGTGAATGAAGGGGATTTTACATTAGATTCATAAGATAAAAAGGATGTTTTAATAATGATTTCCCTAAAAAAAATCGACATATTTTGACTTTTACTTAGTTTAACGACTTTATTTTTTTTCTTTGGTTAAAATATATTTTGCTACAATTCTGGATGTATTTCCATTGTCTCTTAAAAGAAACTAAACATTTTACATCAGATGGATTTTGAGGCAAATTAACCAGCGGGACTGTTGTTTTATAGTCTCGAAATTGAAAATTATACAAGTTGTATTAAAAATTAATTCAAAAATGCGAATTGTTGCTCCGCCTGCCGAAAATTCCATGAGCTGGTACAAAAGTAGATTCAATGTTGGCAAAATTCATTTAGTCAAATGAATATACCTTAAAAGCCTGACCACAAGAAAGAACTGGACTGGTTTATTGGTACAATATTTTCAGGCCTATGGTGCTCAATTAAGACTTACGAGCCTTTGTCTATTGCAAATAGAGAGAAAGACAGCACGATGATACCCTTACAAAAGTTTAAAGTGTTTTTGAGGTTTATTTGAAGTTTTTTGAGGTATCAAAGTTTGATTTAAGGTTTATTTTAAGTTGACTCAAAAACAACCTTGAAAGATCAATCTCTCAAGGTGTATAATCAAGGTGTATGAAGTTTTATCCCCTCTTGAGGATGTTTTAAGGTTGTTGGAGATCTACTTTAGAGCAACCAGCTTAGAGAGGTCAGTTTTGACGTGTACAAGCTATTTTTTCCTAACTTCAAGCGAATTGAGGTGTGAATAATTTCACCCAATCTCAACTAAAATTATTGCTGATTTATATATGAGGATGATTTTATGAGGTATTAGAGAGGTTTATAATTGAGGTTATTTTTGGTGCAGAACATAACCTCATATTTGACCACATGTGTATATATATATATATATATATATATATTTTTTTTGCATTAGTCAACCTCAAAACACCTTACTTTTTTGTAAGGATACAAATCAGTGGAATTTGAACCCGTTACCTCCACGTTTCATGCAGTGTTTGGCAGGTTTGACCAGCATTAAAAGAAAGAGCATTACAAACAAATGTAAAATGCTACTATGGAAAAGTAAGAAAGGAGAACAGGAACAAAATATCAAATTTACATATCTAAGCACTACTTCTGAAGTTAAAGTATCTCCTTTTATTGGTGGTTTATGCAAATTAATGTTTACTCGGTATTAAAAAAAAAGTAGCATGAAAAAAGAGCCAGTTAAGGAATTAAATTCTAGAACGAATTTTCGAATTCTGTAATTCTAGAACGAAATTTGCAAGTGCCTCAGCACATGTAGTTTTAATCCAAAAAATTTCTGACCCCCCACCCTTCACTAATATTCATGAATGTAAAGTCTAAGTCTTAAATAGAGTCATTATTTCATCTCTAAATGACAAATTATTAATATTTTTATTATTAAAAATAATTATTTAAAAAATAATTATTTAAAAAATAATTATTATTAAAAATAACTATTATTAAAAATAATTATTATTAAAAATAAATATTATTGAATATAATATTATTGTTAAAAATAATGTATAGTATTTGTTTATAGGTTTATTTAGAAAAGCGGCCATCTACAAGTTTCTTTCTATTTAAATTCTTAATTAAAATATTAATTGATATTATCACACATTTGCAACAGAATATTTTGTAACCAGCCATATTTTAAAATCAGGAAATAAAAAAAAAGGTATTACATAAAAAAAAGCTCTTCTGTAAAACTAATTTACTTGGAAAATGAAAAGTTTTCGATTTCATTGATTCATTTGCCATTGGCATTGAAAATCTAGAACCAGTGACAATAAAATTGGTTACAGTTTTAGATAACGAATGTGAATATTAGGAAGCACGAAACACAAGCAGCAATGTTTTTAAAACAACTGCTTTAGAAAATGCAGAGAATTACAAGTGAATAAAAATCCGAAACACATAAGGATAAATACGAAAATTAATCATATTTACTTCTCCATTTAATAGTTTTCCTAAATCTAGTTTAATCCCAACTCATACAATTATAAATAAGTTGACCGTATCCAGTGACAAAGGAATTTAGCTTTTGTAGTTATGAAATAAAGGAATCTTAGTTATCGTATTCTTTAAAAAGTAAAACATGAAATAAGCACTTAAAGAAGACGCAAACTTGAATTGACATCATCGTAAGCTATGTGTTTTATTTTATTAAATAGTCATGAGTCATAACTCAATTGATATGATTCGTAAAATTGAATTTCCAGAAATTAATATTGTTAAGAAACTACTGAAATAGGGAATACAATAGGGAAATTTTTTTTTTTTGCATTTATACAAGTACTTCATCTGACTTAATTCGAGTGTGTTGATTTCAAATATAAAATTAGTTTCTTTTCTCCAAAAACTAGATTTTGTTTTCAAAATTATATATTTAGTTTTATTTATTTTTTGTCTGAATGCACAAATTTATAAAGAACGTTCAGTTTTATATGTATGCATATACTATTGTTTGCTCATTTGAAATGACAATTGGGACAAAAATATACGACCTTAACGTATCGCATTATGAACTGAAATGCATCATTGTCATCTTCCTACCACGTCCTACGTATCAGAAAAGTAAATACTTTTTAATGATTTATATACTTTAGTGGAGGATAATTTGTACAAAACATACTCAAGTTTGTGTTATACGTAGAAAAAAGATACGAAAACTGTCTATGGTTACACGAATGATGTTATAAGTTAAACTTATATTACTTCTAATTATTTTTTTTTTTTCTACAACAATCGTTGAACAATCGACCCAATTCTTTGGGTTTACGATTAATAATGTTCAACTCCCAATACAAAGCTCAATCCCCTTGTAGTTTTGAACTCAATCAATTGAAGAAAAGGGAACTTCTGGTTCAAGTATTGAGAGAAATTTGCAATCAAGAAGGACTTTTTGATTTAAATAACTTGCATTTGCGTTACATGGAAATGAAAACCACGAAAACCTTCCACGGTTAACCTAATGACAAGGGGACTCTAACACATGATCCGTCTACCACTGAGGATATTTTACGTCAGCACTGTGGTTCATCAGCCACAGCCTATTGATCAGCTTTCGCGGGGATTCGAACCCGGGTCCCCTCATTTGGAGGCGAGTGCTTTATCCTCTGAGCTCTAGTCTCCCAATGAGGTATTGTGGTATTAAAAAAGGAAAGAAGCTTTTAACTCCATGTAGCTCATTCTGGTCGATGCAAACTTTGTACGAGTAAAAAGAATCATACATCGAAAAGCGATGATGTTTGCATGTTATTTTAAATAGTGTCAATAGTTTTGATTTGTAGAATCTTCCATTTGCTGCAAAAAGAAAAATTGCTTCCATAGAGTCAGTATAGAAGTGTTTCCATATTTTTGTCAAACCTTTATAATTTTTCAAGTATTTATGATATATTTCTGCAACGACACGTATAAGATAGTATTACAAAAATTATATAACACCCACACCACCGTTATTTTTTCTAACAAACTTATTAAGATTATGTAAGGTACTAAAAATCAATTGATAAAAGTATTATGGAGTTTATTTTTTTTTTACATGGAAAAGCATATTGCATAAATAGTAACTTTTAGTACATACAGCAAAGATATAAATTGCATTTAAAATTAGCTGTTGTTAACGTTATTGTTTCCAGATTTTGAGAAGTGCTCTAGAAGGAAAATAAATCACTTGTTTCTGAAAGACAAGCATAGACAATTGAATGACAAAATTCCTTTTTTTTTAATATATAAATAAATAAAATCTGGAACGGTTGCTGTAATCGTGTTAAGAATATAAATAGTTAAGTAAAGAGAAATCTAATTTAATATAAACGATTATAGAATTTTATTTGAAATCCTGGTTAGTAATATAATTCTGCAAGTAAACTTCTAAACATATATTTTGACAAGCTGAGAGATTTATTTTGACTTTGTTTATTTATTGATCAAACCATAAGAAATACTATCGCCAAAATTACTGAGATTTTTACTTTCTCATGAAACAGCTTTATAGATTTAATCCAATAAGTGATGGTTTCTCGATATCTCTCCTATCACAATTTCCTCCTAGATAGTAAATCGAACATTCGGATTTTGATTCATTGCTGACTCCCCCCTTTCTTTTATTTTCGCGTAAGGCGCTTACAGAGAGTAATATTCCTATGGCAGTTTTCGCCAAGACAGCCTCCAACAGTTGTACGACTGTCCAACAGGAGCGGTTATTTTGCTTCCTTCCATCGCCAAAAGTAGGAAATATAGTGCTTCCTACCTTACTTTTTGCTTCTCTTTTTTAAGCACGTGCTCGGTTGGTCTTAAATTTTATTGCCTAGCTGCCTGCATTTTGTATCAGCTGATGGAATTTGGGAATGATTTTGGGGTTTTTCCGGAAAAATGCGTTTTAGCGATAAGTTACACCTGCAAGAGATCCGGTCGAAGAAGCCCTTGGGAATAGTAAATCAGACTCTCTAAATGTATCTTTGTAGAGGTTTTATGAAAAAGTGGAGGAACAACTAGATTTTTAGTATGGTTTTGTATTTTTACTGGAATTTATTTGAGTTTTTTTTTAATCATCAAAAATTAATTGAAGAGCTTTGTGGCGCTATTTTTGAAGGGGTAATAATCAGGGAAAGGCGAAAAAGGTGGTATTGGAAATAAACTATTGGAAGGACTAATAATTCCATGCCTTATTTTATTTACCACTACCTAATTTGAAATAAAAATTATGCAAACATACTCTAAACTACGGTTCCCGCACAAGTCAGCAAATGTATGTAATTTCAATAAACAATAAATAAACGGTTCCCAACTTTTACATCTTTTTGGAATATATCTTCTAGGTAGCTAAGTTTGTGTCTTTATGTATGATTCATTGATTCCTTTATTAATTCATTTCTTCATTGATTAATTAATGATTGATTCATTGATTTAATAACGTATTGTACATAAAGATTAACGTACACAAGAATTGATTCATTGATTAATTAATTAGATTTAAAGTTATTTTCCACACCACTGAATGTAAATGATTCAAAAGTTCATATGAAAGGCCGCTCACCGTAATGTCCTGTGTGTATACGAATGTCGTATTTAGCCAGCATCCACAGGATGTCCTGTGTGTATACGAGTGTCGTATTTAGCCGGCATCCACCGGATGCCCTGTGTGCATACGAGCGTCGTAATTAGTCGGCATCTACACAATGTCGTGTGTGCATACGGGTGCCTTATTTAACCGGCAACCATATGATGCTCTGTGTGTATACGATCGTCATAATTAGCCGGTGTTAGTGTGATATCGTTTGCTAACTGCCCCAGTCTGCTTCAAACTGTCACTGGCTAATATAAGAGGGAATTTTTTCTAGCTATTAAAGTAAAATATAATAAGAAATCTTACCACGTTTTGCTGCTGGGTGCACCATTCAGTGACGCTACTTCAGCAGAGCGGACTGCAGTGACGAAAGGGTTAATGGTCATTTTTAATTAATTATGTAAAACAAGCATAAATCTTTGAAATTAGAAAATAAGTGCAATGATAATAGATCCATTGTTAGCGTTTTCATTTTAAATGTAATGACATATAAAGAGTTCGTTTATATATTTTATCGCTATATAATTTCAGAAAAAATACCCTTTATGTCGTAGAAATATATTTGTATCAAGCACCGGCGGCGATTAGTTGATTTACCTGCATAACTCTCCTCTTCACGATTTAATGGCTCAAGAATTAGTATCGGTTCTGCTACGCCACGAGAATGGAAGTAATTATAGACAACTGGATAATTAGTTACTGTCAATTAGGCCAATAACCACGATAATTAAGAAATAATGAAATAAACCTTTTAGTTTATTCTTATAATTGATTAGGGGCATACGGTTATATTTTGGTTGGAAAGTGCTAGTTGACATTATAGTCAATTAGGGCGATTACCCCTAATAACCCCGAGATTTACGGAATATCACAATGAAGCTTATTAATACATGGACAGAGAGAAGCAATGATCCGGTAAGGAACACAAAATCAGAGTCAGAGACATCTAGCTTGGTAAAATTGTGTCATTCAGTATTATTGAAAATTAGGCTCTTTACTGTAATTATAGTATTTTTATTTTTTCGCATAAAGTCATTTTTCAGACATGAAAAAAAAAGAAGCAATGGTTATAGAAAGTAGAAAAAATTATATGTGCAAGACCTTAAAAAGGTGACTGACAGAGTTTTTATTTTTTTAGTATATGCGTGTTATTTAAGCAAAGAATCTGAACATGTCGTCAGCAGGCAATTATGACATTATTAAAAATTAAGTTTATCGTTGCTAATCCAACTATTTGTGATCTACATTATGCCTCTGTTATACTCCAAATTTTTCAATGTTGGCTTATACGATGGTACGATGGTACGATGGTATTCCGATTACCTAATCTTGTTTTAAGTGCCCCGACAGTTGCTAAGTGTCTTACACTTAAACCAGATTAAAGGGTCACGAATCTACCTAGTCCGGGACATCAAAATAGCTACGATCTTGAATTTCTTTTAAAAGATATTAGAAAAAAATAGAAAATAAAATATTTATTTTAATTTATTCGTATCTACAGTAAAAATAATAATAATTAAAATAAAACAAAAACTCAAGTTTCAGGAAACATAAATGGTTTCTAAGCTTAAAAAAAATCATTTCTCAAACTTTCGAAACTATCACTTTTTGACTTTTTACAGATCGTAGCCTAAAGCATAACTGTGGATACTTTGTACATTTGTTTATAATTATTTCACAATAAAAAGAAAGGAGAGAATTTTTAAATAAAGCCGAAAGTTTTTTCTTTTTTTCAAAAAAGGGGAGGGGATAAAACATGAGTTCTGAGACATAATGACATTTTGTAGCAATTTATAATGACTCAAAACTTAACATATATATATATATATATATATATATATATATATATATATATATATATATATATATATATATATATATATATATATATATATATATATATATATATATATATATATATATATATATATATAAATTTCAAATAATTTTGTACCATAACGGTTACTATTTATTATTCTGTAGAATATAACGAGTTTACATATAGTAAATACGAGTATGCATATAGTAAAAATTTTATGAAAAATAATCAGAACTGCAAGGGAACTAAAATAATTTATAATTTAGACTTAAAGAAAAAGGCTAAAATATTTTTAAATAAAAGCATCTAATACTTTTCACCTTTTTTAAATTTTAAATATTTTGTTCTATCCGAGTAAAATTTAACAGTCCTACTCCAGAACTCACAAAACAATAAAAAAAACTCGGAAAAGGTACCACTTTAATGGGGTAAAAAAATGTGTACTTCATAAATATGAATTGTTGTTTTACTAACAGTCTAATATTTCAAATATTATGGAAATTTCAAAATAAATTTCAAAAAATAGAACTCACTTGGAATTCAGGTAGAAGAAGAAGGTGTTTAATTATGTTTTTCTTAAGTTTAAAGTCTAGAACTCATGGTAGTTCCTCAATATATATAAAATTGTTCAATCTATTGCACTTAGATTTTAAATATTTTACGTAATTTTTAAAAAAACATTTGAGTTTTAATATTATTACAAAAAAAAATTATTGAACATATGTTAATTGCTACAAATAACAGAAGCATTGTATTCTAATTATGTTTTCTTAATTCATACCATTTAATAAGCATTTATTAAAATTAAATTTTTAAATAATAAAATGTCACGAAGAAATTCATTGAACATTGTTTTAGAACTTTTATCGCAAATGAATTTTTAATGTAAAAAAAGAGAAAGGAATGGATAAATGAAGGTTTCCGCTTAAAAGCATTTTCTAGTTTAGATAATCTTACAAAAAGAGGTAACCAAGGTGCATGTCGTTACACCAGGATTAAAAATCAGGTGACCTCTATTTCCTTTCTCTCGAAAAACAATTACAGTCTTCGTAATCTCGGCATTGTACTGAAATTCTAGTCCAACACAGTTTGCCCAAGGTTTTTTCAATTGCTAGTTCTGACTCTTTTTTATCCTTTAATTGCTCAAAAATAGGTCCCTCAACAATTAAATGTCGCCAAGGCGAGACACTCCTTTGATACCTTTTTCTCTCATTTTGGCGACGTCATTCTCCCAAATGCTTTTTTCTGTATTCAAACAAAAAATTTTCTTTCTTTCTCTCACGGAAGTAAGACGGTTTTGAGGATGAAAGTGCACTTTTTTTTAATTTTTTTTCTTTTTTACAAGCAAAAAACCTTTCAATATTTTCAATATTGTGTTATAAAAAATTTTTGCAATGTTACCCAAAACTTTAGGCATATGAATAGCTTGTATTTTATATATTCTTTAAGTTTCATTGATTATTGCTACTTTAATAAAAATGTACCATTCCGTATATATTCAGTATATATATATATATATATATATAGATGTGTGTGTGTGTGTGTGTGTGTTACCATGAATGACCGAAATCAAATGAATGTCGACTTTCACCGGTGAATGCCAACAATCACATAGTCAGTTTGTAATGTAAGAAATATTTGAATGTAAGAAATATTTGTTATTTCCGATTTGATATTCGTTGATATTATCATATTTATTCCATATTTTAAAATCTTCTGACGATAAATTAGGAGAAACATCAGTGTTTGGAGTACAAAATGGTAGTAAAAATTAAATTTTGAAGAATTTTCTAAAATCAAAACTATTAAGACATCTAGAACTGTAGAAATCACATACATCTTGGTGCGCTGCCGCGAAACGGCATTAGCCAACGCCTCCTATAACTGAAAGCCTCCACACGGTTTCTTATAGGTAGTCCGATCAGACCACTTTGAAGGTAAACCAGTTCACGATAGAGCCATTTAATGAAAAAATTTGTTAAAATAAGAAAGTGGTAGCAAATATATGTCTATAAATTTGTTTAATTTATGAGTATATTTGATTTGTCTTATTTACTTGTCTACCACTACAGATTCAATTCTCAAACGTATATGATAAATACCTCTTACTTACTTTTAAAGTAGAATTTGGTTTCATGCGCATCACTGGTTCACTTTTTAAATAGTCTGCGCAGATTACTTATAAAAACCGTGTGGAGGCTTTCTAATGTAGGAGATGATGCAATAACCGATTTGTCGATAGAAATAAATCAATGATGAGGAGGAATGGAGATGGGAGGAAGAGGGGATGGTCAGCACCGAAAAATCGAGAGGGGGTTCGTGTGACATGGACAATCATGAAATGTAGAGTGGCGGGAGGTATAATTAAACGACAATATAATCATAAACAATATAAAATAAAATAATCATGAAGATGATGATCGATAATATTAAGGAAGGTCTGGGTTAAATATAAAATACATACATATTTACAAAGCACGACAATCAACGCAATTTGAATAAAAAATAAGATAAAAAGAAAATAGATAAATACAATAGGTGAATAATCAATGAGAGAAAATTATGTCATGAGCTCTGTTACAGTGGTGACCCAGGCGTCCTGGTTGAATAACCACACTAGTCTTAATCATACTACATATTCCTTGGGGATGACACCTTGGGGCAATTAAGACATCGTTCGTTCGTTGTAGTGGAACTGGGCGTTTGAGGCCCTTTTCCCATTCATCCTTAAATTAGACTAAGAAACATACATGACAAAAATAAAGTTTAGGGCGCAAAATGAAGTTCGTGCGAGGAAAAAAATGGCACTTTGCCATTATTAGATAATAACCAAATTACAAGAGATAAAAAAGTACATGAAAAAAGGTTGAATTAAGATTAATAATTAAGTACATTGAGAAAATAAACACTAATGAATATTTACAGTATTTACAGTTTGGGAATATATACAAAGGGGGGACGAGTTAAAGGAATGTGAAGATGTGTGTATATGCGTAAGTTAAAGTAAAGACCCGGCCGTCTTGGTAATTAGCACTCGTGCCGGGTTGCTCTCTACACTTAAGTTACAGGGATTAGCTTACCCCTGATCAGACCCCGAGGGGTTGCTTTTTCACAGGGTTATTAAGACATCTATAAACATTATTACTCATGTTTTTAAAAATTATTGATTTATCGTGGTTGTTTCAATATTTTTTGAAACTTTAAACTTAGATATTTAATACGCTAAGAAGCTAAATGATGCTTCCTACCAACCACTAAGAACATTGTTATATATATATATATATATATATATATATATATATATATATATATATATATATATATATATATATATATATATATATATATATATATATATATATATATATATATATATATATATATATATATATATATATATGTATATATATAGTATTGTACGACAATTGAGAAATAATTTTCTTAAAAAGGCAACATTAGCATTATAAAAAGGGGTAGTTTTACAAATGTTATGAGAAAGCTTTCTAAAATGGAGATTTTATTAAAAATTAGACCGGCACAATAACTTTTCCCATTTATGTGTCGGTTAATTTTCTTCCATTTCCACTAGCTTTTTTTTTCAGATAATGAAGTGTAGATAATCACGTTACCTATAAATCGATAAAGACACTCTTAACGTATATAGCGATTTTCCATCAGCACTCTTTTTATCGTAATAAAATGTTATCGCAATTTTTTTACATTGCGGTAAAGTAGGATATTTCAAGCTCAATTACTGCAAAAGGCGAGTAATCAGTATTTAATTACACATGAAGTAGGACATTCATTTTTGTCTTCTTTTTGGTTCCAGTGATGTTAGTATTTAATCAAAATAAAGCCTACAAATACTTTAAATGACTTCGGAGGACGCTATACCATGGGAGATACCCTTCATAGCAAATTCTGTTTCCTTACTTAAAGAAAACCTAAAGTACTACAGGAAGCTTTAAATGTTGATTTTTTTTAAAAAAAAATTAAAAAATCAGGTCACTTCCTTGAGCCAATCAGATAGAGTCCTAGAACGTGAAATTTCGATCACTAAATCAAAAGTTATTACTCGTAGCCCCATTGTTTTGGTACACTGTACATCTGATGTACATTTAGGGGAAAAATACCCTCTAACCTTTTTATTTTTATTTTCATAAAGGAACCTTCTGCATCCATTCCTTGCATTTATGTTTCCTTCGCGGACAGTCTTTTCTGGTAGACCAAATATATATATCCTAATATTTATCCTAATATATAACTTAGAATTTATTATCTACGATCGCTGCTGCTAATGTGTTGCATTTCTAAAATTTTCAGTCAAAATTTACTGCACCGAAAAAATTAAGCGTGGTTTTTTAAATCAGTTTAAGTCACTAATTTTGCTACCACTTAAAACGTATGAGTGAAATTGGTAAATGTCGGAAAAGTTGGCATTTACAGTATTGATATTAAAGTAATCGATAGTTCAAAGCGGCTTGTATTTGGATAAAATATGAGCTAGTTAATGAATCATATTAGAATGATATCCGATTCAGAATGGAAAGTCATGCTTTTTCACTCATATCTAGCATCTGCTAAGCCAACGCCCCCTATAACTGAGAGCCTCCACACGGTTTCTTATAGGTAGTCCGATCAGACCACTATGAAGGTAAACCAATTTACGAAAGAGCCATTTAATAAAAAATCTAGTTAAAATGAGAAAGTGGTAGCAAAGTATATGTCTATAAATTTGTTTAATTTAAGAGTATATTTGGTTTGTCTTAATTACTTGTCAACCACTACAGATTCAATTCTCAAATGTATATGATAAATTTCGCTTAATTACTTTTAAAATAGAATTTGGCTTCATGCGCACCACTGGTTCACTTTTTAAATAGTCTGCGCAGAATACTTATAAAAAACCGTGTGGAGGCTTTCTAATGTAGGAGGTGATGGCTAAGCTGTTCAAGCAGTTGTTGAGAAACATTTTAAACACGAAAATGTAAGTGTGGTATTTTTAAAGTAATTTAAATCATTTATTTTCCTACCATTTAAAACATATAAGTGTAATTGCTAAAAGTCGGAAAAGTTAGCTTGTTTATGTGTCTTGTGTACTGGAGGAAATTTGAAAGCAGATTGTATTTGGGTTAAATACGAGCTAGTCATTGGAGCAGTGTTCACCGAATATTTGGTACGAGTTCATAAACTAATAGTTCATTAAAAATAATGGTAATTAATAGCTTTATCTGCTTTTTGAAAGTTTTTATCATGTTGATTAAAACTTGATACAGATTTCTCTTTTTTCTAAAGTTCTTGCTTTCATAAACTTTTATGCGATAAGTGTTTTTATATGTCAATCGCTTTTTGTTGCTATGCATTGATGGGTAAGATTTTTTGAAGAGCATTGTTGGGTTATATTAATTATTTGAAATCATCATTCACTTCAAAAACATAAAAATCGGAAATAACATGTGACAGGTTTTAAGCGCTCAAAATTTGATTCCCGTGTTAACGACATTAATTCTCAACCTCTCCATAGCGTGTGAAAATGCATTTTGCTCATATTTCCCCCTCTCGGCTTCCGTGGTTTTTTTTGTTCCATTTTTCAATAATTTTCTCTCTCGGCTACTGTGGTTTTTTCTAGTTTTGCTTCTCGCCTTGATTTTGCCATTTTTCTTTTGCAACTTAGCGTTTTACATTTCATATCACTTTTGTTTCTTCTCTTTCAGCTAGTCTTGAAAATGGGTGCCTATTATTGAGCGCTTGAAACATGTCGACTGTTATTTCAATTTATATGTTTTTGAAGGGAATGAAGTTTTTAAACTAATAATATTTTCCCCCTAGGTATTATGTATCCTGGTATTATCTATCTTTCTAGGTATTATGTATTTAACAATGCCGGGATTTTATTATATTTATTCGAATTAATTAAGTGTGGAGGTATTCAAAATTTGTATAAATCAAATTTGTAAAACAACAATAAAAATATTAATGTATACATTTCAGTGCTTTTTTCAAAATAAAAATAATGTCTCTCTCGAAAATCAGGGCATTAGGCATGTATGCATTTAAGAGGATGCTATATCACGGGAAAAACCTTTCATGGCAATTCTTTTTCACTACCAGTAGAAATTTAAAATTCAAAGTATGAAAAAATCGAGTCCCGATATACCAAGAGTAAGCCATTAGGTTTCAAATGCTAAAAGTAAATTTGTAAAACATCAAAATACAAAAAAAAAAAAAAAAATACATGGCAGAATCTTTCAGGCTTGCACAGACAGAGCATCATTCTGCATTTAAATTTTTTCGATAGCTGAATGGTTTAACAATCGGGCGATATGGGTAAAAAAGATATGTTTGGGAAAACTAAGTAGAACGTCATTTTGCGTTTAAACTTTTCTCAACAAGTGGTGGAATGGCTTAACATTTGTTCGAAATAAGTGAATAAGTTATTGCTTCAATAATTAGCTCGTTTTTAACACAAATACAAGCTGCTCTTAAATCCTCATGCGGTTGCAACGCCTCCTCCATATGATACTGCCAACTTTTTCGACTTATAGTAATTACACTCATATGTTTCAAGTGGTAACATAATCAGTGATTTAAACTGATTTAAAATACCACTTTTAATTTTTCTGGTGTAGCAAATTTTGATTGAAAATTTTAGAAATGCAACACATTAGCAGCGGCAATAGTAGATAGTGAATTCTAAGTTAGGTAATACATTAGGTTTACTAGAAAATCCGCGAAAGAAAAGTCTCATTATATAAGGAAAGAAAAGCCTCATTATAATAGGAAAGAAAAGCCTCATTATAAAAGGAAAGAAAAGCCTCATTATAAAAGGAAAGAAAAACCTCATTATAAAAGAAAAGAAAAGCCTTAAAGTAGGCAAAAATTCCTTATAGTGTATTGACTCTTAGGGACGGGTGATTCATAAATGCATTCGTACAAAATCAGAATGTAAATAAAAAAAAAATGGTAGCTTAAATGTAGGCGTTGCTAATTTGACAGACTTACTTTGCCTTTATTTTAATTACTGTTTGTTTAATCATAGATATTTTATAACCGTCGTTGAACAGCCGACCCAACTTAATGGGTTTAATCAGAGATGCCAACTTGCTCCGCTTTGTAAAATAGTATTTTCTAGTGGTAGCGAAATTTAAGTTACTTTTAGTTTAGTATTTTTCATTTTAAGTAATTTTTTCACCACTAAATATCAAAAATTACAAGTATGATATTAAATGCAACGTTAAAGCATCAATCTACTGGATACTATATTAAAAAGTAGGCGTAACCATCTTTCTTTAACGAATTTTTCTGTATAATTTGCTACCACTTTATTAAAACTATTCTAGAAAGCGGAGCGGTTGGCATCTCTGGGTTTAATCAATGTTAGTTCAAAGTATAACTAAATAATTTTATTTTGAACTAAAGTAATGGTGAATTAAATAAATCAAACAATTATAACCCGCCCACAAATGAACTGCTAAAGAAATACTTTGGTTACCAGTTTTTTTTTTTTTTTTTACCCTGATTGGTCCGGTTTTATGCTGGCACGTATTTGTGACAGTCGGCGCGAAAGGGTTAAATGTACATCAGATGTAGGATGCACCAAAAAAAAAGTGAACCTCCCAATTACCTTTTGATCCTTATCATCGGATTTTCACATTCTAGGACTCAATCCTCTTGGCTCAAATATTGACGAATTTACTATTTAAATTGACTATTCAATTAGTGCAGACAATACTTTGAGTTACAATATTAGACACAAAAACGTACTTTCCCTGATTAAACATACCTATTATAAGATGGATTTGGATTTCTTATCCCCAAAATACAGGAGTAGCTGCAATCTGGGGAATATGATCCCAATATTTTGGTCAGGAGTGCGATCCAAGGTTTGGATTCCTTAATGTTAATTTTACTTTTCGCGTATGTCACTATAATTTGAAAACGTTTCAAGCGAATAGAAAAAATTTTTGAGCACAATAATAAAATTCGTTATTTTAAAGATGCAAAAAAGTAACTTTTGGTAAATATTTATTATTTTATTTAATAAGCTCGAAAAAATTTTGATTTATAAGGTATAGAATTTTTTACACCCTTTTAAGGAATGAAATTTCAGTTCGCTTAAATTCTGTTTTTTGCCATATACAATTACATTCTTTAAAAGGATGCAAAACTTGCTTACCTTAGTATTCAAAATTTTTTCGACCTTTATTAAAAAAGAATAATGAACAATAATAATTTTTTACTAAAAGTTGGTTAATTGGATCTTTGGATAATTGAATTTTATAATTGTGTGCAAAAATGTTTCAAATCGCTTAAAAAATTCTTGAGATATAAAGTAAACTAAACCATCACCTCCAATATCAGAAAGCCTCCACTAGGTTTTTATAAGTAGTCTGCGCAGAATATTTAAACAGTTAACCAGTTGTGCGCATGAATCGAAATTCTTTTTAGAAATTAATTCAGAGTGTTTTTTGTTTATTTGAGAATTGAATCTGTAGTGGTTGACATGTAAATAAGACAAAGCAATCATATTCACAAATAAAAAAATTTATTGACATATATTTGGTACCATTTTCTTATATTTACTAAATTTTCTATTAAATGGCTCTTTCGTAAACTAGTTTACCTTTATAGTGGTCAGATCGGATTACTTATAAGAAACCGTGTGGAGGCTTTCGTTTATAGGAGGTGTTGACTAAACAGGCATAAAGTAAAATTAACACTAAGGGGTCCAAGCTTTAAAGCGTTCTCCTAATCTAACTATGGGAATTATATGTCCCAGATTGCGGCTACCCCCATTATTTTAAATGTCAGAAATCCGAATCTGTTGAAAAAGGATGATTATTTAGGGAAAGTACACTTTTGTGTCTGATTTCGTAATTTAGAATTTAATCTGAATTTATTAATTAGCATATCTGGAGTAGCTTTTATCGAGCCATTAGGAATGAGTCCTGAAATATGAGGATCCGATCAATAATTATTCAGAGTTTTGTTGGATACTTTCATTACTAGCTTGAATATGCATCCACTGCCTCTTTTGTATCCTATAAGCTGTTAGAGGTTAAACCCGTTACCACTTTCCTTTATAAAACAAACATTTATAAAATAATTATTCAGTACGTAATTGTTTTTCATTACTGTAAGAGTTGTCCGAAATGAGTACGAAAGATTTGGTTCTGCAGTTTAAATAAAATATCATTCCGATTTTAAAATCTTTCTTAGCAAAAGATTGAATGGTTTGCTCGTTTCTCAAAATGGGTTAAAAAGATGTTTCTGCATTCAGAGTAGAATGTCACTTTGTGTTTAAAAGGTTTCTTAGCAAGTGTTTAAACAGCTTAGCAGATGCAAGAAATAAGTGAAAAAGTATGATTTAGCATTCTGAACGAAACGTCATTCTACAATGTTTCATTAACTAGCTTGTACTTAATCTAAATACAAGCCGCTTTCAACTAACCATCGCGGGATAGCAAGCTTATAACAGCAACTACTTTTCCGACATTTAGCAATTTTACTAATATATTTTAAGTGGTAGCAAAATAAGTGACTTAAACTGATTTAAAATACCACACTTAATTTTTTGGAGCAGTAAATTTCGATTGAAGACTTTAGAAAGGAAACACATTAGCAGCAGCGATTGTAAATTATGAATTCTGAGCTGGGATATACATTAGGTCAACCAGTAAATTCCGTCTGCGAAAGAAACGCCCTATTATACAAGGAATAAATGCAAAAGGTTTCTTTATAAAAATTCAAGAAGTTATTGGGTACTTACATCACCTCCTACATCAAAAGCCTCCACACGGTCTTTTATGAGTAGCCCGCGCAGACTGTTTAAAAAGTGAACCAGTTGTGCGCATGAACCCAAAACCTTTTATAAAAATGATTGAGAGAAATTTATTTCATACATTTGAGAATTTAATCTGCAGTGGTTGACAAGTGAATAAGGCAAACCAATAATATTCATAAATAAAACAAATTTTTAGTCATATATTTGCTACCACTTTCTTATTTCAACTAGATTTTGTATTAGATGGCTCGTTCGGAAAGTGAATATCCTTCACAGTGGTCTGATCGAACTACCTATAAAAAACCGTGTGGAGGCTTTCAGCTATGGGAGGCGTTGGTACTTACCCTTAAATGTACATCAGCTCCAAATAAAAGTGGACAACCTTGAATAGCTTTTGATCCTTATGATCGGATTTTTACGTTCTAGGACTCATTCTTATTGGCTTAAAGAGGGTGACCTCAAATTTAGTAATTAATTAGTGCAGACGATATTTTTAGTTAAGATATCAGACACAAAAATGTACTTTCTCTGAGCAAACATACCTTATTTTCGACGGATCTGGATTTCTGACCCCCAAAACACATATATTGACCCAGTTCGCTTAAAATTTGTATTTTGCCATATACAATTACATTCTTTAAAATGATGCATAACTTGTATACCTTACAATTCAAATTTCTTCGAAATTTATTAAGTAAAATAATAAAAAATAATAAATATTTACTAATAAATATGATTTTGAATTCTGAATGGAATATCATTCTGTAATTTAAAATTTTTCTTAGAAAATTTTAACTAGGATGCTGTAAAATCTCTGTACATTAGAAATTAATTCGAACAAGTATAAAATACTTACTAAGTGGCTTCTTGGTTAGGCAATGAAAAAAAAATTTGTAATGACTTGAAAATTATTTTTGTATAAATAGTAAGGAAAGTGTTTTCTTTCTAGATATAATTGAAATTGTAAAATATGAGGTCGTAAGTAGGGCATACCTGCAAAGTTTACATCCTTTCGAGGATGATTTGCCCCAGTGGAAGTAAAATGAAATTTAAATTACGAATGCTAATGCGGACTACCACGATCGTTCGTATATATATATATATATATATATATATATATACACATATATATATATATATATATATATATATAATATATATATATATACATATATATATATATATATATATATATATATAAGCGAAAATATATTTAGATATTGTTTAATTAAAAAGCAATCTAATTGTTACTAAAAAAATCTGCTAGATTATCGTAATTATATTTGTAATAATATATAAAATGAAAAAAAAAAGTAGTTTTGGAAATGTTTTTTAATTCATTTTAAAAATTCAATCAAAATTCATTTTATCAATAATTGATAATTTAATTCATTTTTATCAATAATTGATTTCGAATACTAAAGAAATTTCCCTGATAAATATAACTATTTTCTTACAGATTTAAATGACTGCAAGTATGTACAAATTGGAAAGATTATTGGTTGAAAGTGAGCCGAGTTTGAAAGATCTTACACTCGATGCGGAAAATACCAGTGTTTCATGCTGTATTTCATAACCATAAATTATTAAAATACTAAATATGATATTTTTCTCGTATTTTTATCTAAATAATACAGATAAGGAAACAGTATGAAAAATATGTTAAATAAAAATTCTGCGTCAAATAGTTAATATAACGTACATCATTATATCTGAATTGTAAATAATTAAAATACTAAATTTATTTTTTTAAATTTTTTTAGGACCTGAGTTAATACATTATTAAAAAAATGTTTAATAAAATTTCTGCTTCTAAAGGTCGGATAATAAAATTATTTAATGGCAATTCGCTCAATGTTATTTTTGGTTCAATTTTGAAGTCATGAAATTTGTTACGACATTAAAATAAGGAAGATAAAACTCCGTCTAAAAGCCTAAGAAGTTGGCAACTCTGCTGAGAATTTCCCTAAAAAATATTAATTTAAAAGTTTTAGTTGAAATTGTATAAAGTAGCAGAATCATATAGTGATAAATTACCTGTTGGTATTGCGGCTCTACATTTACAGTAGGGGGAAATAACATTAATACAAAAAATATACCCATAAATCACCCATATACAAAGTCACAAAAATATTTTTAAACGAGCCCGCTTCTTAAAGATGTCAGTTTAGATGAGATTCATAGGAGAAACGGAAATTTTTTTTCTTAGAAAGCAAGCAAAGGAATCGACTAGCTTCATTTGATCTTGTTTGCGGAGAATAATGGGAAAAAATTCAATCCGCGGTATTATCTGTCTTTTTGGTTACTCTTTTCCTATTGGAAAGCCAGTTTCGGTCATAATCAAGATGATATTTTTCCCTTTTTTATGAAGAGAATTTCTCATGTTTTTTCCCTTGAAATTAGATATTATGAAATAGGTACTTTTATTTTCTAAAGAGGATATATTTTATTCCTATCGATTTTTTCGGACATTTTTTTCATCCCATATAGGTGCTATTTTTGCTGAAAAATAATATATGAAGTATGTACCAATAGTTGACATGATACATCAGATAAAATAAATAAATAAATAAAAGTAGCAAACATAAAAGCCATAGAAATATTTCAAAATTGCTTTTAAAGATATCATCTTAAATGAGGTTCATGAGAGAAACGGAATTTTTTTTTCGGAAAACAAGCAAATGAATCGATTGAAATAAAAATTATATTTCTACTTTTTGATGAAAAAAATTTCTCATGTTTTTTTCCCTTAAAATTAGATATTATGAAACAGGTTCTTTTATTTTCTGAAGAGAGGATATTTCATTCCTGCCTTTATTTTTGCTGGTATTTTTGAAAAATATAAGTGCAACTTTTGATGAAAAATAATATATAAAGATTGCACCAAAAATTGACATGAAGATATAAATGATACATCTGATGAAATAAATAAATAAGAGTACAAAACGTCAAAGAGAAATTGAAATTTTTTCTTCTTCGAAGAACAAGCAAATGAATCGCTCAAAATCAAAATTATATTATTTCTTTTTTAAAAAGGAAATTTCGTTGAAACTAGATATAATGAAATTGATACTTTTATTATCTAAGGAGGAGATATTTTATTTCTATGATTTTTTTAAACATTTTTGATCAATATAGATGCTACTGTTGAAAAATAATATGTAAAGAGTGTAGCAAAAGTTGTCTTGAACACATGATATATATTAAATAAAATAAATAAATAAATAAAAATAGCCAACATCAATGTCACAAACGCATTTTGAAATGGGCTCGTTGACTTAAAGACATCTGTTTAAATGTAGTTTTTGGAAAAAGGGGAATTTTTACGAAAAATAAGCAAATGAATAGGTCAAAATCAAAATTTTATTTTTACTTTTTGATGAACGAAATTTCACATGCTTTCTTCAATTGAAATAGAATGTTATAAAATAAGAATTTGATATTTTGAAGAGGAGATCTTTTCTATCGATAGTTTTGGACAATATTGACCACTATAGGTGTTACCGTCGATAACTAATGTTTAAAGAGTGTGTTGAAAGTTGACTTGAACATATAAATGATGCATCAGACAAAATAAATAACTTTAAAAAAATTAGCATATATCAAAACCACACAAGAAGATTATTTCTTCTGAAAACAGGCAAATGAATCAGTCAAATTCAAATTTATATTTTTACTTTTAGAAGAATGAAATTTTGCTCGTTTTTTCTCCTTAAAATTAGAATGACATTAAATAGTCAGTTTTAATTTTCTGAAAAGAATTCAAGGGAAAAAATCTTATTTTTATCGATTATTTAAAAGAACTTTCTCATTTATTATCTGAGTTATTTTTGCCGAATATTAAATAAAATTCATCTCATCAAAGATTGAAATGAACATGCAATTAAAATGATTAAGATTTAAAAAATAACATTCATTAAAGTTTATTTAGAATCATGTTTTCTAGGGTTTATTACGGTTTATATAAAATTATGTTAACTCATTAATTCAAGCTCAGCTGACAAACTAAAGCTAAGCATATCCAAACAAAACTTCTGAGCTTCAATGGTTATTATTTACAGAGAGAATCTTGAATTAAAAAACCCCGTTTTGAAGTTTTATATAATTAAAAATAGAAAAAAGCATGTTTATAACAATAAAGAAAAGTAAATTTTAAGATTTGAATCATTATTCTCAATTGTTGAAATTCTCCGGCCAAATTTAAAAAATAGTAAAATGCATAAGTTTTCACATGTTTGCAGTAGGTTAAATTATTTCCATTGACATCAAGGCATTAAATAAATATTAAGCTGTATTATATTTTTTAAATATTCATCAATTGCTATAAGGTAGCTCGTATTGACAGTCATTTAATAAAATATCGATGCAATCAGCGAAATTTTGGTCATTTTTTTCTGAAATACAAAATAAGGTAGCCAAAATTGTATTTTTGTACTTCATTTTTACTTTTATTAAATTTATTTAAATTATTTTCATGATTATGGCAGAAAATTTCTTCAAAGGTACCACAAATGATCGAAAAAGAAAGTGGTTATGTTCTTAAGTACTTTCAAAATTAAGTTTTTTTTGCCTATAGTATTTGCTTTTTAAAGTGTCGCAGGAACCAAAAATATCCCATGATCCATTTATTTGTTAGTTATGATCTATTGCAGAACAGAAGGCAGTGGTCTTTTAAGCAAAAGAGAAAATTATTAAAGTGCTATTTTCCCAAAATGAATGTTTTGAGTTTACATGAAATTCCTATAGACTTTCTTTGATAGAATACAGAGCTTGGAGATTTTTTTCTTGCAATCAAAATCATATACTTTAAAGAACTTTTCATTGGATATAAAATTATAAACCTTTTATAAAACTCTATACCTGTGTGATTGAAATTTTTTACATAACCATGAAAAGGTCTAAAATTACATTTAAACATATGAAGGGACAGATTTGTCGAAAGAATCATTGCAATCATCAAATAAAAAAATGAACGAAGAAAAAAATATTTAGTTTCTTTTCTTTTTTAAAAAAATAAACAATTAGACTACATTACAAATTTTGGAAAACCTATTATTAATTGCAATTAAGTGTGCTTGAAAGGCATTTAAAAAGTTCTTTATTTCCCTCATGAAATTTTTTAAATTGTCCTGTAGTCTTTTAATAACAATATTTTGCATTATTAATCAAAAAAATAATTATTAATAAAAATTATTAATAAAAAAATAACAAAACGCATAGGAGTGTGTTATTATCAAAATTCTCTTTTTGCGTTAAAATATCTTTGGATGAGCAAAGTCTCATAAAAGATGAGGAAGATTTTCTTATTTTTAGTTTATATTCTTAATTAGTTTTAGAAATATGATGATAAACGCAAAAAGTAAAAATAGGATTGAAGTAGAGTTGCCAATTTTTTCTGCGTTGTTAGCGTTTTTTTTCCTATTGGGAATAAAATTTAGGTTTTAGTTTGTGATTTCGTAAATTCGATTTAAATTACTTTACCCATTATTACGTTGAAATGATTCAAAAGTCCATGTAAAACGCTAGTCCATGCTATCCATCATGTCGTAAGCCTTATAAAACATTTGAAGTTTACAAAATTGCTACTGAAATTTTTAGTTTTTAATTATCTCTCATTTTTCAAAGTACTTCCCAAAACTCTGAACTTAAAATTTATGAAGAGATTTTAAGATAAATTGTTTGTTTTTGGTAATATTTTAAAACTTATTCTGTTCGTTACATAATTAATTTCTGCAGAAAAAGAGAAACGTTGTGAATGTTTCCCTTTTTGTGTTCATTTCTATATATATATATATATCCACATGCAGCAATATTACAAAATAGCTATTTTTTACTGCTGATATCCTTACTATTTAATCCAGTAGCCTCGAGAGTTCAGAGTTACGTGACCTTAGAAAGCTTTAAGTGGTTACAAAAGTTTTCACTTTGTAATAATAGTCTAGCTTTGTATTCGAAAGGCAATTTAGGGAAGTGCTTCCAATAAATAAATAAAAGCAACTGGTAAAAAATTAAGCACCCTACGATGCTCATTGAATGTGAAAGAGATTGTAAAGGCTACAAATCTCGGCGACTTATTCGGGGGATTGCCTACGATCAGGTCTTATTTACTCGCTATCTGATTCAGTTTCTGCCCAGGAATTAACGCTAAGACCATTTTCTATCTCTGGTAATTAGGAGGTCTTGAGGTATGGTTGAAGGCCTGAATCAGGATGAACCAAACAATATTTAGTTGCGCTTTTCCACCTGTTGTACACTTGTTACGAATATATAGAGTAAACACGTTAGTATTTTTCAAAAAATAACAATAATAATAATAATAATGATGGAAACATGCGCTGTATTCAAATTAAATTTTGTTCTAAAATGTAGTAAATAACTCCGAAATTAAGTGTGTACATTTTGTGATAGTTCAAGTTTTTATTTACATATTTTTTGTATAAATTAATTTATAAAAATGATCATTATTTAAAATTTTGTACCTTTTTTAAGTAAATTTTTTTGTCGTTATTGCAATTCTCGACCACTTTTAATTTAAGCAACATTTGTTTGATTTATTAGGTCATTTGCAATCCCCTGGTTTAGTAAATAGATTTTTTAGATAAACAGAGTTTAACTCTTGGCAGCTTTGTCGCATACAGTAATATATACTTATAGTAGAGTTACACTAAGAACATAGTTCCTTCCATTCCGGATGAAAATGTGTAACACTTAAGGAGTAATTCCTGTAGTTTTGCAAAATACGTTATTGTCAAAATTATTTGTTTAATTATAAAGACTTATTGAAACATTACATTTAAATTAGTTACTTATTTAATTAAATAAACAATACAAGTTCATTCATAACTGTTATTCAGATATGTAAATGGACAATTACTTGACTACTGAAAATAATACTGTTCAAATTTTATTTTACAAAAGCAGAATTTAAAACTAAGCATAAAATATAGCTAACTTTTTAAATTTTAAACTTTTCGTGTTTTTAAAATATTTTTTTTTCATTATACATTATTAACCGTTAGAAAGTGACATATCACCTAATATTGAAATATAATAATTTGTTAGTAAGTGCAATACAATTAATTTTTGGATTAAATACCTTAAAAATTCATACACAGAAACACAATTATCTTAATTGTTTTTCAATTGTCTTTTTTTCTTATGTCATTTATTTCTGATTGCAATAGCAAGAAGAGTACTACGCATACAAAAGCTTCATAAACCATGATAATTAAAGAAAACATTACAAAGCTCATTTTTCCTAGTTTTCATTCATAATAATTACTATAGACGTTGACGAATTGTTGCCAAACCATAATCCAGTAATTTATACCATTTAGACAAGTCCTGCAAGCATCGCGTCAAAAGATGTGACATCTTTGACTCGCAAACTAAAAGTCCACAATGTAACTCCAAAATATTAGAGATTATTACTGAATTCCTAAGTTTCCCTTTCAAACAATTTCGGTGAGATAACTAATGTTGAACCATTTTCTTGGGATTTTCAACATTCTAAACTTGCCTGAAGTCAGCTAACTTGTTCATAATTTTCTAAATTTGTTTACGATCAAAATAAGTTTCATGCATAATTGCTCTATTTATGGAATATTTAAGTTACATAATATTAAAGTTTATACTAAAGATACTTTATACTATTTCAGATGGTTTTAATTTTCTAATAAAACAGATTATTCTCAGTTTACTTATTTTTTTAGATACTGCGAATTGATAAATTTACCATTTGTTAATACATACAATGTGATTCAATATTTTCCTCATAGCCTGTAAGAGTGGACTGATCGTTAAGACACGGTTCCCAGCAGATCACCGAAGTCAAGCATCACTGGCTGCGATCAGTGTGCGGGTGGGTGACCACTTGGATCAGTCTGCGTAGGGACCGAGGGTGTGCTGTATTGGTCCTCGTTAAACTGTTCTACCGTAAAGTGCTCGACTTCGCGTGCAGGTCGTTGGGCTACCGAAGCAGGGGTGCCATCCCCTCTGCAGAGGATCAAAATTGTGATGGCATGTCTTCGGATCATCCTCAGGGATGTTTCCCAGACCGTCGCCAATAGCCCATTGTGCAGCTCTAGTGCGACGTAAATTAACTACATCTACATCTACACATAGCCTGTAAGAGATCTATCTTTAAGAATCTTAAGTTGAAACAAAAGGCAATCAACCTGATTAATTTTCTAGAATATTACGCGAAAATCCTGAAGTTATTTTCATGAAAAAAAATGACAGAATTATGCAATGGTGAGCACTAAACTAAACTAAAACTTGATCAATTAGCCTGAATACTCTCTAATCAAAATGCCCTAACTAATAGAAAAATCCATTTTTTCAGTTTTTTTAAAAACTGTATTTGCTTTCTTTTCTTCTTTTTGTTTTTGTTGCTATTTGCTATTTTTTCTCTTTTTTCTATCTGTTTTGTCTTCCAACCTTAACCATTAACTGGTAACCATTAATGGTAACCTTAACCATTAACTTCTTTAACCAATTCCCCTTTCGGGGCATAGGCGCTGTGTTAAATTTTTGGTATGCGTGTAATTCAATATTTTATAAAATGGCTTTAATGTGCAATTCATCAACACAAAAATGTACTTATCTGAATTATTTTACAATTGTTTTTTAGTTTCTTTTGATACAAGCAACTGAAATAATAATAAAAATACCACACAAGAAAACTTCGTAAAACTTGATATTTAAAAAAGATATTATCATTCCTGTTTTCCACCCACTATAATTGCTATTTACACAAAATGTGCAGGCGAACTGTTGCCAATTCGTAATCCAATCATTTGTAATATTCTGACGAACCTTGAAAGTATTGCTTCAAAAGTTATGACATCTTTGACAAAAGATATGACATTTTTGTCAGTTCTTCTCAACTGCAATGTTAAAAATACAAAAATGAACAAAGTACTGCGCCGGAAAGTCATACAAAACTGTACAAAGTCGACTAAACTATTTGAGAATATTTCCTATTGACTTGATTTTAAAGGTGAAATATGTGAGTGTGTTATATTAATAATCTACAGTAATGAAATATTTATATTACATTACATAAGGCTATTTACATTAAAAATTTATAATAGAAGTGACTTTTTAAATATTTTATGGCTTTAATTTTTCTTTTAAATAATTCATTTTTGGTTTATTTATTTTAATAAGATTCTGTTGATGCTATTTGATAGTAAATACAATCTAAATCCTTATACGATATCATGATTTTTACACAGTTTGAAACTGTGTAACTGGTGCCCCTTTTATAAATTTTTTCTGGTGCTCTAATTACGAGCAAAAATATATTTTGGTATTTTTTAATTATTAAAAACAGTTTAATAGCTACTAAAAATTCTGTTCGATTATCGGAATTATTTTTGTACTAAAATCCAAAAAAAGTAGTTTAATTTTTTTTTTCCATTCATATTCAAAAATTTATCAATAATTGATTTTGTAAATATATATTTAAATGATGAATAGATGCTTCTTTTGGATCTAAATAACTAATAATAAATGCCAATTTGAAAAAAAATATCATTTGGAAGTGAGCCATGTTTGAAAGATTTCACCATTGCGGCAGAAAAAGACACCACTGTTCTCTGCTGTATTTTATATATTATTAAAAATGCTGAATATTGAAAATTAATGTTTCAAATGCTTATATTTTTTACTTATTTTGACTTAAATTAACACAAAAAAAAATGAAAAAAGTATAAAAATACGTTTAATAAAAATTCTGCGTCTAAGGGATAAAATTAATAATCTAAGGTATATCACCAATTATAATTTATCTGAATTCTTTTACAATTGCACTTTATTTCCTTTTGGTACAAGCGACTGAAATGACAAGAAAAGTACAACACGTACGAAAGCTTCATACAGCTCAATAATTAAAGGTAATATTATTTTCCACTCATTATAATTGTTACTAACGTCAAATAAATAGACGTATCGTAGCCAAACCACAATCCAATAATTTGTAACATTTAGACAAACCCTCTAAGTATCGTGTCAAAAGAAATGACATCTTTGAGTTGGAATGTCAGTTTCCGAAAAGCAGAAGTCTATAATACAAAGATGAACAAAGTGGGCCAAAATATTAGAGCAATCACTGAGTTTTCTCTTCTAACAATTCCGGAGAGATATATCCTGCAGGACCATTCTCTTGGGATTTTCAACAGCGATACTGACTTCACAACTTGCCTGAAGCCAGTTAGTTCGTTCATCGTTTCCTAAATTGGATTACAATCAACTCAAGTTTTATGCGAGTGTGTTCTATTAATGGCCTATCTTTTGCTCAGTATTACAGGTCCACATTTAGGAGCTGCGGGAAAACGTTTAGGTTCACTTTCCGATCAGCACAATTTGTGTCTTTCCAGTAACAAGGAGAACCATAATCAGAAAAGAATATGACAGCGAAGTTGAAGAGATGGGAAGTACTTAGCGGGGGTGGAATAAGATGGCGGGTGTATCCTGGGGCAGTTCCGATTCTCAATAGTTATGGTTAATTGTTGTTTGACTTGTAGTAATCTTTGTGTTCTTCCTGCCTAGCGCGATGAAACTTTGTGAGATTAAAAAAGAGAAGAAATATTTTTGAAGCAGATTTCAAATAAGATTTGAAAACTTAGTTTGCATGCGTTTTCCTTCAGTTTCCAGAAATTTATTTCCATTTATTTTGTGTACGGAAATAAACACGTGTGAAGATTCGGGGAAGTTTTTTTTTAAAGAATACGTGCCACTCTCACTAATTACAGCTAACTTACATTCTAAAATATAAATCATAATGGTGGAATATTTCAAAATGAGAAAATAAAGATAGATCCGTTAAATTGCCAACATACTTCATCCTTACAAGAGCCTTTAATTTTTGAAAAGTCAAAATAATAGAAAATTCAAATTTTCATGGGTATTATTGAGATTTTGCAGAGACTCTTTTTCGTGGGTTTTGATATCTTTATTTTTGGTTAAAGCGTATGTTTCGAAGGTCTTATATATTTATAATGTTTTCTTGTGTAGTTTGTCTATAGAAAGAAATCCCTTCGCCACAAAGTCTAAGGCAGTCTGTTGCTATGGAAACAAGAAATAGCGTAGTTTAAAGAGGGAAGATTTTCCCCCCCATCTGATTCCCTTTCTTTCGCCGACCCTAGCCGAAACCTGTCTTAAATAATGACCCAACTTGAAATAGTTAAACCTCGTAATCATAGTCACCTCCAATACTCCAGAAGAATTGCTAGGGGAGTTCTTAACATAGACAAACTGTAGGTAGATACAAGTGCATTCATTGTATCGTCGTGAAGGTTTGGCTATAAAATTTTAGGGAAAAAGAGCAGACAAAACTGTTTTAGTACGTTAAACTGCCGGTGGTGAAGGTGAAAGAACTAATGGCTCTAATCTGATTCAAATTAGATGGATAAGAAAAAGATAAATAATGATAAGCCACAGAAATAAAAATTTAGAACATTTGTGTTCCTGTGTAGTGTAATCAAATAACAAATGTAGTGAAATCAAATATCAAAAGTCTCATTTTTATTATCACTTCAGTTTCAGGAAGAAAAAAAAAATATTATAAGGAGAATATTAAACCTAAATTAAATATTGTTTTACTCTTCTGTGTGTAAACGCAATGTTAGACCTTCGAAATTGAATACAAATAAAAATGTCTATTAATTTTTTTAATTCAATCATAATACATTCAATACACTATTTACATTTAATGTATATAAGGCACTTTTTCGAGGTTTTTTTTTCCTCACAAAAACTGTCATATCAAAAATTTTAAATCACACTAAGCTTTCCACGTATAAAAAAGCAAAATGAAAGCAAGAAAAATGTAATAAATAGCTTGTAAAGAAATGGAATCGAGTTAAAAGTAGTAGAGAATAGAACGAAATCAACACCTTGACCAATGTCGAAGAATTGAGCAGATTCGTAAGTTAAACAAATCAGCTCAGTCTAAAAAAACATTACTGTAAAAATTAAAAATCGTATTGGACGATTTGAATAAGTCAAGCATAAAATAATTCCTCTTCACAAATATGTTTAAAGGAATTTTGTTTCATTTTTCCCTTATGCTGCTTATGTAAGTTTCTTATTTTACTTTGATTGTCTTTTTGCAATTAAATTATTATTTTTACTTTTCGCGCAGTCGGGAACTTGGATAGGTAGTGCAAGTCCAATTATACAGACATTCAATTAGATATATGTGTAATTTTTTTTATCACTCTGATATAATTTTTTTAAATTAACAAATGCAACGGGTTGAACTCAAATTCAGATTTAAAATTAAATATTCCCGAGAAACTGAAGAAACCATATACAAATTGAAAATTAACAGTCACCACTTTTCAAGCACTCTAAAGTAGGTGTCCTTTTTTAAGACTTGCCAGACGAGAATGAGACAAAAGTATGTTTTTATTTCTTCTCATTCACATCTGGCAAGTCTTGAAAATGGGTGCCTATTTTTGAGCGCTTGATACATGTCGACTGCTGCATGCAATTTGTAACTTTTTAAAGCGAATGAAGTTTATAATCAGTTAAAAAAAAGTGTCACGTTTCCCTACTTAAAAGTTAGTAATGAAATAATATTCTTATAAATCATGCTTTAATAATTTTATTATCAACGCATTACATTTTAAAAATGGCTCAAAAAAATTATACAAGACTCAAAAGCGGAATTTTTTCAAAACCGTATGAAATAACTATTCCTTCAAATAATCTTTTTTCTCTAAAGCAAATTGCATTATCTTGTGTAGACTGAGAAAAATTGTTCACGTTTTTAATTTCAAGTCTATATAATGTGTTTATAAAATTATTACTCCTATTATAACTGAAATCTGTTTGAATGCAACAGAAGAAGAAATCTTTATGGGCTTAATAATGGAATTGAAAACAAATAAGTGTAGATATAGAGCAAAGGGAGGAATGTTAGCAGATTTTAATTTGCCAGAAAATCTTTTTAAAGTTCATTATTTTGAACATATGGACATTTTCTCATTGAAATTTGAGGTCCTTCTCTATTTTAAATGATATTATAAAATGAATCTAGTTCTAATCAAGAAATATGTTCTTAAGTAAATAATCGTAAAAATCTTTATAATAATTAAAATAAAATCCTAACAAATACGTAATTTCTAACTATCAGTATTATGACCAGAGATTTTTCTTGAATATTCAAAATAGTAGAAAATTTTACTCTTTCTTTTTCCTTTATTAAAGTAATAAAGTTTATTGACAATGATTTGGCAACGGCAAAAATTATATTTAACCCTTTGCATTCCGAGTACTTTAAAATGCTATTTGAACAAATGTAAGCACTAACTCATCTCAAATATATAATACAGTAGTTTACATATATAGTTGAAATTCAGAAGACATTGTGGTTGCTATTTATTGTATAATTTTTTTTTAAATTTTAGAATAGTGACTGTTTTCGACTCTTCAGTGGCGACATCGGAATGCTAACAAATAAAACTATAAAAATGAAAATCTGAGACCTGTTAATAATGCAGGAAAGTTTTAAATGATGGCAAAATTAAACTTTGTTTGAATTTGCAATCCTTAATTATTATTGCATTAGCACTTTAAATATCGTAGGAATTTACAACGTCCCTTTATTAAATATGTAAATACTGCATCAGAGTTTCTACAATTCTTGGAAAACTTTAAGAATGGTAAAGAAAATAAAACAGAATTCAATCATTGAATAAATTTTTGTCCACCACTATGCGCTATTATATCTGTAGCACTATACCCTGTCATATCTCTAAGCGTTCAAACATTATTTTAAGGAAATTGTTACTAGCATTACTGTAAATTTCCTAGCACTATAAAATTCTGTTAATACAGTCATGTTAACAGGAGCCCACCCACACGTATGAGTACGCACAAGCATCAATAGAGTCCTAAATTTGTTTAAACTTAGTTTTGATTAATTAAAACTGTTGTTCATATAATAACATCAGGGCAAATTCATTAAATAATGTAAAAAATAATTTATGAAGAAAATCATCATTTTCAATGAATTAGCAGAATGCACTATTATTTTTTGCTTCCGGTAAACAATAACATGATTTTAATTTGTTTTGGATATTCGAGTGTTTCCAAAATAACCCTTAATATAAATTTAAAACTCATCTTACCTTGATATTTTTAGCTCTATTTGGAAAGAAATATGCTAAGGGCTAATTGTAAAATCCAGCTATTACCAAACTACCGACGTTAGTTTTTAGGTTTATTGCAATGACATTTGTAAGCGTTTTGTTAAGTGCTTGGCACTTTACAACACGCTTATTCGCGGAATGCGTTATTATTTATTTATTTTTTTGTGCTTTTGGTCAACTATAACATGATTTTAATTTGCTTCGGATGTATGAGTGTTTCCAAAATAATACTTAACATCTTCCCCTAAGATCTTTAGATCTATTTGGAAAGATGATTAGGCTAATTGTAAAATTCAGCTCTTATCTATCTGCCGACATTATATTTTAGGCTTATATCAGTAAGATTTGTAAGCTTATTGTAAAGTGCTTGGCACTTTACATTACGCTTAATGGCTGGTTTCAAATATTCAGATTTTTCAATTGCCTATTTCTCAAAAGAACAATTCTGTTTAGAGGCTAGTGGGTAGGGGTTATGCAGTCGAAGAATTTAGCAGATTTTACTAATCTTTTATTTTATTACCTTGTAAGGTTAAATAAATTGCTGCCCAAGCCTATGAACATCTATTTCATAATATATACTCGTGATAAATATCGAAGATATATGTAATTATATATATATACATTTATTAATTCAGCTTACAACTTTCTCTAAATAATTCTATTTAGGGGATATGCAGTAGGAGTTATGTGGTCGAATAATTGGGAATATACTACCGCTCAGTTAAATTAACCAAGCCTACGCGCTTCTATCTTATAATATGTATTCGTAGAATTAAAATTTTCAACGCATTATTAAGGAATATATGTTAGTAATTATTAGATTTCGTTCATAAATATAGGATAAAATAATGTGTTTCTTTTACACATTAGACTGAATTTTTTTTTACAATACATTTCTGCACTCTGGTAATAAATTGCATCATCCAAATAAAAATTATGAATGTTTTTCAATCCGAATCTACATAATCTGTTATATTCTTTCACAAAAGGCATAGAGTGATGAATAATAGTTCGGAAAGATATAACTGACTCAAGAGAGTGAAATAAACCAAAAAAAAAAAAAAAATGAAATATTATTCCTATTATAATTCAATCCTTTTTGAAACGCAACAAAAGAAGTAAACCTCATGATCTCAACAATGTAATTCAGGGGAAAAAAGGGAGGGCAAACAAATAAGCAAACAACTTGATCGTTATAATATTTTTCTACCAGACCAGAAGAAATACTTACTAGCAGTCAACACGGCTATATCCTTCTCCTCTAAGGAGGTAGAGAAAAAAAACCATTTTCCACAATTCTTCAACCCTGGAAGTAAAAGAAAAAGTTAAGGAAAAAAAAAAACGTACAAATTGAGTGCTGTGGGCAATCTATATTTCCCTCTAAATGATGTTTATGAAACAAGCTTCTTACTCAAAATTTATTTCTTTATTTCTTTAACATAATGATCTCTCTGACAAAAATCCGGCTGGTCGTTATAAATACATTGTTTCGTATATGGAAAGATGCATTACCGGAAGGTAGGAATATATCGACCCAAAGCTTTGGCCTGCTTGTCCCTAAACAGACGTTCTCAAAGATCGTGTGTCCCGACTGACTCTTTTTCAAACCGATAAGCTGGCTTTCTTGTCAGCCAGGCGGACTTTATGGCCCCCAGCTGTTGGTTGCAAAATTCCTGCGGGATATCCTTAGGATATCTGAATTGGTTAAAGTTTAGATTTCTTGTTTTCTTTTTAAAGAAACAAAACCTCCTCCCGATTTTCCTCTTGCATATGCGAAAGGGAATCTCGTAATTGCCCAACTTTTCTGGAATATATTTTTTTTCTATTGTTTTTCTTGGCGCCGATATAAACAGCGCGGAAATTGGATTAGTAAAAGATTACAAAAAGGAAATCGAATTTTTCATTGACAGTTTTCTCCGTTCTCTGTTTGTAAAGTCATTCACTGTTGAAAAAATACGATAAGATATCGCCTATTTATTTCTAAAAGCCCTTCTATCTTTTATTTTTTGTGAGAATTTATTTTAACTATTTTACTTAAACTGTATGTCTTTGAAATGTAAAATATATTTGCTTTCCTTTATAGTTATATGAATGCAAAGATTTTTTTCCTTCAATTCCTTGCGGTATTTATAAATGAATTTGAATAAAATATATCCCAACGTAAGCGATAATTTTCTCAAAATATCTTATAGCTATAACAATAAAAAAATCATTTTACTAGTGAATAAAAAATAGTGGTAATAATTTAAATGCACTATAAAAGATAAAAGATGGCATAAATTTCATTTCTTAACCTAACTGAAAATTTCAAAAAATAATCAAATAAATTACGAAAACTCATAGAACAGGACTTGGACATATTTTATATATATATATATATATATATATATATATATATATATATATATATATATATATATATATATATATATATATATATATATATATATATATATATATATATATATATATATATATATATATATATATATATATATATATATATATATATATATATATATATACATATATATATATATATATAAATATTTATTGAATTTTATTTTTCAGATGTTTGCGTTTAAAATAAATTTATTACACTCATATTACTTTACGGTTTTTCTAATCCAGTTAGTCCTTTCCGTTTTTTATTTTTATTTATTTATTTTTTTTTTGTATGAACTTAAATAACCTTCTTGGGTTTTTGGGTTTTATTTTTAAGAATTCCTCGTAAGTCAGATGAAAATAATGTGAAAGGATGCAAGAATTCCGCTTAGCCCGAATAATTATTCAGTAAATAAACTGAATAAATTAGTAAGACTTTTATCAGTCATAACTTTCCTCTTAAATTCGGCAGTTTGACGAAATTGTTATGCACTTTTACATGCAGATCCGATGACAACACAATAGTTAGCTAATAGCAAGTTAAATGAAAAAATTAATTTTATTGTGAATTGTTAAACACGATTTACTTTTTTTTGACACTTGAATAATAGAGAATGTCATGTTATTATGATTCTCTGCAAAGGGGATGGCTTCTCTGCTTTGGTAGCCCTACGACCTGCGCGCGAAGTCGAGCACTCCACAGTAGAACAGTTTAACAAGGACCTTTACCGCACATCCCCAGTCCCTACGCAGACTGATCAAAGTGGTCACCCACCTGCCTACTGACAACAGTCAGTAATGCTTTACTTCGGAGTTCTATTGGGAACTGTGTCCTTACATTCAGTTCACTTTATTCTTTGGGGCATAAAAATGTCAATTTTTATCTTTCATATGAAAAATTTCTTGTTGCTCTTTTTGGCAAGGATATCATAAAATAAATATTAGTGACCATCATTAGGAAAGAGCCATGGTGGATCAGGGGATAGATTGCTCACCTTCCAATGAGGTGAGTCAGGTTCTAATACCAGCGATGGCTGGTTGATTCATGTTTTGCAACCGGAATGCACAGACCACAGTGCTGATGTAAAGTATATCCTTAGTGGTAGGCGGATGATCAGTTAGAGTCCCCTTGCAGTCAAGCTAACCGTGGGAGGTTTTCATGGTTTTCCTCTTCATGCAACGCAAATGCGGATTTGTTTCATCGAAAAGGCTTCCATGGAGGACAATTTCGACCAATACTTGATCCAGCAGTTTCATTGTCTTTTTGTTTGGTTTTGAAATTACAAGGCTAGAGAATTAAACATTGGTAGTCGTAAGCCCAATAGCTGTGTCGGCTGTTCAACGACAGTAATAACTTAAAATAATTAGAAAACGCATCAACCACTGTGCCGACGTAAAAAATCCTCAGTGGTAGACGGATCATGGGTAAGTCCCACTTCCCTGAGGCTAACCGTGGGAGGTCTTCGTGGTTTTCCTCTCCATGTAAAGCAAATGTGGGTTAGTTCTATCAAAATGTCTTCCATGAATTCAAATTTCTCCCTATACTTGAATAAGGAGTTCCTTTTGTCTTCTGGATTTGGTTCAAAATTACAAGGTTACGGGGTTGAACATTGGTCCGTAAATTGGATCAGCTGTTCAACGATGGTAAAGAAATAAAATAAAATCATTAGGAAACACATTTTTTGTTCAATTTAAATTTATTACCTATTTATTTGTTTTTAAAATTTTAATTTTTCAGCTAACGAATCATAAAAGTCAATGAAAATCCGAACAAGAACTATTTCATATTGCTGTGACCTTTTCTGAAGTTTAGACTATAAACAAATGCATGATTGATGCATAGCTAAATTCAAAACAGAAAAATACTGTTAGAAAATGCTGCTATACAATACCTTAACCTAAAGGCCTAAAAATTGGAAAGCATTTCTTTAAATCAATGGAAACAGATGGAAATGTAGAAATTTCAAAAAGAAATAAACAGAGAAAGCTGTTACTAGCTGGGCATATTGCGTATCGTGTTTGTGTCTACTTTCTTTTTCGTTTTTCATATTGGCTTTGTTAACTTTCAACGCAATATTCTGAGACTTTAGGGTACGTAGTTGATATGTTTTCGCTTATTTAAAACTATTTATTTTCCTAGAAACTGTTTGAATTGAAAATCAAAACATCTTTACCTGAGATTTATTTCCCTCCGCTTTTCATATACTACATAGTTAAGAAGAAAAGTTATACGCTTCAGCTCTTTTATTCCAACTTCAGTTTTTTCAACCACTACTACGTGCTGTTACATTACAAAAAAAGAATTTAAAGTTTGTTTCCTAATTTATGTGGCATTATATGAAATCCAGTTAAATACTATACAAATGTATTTTTTGAAAATAAAAACGAAAATTTTAAACATAAAATATTTTTTTCTTTATCATCTTAAAAGAGCAGTTTCAAAATATAAAATCAAAATTAAATATTATTTTTAAGTTATAAAAATAGAGGGTTATGGTAACTTTGTATTTAAAATACTTACGGTAACATAAATTTATAAAGAAAATATCAAAAAAGGATTATATTCATAAATTTATTTTATTAGAAGAAAAAGCACGAAAATATAATTTTAAGTTTGTTAAACTATATATTATCAAATATTGTTTTCTTTTTTAAATTTTTCATTTTACGCTTAAAAAAGCTATTATTTTTTTAAGTGATAGTTGAAATAACTTCACTTAATTACTTCAATGATAAGATATTGTATTTGATTTAGCAACGTTACTTCAATGATAAGATATTGTATTTGATTTAGCAACGTTACTTCAATGATAAGAAGTTACTTCAATGATAAGATATTGTATTTGATTAAGCAACGTAAAATAGATATATGAGGATTATATTTTAAATTATATATTGTTAATGAATCTGAATTCTACTTCAATTGTAGCAAACTTTTGAGATCATCAATCGAAATACTCAGTTTAAGATGATTTTTAGGTTTATAATTAATTATAATATAGTAGTTCAGGTTTATAGTTTAACTATAAATATTTATATTACAATATTAACCACCCATTTTAGTTAAATTCGAAACACTGAAAAAATAATTAACTAAAATGCAGTGTGATCTAAAGAACGAAAGAACGTAGATATCACATGGAAAGTTTTTGCTTTAATGATTGATTTTCAAGAAATAAATTCCAAACTCTATAATTCAAATAGTTTTACTTAGAGTCAACTTTAATGTTTAAACGTCTACCGTAAAATTTTGTACAAGAGAATAGATACGCAAGTGAGTTTTGTATAAAAGAGTTGTATTATACAAGAGAGTACAGGTGAAAATTAATGTCCATTAAAAAAGTGATAAGGTATTTGCGCGTAACGTTTCATTTTTCGGAAAATTTATTTTTGCTTGTAAAAATTGGATAATTTCAATTATAAGCTACCACAGTTAAGTTAAAAAAAAAACACACATTTCAATGTTCATCCTTTTATAAAAAAAAAATCCTGGTTTTGGGAACATGTTCTTCTAAACTCTCACGCATTTACACTTCGCGCATTACTAAACTCTCGCGGATTAACATCATACGAGAATTATATGCCCTACAGAACGTTGGCGCGTTTAGAATATCACCAGAAATTTATTTGCTATCAAGAATGAGTTGAAATGATTTTTGTTATTTGTTTCTACGCTGCAGTACATCAGAAAAAAAACTAATATATATATATATATATATATATATATATATATATATATATGTATATATATATATATATATATATATATATATATATATATATATATATATATATATATATATATATATATATATATATATATAAAAATATATATATATATATATATATAAATATATATATATATATATATATATGTATATAAATAAATAAATAAATATATATATATATATATATATATATATATATATATATATATATATATATATATATATATATATATATATATATATTTTACTAATACTATTAATATTATATACTACCATTATAAACTGTAGCAATATATTGTTTTGCTGAGAAAAGGTACACCGAAAAAATAGTTAGTTTGAAATTATATGCCCTACATATTTCCCTCTAACTCGAATTAATTTTATATCTGTTTCTCTAAATTTAAAGTTTTATTTAATTAACTATTATATTTTCTTAGATATAAAAAGTTAAATTCTTATTTTTTTCTCGGATTTAAACTTTAATTATAGTAATTTCATGCAAAGAATTAAATAAATTTAAAATTATATTTTATTATGGCAGTTTATTTTTCGGAGAAAAATCATCCATATATTATTCTGTGCTAATACTTATCTGAATAAAAATATGCAATATATCGTGTTATTTTTACCATAATTGTAGTATTATTTTTTTAAAGAAATAATTACATAATTTACATAATAAATAAATATACGTGCTTATTCTTAATTGTTTATACTGTATTAGTACTTATTAGATATAACTAGTATACTTTTCAACGATAATAAAAAAAGTATTCGGTAATGAATTAAAACTTGCTTGACTTTAAAGATGACTTCTTGAAAAAATAATGAACATAATCAATTGAGTTACAGCAATCAAAACTTACAAGTAAATCCTCCTCCAAAGTTTCTATCATCAAATCGAGTTAATCAAAATTCGCAAAAACAGCTAAATTTGTAAAAATATAAATTTTTTATTGTAAAAATATAACTTCTCGGCAGTGAAAATAATATATTTTGGCGGCAAGATTATAATTTTTTGTATGTCAAAGTATATTGAATTATTTTTATGAAGAAATGAACTTTTATGAAGTTTTGAAAAAAAAAAAATGAAATAAAAAATGATTGGTATTTACTAAATGAGCAATAAAGAAATCCTTCGTGAGAATATTGTTTAAGATGCATAACGAACGCAGAAAAATAGCGTTCTCTATCTGTTTTTCAATTAGCGATTAACATTTTCAGCTTAATCAGTTTTTGGAGCTTAAATCAGTTTAGAGAGAAAAGCATCCAAGAAAAAATTGTCGTTCGGTATGGTAATAACATTTCTGGTAAATATATTATATATATATATATATATATATATATATATATATATATATATTTAAGTTCAAAATGAAGATAAAACAAAGGTAAATTATAGACAAATGAAAGAAGGGGGAAAAATAATAATAATAAAATAACAAACAACTGGGGAAAGAAAAATAATTAATTAAAAAAAAAAGGGATAAAGTTTTTTTAAAAATCCGGAAAACAAAAACTTATATATAAAAATTTTATTTTCCGGATTTTTAAAAAAAACTTTAACAACTTTTATTTTAACAATTAACTTTTATTTAACAACTTTAAAACTTTAACAACTTTAACTTTTTATTTTTAAAAACTTTCTTTTTCCCCCTTCTTTCTTTTGTCTAAAATTTACCTTTGTTTTATCTTCATTTTGAACTTATCTTATGAGTTCTATTTATTTGCAGCTTATGCGCAATAAATGAAATTTATTGTTTTTCTTAATTTTTTTTTCGTGTTTTTCTTTATTTTTTTATTTTGCTGTATATATATATATATATATATATATATATATATATATATATATATATATATATATATATATATATATTCCGGTTAATAAAACCATATGCGATAATTGAGCATTAAATTTGGAAATTTCTTTGTTCATGGGGTAATACTTTACTTAAAACTTTGAATTTTAAAATTATAATTTTACTGCTACGCATTTAGTAAAAAATACAAAACTGAAAAGAAAATTTAACAAAAAAAATGGTTTTCATGATATGTTCTAAGGTATCACGATAAATTTAAAATATCTTTCCACAACTGCCAAGTTTCATCTCATATTATGAAAATATATTTAATTGTCAGTTTTACTAAAAAAAAAGTTACTGTTTCTGGTAAAAGTTACTGAGAATTTTGGTGTTCCTATAGAGCCAGAAACATAAAGAAATTCTTGGTCATACTTTGTCTCTCACTGTTTTTTAGCAATTTAAGTAGTTAAAAATTTTTGAAACTCCAAGTGTCTTTACTTGGTTTCATGATTGCTTTTAAATACAAACATACAAACGATAAACGTGCAAAGCAAAAATGTAGTTGTAATTGTGCTTTGTAAAATTGTGTCATTTCACTTAATACTATAATCAGAAGATTTTTCTGGTGTAAATTATGGATGTTAAATACACCTGTGTGTAAAATTGTTTCATAGCGATTGCTTTTAAGTGATTGCTTTGCCAGGATTATAAAAGTAATTTAAATCTAATTTAAATTACCCCTTGTTAAAACCTCCTGACAAAAAATTATTCTTAAAATAGAAATATAATTATTTGTTTAAAAAATTGACTGGATTTTAAAATGAGTAAATATTTTAAATCTTTCAAAAATTCATATTTTCTTTCAAGGAAAAAAAAAATTAGTGCAGCCGATTTGGCGAGTTCTTTCCAATGATTCTAGCGGAAAACCTGTTATATAAACCTTGCTTATAGTATGATATGCATTGTTCTGCTGCTGTAGAATAATTCACTGCAATATCGTTTATAATTTATAAAGGGAGTCGCAAACAAATAAATGTTTTTTTTTTATAAGAATGATAGTAATTATGAAGAATTTAAGAATCAGGATCATGAAAAACCTAAAAATTTTCATTATTTAAAAACTCTAAAAATGACCGCCATTGAAAATAAAAATAAAAACTAGCCTAAAACACCTTATTGACTGTACTACTTTCGGCTACTTTTTTGGTCTCTTTTTCTCAAATCTACATTCTTTTTTTACAGTAATTTTCTTTCTTTTAAATTTTTATTTCTTTTTTCATTAAAATTACAAATAAAAACATATGTTCGCCTGCCAACTTTCAGATGAAGATCTTGTCAAGTAGCAGTGAATGACTATAAAATTCAATTGCAGATGAAATTAACTTTTTACAATTGCTCTAACTTTCACTTATTTTCGTTTCTTGCTCATATAAATAAGACTCATTTATTTGCATTTAGTGGCAGTCAAAATCATAATAATTTAAATTTATCAACCCAAAAATTAAAAATAAATTTATAAGGTTTATTACGACTTTATATATAAAAATAAAGTACTACGGACAATCCGTAGTTGTTGGCAGCTATGCATATCTATACCTATTTTAAAACTACGAAAAATCGGAGAAACATTCATATCTATACCTATTTTAAAACTACGAAAAATCGGAGAAACACGGATATGTCGCTCAAAAATAGTCTTTAATATATTTTACAAATTTAAACATTTCCCCCATTTAAAATTTTCTCGTTTATCAAACAATAATAGTTTTTATTATTGTTGTTTTATGCATTGAATGCATTTGCGCAGAATTCAAGTTGTTCGTTAACATTCTTGAGTGAAAAATATCATTCCTGAGAATAAAAATGTTGTAGAAAAAATAGAATAAAAATTATGTAGAAGAAATACTTTTTTTCTTCTTTCAAACCTACCAAAGTCAAACGTTTATTCATAAGAGAAGTAAATTGCGCGAAAATTGAAATTACGAAGAATTCATTATAACACGTAATCAAACAAGTTTAAAAATTGCGCGGCTTTGTCATTATAATAGCAGACATTGCTGAGAGTAAACATTACTTCAGATGTTGTATTGTTGATGTAATGTATTTATGTAATTTAGCAAAAGTGCTATACTTTAAGTTTAGTAAAACAAAAGTATTATTATTTACAAAAAATAGTTTTTAATTATGTTCAACGTTTATTGTTTATGAAAAATCATCTATTTAAGCGACAAAAAGTGCTATTTGGTAAAAACACGCTATCGTAGTCCTGCTGATGTTTTCACGTAATTTTTGCCGCAAGTATATGTAATCAATTAATATATTTTCATTTTTACCCTAAGAAAACAGTAGTGGAGTAACTTCCAAATATTAAGAAATAGAAATCCCAAATGTGTTTCATTTACTAAGAACTTTAATACTTCGCATTTAACAAAATCAGCTGAGTAGGTGATAGTTCGAGATGCATAAATTTGACTCAACACGTTGAGTGCCATCCTAATTTTACATGTCTTGCCCGTCAGGCCACAACGATAAATAACTACAAACTAAATTTGCAAATATTAGACAGATTTTTCTAGTTTTTAAAAGGTTTAGCATGGCATATCTGAAAAAAGTGGTGAATTATATAAGCCTACGAATTGTTTAGAAATAGTGGTGGATGAAAACCTAGTAAATTGAATTTATAACCAAGAATCACAATAATTAAGTAAAATTTGAATAAATTTTTTGCAATTCCATAAAAGAGAGTAAATTTTATAGTTCAATATCATGTTATACGCTGTCAGCCAGCTGTTTTTCGCGGCCTATGTGATAGGTCAGTGTCAGCAAGCGGTGGCAGACACAGCCTAAATGTAATTTCAGTGTCAGCCACCAGTGGCTTACGCAGCCTAAATGTAATTTCAGTGTCAGCCACCGGTGGTTGACTCTGCCTAAATGCAATTTCAGTGTCTGCCACCGGTGGCTGACGCGGCCTAAATGGAAAGTCAGCCACCCGTGGCTGACACGGCGCTCAACGTGTTAACTACTATGACAATTTTTTACGTACTTTACAACAGTTAAAAACATATTATTTACTAATAAAATGCGTTTTATTGGATGAACGAGCCTGAAGAAAACAAGTAATTTAAACTTTATTATTCATTTAAAATGGATATAAGACATTAACGGGTTATTTTTAAGCATTAAATCTCTAATTATACAACATTTAATTTCGACTGGCAAATGGTTTTTTGTCTTCATTCTTATGAATCTCATTTTAGACATTTTGTAAACAACTTATGTACTAATCGATAAATTTTGTTTTAATTAAGTATTTAAAGATTTCCTTCATTTCTGTAAGCTTTTGAAAATTTTTCCTCATTAAGCACTACTTTTTTTTACTCCAATATTTAATTGCATAGTCAACAAGTTGTTATAAAAACTGTTTGTAATTATATGGCTGTTTGCTAAAATGTTTTTATAAATATTTTCATGTTTTGTTAAAAATCTGGATTTTAATTAAAGATTTAGACATTTAATTTTACGCGGATTAGTTTTATTTTTAATTATATCTCATTTTTACTTTTATTATATATATAATTTTAGAAATTTGAATAAAGAGTATTATATTACTCTATGTTTTCATTTAATTGCTAAAATAAATAATTTATAAATAACAAATTTATTTCATTATTTTAGGTACACTGATGCTTTTAAATTTTTGTTTGTTACGAGTTTGCTAAACAGATTTTACTATGTAATGTCCTTTGTTTATCATATTATATAATAATTGCAGTGTAACATTATACAGTGGCAGAGAATTAATTGATAGTTAAAGCCTGCAACGTTTATTCAATTTTGCCTACTTAAGAGCTTCCCTTCAAAAATACTGAAACAGCGTGCCATTTAATATACAAGTTTGAATTATCTAAAATTCTGGGCAAAATAAATATAAATTATATTTACTTAACCTGAAATCATAACATTTAACTTTAAATTTTGATGCAAAAAAGGAATTACTCTCAAATCAAAGAAAGTTGGTATCCCTGTTACATGCGTTTATATTCTATAGAACTATTTGTAATTGCCGTTTTTTTTAACTCCAATACAATTTAGTAAACAAATTTTTGGTTTTTCTAAATTGTCCTGTTGAAACAATTTTTCTATCAAATCTTCTTCAATCAATCAAATCAAATTTTATTCAAATTTGAAATCATTAAATCAAATTTGAATGAAATTTGGAATCAAAATTTATCTATGCGTCTGAGCATCACCTCCTACATCAGAAAGCCTCCACATGGAATTTCACAGTCTGCGCACACTATTTAAAAAGGGAACTGATTGTGCGCATCAACCCAAAATCTCTTTTGAAAGTAATTGCAGAGACGCCAACTTGCTCCGCTTTGCAAAATAGAATTTTCCAGCGGTAACGAAATTTAAGTTATCTTTAGTTTAGTATTTTTAATTTTAATTATTTTTTCGACCACTAAATATCAAGAATTATAAGAATCATATAACATGCAACCTAAAAGCATTAATTATTTGGTTACTGTTTCTTAAAGTAGGCGTAACTATGCTTATTTTATAAGTTATATTATTTAACTCGCTACCACTTTATTAAAACTTTTCCAGAGAGCGGAGCAGTTGGCATCCCTGTAATTGAGAGAAATTTATCATATATATTTGAGAATTGAATATGTAGTGGTTGACAAGTAAATAAAACAAACCAGTCACATTCATAAATTAATCAAAAATTTTTAGACCTATATTTGCTACCACTTTCTAATTTTTACTAGATTTTCTATTAAATGGATCTTTCGTATATTGGTTTACCTTCATAGTGGTTAGACGGACTACCTATAGGAAACAGTATGGAGACTTTCGGTTACTTACTTTACTTTATTTAACAAAAGCTGGCCACCTGGGCCGCGCAGAAGACCCATATCCCATTCATCATGAAATTACAGAAAAATTAAATAAATATATAAACAGTTTGTATACAGAGTCTCTGGGGTGACTGATATTGTAGAGCAAGCACCTTGCTTGTTTAACTGAAAATAAAAGTGAAACTAAATCTAAGCAACTTGCTGTAGTAAAGATGGCTGTGAATTTATTGTCAACATGAGGTATCAGGTTCGGATTTCAAGGCTGGTATTGTTGTGTTGAGGCTGTTGAGATTGTAATCTATTGATATTTTGAACTATCTTTCTTTCTTTATTTATCAAAAATTGGGTGCCTGGGCCGCGCAGCGGCCCCCAACCCATTCATCATGAAATATTTACAGGTTGAATTAAAAACATTTTGAATTATGCAGCATTAAGGTGGCAAAAACAAGAGACCAAGCATATTTGCTTGATAAATTAAACATAATTTGAAAAATTAATATGAATCATGATTTTTGAAATAAACAAAAATTATCAGAAATATAAATAGCACAATTGATATTTAAGCATTGAAAATGAATTGCATTATGATATGTACAACAAGCACAAATGACATATGAGCATTGAATAGAATAAGCATTTAAACAAGCACCTTGCTTGTATAACTGAAAGAAAATGAAAATAATAAGAGCAACTTGCTGTTAAACTGTGGATGGCTGTGGTTTGATTGTCAACGTGAAGTAACATAAGTCAGGATTTCAGTATTGGTAAAGTGTTTGATGCTTTGGATTATTGATGTAGACTATAGATGCTGGAATTGATGACTATTACTTATGCTGATAGTTGTTGTATGAGGAGTCGGAGGTGAAATGAGCGGCTATTGGTCTTAGTTTTTCGTCTTTTTTATAGTTCTCGAAGTTAAAAATCTGATTGAAGTTGGCTGTGCTGCATTTTATGGCTTTATCGTAGAAGTCTGCATTTAATTTATATATATATTCGGATAGAAACGGAATTTTGAGATCTTTATGGATATTTGAATTACGTATGAACCATCTGGCACGAGTGATTTTTCTGAGTATTTTATTTTGACATTGGTTGAGCTTTTTCATTAGGTGTTCGGGTATAGTAGTCCAGGCAGGTGAAGCATATGTAAGTATAGGTCGGATCATAGAGGTGTATAGTAATTTTCTGATTTTTAGTGAGGCATTTTGGTTATAGATTTTGAACTATTGCTACGAACTATTGATATAAGAGTTAGAGATTTTTATTTATGTTGGTAGTTTTGGTATGAGGCGTCAGAGGTGAAGTGTGCAGCTATAGGTCTAAGGTTTTTGTCTTTTTTAAAGTTTTCAAATTTAAATATTTCGTTGAAGTTAGCTGTATTGCAGTTGATTGCTTTGTCGTAAAAGTCTGCATTAAGTTTGTAAATATGCTGAGAGAGAGTCGGGATTTTAAGGTATTTGTGGATGGAGACTTTCGGTTGTAGGAGGCCTTTTTCCCATCCATCTTGAAATTTTATCTTTGAGGTGGTTGGTTTGCTTTGCTTTATTTAATAAAACTGGGTACCTCCGAACAGTTTGCTAATCACGAAACTAGGATTCAGAAAAAGTAAGTTAAAAGAAATAAGTAGACAAAAAACTTTTTTATACCTTGATATTTTTGTAAATTTGTGAATGATCTTCACTCTTGACAGAAAATATTTAAAACGTCATTGTTTAGATATTGTTTTAACTTAAAATTCGTTAAGTTTTTCATTAATAGCATTCAGGGCTCGTACGGTTATTAAAAATTTATAAAGTGGTGTTAATACTTTAATAAAGAAATTTTAAATTTCTTTTCACTAATTTACACTTTTAAATTGAAAATGGCATATTTCAGATTCCGTGACAAGATGTATTTATTTGGAAAAATGAAACGTATTGTAATATGAAATTGTTAAAATACATCATAATTTCCTATTTGTGTAAACCACTTCTTAAATTTTATAAAGGCATTACAAATTCTGAGTATATCACTTAAGGTTTCAAACATTTTCCATAAATTTTCCATCAATCATGTTTTTCTTAAAGCGCATTTTTTTCGTAAAATGTGCTTTACTTCAAGAAAAAATTTAATAAGTGTTTCACATCTTGTGAAATACATCTTTCTTGATTATTCAAATCAAATCAACATAATAATCCACATAGAAGATTCAGAAAGATCATCTGCAAAGTCTATAGCCACCTAAATTCTTTTCATATTCCTTAACTTACTTCCTAATAGCGTTATGTTCACGCAACATTTTTCATCGATATAAGAGGTATTTTTTATGAAAAAAAGTAGTTTAGTTGGGACTTAAACTAAGCAAATTATTACTGAGACGTACAGCTCAACTAACACTACTAACTATAAAATGCATGTAAACTCTAAATGTTACAATTCGACAAGTATATGTTTAGTAAACACTTCATGTAGTGACTTCTAGATACTATGCGGTAAGTGTATAAATGCTGAGTAACTTCTGAGTAAATCTTGTAAACTTCAAGTGGTTGCGTCTGATTTTTAAACTGTTGAAAGAACCTCTAATACAAAGGGTAAATATATTTTGGTGAACATGGATGGCAGACCGGGATAGTCTGGTGGTAGTGCGTAGAATCCATGTCCAAAAGGGCGTAAACACGATTAACCATCACCTCCTACATCAAAAAGCCTCCACACGATCCTTTCTAAGTAGTCCGCGCAGACTATTTAAAAAGTGAACCAGTTGTGCGCATGAACCCAAAACCTTTTACAAAAGTAATAGAGAGAAATTTATCATATACATTTGAGAATTGAATCTGTAGTGGTTGACAAGTGAAGAAGGCAAACCAATAATATTCATAAATAAAACAAATTTTTAGTCATATATTTGCCACAACTTTCTTATTTTAACCAGATTTTGTATTAAATGACTCGTTCGGAAAGTGGATAGCCTTTGAAGTGGTCAGATCGAACTACCTATAAAAAACCGTGTGGAGGCTTTCAGTTATAGGAGGCGTTGGCTGAACCCTCCCCGAGTAGTAAATGGTTACTAAGTGCACGTTAAACCTGTCCGATCACAAAGTCCTCCATGTTCCCATGACAAATCAAAGCTCTGAGGGTACTGAATTGGAGAGTGATAGTTCTTTAGTTCGGGTCAAAATTGCGATCTGTGGATCAATGAATGGGTCCACCCTCTAAACGGGCCGTGACGTGTATGGATGAAGTCGTATTCTTGGCCATAGATGGTGCAACTGAAAAACATGAAAAGCACCCCCTGCTTTTAATTCACTTGGTTACACCAAACAGGCTTGCTTATATTGGCAAGTGGTATTTTAAACAGCAATATATTGATGCCTTTGTATTTCCGAAATAAATTCTTAAAAAAATCGGGTACCAGTTTTTATTTATTTACTTAAAAAAGTCAACAAATGATTACTGCAGGAATGGTGCGAGTGACTTAATTTGTAAAAAATGGTGACTAGTAAAAAACTAGATAACTTCAGATAAATAAAGATAACTTCATTTATAATAAGACGCTAAATTAACCATATTCAAAGGTTATTTTTAAAATAACATTGAACCGCAGTCATTTTAAAAGTTGAATATTTTGGCCTACATCTTAGCCGGAAATATCATTGATTTGATTTTGCAGAGTTTTCAGACGTAAGAAACGTTACAATTGTGAGATCCGAAAGCCATTAGAAAAAGAAAAAAAAAAAAAAATACAAAAAGGACATAATAGTGAAGTATTTCGTAAGTAAAAATACAGCGGAAAGAGGACTTCATTCAAAGTAAGACGTTAAATGAACCATATTTACGGTTTATTTTTAAAATGACATTGAAAACATTCATATTAGGAGTTAATATTTTGGCCTGTATTTCAAATACCTTCGATTTGATTTTGTAGAGTTTTCCCGCATAAAAAAAGTGTAAAAAAATCTGAAATTCGATAACCAAGAGAGAAACTGCAAAAAGAATCTTATAGTGAAACATTGGTTAATTAAAAATAGACGTGATAGACAACTTTATTTAAAATAAGACGCTAAATTAACCATATTCACAGGTTATTTTTAAAAATGATATTTAATGACATTTATTTAAAATGACATGATATTTTGCCCTATACATTTATCTGAAATACCTTTAATTTGATTATGCGGAGTTTTCTAAAATGAAAAAAAAAAAAATTCTGATATCCCAAAATCAAAAGAAAGTATACAAAAATGCCATTTACAGTGAAACATTTCTTAACTAAAAATAGACATGGAAGGGAACTTTATTCTAAACAAGACTCTAAATTAACCATATTCGTAAGGTTATTTTTAAAATGACATTGAACCACAGTCATTTTAAGAGTTAAATACTTTGCCCTACAGGCTTAGAAGAAAATCAATATCGAGAAAAGTTTTCGACCACCACACGTTTACCAAGCTTTATTCATTGTCAAGTGAAGTGGAAAATTAGTTTCACTACAAAATGGGAATTAAACACTATCTTTTCTTTAACGAAAACGTTGCGACTCGAATTTCTCTTCAGTTAAAGCGTCTTGAGGGAGTGATAAATGTATCTTGGACTCTACCAATATCATTGACTTTCCGTTAGACACTCCAATAAGACGCATTTATTTTTACTTTTTAGTCTCGAGTTACCAAACCAGCAATGATCAAACCAACTCTTTTGCACTAATTGCCCTTTGAAACGCTTTATTTACAAAGGAAGTGGGATTAATAAATAGGAATTTGTGTTCCTAATTGTAGTCATATATTAGTATTTATGTGGATTTTAAAAATGATTTTTAAGCGCTTATATTGAGATTTTAGTTGGAGATTAAGATAATATAATTAAATGACTGTTGCAAACAAATGCTATTTGTGAAAAAAAATATTAAAGTTCATGTTGGGGTTTTCAGTTATGCTCCATCTTAGCATTTAGTTTAATATTGCTCAAAATACTAAATTGGAAATTTGTCTTGACAGCTGACTCAACAACCAGCGTGCATATGCAGTAAAGTACACGTTGAATAGGCAATGGCTGAAAGTTCTCTCGTTGGTTAGGATGTGGAAACTGGAGATGGAAGTCCCAGTTCATGTGTTGTCTGTGTCACCTGGAAGGGGTCAAAACTGCGGGAAATATTTTCATTGGCTGTTAAAAGAACCGTAAAAAATGGAGATAGGTATTTGGTTGGATGCTGTAATGATAATATTTTGTTTCATAAATTATTTAACGTTTGTCGAACAATTTAAACAGTTTTAAAACATTTCGGTTAATGCACTGAACAGTCATCATGCAGTGCTTGGAATAGATACCAAGTGGCAGCATGAAGCCTGACCAGCTTACCAGTTTGTGTTCGATGTAAGGTGGCCTGTGCTACATTACCACTATCATGCCGTTGCTCTTAAAATTGTATAATCTTAACCTCCATAACTCCATCACCCACAAGGGGCTGTAGCAGGAATACTTCATTTCAAGGAGAAGGACTTTTAAACCAATATTATTAAGCTAAATATCAAAAATGCATATTCTTTATGTTTACTTAATTTATTTTCTTAAATATTCATACTATTAAAAATATGTTTTGCTCTATTTCATTATGACCAAATATTCGTTTCAATGAAAAAAATGGATTTTTCAGAAATATGCATAGTTTATGATGAATAACAATAATTGAAATAGGATCACATTTATATATATATATATATATATATATATATATATATATATATATATATATATATATATATATATATATATATATATATATATATATATATATATATATATATATAATTCCTGCAATCTTAAAGGCGTTAAAACATTATGTAACCAAGAAAGATTTCTAACTAAAATTAGTAGAGGAATTTAAATAATTTAACTAGAAGGAGGTTTTAAGTAATTAAAATACCAGGAAAAATTTGCTTTTAATTAAAAAATAAAACTTAATATAACAGGTTTTCGAAAAAGCTATATTGCAAACATTATTTAGCTAAGTTGCATTACTATGTTATAACCACGTATATACTATTTACCAACAACAACGTACTGAGGTTCAGCAAAAAAATTTATACTTTTGCTTGGTTCACTTCTTTTAAAATATAATATCTGTCTTTAAGGTTTGTTTTCGCCATGAACTTAAATACCATAACTAAGGTTTATTTTTTTTTTATTTCTGATATTTTAGAAATTCTGTTAAAGAGCTTAATTGCCTTAGTGATAAGTTATAAAAACAAGCAACGAAATATTAAAAAAATCAATTAGCGAACGTACAAAATACTTTTAAAATGTAATTCATATTTTCAGTATAAAACTGAGAAACTTATTACAAGAGTATAGATTTAAACTGTCTGAAAACAGTTAAAATTGAATACTTCTCCCAACAAACAAACAGAGATCAAGCATAAACAACCCCATTAATGTAATATCCCTTTTTCCTTTTTCATTTACAAAATGGCACCTATATTTAAGAACGTAAAACCAAACCCTTCACAATGAGACATGATGCCACTAAGCTCTGAGAAATAATGTGTGTACTTAGTCCTCAGACTGTCCCGAGCAAATGCCAAGTCCTGCATCTAAGCTGCCCGGACAAGGCTACTTTCAGCATAAAACTGCGCACTTAGGAACGCCGGTGCGTCAACTTACATTAACAGTCATGAAGATCGGTGATTCTGAGGGGACGACAGAAATGGAATTCTCGTGTTGAGAGCCAATACGGGACATACTTTAATGATAGTCGACGTACGAGGTCGGTCCCCATGGGTACTCCGTCCTTCTCTTTGACAAAACATTGCCTAATTAACCACTCTGCAGAATCCACATTTCGTCTTGCCTCTTGAATGACACAAAGAATTGAAATCGGCGGAGCTGTCCAGATCATTCAGTTTTGCGTTGTATGTCGTCTGTTTTATTGGCTCTTTGATTTAGTTCTCAGGAGGGGTGAGAGCTCCGAGAGTAAAAAAAAAAAAATTTTTTTTTCGTCGGGTTTTCAAACTTTTTGTTGCATCTGGGCATTTATCAGTAATCAACGCATTCGCTATTTTATGTGGGTTGAATAAATGTGTTATTTTTACAGCTCCTTGTTTTTCTTTTTTTTTATATTTTGTTTAAAATCTAAGCATACTTGACAGATAGGGAATATTTTGAGTTCTGTCTAGCACTTTTAAGAACTTGTAATATTTGTCATTTCCTCAGAATATTATGCATGTCATTTTAATGAAAGGGATAGAAATTAAGTATTCATTTAATCCTAATCACTTTGCACTTTAAAACACAATTTGTTTTTGTTAGAAACATGTCTCTTCATTTTAAAATTAGAAAAAAAAAAGTTTTGGGAAAATTTTAAACTCCATAGTAAATAATTCAGATTAGGAAAGTACAATATTGTGACTATGAATAATAATAAAAAAAAAAACTACCAAGAAAATAAACGAACCACCTTGAAAATTTTTTTATCTAAAGATCGGATCTTCGAGAACTAGGACTCAATCTTAATGATTTAAGGGGATGACCTCAAATAGGCTAAGTAATTAGTGCAGAAGATATTTTTAGTTACAAAAACATACTTTCTCTGAATAAACGTACCTTTTTTTTCGACGGATTTGGATTTACCCTCAATATAGAAGGGGTCGTCGCGATCTGGGAAACATGGTCCTAATAGTTTGGTCTCAACTCAAGTTTAATTAATTTTATAAAACTTCAAATTTTAAAGATGTGCATGTCTGTAAATATACACGAATACGATACATATTATGCACGAATATATGTTTACAATATTTGAAATTAAAAGTTTAATACCTTATATCATAATAATCGTCCAACGTACTCTTGTACTACAGAGAAAAAAGGCAAAAACAACACATAAATCCAAAAAGTGTTCTGCAACTTTGTTGCTGTTGTATTTGTTTTGTTTTACATGTTGCTTTTAGAATTTTTGTGTTGCTTTACTTTCGTTTTTTAAAGTCAAAAATTGTTTTGCAGTATGATCAGGTATGCCAATACATTCCGCTTTGTTGAAATATTTTTTTCTGGAAGTCGAAAAATGCATGTTGATTCTTGGAATAGAAAATTTGTTTTAAATATTTTTAAATACTTGATACTCTATTATATAAATGTATATTTTTTTAAACTCTAAAAAAAAAATCTAAAAATAGAAAATCTTTGTTTCGTATAAAAGCTTAAGTTTATTTTGCTTTTATCGAGAAAAATTTTTAATTTTAAGATTATGATTTCGTTTTTAAAACGAATCTTGTATACAAAATCACATTTACGAAATTTCTGCTCATAGTGAAAATAATTGAAAGAATACTTCAGATTTTATTAATAAAGAGCAAAGTTTTAGTAATGCGATAGAAATTATTGTTTTATTAAAAATATTATGTTAAAAAAAATGACACTCTAAAAAAGAGTAAGTTTCATCATTTGTCTGAACCCTAAAATGTTTAAGGAAAACGTAAGCCCTATTTGCTTGTTTAGAATCATTGGTTGCAGCTGACCGGGGCTTTTTGGTCTATTAGTGTTTTTTCTCTGGCTTTTATGCCTTTTACGGGTAGGGGTTTTCTTTTCTTTCTTCTTTTTCTTTTCGATTTTTAATGAAATTATTCGGTACTTTCTTCCTTTATTTTGTAATTCCATAGGGGTCGACTGCCATTGGAAAACTGTTTTTTTTTTTTTTTTCCTATTTCTTTTTACCTTTTTTGCTATCAGTGTTTTTTTGTTCAGAAACGATACTCGTTGAGTATTAGAAAAAAAAAAAAAACGATGATTGTTAAGGAAAATTGAGAAGAAATTTAAATTTTCTTTTAAATTTTTCTTAGATTTATTTATTATATTGTATTATATTATATTCATTGTCCAAAATACTGTAGGGAGTAGGAAAAATTTTAATTCACCTAAAAAGCTTGCTAATTTTTAGCTTACTCAAATATAGTTTTTTTTTTTTTTACTATCGAAATTTGAAAGTTTATCCTCATATTGAATAATACATGAACTACTTTAGATGCATAATTTTTAATTAATATTTTAAAAAAAATGTTTTTGTTCACACTAGTCCCATGTCACGTGACTAGTGTGAACACGTCTTGAAACTTGTTAATTAATATTTTTAATTATAAAAAAAAGCAAACTAAATTAAAATGAGACATGTCGCAAGATTAATAAATACATAAATTCCTAATACTCTAGCTGGTGGCAAATCTATATGGCAGCAAATCTGCGTAACATGGTAGCAAATCTAACTCTTTGCTGCTTTATCATACTGTAATAAAATTTACAACCCGCGTTGAACAGATAATTAAATTCTAAGTTTACGGCTGCCAATGAACACCGTAGCCTTGTATATTTGAACCCAATCCAGAAGACAATGAAACTCCTCGATCAAACATTGAAAGAAATTAGCCGAGAAAATCTCCGATGGTTAGCCTCATGGTAAAAGGATTCTAACTGATGACCCGTCTACCATTGAGAATATTTTACGTCAGCTCTGTGGTCGGTGTGAGCCAGGAGCAGCAGTATTCGTATTAGATCACCACAAGATATAAATAATTAAATCAGATATACAAGATTTGATAATAGCGTGGTGCCGTTTTTAACAGACATAAAAATTAACTAAATCTGCTTTTCAAATTAAAAACTTTGCAAACCTCACTTGCTATTACACTAGAATTTTAATTATAGCAGGAATCAAGAACTGTTGTTGTAAATATTATTCCCACAATTCTTAAAAAAAATTTAATAACCGTATTGAAGATGAGACAAATTTTGATTACCTAATTAGTTTAAGACAATCACTATAAATTATTCTGTAAAAAAATTATCTATATGAGAACTATTCTCTAACAGATATCTAAATTTAAAGTTGTATCTTATAAGATGTATAATTATATATACATCTTTCCTGTTAGCTTCAATGTAAATTTACTACCAACTAAAATGCTATGTTCATTTAAACTCATAATTAGTCAATTAAAACGAAAGTGGAATGCGATAAGTATATTCAATTTTAATATAATAATTCCAATTAATCAAAACGATAAATAAAAAAAAGTTTAAAATTGCAAATAAAGAATGAATTAGGAAGTTATTTTTTGCCTAAAAAACCTTGTTTTTTAATTTGCAAATTGAAAATCAAGTGTTTTATCATGTAACTACATATGAAGGTGTAACTTTGTTTTTCCAATCAGCCAAAAGTTACAGAGAAACCTCGATTGATCAAAATATTTCATTTGTCTACAGTAGTGCTAAGTCCACCCTCCCCTCCTCTCAACTATACCTTCAATTATGATAATTTGATTGAAAACTTAATATTATTTAAATGCGAATTGGTGACTTATTTAAATGTGAATTGATTTATTTCATTTTTCTCTTTCATTTGAAATTTAGGTTCTTTGTTTAATATTTCGAAAACGAATGTATAGTTTCTTCAACAAGCACAGAAAGAATTATCAGAATAATTTTTTTGTAAATGCACGCACATAGCACATGAGCCAAATATGTAATAAATTCATTATTTTTTAATATGGAGCATCTTATTCTTTTTTTCCAATTTATTGTTATACTTTTGCACAATATTTCTATCTATCTATCTATTAGCTCGCTTAAATCTCCTAAGATTACTATTTTTTTATTGGTTACTATTTTTTTCAACTTTTTTTGACACACGTTCCATTCCTGTGTCAGCAATAAAAACAAAACTTAAGCGATAGCAAAAATATGTTTTTTTTTCCAATGCAACAATTTTAATATCTAAAATAAATAAGAGAATCTTTAAAAAAATGTTTCTAAAAATAAAGAGCAATGAATAAAATTAGACAAAGTTTGTGTTTCTATTTGCAAATGAATTAGCAATGGAATAATTTAGCTAAAACTTTTTTTAAGTCTGCTTTTCTCTTACTTGTGCAAAACTGTCTCTATACCAATAACAGCATCGTGATTTTAACATCTTAATTTTAAAGCGTTATATGTAAGATACGTCCTGACAGAATAATTCATATTTAGAATTTTGCATAATAATTCACTTGGCATAGTTATCAAAACACGAGAAGCTACCTATGGAAATTTCAATCTAAAAGTCCGCAAGTGTTCTAGCTTTATGTCGCCAACATTACTCTTAATGTCTACTCAGATAATCACACGCATTTGTCAGTAAGAATTTAGACATAAGTGAGATATTAACTTCTGTCGAAATGATCATTAATCATTTGAAATATGCCATCTTAATTAAGGTAAGATATTTCTAATAAATCAGTGTTTTTTTAACATTAATTAGGTAATTGTGGTGATAAAAATTATGTAAAAAAAAAGGAAATAGTTTAATGCGTTCTACAAAAGCGATAATTTATTCATGGTAATTCAAAATCATTATATTATAACTATTTCTATTTAGAGTTTGTGAATGCCTACTAAATGGCTTCTTTTGAGATTTATGCGCTTAAATTCATATAAATTTCCGCATCTAAAAGTAAGTGTCAAGATTACAAATCTATGTAGGTATTTTGAATTGAATATGTTCAAGTGTTTGAATTTTCAATTTTGAATACTGTGAGGCTGCAACGTTATTTTTTAGGACTATAATCGCGGCAAATCTTACCATTTATTATTTTATTTACTTATTTTAATAACTACCGGTCCAATTTTTGAGTTTACGATTGCCAATGTTCATCTCCGTAGCCTTGTATTTTAAAATCCAATCCAGAAGACAAGGGGACCCATGGACAAAGTTTTGGGAGACATTTTGCCTTAGTGGAGGACATTTTAATGGAACTAACCAACATTTAAGTTACAATCAGAGGAAAAACACGAAAACTTCCCACTGTTAGCTTGACGGAAAGGAGAGTCTAATCTGACATGTCTACTACTCAGAATATTTTACTTTTGTACTGTGGTCGGTGCGAGCCGAATGCGGATTTCTTATCAACCAGCTATCGCTGGGATTCCAACCTGGGGCGAGCACTAAGCAACCACGGTTCTTGCCATTGTATATTGATTATAGTGCACAGGGATGCCAACTGCTACAATTTCTAAAACAAAATTTTTAAAACAATTATATTCTTAATCACTCATATTGAAATATGTTTATTTTTTTAAACACGCATTTTAAACTGCTACCATTTTTGTAAACACGCACGTTGAACAGTGTCCAGAATCAAAAAATAAAATAAAATAAAAATAAAAGAATACCGAGGTTCTGCTTTCCTATGTTATTCTTATATCTTTAACTTTAATCCAATCAACGGTTATTAGTTCGCATTACAGTTAACCCAACCAACAGTTATTATAAACATTAGCGTGATCCATTTTCAATAGATATTTTTTGTTTGTGACTGCCGATGATTTTTTAACACCAGTGGGGAAAATTTGATCCCACAGTTACCACAAAGAGACAAATATTTAATAAGTTTACATTTGATATTTTGCAAATTTCTTTACGATTTCTAATAATATAGTGATTTGTTTATTTCAAAGGGAATTAAATAATATCCATAGTTTATGAAAAATAACATACATAGGGATTGAAAAACGACATGGAAAATCATCTATACCTACTATAAACAATCTTTCTTTTGGAAGCAAATGTTTAAAAAGATTTTATATGGTAAAACTGTTGTCTTTTTTATTAATGCAAAATTTGCATCGAACAAAACTAACGTAGGAAGTCAAATGCTTCAAACCTTTTTCAATACGAAGCATTCTAATATAACTCAAGCAATATAATATATTGCAATCCAAAGAGAATGGTTTCAAATTTATTGGCGCTCAAGCTGATAAGTAGTTATCTAATTCCTCTCTTCATTCCTGTCGATCTGAATTTCGTTTGAGTGAAAATGACACCATTTCTTAATTCTTGAAGCTTGATCATTTGAATTGTGGCAACAGTAAGTAAAGACAAGTATAAACAGTATGGCAAAACAGCAGTATGTACTCGTATGTTATGTAAAATCTTCTAAATCATTTGCTACTAAAGGAATGATTGTTTACGTAGAGTTAATATAGAAGCGTTTCTATATTTTTGCCCACTCCTTATTTAATTTTTTCCCCTGCAAATTTCTTTTTTTGAAATACGTAGGGGAGAGTGGGGTCAATTGTAACAGGGTACGATTGTAACAGAGCAAAAATTTCAAGTGTCGGGTTCTAGATTTAGTTCCTAGATGGCACACAAGGTGTATTTAATAAATCTACATGTATACCCCTGCTGGCAACCATTTTTTTGTACTTTTGAAAGACTTACTTCACAAAAGATATTTTCACGCTACGTAAGTACTTTTTTTGGTATTAGAATATTATATTGTAACAAAGTAATTTTGTTTAAACAAATAAAAATTATTAACCGAATATGTAAGTGGACACCTTAATTAACATTTCAAAAAAAAATATTAGTTTTGTTAATTAACTAGCATTGTTTTTAACAAATGAAGCTGAAATGGCGTCTTGGGGACGATTGTAACAATAAGTAAAGGGACGAATGTAACAGTTGAAAATAAATAATATTATGTTTACAAACCATTACTTAACTCTTTAAGAACCACCAATAGTTTCTTATATCATTTATATTATGTTGCATGTGCATTATTTTATTTGTCACCTTTCACAGCATAAATTAAAATTTTTAACCCCTTAAAGTTAAAAGTTTAACCCTTTAGGTCTCTGCTGATTATTATTTTTACTCCTAAAATATCACTACTATTTTGATCAATAAAAAATATATCACAACTATGATAATATGTATAATTAACTATGTTTTAGTTGAATTTATGAACTGTTACAATTGACCCCGTTATTTGGGACAATTGTAGCAAGTCCACGACTGTCAAAAATTGTTAATAACTAATATAATAACATTTAAAATAAGGTATTTATTTTTTTTTTCGAGTAGAGGATAGTCCACTTTACTCGTCTGCCAATTAATACTAATAATATATTGGATTTTTTGTTAGTTAAAAATAGTTAAGTAAAAAATGTTTCAATTGACCCCACTCTCTCCTATATATATTATTTTTTTACCCCTGGAAAAAAATATTTTCTGAAACAGAGGAAGCAGTTGGAGGTCAAGCGTTCGATACATAACAACTCTACCAGAAAACTACAACAAGGAAAAATTAAAAAAGTTATAGAGAACGATTAATGAAACAATTGTTTTCTACTAACTTCTATTTAAAAAATGTATCTGAGTATTAAAGTAAAATATTTAGCTGCTTAAAATGACAAATTCGATACTTAAAATTAAACTAAAATTAAAGCCTTTGAAACTTCCAGCAGCCTCATGAAACTTTTATCCCCACTTTTAAATTTTAGCTGGTTGTGGCCACATTTTTAAAAATATAAATATGTTAAATATTTAACAGTGTAAAATGACAAATTCGATTCTTGAAATTATACTAAAATTAAAGCCTTTAAAACATCTCGCAGCCTCATGAGATAATTATCAGCAGTTTTAAATTTTTTCGGGTTGTGGCCAACCAGTTAAATATATAAGTATGTTAAATATTTAGCAGTCTAAAATGACAAATTCAATACTTAAAATTAAGCTTAAATTATAGCCTTTAGAATTTCCAGCAGCCTCATGAAACTTTTATCAACACTTTTAAATATTTTCTGGTTGTGACCACCTTGTTAAATATATAAATGTGTTAAATATATAAGATGTTTAAAATGACAAATTCGATTCTTAAAATTAATCTAAGATTAAAGCCTTTAAAATTTCTCGCAGCCTCATGAAACAATCAGCAATTTAAAATTTTTTCGGGTAGTGGCCAACTTGTGAAATATCTAAATACGTTAAATATTTAGCTGTTTAATATTAAAATGTTGATATTGAAAATTAATCTAAAATTAAAGTATTAAAATTTTCAACAGCCTCATGAAACATTCATCAAAAATTTTAAATTCTTCCTGGTTAAGGCCACCCTGTAAAATACTTCCTTTATAATTGAGTGCATCTATTATCTCTCTCTCTCTTTTTAACTTATAAAGTAAAACAATAATCAAATATAATAAAAAGATTTTTAAACTATCAATTTTAAGTTGCAAACATTTTTATTTATGCCATTAAATTGCTGAACTTGCAGGTTTAACAATTGGATACAAGAGACGAATTTCTAAAAGTACTTTATTTCTTTATTAATTACCTAACTTAGAAATAAATAAAACCCAGCTTCTCGTAACGTTCGGAATCTAAAGCAAAATTGAACATCACTAAGCACTAAACCACAACCGTATTGAATATTCGCTGCTTACGATGCAAAATTTATGGCTTAATGGTTGCATAAAAACTCAACCAGTAACAATCCGTGTAAAGAGTTCGTATTAAAAGACAAATGGGACCTTTACGTACAAAATTTCCAAATTATTTCAGTGGCTCGTTTTTGATTTAACGAAATATTTCAGGAGCAAAGAGTATAAATCCATGTTTATTATCAACATATAAATTCCGCAAGGCGGGGTTAGGCTAGCTTTTGTTTCAGCGGCCGAGTCAGTTAAGAGCAATAAAACTACCCTTGGGCGAACCCATGGGAGCCGTTCGCAAAAACCCATTCTCCATCTTTTACGTAGCGAGAAGTAATCAATAGGGTTTATTTCATTCTGTAATATTAGCCAAGAAAGAAAGCTTGACACATATATTCTTTTTACTTCGTCAGATTTTTTTTCACCCTCCCCCAATTCATTAGTTATTATTTTTTCATTAGTAAAAAAAGTATCATTGCTTCGGTATTTTTTTCGTCACGTGATACTTTTATATTCATTTGGGAGAATTTTTGATATCGTGAAGTTATGGCTCATCGAAAGATAAGAATTAAGAAATGATCACGTTTTGGCTAAGCAAAGAAAAAAAAATTCATTTTCAGAAAAAAAAAATGAGTAGAGATCCTCTGAAATTGTTTAGATATTTATAGGTGTATCCAATTTATTAAAAATATTAAATATTTATAAGATAGGGTCTATGCATATAGATTTTTTTTTAATAAAAGAAAATTTAGTAGAATGATTAAAATCTGACTCATTTTAATTAAAATCAAAATTTAAGTAACCAAAATTATTTTGAAGAAATTTACTAAAATAATAAATTTATAAATAAACACACCGAAATTTATATCTTCATCCAATTATTACGTACTGCGCAAGGGTATTTCAATTTTAAAATTAATAAGATTTTAGTAGAGCTTCGCTTACGGTTCTTTCATAGTCAATGAAAAAATAGATAAAATCTTATAAAGTGATTGAAATATAACTCAATATTTGATTTTTAGTTCAATTCAAAAATTTTAAATTGAAAACTAAACAAAATTATTTAGCAAAATTTTGATAAATTATGAATGTAATCATATGATATAAAGCAACTTATAAATGAACAAAATGTTTTGATGAAGCACAATATTTCCAATATTTTAATAATGTACAGGTGCAGTTTATTGTATACTAGAAAAATTATTATAGAGATATATTTATAGAGAAGATATTGTGTAGATGCTTTTTATAACAATGGGAGAACATATTATATATATCTATTATATGTATATATAATATATATATATATATATATATATATATATATATATATATTATATAATATATGTATATATATAATATATATATATATATATTATATAATATATGTATATATAATATATATATATATATGTATATATATATATATATATATATATATATATATATATATATATATATATATATATATATATATATATATATATATACCAGCCTTCTTATGATAAGGCTTTTAGAATGCTGGCAAAGTTGGCAAAAAAATCTGAAAACTTTAGTTTTTAATTGTCCACAAAAATATTTTGCTAAACGCTTTGTAGTTGGCAACACTGCACTTATATACCATAATTTCCAAGTAACAAAAAGTTATAATCGGCATGTAAAGAGTAGTGGCGAGCATTTGCTTATTCTAAGTAGATATTTCTTTCTCTTTATTGCTCCTTTAATAATAAGACATTCCTCAAAAGATACCAACTGCTCCGGATTCGACGAAATATTTTAAAATTCAGTTAAATAAACGGTGGAGAATTACAAACTTAAATTTTCATATTTTCGGTTAACTTTACTTACGTTTTAACTGGCTCAACACGGCTTAATTGAAACAAAGTGGTGTTTCACATAAGCCTTCGAAATATTTAGTAGTGGTGAGTAAAGCCTTATAAATCCAGGCTTGCAATTGGCGATTAAAAATGCAAACAAATGTTGACTAATAAAACTAAAAATTTTATTAAAAACAAATTTAAATTAGCAATTTTTTAGAGCATATCTTTTCAGTTTACAGTTGAAACCCCGCTTGTCCACTACTACGCTTTATGCAAAATATTTTATAAAAGGGTAGACCTTTAAAAATCAAAGCTTTCAGAATTTAGTAATTTGCCAACATTATAAGAGCCTCTCAACACAAGAGCCGGACGACGATCTGTTGTTGGCAAGGTACCAGCCGGCGTAAGCGGGTACTAGAACTCTTAATCTGTGACTTGAGGGCAACTGGTACTGTTTCGTAGGTAAAATGGAGGGAAATTAAGGCAGTTGGCGGCTGAATAGAAAAAGCTGGCACAGAGTGGAGTTACGTTTGAATCATTAAATCATTTATATGTATTGGTGTTTAAAATAAGTATAAATTAATCAAAATAATACATTAAAACATAAACATAGCTATGACTAGAATAAATATTTACAAAAACAAAGATGCCAACTGCTCCGGACCATCACCTCCTACATCAAAAAGCCTCCACATGGTCTTTTATAAGTAGTCCGCGCAGACTATTTAAAAAGTGAACCAGTTGTGCGCATGAACCCAAAACCTTTTATAAAAGTGATTGAGAGAAATTTATCATATATATTTGAGAATTGAATCTGTAGTGGTTGACAAGTGAATGAGGCAAACCTTTAATATTCATAAATAAAACAAATTTTTAGTCATATATTTGCTACCACTTTCTTATTTCAACTAGATTTGTATTAGATGACTCGTTCCGAAAGTGGATATCCTTCATAGTGGTCTGATCAGACTACCTATAAAAAACCGTGTGGAGGCTTTCAGTCATAAGAGGCGTTGTCGAGACACGTCAAAAATAGTTTTAAAAGAAATGGTAAATAACTACAAACTAAAATTCGCAAATATTTGACTATTTTTGCTTGCCTTTTAAATGGTATAGCATGACATAACTACTATAAAATGGTGAATTATATAAGACTACGAATTATTTAGAAAGAGTGCTGGATAAATATCTACTAAATTGAATTTATCAAACCAAGAATCACAATTGACAGACTACCACTTTAAAATATTTATTTGCTGTCCGGAGCACGTTGGCATCTCTGCAAAAGGTGTGGAAAGTTGGTTTTCGGTTGAAGGTGAACGTAAAGAATTTGTTTGTTTTAAATATGAAAAATTTGAAATCTAAGTCATAGTGGTAGTTACAATTGCATAATTAAAGAGTTAATAAATAAATAAATAAAAGTGAATTGCGTTTCTACCATTTTATATATTTTTGTTCGCCTGAGGCATCCCTGTAAATTAAATTTACTAAAACTAGAACCATTTATTATTAGACAGCTACTCGAAAATATTAATCTGCTGTCTGGAGCAAGCATCTTTGCTGTGTGTGTGTGTGATTGGATTTTAAACTTAAGTATAAATCTTTAAATTACTAATGTATGATAGTAGACATAACAACCTTGTGTTTTCAAAATAAATTCAAAAATTAAATGATATGCTATCATTTTTTGTTCTTTTTTGAAGAAATCGACCATCCTGTGACAAAGATGCAAAGCAAAAATGAGTTTATAAACATACAGAGATATTTATTGATTTTCTATAGCATTCTTAATCTTATAACGGAAAACTTATTGATTAAAAGCCTTAAAGCTCAAGGGAAAAAAAAAACTCTTTTTAAGATATAAGAGGTTTCCTATGTTTCTTTTTTTTTACTTTAAAAAGAAGATTAAAATTAAAGCAAATATAATTTAATATCAATTATAATAATGATGTAAAAAAGTTAATTGAATTTTCACGTAATTAAGTCTCGTTTTATTTAATACAATGAAAGGAAAATGTTTTGCTGCGTAAAAAAATGTAACCACCTGTAAAATTCGAACGTCGACATCAAGTTAAGTAAGTTATAATCCTTGTAGACTTTAATCGTCTTATGATTTAAGCCTTATAGCTGAATTATCTCTTAACATACATCAAACATATTCTCTTCCGCTGGTTTTATATGTATTATAGTAATCTCATCAGTTGCACATAAACATCTGCTTAAAGTATTAGGCATTATGCTGTACAGAAAATATTAAATTAGTCTAAACACTTTAATATATTCCATTAATGTGTTAATGTAAAAAAAAATAGCTTTAAAAAGTAATAATTAAGAGTCTGTATTATTATTTTTTTAATTTATTATTTTCCACTATAAATCATGTTTTACTTCGCATTTTATTAACGTATTTTTCAGTGTACTTTTTTTTTTCTTAAAGATAAAAACTAGAAACTTAATTATTTAATTTTTTTCCTTGCACATATTTGTTTACACAAAGTGAATTTTTCTTTAACTGTAATGTGACTACGGATGCAAAATTAAATATTTGTAAAATTGATGTAATATAGTATACAAAGTATTCTAAGCACTTAAACAGAATTCGTACAACATGAAGCTGAACATTTCGCACTCACAATGAAGCTGAACATTTTTCAGCCTTTAGAACTTTAGAATTAAAATTCAAATATCTGTACTTCAGATCTAGATACTTATGTGTAGAATTACTAATAATACCTGGTAACAAAATAAAACAAATAAAACAAATCATAATTTTTTATCTAAACATTATTAACATTTTTTAGTTTTTCCAGGTGCGTAGGAATGTATGCACAGCAATGCCATTGTGATAATTAAGTTGGTTAGAGTTACTTCTACAAAATCAGTTTTTGTAACTTGTGAAGTAAAAATTTGTTTTTTTTTAATTTTTTTGATAAAAAATACTACACTGCCTTTAGAAAATAGTGTATTATCGCTAATTTTTAGATTTAGAGATTAAATGCTTTAAAAGAAAATTGATAAATATAGATCACAAATTTTAGTTTGTAGAAAAACTTTAAATAATTTTTGACCATCATTCGCGGGAACTGAAAAAAAATACATGCCAGTACAAATATATTATTTGGAACGGCCTGGGATTTAGCGAAAAAGATTGTTTTATAGTTTTACTTAATTAACAATGTCATCTATCTACAAAAAATTAGTAACTATTTTTGGAATGCTATAAGAATAAATTTTCCGGATTTGTCAACAGATCGCAGAAAACCATACATTTCTGTTTCTTTCAAATTTTTTTTTTCAAACTTTTTAGGAATGCATGCCAGTTTTAAAAAGTTTCAGCAGCTGTAGTTTTCAGATGTTACTAAATATGCAATGAAAAAAATGGAAAATGAAACTCCACTTCGAATTTCTTATATAAGGAGCAATACAATGTTTTACAATATTCTTTTATTGATAAAGAAGTTCGCAAAAGAAGAAAACATAAGATTCATGATATTTATGGAAACTGCGTGTTTTACGGTATATATCTCAAAGTGCAAAAGTAAAATTCTTTTAATTCTTTCTTTTTTTTTTCCTAGATCGTAAAAGACAGTCGGAGAAAGGGGAAAAGAATAATCCATTCTAATTAAGTTAATTGAATAAACCTAGAAAGCTTGCGAGACTCCCAATTAGTCCCTCTAATTGACAGAAATCCTAAAAGGTGTGGACCAATCTTTAAATTGAGTGCTGTAATAAATGAATGTACGAAAGTAACGAATATTTAGCAGCTATTACAAGAACAATGAAGATTTATGATTAAACTTACAAAAAATACGTCTGTGGTGCCGTACGATTTAGATTTAATGAATAAGCTTTTTTATTAAAGCAATAGATAATAAATCTATGTCTCTCTCTACTTTTCCAAACACAAACTGATTTTTTTTCTAAATGTTCCGTTATTTTAAATCAAAATTGTGATTTGTTATTACGAAAATTTATTATTGCCGTCCAAAACATAATTTCATATTCAAACATGATATATATGTTTTTTAAAATGTATTCATTGAAATGAATTGAATAATTACTTTGGTCAAAAAAAAAAAGTTCTTTGTCGCTTGCTAAAAACTTTCAGTTTACAACTTCAAAATAGTTAATTTAATCAAAATAAATTATAAAAAAATAATAATATAAGAAAAAGGATGATAATAACAAACAGAAAATAACTTGTAGTAAATATTTATTATTTATTATTTTTTATTACTTTATTTAAGAATGATCGAAAAAAATTTGAATCGTGAAGACACACAATTTTTGCATCAATTTAAAGAGTAGAATTTCCCATGGTAAAATACAAAATTTGAGCGAAATTGTTTAAGTAGTTTCTGAGAAATCAAATTTTAATTCTTTAACACGTTCACGCCGGCTGTTCACACCCAGGCCTGAAAGCGGGACGGAAAAGAAAAAATACTGGTGGAAGAACTATTTCAATATTAGATAATATTCAGGAGGAGTTAATACATTCTTAACAATAACAATTCACTGTAAGGAAATTTTTCACGGCGAAGAAGCAATTCAATATAAAAATTGCATCCGTTAAAAACAATTGGTAGTTATGGATTTTTATTATTCCCGGAAAAAAAACTAGAAAATGAAATTTATTTGTTACCAGTTTTTACTCCGGTGCGCCATCGGTGGTACGCGCCGGCCGATGAGACAATCTAGCGCGGGCCACCGGTGGCCCGCACCGACGTGAACGTGTTAAAATGATGCAAAAAATTGTCTACGTTGAAATTCAATTTTTTTTTTTTACTATTCTTAAATTAAATATAATTAAAAATAATAAATATTTACCGAAAGTTATTTTTTACTGAGACTTATTTATCTTTGGATAAAAGAATTTTATAATTGTGTGTAAGAAATTTTCAATTCGCTTGAAAAGTCTCGAGATATAGCGAAATACGCAAAAGGTAAAATTAACATTAAGAGGTCCAAACTTAAGACCGCTCTCCCGACCAAACTATTTGGGACATATTTCTCAGATTACGGCTAGCCCCTATATTTTTGGGGTAAGAAACCCGAATCAGTTGTAAAAAAAAATATGTTTATTCTGAGAAAGTACGTTTTCGGATCTATTTTCGCAACTTAAAATACCGTCTGCACGTATTAATTAACATATTTGAGATCACCCCTTCTAAACATTAAGATTAATTCCTAGAGCGTGAAAATCCGATCATTAGGTCATAAGTTGCTCTGGTTTGTACGTTTACGCACTGTATATATCTTCGACAGAAAAGATTCTTTTGACGATACAAAAAAGTTAAAAAATAAATATATTTTTCTGTATTTTGCGGCTTTTTATAAAGTGTTTTCAGATTCTATCAACCCTTATAGTCGTTTGGTGATTTTTAAGAATTAGAGTACATTTGATATGGGCTCCATGGTACTTTGTATAACTTTAAGCTTGCTGGTTACTCCATTATTAAGTCCTTAAAATTCGTTTGATAGAAACAAGAAATTTTTGCCCTCTGCAATATCGTTAGTACCACACCAAATACCTACACCTTCTAGAAGAGAGAAGGCCTCAGCACGGATCAATTTAGTTGTCCGACGTAACTAAGATAAGCTGCGCACTGGAGGAAGAATAAGAAAGGAGTCACTGCATTCGGGTTGCCAAGCTGCGCAGTAGTAGAGAATACGAAAGATGCCATTACATTTGGGCTACTAAAGGATCAAATTTCTTGTTTATGGTAACCAGTGCTTAGGCCTTCTCTCTTGTTGGAGATATTGCAAAAACGCGGATATGCTAATTAGGTTATAATATGATCTGAAGTTACGATGAATTACTTTTTTAAAATTTTCCCTTGCATGAAAGAAAGTTTTGATCGATTGTGCGAAGAAAATCGAGAGTACGAGTTCAAGTAATATCCTTCTGCTATGTCAATTATTAAGCTATAAAAGTAATATTTTCCATACTTTTTTTTCATAAGAAAATTTTCCTACTATATTCTTAAAAGTATACTTGACACATAATATACTTTCGTAACTTCCCTTTTTCCCATATAATAGAAATGAATGTAATGGTACATTCATATTTGAGTTGATAATCTATAATATTATGAACCTTAGTTCAACCCTTCAAGACCCTGCCAGCACGATTGGCGGGTTAATTATAAACTCAATATGTGCGTAGTGGTAAAACATTTAAATTAAAAAAAGTTTAAACTGTGTAAAAATTTTCTTCTGTAATAGGTACCATTTTAATATTTAAAATATTCATTAAAAACATCAGATTAAATCTAACAATATATCCTAGCACGCTTGGATTATCTATTTCTTATATTAATATTCATAACAGATTAACTTTCCTATAACTGTTTATGTTTTTAAGCTTTTTATTCAAGAAAAAAATTATATTTTCAAATTGCATTAGTATTAAAATGATATAGAATTATATCACTCTCAATGTATGGTTTAATAAAATGGCTGCCAACTTGAACGTTGTTTATTGAAGATATAGCGTAATGGTCACCAAATGTATCCTTTTATAATTGAATATTCGGTTAATAATTTTGAATAATATAATTTTATTGGCCATCACAAAATGAATGATTCAAACAGACGAATTCACATTCATAGTTTTAAACATTGACTTTTTTTTCACCTACTTTCTTTTTAAAAAATTTGCAATATTCCAAACCACTATTAAAATTCTTTCAAAAACAACGTTAAATTTGGCGGCTTAGGTAAAACTTTAATGTACAGTGCGCAAAATAAAAAATGGGCCACCATGGATAACTTTTGATCTAATGATCGAATCTTCACGTTCAAGAACTCAATCTTAATGGCTCGTGGAGTGACCTCAAATTATATTTATTAGATATTTTAATATCTGCTGAGGATAAATTAGGAGAAACATCAGTGGTTGGAGTATTGGGAAAATATATACCGGGCAGTGGCACTTAATTAGACCTAGTATATATTGCGGACATTTACCAAAGCTCAGTATGAATGTCGACACTCAACGGTGGAGGCCAACAACCACCAATGTCGGTCATCTACAGTAACAAGTCATTCACAGTCTATCATTCACATTAATACTTTTGCTATTAGAAAGTAAAAGAGAGGAAAATAAATAAAATAGATTGAAAGAAGTATATTCAATGTTTAATGGATTTAATTTTAATTTAGTAGTTAATTTTTATTAAAGTACTTTAAAGTAAAAAGAAGTATTATTATGTTTATCAAAATGGCTCATAAAAATTGAAACAATCTTCCTTTTTACTTAGCACTACTCATTCTTTTTAAATATTTAGTTAAGTTTTTTAAATATCTAATTAATTCGCAAATTTAAATTGAAGTCAAATTTAAAATTAAAACTATTCATTTCCTGCAAAATATCAAATTAAAATCCTATTATTTTTCAGTTTAGCAAATACGAACAAAAATAAAATAGAACAAGAAAACTTTTGTCTATATTTTATTCGCTATATTCATTAAATTAATAGTTATATATTAAATTAAATACATTGTATTAAATATATTATTATATATTATGTTAAACATTAATGCATAAATTAATAGTTCTAGACAACATAACGAAAAAAAAAATTTCTCAGCTAATATTTGAATTAAAAACAACAAAATAGAGACAGATAAATATATTTACATAGTTTTATTTCTTGTTCATTAAAACATTTATTAAAGCATTCACAACTTTTTAACATAGCATTTAACATTAAAATATGCTATGTGTATTTAAATATCACTGGCTTAAAGAAACATAAATTGCTTTTCATACTTTATTTAAAATTTCTGTTTTTATAATATAATTCGCGTTTGAAAGCAAAATTTAAATCAAAGACAAATTTTATATAAAAACTATTTTTTAAAATAAAATTATTTATTTCCTATAGATATAGATTCCTTCAAAATTAATGTCCTGATATGTTTCTTTTCTACTCAGCGTGAATAAATAACATAAAACTTTGGTCTATAGTTAATTCTAAATAGTAAACTAATTCAGATCTGGATACTATAAAAAATGAAGAACCTGTAAAAGAAGAATTTATACTGTATTTAATTAAAATTTAACTTAAATAATAAATTAGCGACGGATTAATGGATTCATGTATGGTTATTAATTATTCAGTGAAATAAATCATATAACAATTGCAAACCATATAGTAATAACAATTTAAAATAGCAATGTTTATTGAATGTACGTCCAAAGGAAAATAAAACATGCATAGTTTTTTTTTTTTTTTGAACATTATTTTTTTTAATATTTAATTTATGATTCATAATGCATACAAAAATTGTATAATTTACTCTTTGAAAAATTTAAATGATTCAAAAAAAAATTTCCCATTTTAAATAAAAATAATTGATTTCCTGTTATGTATTAAACTAAAATCCTATTAGATTTCCTTTTAACAAAGCATATACAAAACAGAAGAAACTTTAGTCTATAGTTTACTCACAATAATCAACTAGTCAGTTCTAGACAACATAAGAACAAAAAGTAAAGTGAACATGCGGGCTAACATAGAACACAAAGAAGAAGAAAACGTGATAAAAAGTAATAAAACTACCTTTGCATCAACATGAATTTCTTCTTCTAGAATCACGACTTTTTGAAAGGAGAAAACTACTTTGACTGGTTCTTTTCATATCACTTACCCCTTGTTTGGCTTGTAGTTTGGACTAGCTGGAGCTTTTAGGACTACGAACATTCTGCGCCAATCAGACATCGTAAAGAGAGTTGTAGAAAGAAAAGGAAGCACATTATTCAGGAAAGGAAACAAATTTATGAAGAGAAGGCATCGAAAATAAAGTCTAAGTGTCTAGAGTACCGTTTTTTCTTACACTTAAAGATTACTTAATTTCGGAAATATGAACTAAGATCTTAGTAGTGCCTCGGGGAAAGTAGATAGATGGTAATGGTGTAAGCAATATTTTCCTTTTCCTAAGGTTCAAGTTGCATTTTTTTTTTTTTTTTAAATATGGTTATAGAAATTAGATTTTTTTTTAAAATTACGTCTAGGGAAGTTGTTCAGTACATTAAAATATGTTTGTTTAGCGCATTTTTTTTTTTTTTTTTTTTTTTTTTTTATCAAAATAATAATAATAATGAACGTATGTTTATTAGAGACGTGAACGGGGTCATGCAATAGAAACATCAACGTAAGCGGAAAAAAAATTCATAGTTGAGATAATTGTGCATTTAGCTTTACTGTATGGTCAGCTATACATTACAACAATTTTCTTTTTCAATTTTTGATTTCATCAATAATCTAAAATTCTATTTTAGCATTGATAGTATCATACCTGAAAATACTTCGCTATTTATATGAAGAATTTATTTTTTATTTTATATGGTCGTAAAATTACTACATTCGTGCTTGATTCTTGTTTAAACTGATTACCGCTGTATTTAAATGTTGTTTCGAATGACACTTTGACAAGCCATGCTTGTCTTCTGCGAATTAAGTCAGGAAGATGTACCTTTCGCTTGACAAGAGAGTGCTTGAAAGTACATCTCAATGCAGAACCTTACGGATATGTGGCAGCAGACTCATTATTGTGACCCTTTCCTCGAGTTAGACATAGATCTGAAAGGGAAGGAAATTTTCTCTAGATCCCCGTAACCATGTTATTGGTGGGTGACTAACCAATGAACTTTCGATTGCACATATTTTTCGACCACGTACATCGCATAAACACGGTGGGTGTTAGTGGAGTCGAGGATTGAACACCGGCCCCTCTTGACTGGAGGGTGATCCTCTAACCACGGGGTTACCTGCAACTGAAAGCCTCCACACGGTTTCTTTTAGGTAGTCCGATCAGACCAATATGAAGGAAAACCTGTTTACGAAAGAGCCATTTCATAGAAAATCTAGTAAAAATAAGAAAGTGGTAGAAAATAAATGTCTTAATTTTTTTTTAAATTTATGAATATAATTGGTTTGTATTATTTACTTGTCTACCACCCCTGATTCAATTCTCAAACATATATGATAAATTTCACTCAAGTACTATTAAAAATAGATCTTAGATCGCACAACTGATTCACTTTTAAAACAGTCTGCACAGACTACTTATAAAGTACCGTGTGGAGGCTTTCTAATGTAGGAGGTGATGGGCAACCACTGCCCATTTAATTAGTTTAACACGTTCACGCCGGCGTGACCCACCAGTGGCCCACGCTAGATTGTCTCGTCGGACGGCGCACCGGAGTAAAAACTGGTAACAGATAAATCTCATTTTTTAGTTTTTTTCCGAGAACAATAAAAATCCATAACTACCAATTGTTTTTAACGGATGCAATTTTTATATTGAATTGCTTCTTCGCCGCGATAAATTTCCTTACAGTGAATTGTTATTGTTGAAAATAGATTAACTCCTCCCGAATATTATCTAATATTGAAATAGTTCTTCTACCAGTATTTTCTCTTTTCCGTCCCACTTTCAAACCTGAACACCCAACGCCTCCTATAACTCAAAGCCTCCACACGGTTTTTTGTAAGTAGTCCGATCAGACCACTATGAACGTAAACCAATTAGAGAAATAACCATTTAATATGAAATCTATTAAAAATTAGAAAGTGGTAGCAAATATATGTCTAAAAATTTGTTTAATTTATGAATATAATTGGTTTGTTTCATTTACTTTTCAAGCACTACAGATTCAATTCTCAAATATATATGATAAATTTTACTCAAGTACTTTTAAAATAGAATTTGGTTTTTTGCGCACAAGTGGTTCGCTTTTTAAATAATCTGCGCAGACTACTTATAAGAAACCGTGTGGAGGCTTTCTGATGTAGGAGGTGATGGAACACCCGGCGTGAACGTGTTAAACATATATAGAGCAAGCCTGCTAGTTGTCGTATTGTGACGTAAGTTTTAGCTAAATGTGAGTTGATAGTATGCTTTCAATGTCAATTTTTATAGGTATTACACACCACTACAAGAAAAACACTTCTATTAAAAACCTAAAGTTGACAGGTATCTATTAGTAAGTGAAGGAAGGAAATTAATTGGGGAACACATTGTTTTTTCAATAGCATGATTGTATGCAATAATGCATGGTTTCGTTATTATCTACATGGCATCTTTGGTTTCTGGCCGATTATTGTAAGGTGTTATCATTTCTAATTAAATTTTGTTTAATATGAAACAAAATAGAATTTATGTGTGACCGTTATGAGTGTACTACCAGATTAGTGTCTTGGATTCGTTTTGCTTTTTAATTAATTTGTAAATAAATTCCTAACCCATTAGTATATAGTCTTCGCCGATAATGCGACGCACTGTTCTTTTAAAACATTCATTTATTTAGCGTGAACAATCTTCTTTCCACAAGGATTTCGTTAAAACCTCTCCCAGGCAATCCAGTCAAAATCTCTAAGAGACAGACAGTTTTAATACGGTGTGCAACGTTTCTGATCTCAGAAAATATCCTTTTACCATTATATTATGAATCCTAATATTATAAATAACCATTTAATATTCAAATGCTTAAGTGTAAAAATCGCCTGCGGCATTTGAATCACGAGAGACTCTCTCAAATGTTTATATCATAAATTAATGCTCGACTTGCCCGTTTTCACAATGCATGAAGTTTCAAATAAATAATCTCAAAAGTTAATTTAAGATAATTTTGAAAATTAAATTAAGGTAATCTCGTAAAAGCTATTGTTAATTGTATCTAGTTTTTAAAGATATCTTATTAATATTTTTTTATAAGTTAGTTTAATATTTTGATCCTTTTATTATTATAATTATTGTTTACTGGTAAAGTAACAAATAGAATAGAAATATTTTATTCACTTCGGATCTCATGGTTTATGAAGGTAACCATAATAGATGCTTGTATAAGCTCTGCTTTTTGAAGCTCTGTCGCCAAGTAAAAAAGAAAAAGCCATTCTTTAAGTGCCTTACACTTGAAGCAATGCGAGGAATTTGCACTATATTTATAATCTTGCCAGTAAGAATTATCTGGGCTTTAGAACAGACAAATAACTTAAATATTTAAAAATTATTCAACGTTTTAAAATCACCAATTTGGCAACATTTATCCATCCAGATGACAATTATTAAAGCCACTGCCGTATTCTTAGTTTCTGCGAATTTTTATGAGCATTGGAGCACCTTGTTACACAGAGAAATAAAAAGAAAACACATGAAACCGAATAGCCAAAATATAATGCATACAAACTAATAGGGGCTAACAGGGTGTCATTAAAATGTATGTGAAAATTTGCTGTCGTTTATTTTGCGAAACATACAGGGAGAAAAATAAAATTAAAGTAGGGGTTCTCAATATCGTTAATTGTTAAAATTAATTCATATTTTTCCATTTATATGAGCTTTTGTTTGGAGCGTTCAGCAAATAAGTGTGGATATTATTTTTTGTTTTATAATCGTCGTTGAACAGCTGTCCCAATTTTGGGCTTACGACAACTAACAATCTTCAACCCCGTAGCCTTGTAATTTTGAACTCATCCCAGAAGACAAGGGAACTCCTCGATCAAGTATTGTGAGAAATTTGCCTTCGTCGAGAACTTTTTTTTTTGATGAAGCTAACCCACATTGCGTTACATGGAGAGGCAAACCACGAAAACCTCCTATTGTTAGCTTGATGGCATGGGGACTTTAACCAATAATCCGTCTACCAATGAGGGTATTTTACATTGATGCTGTAGTTGGTGCAAGCCGGGAGCGGAATCTAAATATAATTTCAGATTTCAAAAATGTTAAAAATCTGATTAAAAAAGTCTTTACCTCCGGAGAACACCTTTAACTCTTCCATGGAACCCTAGGGTTCCACGAAACCCCATTTAAAAATCACTGCTTAAAACAATCAAACATAAGTGGTTCAAAATAATACTTAAAAAGAAGAGGAATTTTTTTTTAAATTTTTGCAAAAACGAATGTTAAATTTAAAATTTTTGTTAATTTTGTGAAAAAATTCCGCACATTATTAAATACATTTTAATTACATCTTACGTATCAGAATATCGGTCAACACATTTTACCTGGCTTACCAGTTTCATACGGTAATTCGTGGTAAAAAAAATGATGATAAATGCCAGTACAAAGTAAACGGTCATTTTATTTCCTTGCATACGTATTTGCCGGTGACATTGCCCACTTTTATGATTATGACACAGACTTTTAAATTATTAATAATTTCTTGCATATACGAAAAATTAACATCATCTGCAGTTTTACAATTAATTAAATATTTTCTCTGCAAACTTTTTAATTTTTGGCTCTGTCAAATGCCTTTTTTTAATGAAACTACTGTAATTATATGTTAGATTTTAATACGGGAATGGACTTTTCCCAATAAATAAATAAAAAAATCTGTTTCTATTTCCTTTTTCGAGACTTAATTAAATCTCAATTTAAATATTTTGAAAAATTAAAACTGTATTCATTCAAGCTTTAAAGTAACTATAAAAGTCTACGGTGGGTACCAGTACCAATCAGACAAAAACCGCTTAAGTACCAAAACGTGAGCGTAACGATTCCACGTTTCCAAGAAGCGTGACTTACGTTTATTCCATGAAAAATTTCAAGCATCATACCAGAAATGCTCAACAACATATCGGACACCATCCATTTTTTCCAGGCATAAAACTACTCATTTTTCGTTAAGACGTTGAGGTATCCACAAAATATTTTCATTGCTTTTTAAAGGAGGAAAAAAAATGGCGAAATAAAGTCTGGCGGCATCGGTATTATGACAAATCAGAAAAGCAAGCGTAATCAAGTCCAATAGCACGAAATGGTGATAAAGTCCTTTTTCGACAGTAAATAACTTGGAGGGGGGAAAGCACCCGCCTTTTCAATCAAGGAAGTGAGGTTGTAAACTGGGAAGAGCACTGGTCTGCCATTAGATCTTCCTTTTCTGAGGTTATTGGCAACCCAGATCCTGTCACCATCCAATATAAGCTGCAGCTCCTAGCCACAAGCTCCCCAAGCTCAGGCTATTTCCCCCAATTACAAGACCGTGACTTTTCCTTTTTCTGTTGGCAAAAGCAGCCACCTACAAAACAGAGAGCTTAGGACGTGATTTTTCTGTATCGTGGGGGACTTTAGCTTCCCAACGCCGTGATTACTGTAGGATATTAAGAACACGTATTTTAAGCGGTCTTTCAGATAGCACTTTGGTGTAGTAGAAAAGGTATAGTGCTGTAAGATATAGCCGTGAAGTAGAGAAAAGAGGGGTGGGGATTTTCATTGATTGAAAGTCTTGATTTTAGAATAGGTGCTTGCAGTTGCTGTTTTATTACCTCTTTTCTAAGAGTTTTGGTGTCGTTAAAAGACGTCGGATCATATTGCCGATGGTGAAAATTGGTTTCGGCGCATCTTTTTAATGTTGAAATAATTAGTTGTTTCGTAAATTTATTTTGGCCATTCTTCCAGGACCTGAGGTTTGATCTTTGAAGATATTATTTATTTGAAATTTAGGTTTTTAAGTATGCTTGACTAGTTAATTAAAAAAAAAGACAGGAAGGAATTTCGAAGATAATTTTACACAAATATGAAATTAACTCTTTTGTAAAAAGGCTTATTCTAGGTTCGAACAAGCCTAAAATCTTGGTAAAGTGGCAAGAAAAAATTAGAATTCAAAATTTTGCATCGAAAACTTTGAACATAATTTGTGTTTCTATATGAGTAGAAGCTAAAAGGAAATACTCGCCATAGATATAAAATTATTTTTTATATAATGGCAAAATGCGTATAATAGCTCTTTTCTTTTTTATCTTACATTAAACATTGTAACATTCATTTGAACATTTTCATGCTCTTTTGTTCTGGTCTGTGCGATTTGAAACATTTTCCCTTTACTTCTTAAAACTGTTTGAAGTTAATTGTCCTAGTTTTCGTGAATTTGATAGCGAAGCCATAGAGATAGACTGAACTTTTAAATGTTGATGAAGGTTTATTTATAATTTATATTAAAATTTAGGATTTATGCAGTGGTATTTTGATAAAAGGTTCTTAGAAATTAATAGATTTTTTGTGAAATTAAAGGAATTTAATAGTTATTTCACTGCCAGAGTGAAAAATGTAGCTTAAGAAAGCGCAAAATTTGACAACTGCTTATTTGTATTTATTTATAATACTATATTGTAAGACATTTTACATCTCTCTAAAAAATTGCATAAATAAATGTTGTAGCTAGTAGCTTTTTCTTAAAAATAATAATAATATTATTTTCCTGTTTGATTTAAGCCATTTTAAAGACACCAATTCCACTGCAATAAAAAAAGAATAATTCTGTCTGTAATTCTAAAGTTTTGTTTCAGTTTAAAAATTTCTCCCTTTTTTACCAATACAAGGCAAAAAAAAATAATAAATTTTAAAAAAAATCTAGTATATCAATATACCATTTACAAAATAAAGAAAGAATCAGAGATCACCTTTAGAAATTTCGATCTAACGATTGTATTGCCCGCTAAGATACAATCCTAAAATTTCTTAGGGTTTACTTAACCCTTTAATGGGCCATTTATTTCTAGTAAAGCAAGATTAAAGTATTTTTGGAATTGAAATTGTTTTAAGAATAGTAAATGATATAAGAAAAAAAAATTATTTAGTTCATAAAAGTTCCATTTTTTTGGTAGTAAATATATTTGACACGACCTATTAGGTACTTATTGAATTTTATTTTTCTTCATTTATAAAATTAATTTTATAAATGCTACAAAGTTCAAAAGAAATTATGTATTTTATAACTTTTATACCTTTTTTTTAAACTAACAAATGGTTGCCAATTTTATTCAAACGCACTTCAAGAAAGTTGAAGTTATTAACAAATGGAAACCTAAATTAAAAGTGGTGGTAAGTATACTTCCCACGGCCATCGAAAGGGTTAAAATATTAATTTAATAAAATTAGTTTGAGTAGACAGTATTTTAATTCATGAAATCACTATCTCATTTAATTTATGATACACAAAAAAATGTATATTCTAGAAGCAATTGTTTCTTTTTTTTTCTTTGGTGGATTTGATAAATTTTAAACTTTAAAATGGGGAAAAGGCATAGCTGCAACTTGATAAAAATGGTCCCAATAGTTTACATTGTTAAATATATATATATATATATATATATATATATATATATATATATATATATATATATATATATATATATATATATATATACCGTTTCTGAATATTCAGAAATATTTTAAATCATTTCTTGCAGTTTCAATATTTTTTTAACACGTTCACGCCGGGTGTTCAGGCCTGAAAGCGGGACGGGAAAGAGAAAGTACTGGTAGAAGAACTATTTCAATATTAGATAATATTCGAGAAGAGTTAATCTATTCTCAACAATAACAATTCACTGTAAGGAAATTTATCACGGCGAAGAAGCAATTCAATATAAAAATAACATCCATTAAAAACAATTGGTAGTTATGGATTTTTATTATTCCCGGACAAAAACTAAAAAAAGAAATTTATTTGTTACCAGTTTTTACTCCGGTGCGCCACCCGATGAGTTCACGCCGGCGTGAACGTGTTAAATATTTTAAAGCGTTTCCTATTAGAGTTTCTTAATATTTCGAAAACGTCTTGTGGAGCTAGCAGAGATGCTTACTTGCTCCTCATTGTAAAGCACTATTTTTCAGTGGTAACGAATTTTAAGCTATTTTTAGCTTATTAAGCTATTTTTAGTTAGTTATTGTTAGATATTTTTAGTATTTTTTATTTTAGGCAAATTTTCCACTACATATCAAAAATTCGATGCTTCGTATGAAGCGCAATTTTATCGTATTTATCTCACAGTTACATTTTTAAAGAATATTTTTTTTAACCAGTCACAAATGAATATTATTTATTTGTATTATCTTAAAAAGTCCCCAAAGCCTGATGAAAAACTCAAAAAATTAAATTAATGTAAACTGTTCAATTAGCGAATTGATCTATTCTCCTGCCCAAATGATTGGATCAATCTTTTGCAGATTGCAGCTATCCTCCATATTTTTGGGAGTTAAGATTACAAATCGTTCGTAAAAAATATTCATATGCGTTTGTTTCTGAATTTGGTACTTAATATATCGCTTGTATAAACAAATTCAAACAATCACTTCAACTGACGTATACTGTCAAATTAATGTGTATAATATATATTATAGATTCTATTTTATGTAAGTAATATATATTATATTGTATATAATATATATTATACGTATATTGTTAAAAAGCGGAAGTAGTAATTTCAGACAAAATATTTCTTTTTTTTCCCCTTTTTTTTTAGAAATACACAAAATATACATATTTGAGAGAAAGTCATTAAAATGCACAGATAGAAGTAATAATGGGGGGCAGGTAGGTAGGTAGATAATACTTCATTTACGTAGCACTAGAACTGTACAATGGGCTATTGGCGACGGTCTATGAAACATCCCTGAGGATGATTTGACGGAATGCCATCGCAATTTTGATCCTCATCAGACAGGATGGCCTCCTCATTTTAGTAGCCCGAAGACCTGCTCGCGAAGTCGAGCACTTTACGGTAGAATAGTTTAACGAGGACCGATACCACACACCCTCGATCCCTACGAAAGTTGAGCGAAGTGTACACCCACCCGCTTACTGAGTCAGTGAAACTTGGCTTTGGTTACGCTGGGGATCTACTGAGAACTGTTGTCTTTACGATCAGTTAATAGCGGGATCAATGTGGGGAGATTTTTATAAAATCGATAAAAGCTAAACTAATAAAAAAAAATTTTTAGAACTGTTACTGATTTAATTATAAAGCAAAAAATGAGCTTTGTGAATTTGGACGTGAAAAACTGAACTGATTAAACACAATGGTTCTGCAGTTTTTACAAAAAAAAAAAAAAAAAAAAAAAAAAAGCGAGAAAAGTTTGTCAGTAATTTTTTTGCATTTTTAAATATTTTAAATATAATAAATGATTAATAATTAATGCTGAGACTTGAACTACTACGAATTCTCCCTAAAAGTTGGAAACTATTTTAAGTGGTAGAGAGAGTAATGTACTTATATGGAAAAAAATTTCAATTAAAAAAATTTTGTCCACCACCAAGCACAAGTAGCTCAAACAGATACAAAGATTCAAAAGTATACAGTTCTAATATGTTTTTTTTTATTTGCCTGTCCGTTTCAAAAAAGTTCTGCTTAAGTTCACTACCTCTGAAAAAATAATAATAATTGGAAAATCAGAAGAAAATTGGAGTCTCTGGATATGTTACATATCTAAATCTTTCAACTATTTAAAACAAAGCTTTTTTTTTTCTCCACAAAGGGTTTCCATAAGTTACAATTACGAAGCAAATACATCCACTTTCAAACCCAAGTTATTTAATTATTTTACCATTTGATAGATGGTAACAATTTCAAAAGCGATTTTAACAATTATGTATTCTTTTCGAACAACTCATTTACTAAAAATAAATAATTCTTGCAACATAAAATATTCCAATTTCGCTTGCCTCCATGATAAACTCAAAATGAAGCGGTTATATTGTAATTTTTATGAAATAAACTTTAGTTCTCTTTTTTCCTTGAATAATGATCCAATAATTATACCCTAGGGGCGTTGTCTCTTTTGCAGTTACAGCCCTGTCAAGAGGAACTAAGATACCGTAACAAATATTCCCCTCAGGGGGTCCTGCAATAAAAGACAGTATTGCAGTAAATAAGGATCTTCAGCATGATAAACATAAGACAGCTTATTTTCTAAGTCATAAGGGGACATGGTTTCAGAGACAAGTAACTTTCTACATAAGATTTGATTTTGAAAGAACTAATTAGCATTTAACTAATTTTTGAAAGAGATCAAAGAGGAAATTATTAAGAGCCGAAGAATTATTAGTTTATGGCTAGAAGGTGAAAAAAATATTCAATCAATGATTCGGATTTCAGATTTGTAAGATGCAATTAGAAAATATAAGAGCTTCTTGAAGATTAACAGTTTTCAAATATTACTTCAACGTCTTGAGTTTGAATGCGAATCTTAACACATTCCATGATCTTGGGACTGCTGAACAAATACTTTATTCATTTAATTAGTTCAGGCGTTGAGACATTCATTGAAAATTTGTGCGAATATTTCAAGTTGTGCGTATATGTTAATAGTATGAGACTCCCCTAAGAATTAGTTTGGCAAAATATCGGAAAATATATAAATATTGAAATAATAAAAACTATATAGCATATAGCTATTAATTAAATTTAAGTAATATAATTAAACTTGTCTTAGAAAGATGTTCGGCATTAAAAATATTTAACCAAAGCATTTTTAAATTTATTTGAATAATTATGATAATATACTTAAACTAAAATGGATAGTGTAACTTTTATTAGACTATTTATTTTATTAAATATTGCTATATTATTTATTTACTAGCTTTAATTTCAGTTTTGAAATTACGTATGAGTCCTAAAATTGCGATAATTTAAAAGAAAATAATTATATATTATGAATAAAATTTATGTAAATATAATAAAATTTAAAATATGTTAGACACTAAAAAGATTAAACTTAAAGATAATTAAGTCGATTTGGTAAAAAAAAAAAAGAAAAAAAGAACGAAACTTTAGCTGAAACTATTAATTTCGATTCGATTAATGTAACGAATATTGTTACATTAATCCTTCATATGATTTGAGATTACAATTATTTAATAGTTCTAATTTTAGTTCTGAACCTATTTTCTAAAACAAAATTTCTCAAGAAAATAAATTTCTTCTATTTATAAGTAAATTTTCCTAAAAGCTGAGGTTTAACACATTTTGAAAAAAAGAAAAAACCTCATTGAAAATCGTTTCTATATCCAATTTAAAGGATTTTGTTTTCAATGTAATTAACAATCAACAGTGGGATATGAAATGAAACACAAATATATATGCATTTAATATCATTGGTTATTAAACCACTTTTTGAATTGATTTTCTTTCTAGGTCAGTTATTAAATTCACATCCAATTTGTCCTAATTATTCAGCAAAATGCAAAGCATGAATTGAAATATTGAATATTGAAATATTGAAATATTGAATATTGAAATATTAAACATTGAAATATTGAATTCAAAATGCATAAAATAAAAATTTATGGAAAATATATTTTTGCAATTTTAATGAAATTCAATATTTCAATATTCAATATTCAATATTTCAATATTCAATATTTCAATATTTCAATATTCAATATTCAATATTCAATATTCAATATTCAATATTCAATATTCAATATTTCAATATTCAATATTTCAATATTCAATATTTCAATATTCAATATTTCAATATTTCAATATTTCAATATTTCTATATTTCAATATTTCAATATTTCAATATTCAATATTTCAATATTCAATATTTCAATATTCAATATTTCAATATTCAATATTTCAATATTTCAATATTCAATATTTCAATATTCAATATTTCAATATTCAATATTTCAATATTTCAATATTTCAATATTCAATATTTCAATATTCAATATTCAATATTTCAATATTTCAATATTCAATATTTCAATATTCAATATTTCAATATTCAATATTTCAATATTCAATATTTCAATATTCAATATTTTAGTATTTCAATATTTCAATATTTCAATATTCAATATTTCAATATTTCAATATTCAATATTTCAATATTCAATATTTCAATATTCAATATTTCAATATTCAATATTTCAATATTTCAATATTTCAATATTCAATATTTCAATATTCAATATTTCAATATTCAATATTTCAGTATTTCAATATTTCAATGTTCAATATTTCAATATTCAATATTTCAATATTTCAATATTTCAATATTTCAATATTTCAATATTCAATATATTCAACATAAGCACAAGTTTAATCTAATAACGTATTTATTTCCAACAAAACTTCATATAAAAATACAATTTTCTAAATCAAAATAGTATAATTCGTTACTCACACCTTGACTCCTCACACCCTCTCACTTATTATTTTGAGGTTATTTTTTACATTTTAGAAAAAAATAGATACTTAAATATTCTTAGCAAGAAAACTAAAGAGCGGCATGAAATAAATTTTAGATCAAAGACAGGAACCCCATGAACCCCATATGGCCTATAAAAACGTATTTTTATCTTTCCTTTAGTGTGGTGAAATACAATACACTGACTAATTGTCTTATCATGTTTTTGTGTATCAGACAATAAACAATGTTTGAGACTTAAAATCAAAACTATTGATTATTAGCATTTTTTATTGTGTAACGTTAACGCTGATAAGAAGTGCTGTAATTTTTTTTCTTCAAAAAAACACATTTAATGATTTCTTGGATGCCGTATGAGCTTTAAAAGTACGATATTTTATTTTGTATAACATATTCTTAAATTAAGTATTATATTAACTGCTATTACTACCTGATATTTGTGCAGTTTATTTTCTAGCTCAGAAAATGTTTTATAGAAATAATGATCAAGTGTGTTTAATCAGTTTGATTTGACAAATGTAATGAGTAGGAAATTTTGAGTATTGTTCAGACATATATTGTTAGGAAATTACTTTAACTTAAATAACGACGAGTTTTGCATTAAAGAAGCATCTTATTTATGTGAAAAGCAATGACTTTTACTAGTTTTGTGCATATCGATGTGAGATTTTAAGTCGGATGGACAATTAAACTATTGAGTAACAAAGAAATAAGGTTCAGTAAATGGAATTTTAATTTCCAGGATTGTTACAAATCAAATACAAGTTTTTAAATGCGTACAGACATGAATTTCGGTATTGAAACTGTCTAGTTAAAGAAATGATTTACTATAGGATATAGGCAACCTGTTCAAGCGATCACATTAGGGTGAAAAATATATAAAGAGGTAGTCATTAGTGGTATAAAATATATCACAAGCATTAACTTGAAAAGCTCAAAATTTTTATATATATATATATATATATATATATATATATATATATGGGTGATTCTCACGAAACATGACAATTCGGACCAAAAGATTTCTTCACATTTACAGTCTTCAAAATAATCTAAATTTTTTTTTGTATACTTCTTTAGTTACACTTATTAATACCTTAGAGACAGCAGTGCAGTTTATTGACATTTGCTCGAGAAAAAAAATAAAATAGAAATTCACCAAATCTTGAATGCCAGGAAAATGACATATTAGCTTATTAATTTGAAAAAACAGTCATTTTAAGCTATCAGTGAGTAACAAAACCTAGGCCTTTATGTTAGGTGGACCATGAATTGCCTAAACTAATTATTTTATCCACTGTAGAAAGAATCAAAAATGTTTTTGTTGCTGATCTGTACAGAATAAGATTGTGCGTAGTAATCTATCATTAAATAAAAAAAAAACTTTGATTGCATTCAGTCATATAACAATCTTACATAAACTTGATATTAGGTTAATATTTGCTTTACAATCAACAGTTTAAAAAATTTTCTGGTAACTGTTTCAATGTCATGTCATTCATAAACCAAGAAAATGACAGCCAGGATAATGACAAATTCGTCATTTTATAGCATATAACTTTACTTTAATTTAATATTTTGGCCTAAGACGGTTATATTCAGTAAAAAACAGCAGGATTACTTAAAATAACTCAGATAAATTTATGTAGTTTATGTTATTTATGATTTCAAGAAGCCAGGAAAATGACAACATAAAAACCTACTCAACTTGAAAAATTTTTGAAATAGATTTTGCACCAGAAAATTGTTTCTTTATTCATGTAACAAGACATGGTCATGTAGGAGGGTATCTAATCTATCTATTAACATAAGATATTGATTGCTGGCTCTAACTATTTTGGTTATAAACCACTAAATAAAAGTAGCCAGGAAAATGACAGATTTCCTTGGGACAAACAAATTATAGCCAGCAAAAATTATTTTAAACGAAGTTTCTGTAAATAATACCCTCTGCATATATTCTAGAAATGCTTACAACGGTTGAGATAAAAAAAATTACATATTGAAAAATTTATAGGAAGTTTTGAAGCTAGTTATTATTGGAAACATTGTTAGGGATATGCCAGGAAAATGACATTTTGAAGTTCATCTAAATTTTTTAACTATACAAAACAGTCATTTCTAGTGCAGAGTCATTTTAAAATGTTAACAGCGATGCTATTTATTAATTTTTTTTAAAAAAAGTTCTTTTAGTATAATAGTATTAGATTTTGGAGCAAGGGACAGTGAATTGTCATATTTCGTGAGAATCACCCATATATATATATGTATATATTATATCATATATATATATATTATATTATATTATATATATATATATATATATATATATATATATATATTATATTATATTATATATATATATATATATATATATATATATATATATATATATATATATATATATATATATATATATATATATATATATATATATATATATACGTATATAAATGCATTTATAACTGTTAACAAATAGCAATAGTCTTAGATTTTTTTTCATTCTTTCCAAAACAATCTAGAAATGAATTGTGAATGACAATACTTATTTCAGTAAAGTGACCGGCCGATCTCGAACCGAGATGCCCTGTCACACTCTAATTCAGTTTAGTGACTGCTGACCACAATTTACAATTAAATTTAAGTGGTTTCGCGATTTGCTTTTTTCTCATGAAAATAGCCTAAAAGTTATTTTCTTACATTTTTTTTTTCTTTTTGGCTACTTCTAGAGATGCCAACTTGCTCTGGACAGCGGATAAATATGTTCGAGTGCTAGTCTTTTAATGTATGATTCCTGGTTTAGTAAATTCGATTTATGGAGTTTTTACTCACTATTACTTCTAAATAATTTAAAGGCTTATGTGGCACACTTTTTTGTGACTGTTAAGCCTCTTTAAAAAGTTATCTAAATTATCCGAGAATCTGTAAAATTTAGTTTGTAGCTGCATACATTCCAACTTTTACGTCTTTCAAAAGTGTCTTCCGAGTGTTACAGAGATGCCAACTGCTCCGGAGCAAGTTGGCATCTCTGGCGTTAGGGAAAAGCCAATGAAATTCATGTATGCTGGTGTTTCGTTTAAATTTAGCCAGTAATTAAGTACTTCGTCTGGTTGCTGGATATGTAGGGTACCTCGGTATTCGTCTTATACTTGTTTGTTCTATACTGTTCAAGTACTTCATCAGTGTTCCATGTGAACTACATGGTAATAAGTTATTAAAATGTACTGGTATTCAAAATCATTTTAAATCATATTTATTAAGAAGAATAAAATATAGATCTATAAAGTTTGTCACAACATCAACCCTTTCGCTCCGACTGTCACAAAAACGTGTCAGCATTAAACCGTATCAATCAGGGTAATAAGATAAAACTGGTAACCAAAGTAGTTCTTCAGCAGTTTATTCGTGGGCGGGGTTATAATTTTTTGTTTTATTTAATTCACCATTACTTAGTTCCAGGGGTGAAATCGAAATGGAAAATAGGAAAGGCTGGTAGTGAAATCTTTTCAGTTATAGCTTGTTTTGGGGAGGAGCTTACCCATTCTTTTTTTTAATTATTCAACGATATCTACTTTATCTTCGACTTACTTTATTTAAACAACTGGGTGCCTAGGCCAGCGCAGCGGCCCCTAACCCATCCATCTTAAAAAAATTATTACAGTGAATACAACATTTTGATTTATGTAACTGTGTGGTAACGTAAAAATAACCATGTTTAGAAATTTGTACAACTTGATCGATGATTTACATAAATTGCCTTTAAAAAAGAAGTGAATACAGCCATGATTAGGTCGACTTTATCTTCGAAAAGAAGCAGTTTTATATAAATGCTAAAATTTTAAAAGAAATCTTGATAGTTACAGATATTTTATGTTTTTCGAAAAAAATGCTGGAAGGAAATGTCTTACGTACCAGGTTTTTCTCTTTTCCGTCTTGCTATATAAGGCTTTCACCCATGCTTAGTTCAAAATAAAATTATCTAGTTTTACTTTGAACTAACATTAATTAAAGTAAAAGCAAAGTAAGTCTGTCAAATTAGCAACTCCTACATTTAAGTTACCGTTTTTTATTTATTTATATTCTGATTCTGTACGAAAGCTTTTATGAATCACCCGTCCCCAAGGGGTTGAATATGAAAATATAATCCTCCAGGAAATCCGAAAGATTTGGCTAGTATTTAGTTTTCTACTGCTTTTAAAAATATTTTGTTGAATCCTGATAAAAAGCAATTTTTTTCTGTGATGTGACAGCAGTGAAACAATTTTAATAATTCCAATTTGGGTTTTGTTTGCAAGATTATGCAAATATGAATTAAATTTTAATACGTATGTGTAGACTTAGGGAGTTTATTGCTATATTTACTTTATTTTTTTTCAGTTTAAGAGAATTGATTTAGACTACCAATTCTTTTCAATTAAAAAATTGCTACGTAATTTCTCATTTTACTAAATGAGTTTCGATTTAAAGCATTCTAATGACATCTTCTGATTAATGTGGAGACTTTATTTAAATATTTAGAATGTAGATTGGTTACTAAATACGAGGTGTACCAAAATTCTCTTTACAACTTCAAAAATTCGAAACTAAACAAGATATTTATATTCTGTCTTTTGCATGTATTACTGCAACTAATAAAGTTTTGTTTAGTACACTTCAACATGCGCACTATTGGTGACCCTAAGCACTTCCAGTCTGTAATCAATTTCAAGCCAGGTATTGTAAAGATAATTTTGAAACACTCTGTATTATGTTTTATCATTTAATTATTGATTTCATAAATTTAATTTAGATAGATTTTTTCAATATATATATATATATATATATATATATATATATATATATATATATAACTTTAGCTAGTATATTTTTTTCACTTTACTATTGAAAGTAAGTATCTTTTATTTTCTTTTTAAATATGAATAATTTACAATATATGCCACGGTGGTAGTTACGATTGAACGAACAAATAAATTAAATAAATAAATAATGAATTGTGTTTTAAACGTTTCTCACATTTTAATCGCCTGTGGCATCATTGCTCAGTGAATATGTTAACTGTCAACAAATTTAAGTAAATTAACATTAAAATGTTGTTAATTCAGCTTTGAAATGTTTGTTGTGTGATGAAGTTCTTCAGTGTTGGTAAAACTAAAATAAATTCTGCTTTAATCGAATATCATTTATTTATCTAATAGACTTTACATAAAACTTTATAATTTGGATTTGTATTAATAAAATTTTTATTTTACGTTAAACTTAAGTGATAGCTATTACAGAAGAAACGCACTTTAACAACATTCTTGTTTTAAAAAAACAGGCATTAATGGGTTAATCAGCATTATATTGAAATGTTTAGATTTCAGGCTATGATATTAAACCAAAATTTAAAATAAAATGCATAGCTTCAATGTTATGCTATTCTTGAAAAACACGAGAAAAATAGAGAGAACAAAACTAAGATTGATAGAATAGAAGAAAGCGAACAACAAATAACTAAATGAAGACGAATATACTCGTTGATTCATGACTGAAGATTCTCTCAAACACTTGCGATTTTCTTGTTTCCATTTCTGTTTTGAAACCAGCAAAATGTTTGCTTGTATTACTTGCTTGGTTTTTGAAAAGCGAAAAAGTTTCACAGGGAAAAAAAATCGTTTTTCAAATATTTAAAGCGCTTTTTTTTCGTCTTCGACTTGTCCGTGTGAAGAGAAAAAATAAAGTTACTTTTCTCTGATCTAAGCTATAGTCTGGGTTTCCTTCAAGAATCGTTGGAATTGCTATGCTTTGGAAAGAAGCAATTCTGAAAAATCTATTGCAACATGGTGAAATAAGAAATTGAGCTAAGTATTCCCTGCCGAAAAATTCCATCAACATTTCGTTTGAAGAAAAAGTCAATTTTTTGAATTCAGAAACATTGTAAGAAAAGAATTTGGCGAGATGATTGAATTGAGATTAAAGTTCTATTAATCTGATGTATTTTTTTAAAAAAAAGTATATATATCTTAATATTTTAGTAATTTGAAACTGTTTTTATTGGTTATATATCACATTTTAATGTGCAAATGGTGTTAGTAATTAATGTAGTTTGGAATGCACCCTTAGTCACATAAATGGATTTAATCGCCTCAAATGTATATTTTACTAGCCTACTAATATTAAGGACATGTAAATTAAGAGCAATTAAGATAATATTAATGAATGTGACTTACATGACGATAAATGTGATAGGAGTGTTTTAAGAAAACGAAAATTTTAATTTCTTAGCCAATTTTTGCCCAGCTACTAAAAATTGGCGTTACTTTTTTCTGGTTTACGATATGTTTTCTACAAGAATAGTTTGAATTGCTATGCTTTCGAACGAAATAATTCTGAAAAATATATTCCAATATGGTAAAATAAGAAATTGTGCTAAGTTTTTCCAGACGAAAAATTCCATCAACATTACGTTTAAAGGAAAAGTTACTTTTTGAATTCAAAAACATTCTAAAAAAGGAATTAAACGAGATGATTGAATTGAGATTAAAGTTCTATTAATCGTATGTTGTTTTTTTTTCAAATATGTCTTACTATTTTGGTAATTTGAAACTATGTTAATATGTTGTGTAACACATTTAATGTGTAAATTATGTTAGCAATTAATGTAGTTAAGAATTTGACATAATCCTTTATATTGATACACACAATGTTTTAAACGCACCAGATATGTACCTTTTACCAGCTTTCAATTATTAAAAGAATGTAATTGCTGCCATAATTAAAATTAATAATTTAAACTTAAATTTCTATTTATGTGATTATTGTTTCCTTAAGAAAAGGAAATTATAAATTTTTAATATTCCTATTAATCAAAAATTCTATGAACATTACGTTTCGTTCGAAGGAAAGTTTGAATACAGAGAAACATAGTCAAAATGAATTTTGTGAGATGTCAGAATTGTGACCAAACCTCAAATAATATCATATTTTTAAAAATGAATATGATCATCATCATCATAGTTGGCCAGACAGCCCAATGTGGGTCAATGCCTTCTTCTGAATATTTCTCCATAATGACTCTATAGTGTAGTAAATGGTGAGTGATGCACGTTAAATCTGTCGAGTCACAAAGTCCTCCATGTTTCCATAACAAACCATACCTCTGGGGGTACTGATCCAGGAGTTTTCTAGATTGGTTCAAAATTACAAGGCTACGGAGTTGAAAATCGGCAGTCGTAAACCAAAAATTGGGTCGGCTGTTCAACGACGTTTATAAAATAAAATAAAATTAATTGCAAAAAAATTAGACTCCACCGAATCAGCCTCTCAACCACGGCCTTCCCCGCTTTCTTGAGTCTGAGGGTCTAAAAAGCAATATCTTTTTTATTATATTGTCCTCACACAATGAATATGAAACTATTTTGGTAATTGCGATATACTTTTGAATGCTATTTATTACTTTTTAATGCATCAATTATTTTTAAATAACTGTTTAAATTAGATACTAACACAAAGCCCAGATATCAATCAGGGTACGCATCTCGGAAAGGAGCGTGCGAATTAAAAAAAAAGTAATAAGTGGTAGCAATTTAAATGTTTTTTTTAAAAATGTTTTTATGTTTGTAGCTAGCAGAATATTTCATTTACTCTTAAGAATATATATATGTAGATCCGAAGGTGAAGAATATAAGATTTTAATTCGAAAGTGGAAGCTAATATTAAGTAATTTTTAACTTCTTAAAAGAAAAATTTATACCAACTTTGAATTTTTTCCACGTGCATAGGAACCCTGATTAATACTGTAATTTCTTCTAAAAATGAATATTTTACTAGATTTGCTAATACTAAATGTATAAAAATTTAGTTTAAGTGAAGGACTCACAATAACAACATAAATTACCATTGATTTTTATAGTGTGTTTTTAAAAAATAAATGGCTTAATCTCTTAATATGTCAATATACATATACCTTTATAAAATTGCCTCAATAATTATTTCCTATGGTGGAAAAGTCAATATTTTTAAATAAAAAAATTTATGAAATCATTGAATTAAAGTTAAATCTTTATCTATTTTTTAGGTCAAATATATATGGACATTATTGATAATTTAAAACTATTTTTGGGTATTACGTAATACCTATTAATGTGTGAATTATTTTAAAAAGTTTTTACTCTGTCGGCAAACTCTGCTTCAACACTTTACCTAGCAACACTTTACATAACCACGCTTTACTTAACCACACTTAATCCTAATACAAGGCAGTTTTGTCAGTCTGCGAAGGTGCCGAGAGTGTGCGGTATCGGTTCTTGCTAAACCATTTAACCGTAAAGAGCTCACGCTTCCCGTCTATTCTAAACTAAGCCTTTTTTATTTGGATCTTAAACTTTTTTTGCAACTATAAATAAATAATATAAATAAATGTGCTGAAATTATGAGAAGTGAAGAAAATAAAGTTTTGCTATCCTATTTCGAAATAATAATGAGCTATCCTATTTCGAAATAATAATTACCTTTTATTTCTACTCTTTCTATTCTAAACTAAGCCTTTTATTTTGATTGCTTATACCTGAAAAAAAACATTCAAAATGATTGTTAAAATTACAAAAAGTGAAAATAATGAAGTTTATATATCCCATTTTGAAATTATAACGAGCTAAAAATAAGCTAAATATATAGCTGAACATACAATAAAAACCATGGTTAGATAGTTAAAAATATAAAAATAAGGTGAATTTATTGCAACTATTTTTTTTTATTCCTTAACCATCAGCTCAAAGAAATTACCTTTCATTTCTACGCTTTCTATTCTAAACTAAGCCTTTTATTTTGATCACTTATATTATCTGAAAAGCAAGACTGAAAATGATTGCGAAAATTATAAAAAGCGAAAATAATGAAGTTTATATATCCTAGTTTGAAATTATAACGAGCTAAAAATAAGCTAAATAAATAACTGAACAATAAAAATCATGGTTAAATAATTAAAAATATTCAAGTAGTGTCAATGTATTTAATTCATTCCTTCCATTTTTATATATTCCTTAACCATAAGCTTAAAGAAATTACCTTTCATTTCTGCGCTCTCTATTCTAAACTAAGCCTTTTTATTTCGATCGCTTATATTATCTGAAAAACAAAACAGCGAAAAAAGCAAAAGATTTCTCACACATAAAAAGAAAGAAAAAAATATTTTGATCGTTTTCTTCTAACTTTTTGATAGAATGTAGCCAAACCTATGTCCATTGTACTAGAATCGTCACACCCACATCAGCTGTCTTCTGTTTATTGAAGTGAAGCTTGCGCTATATTTAGGATGGGTGGAGACTAGAGGCCTCCTTTATTTCACCTGCCTAGACTCTTATGTTGACTTGATGTTGCGAAAATCCTTAATCTAATTTTGAGAAGTTGGAATGACCGCATAAAAGACCGGGTACCTTTCTTTATTAGCACGGGATCCCTAGATCCGGAGGAGTTAGGGGAAAAATAACATTCAATCGAAGAGTTTTACGTAAAAGAAAACTTTCCCCTTTTTTCGGGATTTTTACTTTTATTTTTCCCTTCTTTTTTTTTTTCTTAGCAAGGCAATAGCGAACGGAGTCATTAGCGAGAAGTTGTGAGCCTGACGATCTTCTCGCCTGGCTAGCATTTAGATTGGAACAGTTTGTGCATTTGACTTAGAAGAAAGTGGTGTTTAAATATATCCCCAATTGTGGTATTCTTAGGGTGCGGTGCAGGTTTTGGGCATCAATTTCTTCCCACATTTTGCGTGATACATTTAGTTTGAATATGCGCCTTATTCATTTTTTATGATTATATTCACAGAATTATTCTGAGGAACGGCAAATAAAAAGTGCAAAATCGTTTGGCAGTGATTTTTTTTAACATAATTTGTGTTTCACATGAAAAAAGTAAATAAAAATTTTGTATGTGGGATCATTATGGTTTTATTTCGTAAAAGTCTAAAGAAAAAATTATTGATTGTTGAAAAAGTAAGTTTACTTTGCATGCATCGTATTCAGTGCGTATGAAACCCTTTTTTTATTATTTAAGTGTATCCTGCAAATTATAGTAAAAAGGTGGTCATTTAAAAAAATCATTCAGCTGACTGGGACGATATATATATATATATATATATATATATATATATATATATATATATATATATATATATATATATATATATATATATATATATATATATATATATATATATATTTATATATATATATAAATATGTATATATATATATATATATATATATATATATATATATATATATATATATATATATATATATATATATATATTTATATATATATATAAATATGTATATATATATATATATATATAAATATGTATATATATATATATATATATATATATATATATATACATTTATATATTCTTTAAAATCTAATTAAATTAATTAATAGAAAATATAATACATTGTTTTTGATTTCATTTGAACTACGGAAATTTTAATATGCTGGAGATTGTATTTTGTGTTATTTTGATGAGGTTTTTTAAGAAATGAAATGTTAGCGAAATCGCAAAATTCTGAACCACACATCAGCATTTACAAATTGAAAAATTAAAAAAATCCATCTAGTTCCAATTCAGTTTCTTAATTACCTATGATAAATGCTAATAAATTACAAATAATTGAGTTATCAGTTTTTAAACTTTGGAAAAAAATAATCAGAGCTTAAATCAGGGTTCTCTATTTAATAAATAATCTTGAAAGTAGTAGTAAATTCACGTTATAGCTAATATAAATTTAATAAGATATCAACTTAATATTTAGAGGTCTGGCTGTCTACAATTTTTATACAGATATGCTTTGTTTAAAAAGTAATATCGTTAGTGGTCCCATGTGTATTAAATAATGGAGATTCGTTATCTTATTTTTAACAATTTTTAAGGGAGAGACCCGGTAGGGAGGGGGAGATCCTGAAAACAGTTAAGATAACTGTTTTTTTTTTCTTCTTTCTTTTTTTCTTCTTTCTTTTTTTCACTGTTCAATTTAGTAAAACGGAAAACAATATAAAACTGAAACTTTAGTTGGCTCTGATCGATTCTTACCATAAGAAAGTACACAACATTTGATTTAGAAAATGTAAATAGATGTTTTTTTTTCCTAAGCGAAAGCTGACATTGTCTATATAGCAGTACTTTTTTACTATCATTTCTGTGTGCTATTTTAAACAAAACATAGTTCAGATATTTCTAGCTATTGGAAGTCAAGAAACATAATATTATTTATTTTATTTTTAGTTGGAAGCATGCGCCTAGCAAGATTGGAAGTTCCTGGCGCAGTGGTCATTGGGGAGAATGTTTGGCTCAAGTGCGACTTTGATCTAGAAGGGGATGAACTGTATTCTGTAAAATGGTACAAAAACAATGTAGAATTCTATCGTTATCAGCCAAGGGACAGGCTACATGGCCAAATGTATGACCTCTTGGGAGTTTATGTCAAAGTAAATGCACTTGTTTTTCTTACACTTCAATTCTATTATTGGTTAAAAACTCTTGTTTAGAAATATTTTTATTGCAAATGTATTATTTGACGCATTGATTGTCTACAGATGAATAATATTATATGTTTTGATTAATACATTCTCAACTACCGTTAATAAAATGGCATATTTTAGGCGTTGTGAAAAATATTTATTTACTGATAGAGCAATAATGTTTCAATTATTTGTTGGTTTCGAATTTTAGATAAAATTTATTTTTAATTCTTTGCCCTCCGATGTCGCCCCTGAGGTGTCAATAGCAGTCACGACTCTAAAATTAAAATGTTTTATAGCTTAATAATTAGTAGCCGCATTATTTTGAGAGTTTATATAAATATATATAGCAATACTGTATTGTGTATTATAAATGATTTAGTGCTTGTATTAGTTCAATGAATTACATGAAATGTAAATCATAGTAGTAAATACGATTGAGTAATTGAAGAAATAAAAAATAAATATAAGTGAATTGAGTTACTACCACTTTTTACATAAAAAGTATCTCTTTGGCATCCCGGAGTTACCAAGAGTTCTGTAAGCTTTAGTTTTTAATTGTCTACGACTCAATCAAATATTTTGCAAAAAGAGTAATAGTTGGCATATATATATATATATATATATATATATATATATATATATATATATATATATATATATATATATATATATATATATATATATATATATATATATATATATATATATATATATATATATATATATATAATGGGTCTGGGTAAATAAGCAGTTTTACCCAGACCCATTTGAATTCTGGCTTGTTTCAGTATGGAATCAATGACTTACAGGACTTTTAAATAATATAAATTGTAACTTAAATATTGCATGGCAGTCACACGGCTAATTACTGCTCCTGAAAATCTAGTAGCTATTAGATGGTTTTACTACAAGTTTTTTCGTTATTTTTACTGAATTTCCATATTTGAGTTTTCTGCTAATATTGTGTCAATATCTTATTAGATATGTCCTTCTCTCTTAATATGCAAACTAGGTGACTTCTAATTTTTCGGACTAAGCAGAAATGTTAGATTGACCAGCTTTTTTTTCCTATTAAACGATTATATATATATATATATATATATATATATATATATATATATATATATATATATATATATATATATATATATATATATATATATATATATATATATATATATATATATATAACTGTCACTAAATATAAAAAATTTAAATAAATACATAAAAGTTCTAATAATGGAAACAACGATAACTCATCATCTCCACTCAACTTTCTCACAACACAGAGGATAAAAGCAAAGAGCAAAGATCCTCTTCTTCATCGAACTAACAAAAAAATAACTGAGCAAACAATTTTTCTTTTGGTTCCACTGTCCCTCTAGCACTGTTTTAATTTTTTTTCTCCGAAAAGCTAAGATTTTTATGATCATTAAAAATATATTAACATACAGTTTTGATTTTATTCAAAAGTATGAATTTTCATTTTTTAGAACATAATTCTTAATCACACTCGAAACTATCAAGTTAGAATAGCCACTATTTTCAGCACCGAAAGTTTATACATCAAGACTGAAAAGAGTAATTGATGGAATAAAAACCACTTAATTACAGTTAGTTTTAAGAAAAATGTACATGACTTCAATATATTTTGAGCAGCTATAGCATAGATGTTGGACTGTTTTAATGTCTTAGAAAAAGTGAATATAGTGATAAATAGTCTGAAAAGTAAAAATAGAGTTAACTTTAGTTCTTACTAAAAATAATAAAATCATAGTTTTCCTACCAGTTTTTCCACTTTTTCATCTTCTTTTTTTCAATCCTGCTATTTTTAACCTCGCGTTTTAAAATAAGGTACTTTTTACATCACTGTAAAACTGTGTAACTTTTTTCCATGGAACAAACGCGTCGTATATTAAAATTGTCCACCCAAAGAAAAGTTGAACCGGGAGTGGACAATGTTCTAAAATGTGTGTTTTTTTACATAAAAAATAATTGAATATTTGGCCTGTTTTTTTTTTTTTCCTTTTTTTTTTCAAAAATCTGTGCGTTAAGGGGTTAAAATCATTTATATAACTAACGAAAAGTTCTGATTTCAGTCTTCACTGTCTGAAAAAAAATGGTGAACATTGGTACCTTTAATTTGTTTCTATTTTGCATTATTTATACGGCGAAATTGCTTCACCTCGTATTTCATTGACAACTTATTCCATATACTAACGTAATTTATTATCATTTAGCTATCAAAATCAAATGCAAGTCACGTGTATTTGGAAAGAAGTGATTTAAACACTGAAGGCACTTACGGCTGCGAGGTGTCCTCAGAAGCTCCTCATTTTAAAACTGTCAAAGCTGAAGACGAGCTAAGAGTTTATGGTAAGCAAATTTAAAAAAAAAAAAAAATCATAAAAAAACTAATGTCTTAGAATATTGTTATGTAATTATATAATCTTACAACCCATTTTATAGTATTGCCTAAACAACCACCGGTAATAGAGGGCGCTGATTCTATGAATGAAGTCGGAGACAGAGTAAATGTAACATGCAGTTCTGGTCCATCTAAGCCAGCTGCAACTCTCAGTTGGTTCATCAATGGAATACCGGTAATTTAATTATTTTTTAATTTCTGATTCTTCTTTATCTAAAAATTATATGCGATCAACTGAAGGAATGACAGAACATGTTGAAAGTATAGATCGTTCACCGGGAGATGGCACTTGGCTCCGCCTTCATCACGTGGTATCCGACAATACTATTTCGCTATTTTTGGGAGAAGGATGTGAACAATTCGGAACAAGGTTGCTATATGGCGATCATATGACAAAAATATTTATTTTGCAGTCTTTATGTGCATTTTTTTAACATTACATATTTCATAAATTTAATATTTCCCTCTTTTGAGTGAATAGTTTGTCCTTTTTGAGACATTTTGCTGCAATATATTTAATTAGCTAGAGTAGCGAAAGATATAATAGCAGATGATAAAGCGAAGTAAGTGTCAGAAAAACTGTTGACTGATTAACTGTTAGTGACTGATTAACTGTTTACGTTTGGCGCGCAGTAAGGGTTGTCTCAATTTCAAGCGCGGTGACGTTTCTCCTCTTACTCCCCGTACTTAAATGAACTCTTCGTACGAGGAGGTAGAGCCAAGTGCCAACTCCAGATGAACGAACTATATTTGAACTTTATGAATATTATGAATCTTCTGCATTTGAACTACTTACATACTACTATAGAATTAATAGCAGAACATGCTAAACCAATGTTTTTAACACGTTGAATGCCACGATAATTTTACATGGCTTGCCCATCTGGCCACGATAAATAACTGAAAACTAAATTTGCAAATATTAGACAGATTTTGCTATTTTTTTAGAAGGTTTATCATGACATATCTACTTACTTTACTTTATTTATCAAAAGCTGGGCACCTGGGCCGCGCAGAAAACCCATATCCCATTCATCGTGAAATTACAGGAAAATTAAAAAATATGAACAGTTTGTATACAGAGTCTCTGGGGTGACTGATATTGTAGAGCAAGCACCTTGCTTGTTTAACTGAAAAGAAAGTGAATATAATTCTAAGCAATTTGCTATAGAAAAGATGGCTGTGTATTTATTGTCCATATGAGGTAGCAGGTTCGGATTTCAAGGCTATGGTAAATATGAATTTATTCTCCACATGAGATAGCAGATGACAAATCTAATAAAAATTGTGAATTATATAAGCCTATGAATTATGTAGAAATAGTGGTGGATAAAAATCTACTAAATTGAATTTATTAAATCAAGAATCACATTTAACACGTTGAGCACCGCGTCAGCCACCGGTGGTTGAAGCAGCCTAAATGGAAAGTCCAGTGTCAGCCACCGATGGCTGACACTGACTCAGCGTGTTAAATCATTAAAATTTTATGAATCTTTCGAATCTTTTATAAATCTTCTATATTTTAAAAAATAATAAAACGGGCAATCATACGAAAACTTGGCCTTCTTATGGACCTCTAGCTTCCGGTTCGTCCAACCGATCAAAATGAAATTTCAGATGCAGTTATTTTGGATTAGCAACACCCATTTTTTTTCGTACCAAAATGGTTGGTTACTAAAATATATATAATAGTACTGACAATACTATATAACAATACAAAATTTAATATTTGCTAAAACTTGAATATTTTAGTGGACCTTTGGGAGCTCTACTCATCGAAAATCAGCGTATATATATATATATATATATATATATATATATATATATATATATATATATATATATATATATATATATATATATATATATATATATACCGAAGAGCCTACATTAAAACCACCCTGCTAATAACATGTAGGACCACATTTAGCCATCAAAACTGCTAGCACCCGCCGTGGCATTGATCCCACAAGGTGCTGATAGGTAGTCTAAGGTATCTGGTACCAAGCGCTCACCAACTGGTCCTGCAATTCCCTCACATTGCGAGGGGGTAGCGTGGCAGCACGAATTTGGTTTTCCAAGTAGGACCACAAATGCTCTATTGGATTAAGGTCATATATATATATATATATATATATATATATATATATATATATATATATATATATATATATATATATATATGCTAACTGCTTCTTTTCTGGCAGAAGTTTTAATACATAGGTAGCAAATTAAATAGTAATACTTGTAAAATAAGCAGGCTTCCCAACTTCAAGGGTTTTGCAAAATATTTTATTGAGTGGTAGGCATGTGAAATCAGAGATTTTAGAATTTTTGGTAATTTCGTCAACATTTGAAAAGAAACAAAGAGCTGGAACAAAGTGGCGTTGCATATGATCTTTTATATTTATTTTTAACCTCTTCGAGACGGGAGCGTCATATATGCATTCTCAGGGTGTCGATAATCGGGATAAAAAAGATAAAACTGGTAGCCAAACTATTTTATAGCAGCTTATTTGTGGGCTGGGTAATAATAGTTTGCTTTATTTAATTCACCACTACTTAGTTCAAATTAAAAATTGTATAGTTACACTTTTAACACAAATGGATTGGATGCGCTTAATTTAAAGTGAAAGCAAAAATAAGCCTGTCAAAATGGCTTTACTCAAAATTAAGCTACCGCTTATTATCCTTAACTATCCTGATTCTGTTTCCGAATGAATAAATGTATAATTCGCCCGTCCCGAAAAGATTAAGTAGTAGTGGTGGAATGTAGGTTAAAATCATGGGTGAAAGCGACCCAGAAAAGAGGAAAAACTATTAGTAAAACTATTTCAGTATTAACTAGTTTTCGGGACAAGTAAATCTATTCTCTTCTTCAAACTATTCAACAATATCTATCATATCTTGGAAGAAAAAAGAAGTTTCATACATATCCTATAAGTATAAAATATTCTCGGATCTTACTGAAATTTAATTTTTCACTACAAAAATGATCGAATGTAATGTCGTTCGTACCAGTTTTTGCTCTCTTCCGTCTTGGTATATATAGGCTTTCAGCGCTTGTTTTAATGATTAAACAATAATACATTAAAGCATAAATGCAGAGATGCCCACTTGCTCCGGACAGCAAATAAATATTTTAAAGTGGTAGTTTATCAATTGTGATTCTTGGTTTAAAAAATTAAATTTAACAGATTTTTATCCACCACTATTTCTAAATAATTCGTAGGCTTATTTGATTCACCACTTTTTTTCAGATATTTATGCTAAAGCACTTACAAAATTAGTGAAAATTGTCAAATATTTGCTTGTAGTTATGGTTTGTAGTTATGTACCGTTTTTTTAATCATTTTGGCGTGTCCGGAGCAGTTGGCATACCTGTAAATGTAGCTACCACAAGAATAAATTTTTACAAAATGTGTAGAATGTTGACAGCCTTGAATAAGGATAATTTCCCCCATTCTATAAAAATACCACCACGAGACAACCCATCACCTCCTACAGCAAAAAGCCTTCAAACGGTCTTTTATAAGTAGTCCGCGCAGACTGTTTAAAAAGTGAACCAATTGTGCGCATGAACCCAAAACCTTTTATAAAAATGAATGAGAGAAATTTATCATATATATTTGAGAATTGAATCTGTAGTGGTTGACAAGTGAATAAGGCAAACCAATAATATTCATAAATAAAACAAACTTTTAATCATATATTTGCTACCACTTTCTTATTTTAACTAGATTTTGTATTAGATGACTCGTTCGGAAAGTGGATATCCTTCACAGTGATCTGATCGTACTACCTATAAAAAACCGCGTGGAGGCTTTCAGTTATAGGAGGCGTTGGACAACTGCAATAAAGAAGAAAATCAAATGATTCTTTAATTTTGATAGTTGCGGAAAAATTACTTAAAATGAAAAATACTGAGCTAAAAATAACTTGAGTCTTGATACCACTAGAAAATATATTTTTACAAAGTAGAGAAAATAGAATATCTGTATCAGATATACCCACTGCATACCTGCCAACCTTTCAAGGATGATTTTCCCCAGGGGTAGTAAAATGGAATTTAAATTACAATTTTAAGCAGAAACATACGCTGTATTTTGAGCGAGCTTATGAGGACTACCACAACAGTATTACATATTAATATATATGCTTAATTTTTTTAAAAATAGTAGTGGTCAAAAAGATTATGAATTAAATTTATAAATGCGAAGAATACATAGAAAGCATACATTTTACTACCACCCACTTAAAATGTAGAAATAAAATCTTCCGCCAAATGCGGAAGAGTTGGCAGGTATGCCACTGTCTGCTTACTTCAATGGCCAACCAAAATAGTGTTAAAAATCCATGATGAATAGGGCATCACCTCCTACGTTATAAAGCTTCCACACGGTTTTTAGAAGTAGTTTGCGTAAACAATTTAAAAAGTGAACCAGTTGTGTACATGAACCCAATTTCTATTTTAATCGTAATTAAGAGAAATTGATCATATATATTAGAGAATTGAATCTGTATTGGTTGACAAGTAAATAAGACAAACCAATTATATACATAAATTAAAATTTTTTATATATATATATTTGCTACCACATTCTATAAAATGAGGGAGTAATTCTCCCTATTCTACTAGTTTTACTATTTAATTTGCTACCAATGTATTAATATTCAAGCAGAAAGCTGAGCAGTTGTCATCGCTGCCGAATGTTTGGAATATTTTCCTGTAAACAAGCTTACCTGTTTTCACTATTTTCAGTCGGTATGAAAAAACTTTCAGCCTTGGGGAAGTCTGCTGAAAATTAAATACAATACCCTAACTCACATTTGGTTTAAATATCAATAGATATATTTTTTTCATTTCAGATTTTTATATTAAATTTATAACTTTAAATATAACAAACGAAGCAAAATTATATTTTTCATTAAATACTATTTTTTTAAATTATTTATTAAAAATTATTAAAATATTGTTTTAAAGTTAATTAGTTATATTAAGTTAATGAGTAAAATTATGTTTTAAAGCTATAGTTATCTTATTTTTTTCTCATTATATTTAATTTCATGATTTCATTACATATTTTATACCATCTGACGTTAAAAATAAATATCAATATCTCAAGCATGTTCTAAATTATTTCAAACGAATTCAAATACATTTAAAGTTATGAAATACTTTGTTTTTCCTACGGAGTAAATTGCTGCTATACATCTTAGGAGTGCGTTGCATGTTTAGAAAACAGTCTAAACGATTAAGCTATTTAATATGCCATTTTATAGCACGCTATATATTAATCTGCCATAATTCCGTTTGTTATCGTTTGTTTTGCTAAATAAAAGAACACTAAAATAGTACTTGTGATGTGAATACGATTATAGAATCTACTTTTCATATCTTTGCTTCATGAAAAAATACTCTCAAATATATTTGAATAATTAGAAAAATAATTATAGAGTCTGAGCTTTTGTAATCAGTATTCAAACAATTGCAAAATGTCCAAAAAATATATACAAGTTTGAAATTTTTAAGCAGTTTTTCAGTTTTGCATTTTGTTTTTCCCTACCGCTGCAAATAACGATAAAACATATAGACTTGCTTAGATATGCATTAAAATATTTTAAATTGTTAGTTACGAACAAAGTGTGAAAAAAGAAATCGAAATACTAGTGAATACTCAATGAAATTGACTTATCAATAATACTAAATATTAAATATTACTCAATGAAATTGAATTATCAATAATACTGAATATTGAATAATGCTCATAATATTAAATACTGAAAATACTTAATTAAATTGACTTATTCGATTATTAATAAATATTCTTTGCTATAATTCTGAACTTCTCTTTTCTTAATACTGCAAAAATTCCGTTGCTGTACCCGTAGTAATGATTTTATATCAAACTTTTTTTCAATCTTTAAGAAATCATGATCTTCATTTTTCTTTTAGGCGAACTCTTCTTTTGTTCGAAAATATCCCTCAATCCGCCATTATAGTGGCCTGCAGACTTCCCAAGTCGGCCTTGAGTTCATAGTGGGAGCCAAAGATTTTGATCAAGGCAAACTTAAACTTAGATGTGTCGCAACAATATCTCAAGTCTATTCCAGTGGCAGCGAAGAACTCATCATTGGCGATAGAGGTCAAGCTTCAGGATCTCATCATGGTATTATGTTACCACAACGAAATATGTTTTCCTCTTTCCCTGTATTATTTCAGATAGGGATAAAAATGATTCATTCAGAATAAGCTTTTACCTCAGAAAATCAATACTGTTTCCTATGATCATTAATGGTTATTGATTAGAGCCTAACAGTTAGGTACACTGCGAAAAAGTCTAGATAATATCGCTGATAGTCAAACTAGTCTTATCGCAACAGGGAAAATTAGAAAACTTTCATAATAACTCGAGCTATCAATGAAAGCCTTGAAACATACTGATATGAGTGTGTGCATGTATGACTCATAAAAAACATGAAAAAAAAAGTTAATTAAAACACCAAAATTTAACAAAATATTCTGATTAATTTAGTACTCGTTTACAAATTCTCACTACATTTGCAAATGAGAGCGCGCTAGTAGTTATAAAAAACTAAATTAGAGTTATATATTTAAAATATACCATCTAATCATGCCGCACTTAATTTAAAGAAATGTTTGCTTTACAATATTTCGTTTCATAATTCCTATTCCTTTTCTAGGATTTATATTAACGTTCAAAATAATAAAATTTTTATTGATAGTTGAAGAACGAAGAAATATTTTTAATTTTAATAATGGATCAAATAATTGTATATATGAAGTGAAACGAAGATTGAATATTATTTAATGAAGGAAACTTTTCATGCCATGGAATAATTGGATATAAGTCCGTCCATAAAAAGTCAGTGGTTTTCAATTAGCAATCATAACATCAAATAAATCACTAACGTTTCATCTGCTTACTTTGAAAATTTTATAAAATCAAATCAAAGCTTATAAGCTGAATCCAATATTTTATTTCTAGGTGTAGAACCATAAAAATGTTTGTGAGTATATGTATATATATATATATATATATATATATTCACGCTGCATAATGTTTAAATTTCTTATTATGAGAGATAAGAACCCTTTTTTTTAAATTTTCAAATTAATGACCTAAAATTGTTCTTATATTTCATACATTAACTTATATGCTGAAAAAAGCTACAATTCGGTTGTTCTAATTATCAAATTAGTATTCAAATGTCAGTCACTAAATTGCATTCGCACGAAGTTACCGTAAGGATAATTATTAGGGATTAATATTCTTCATTTTCCTTACTTAACACGTTCACGCCGGCGTGACCCACCGGTGGCCCACGGTAGATTGTCTCATCGGGCGGCGCTCCGGAGTAAAAACTGGTAACAAATAAATTTCATTTTTTAGTTTTCCTCCGGGAATAATAAAAATCCATAACTACCAATTGTTTTTAACGGATGCAATTTTTAGATTGAATTGCTTCTTCGCCGTGATAAATTTCCTTACGGTGAATTGTAATTGTTGAGAATAGATTAACTCCTCCCGAATATTATCTAATATTGAAATAGTTCTTCTACCAGTATTTTCTCTTTTCCGTCCCACTGAACACCCAGCGTGAACGTGTTAAATAATTAACTTAAAAGATAGTTTTCCAGAATTCCTCTATATGGAACATTTAAACTATTTTAATGTTTCATTGCTCACTCTAAGTATTTTAGGAAACTATACAGTGTATCAAAACTACGAGCCACTCTGAGTAACTTTTGATCTAGTGATCGGATCTTTACGTTCTACGACTCATTCCTAATAGTTGGAGGAGGTGATCTTAAATATGTTAATTAATAAGGGCAGAGGATAATTTTAGTTGCGAAATCAGACATAAAATGAACTTTTTCTGAGTACTTTTTTTTACTTCAATGAATTCGGATTTCTGACTTACAAATAGGGGGAGGCACAATCTGGCAAATGTGGTCACCAGGAGAGTGAGTCAAAGTTTGGATCCCTTACTGTTTAATGTTACTTTTTGCGTATTTCCCCATAGCTCGATAACTTTTTAAGCCGATTACAAAGTTTAATTTAATTATTTAATTCTTTTGAAAGCACTTGTCGAAATTAAGGAAATTAAGTCACAGGTACATAAACCAGTTGCTAAAATCCATTACTAGTCTGTACGCATTTTCAAAGATCCACTGTAATATTTGTTGCTAAAAATAATATTTTTCGTTAAAGAAAAAGTTAATAATGTTAATTAACGTGACATAAAATATGACATGTTCATAATTATGATTAAGTGTATTCTTTTGTGACAATAACAGACGAAAACACGAAACTGAAAATTAAGTAGCTAAAACAGTCAATAGCCATTGATTGCTGTTCCGGGGGCAAATTGTAATTTTTTATGGTGGTCCAGCTCAAATTTTAGTAATCCAGGATTAACGGATCATCGTTGATTTTGAGCCTTGCTTAACAGCATTAACATTGTTCCAATTTCTGTAAAGCATCAAATTCTTAATGCCTATTAACATGTTGAATGTATGAGAATAACCAATCGGGTAGTGGTGTATATATCAGGTCCCCGAACGGTGAACAAAAGATAGCAATTAGAAACTCAGACCATTGTTCGGTTTTCAGAAGCGAACTGATTGCCATTGAGGCGGGTCTGAAGGCCATACTGGAGGAGGGGAGCTCTGGTGAGGTCTGGATTCTATCTGACAGTAAGAGCTCAATCCAACACCTAAGGGACTGGAGTACTGTGGGTGACAGAACTAGTATCTCTGTTCTAAACATACTGAAACAGATATCCAAATCCCGAACAATCCACCTGCAATGGATCCCTACACATGCAGATGTACACGGTAATGAGGTAGCCGATGGACTGGCAAAGGAAGGCTCTGAGGCCCCGGCTCCCCTCCCGATCTGGACATTCCCGGAGATCCACAAGATCAAGAAAAATAGCGTAAAATCGAAATTTCTTACCCCTCCAGCAAGTAATTGGTACAGGAAAAAGAGCCCTGGTGGATCCCTTGGCCTCATCTGTGATCGCAGGGACCAGGCAAATTTGTCCAGATTCGCCAGCGGTCATCTGAGGACCCTTGCTTTTCCTGGAGGTCGCAAGGTTTTCCCAGTTTGTGGAAAATGTTCTTCAGATTTGGCCTCCCCAGACCACATCCTGGACTGCCTCCGCCTTTCCTGGGACGATCTGATCAGGGAGCCCTTGAGTTTTATAGACTTTTTGCGTGTTTATAATCTTATGGAACTTGTCTAGCTGTCGCTAGCCAGGAGGACTTGTTAAAAAAAAATGTTGAATGTCACGCTAATTTAACATGGCTTGCCCGTCTGGCCAAACGGTAAATAACTACAAACTAAATTTGCAAATTTGACAGATTTTGCTAGTTTTTTAAAAGGTTTAGCATGACATATCGAAAAAAAGTGGTGAATTACATAAGCCTACGAATTATTAAGAAATAGTGGAGGAGAAAAATCTACTAAATTGAATTTATTAAACCAAGAATCACAATTAATAAACTACCACTTGAAATTATTTATTCACTGTCGGGAGCAAGTTGGCATGTCTGCGTATATAAATAAAACTATTTTTGTGTGTTCTATATTACAATAATTTGTTCCAACTATTTCAGTAACGATAATAATATAAAAAAATTTAAAAACTTACTCGAATTATGTGTTTCTAATAATCTTGGCATTGCCGGTCACCGGTGACCCCCATGGCGCTAGGAACAACTTCAGTACCGGTCACCGGTGATCCCTATGGCATTCAACGTGTTAATGAGCAGCAGTTAATTCAATTTTTGAGCGCATGAGTGAATTTTTTACTGTCGAGTTTTTAGCAAGGGGTTAAGAAAATCTTTTTTTCGGGAAGCATATTTTTAATTAATGTACCATATTTTTTTTTTCAATTAATAATTTTGATGGTCTTCCTGGACCAACATATATTATGAGGGCGCATGATTATTTTAAGTTTTAAAACTGAAAGGGAAGTATAAAATAATTGACAAATTTTAAAAACAGAACATGATTCTGACTAATTAGCTATTTATAAGCTAGTTATGGTTCGCATTTCGACAAGATATTATAATTTCAAATATTTTATTTTCTATCAGAGTTGTTCAGATTATTATCGAGTCTTAAAATGTAATTTTAACTCTTACACTTCTTTAATTGAAGTTGTAAAATCAATATATAATTTTTTTTTTCTCCTGAAATCATATGATGCAATTCAGAAAATTAGATAATATATCTTTCTGTAGAAACAACGACTAATTTGCAATGACCTAAATCCGCATAATTCCGTGACTTTTTTTACAGATTACAAACCTCAGTTGCACGCAAAATTTATCTGATCCTTTGGAAAAAAGCCCAGTTATTTTCTTAATCAAATACGCTACTCAAATCAAGCTGACTCCTACGGAATAATCATAATTTTGTTTGAAATGGTACCTATATTCAATACTTTTTTTTTTCTAAACCGCTATTTTGATCCTAAAATAAAAGAAAGTAATAGTATGAATAACAATGTTAGCATAGACATAATAGTACGTAACCGAAATTATTTTAATACTTAAGATTTTAATGATAATGCATGAGAAATGAAATAGCTAGCTTAAAATTATTGATTACGATTTCATTTCTTTTCTGGTCAACACATTTTTACAATTTTTTCTGCTATTTTTCTTCAATATTTTAAGAAAAATCATATATAAGCTTCGTGACCATTAGCCATACTTTTCACAATGCTTTTGACCCCGCTATTTTTCATTGTTACAAAGTATTACACTTCACCACTCTCCTATTTCCTTGTCACGTTTTATTGAATGAACATACCTACCAACTCTTCTGGAGTCTTCAGAAAAAAAATTATTTTTGAATTCGATGGGGTAGCAAAATTTTTGAATTCATCTTTGATTCCTGTTTTAACAAATATTATTTATAGCTGTTTTAACTTCCACTACTTTTAAATAGATTAAACATTGAGAACCAGCTAGTCACTCAAAATTTTTTAAGTGATGATGAAAAATGAATTAAGTATATGCCTACAATATCGCTTTGATATTTATTTAATTACATGTGGGAAAATGTTGGCAGGTATGCATTGACATATCATGCCTGCCAACCTTTACGCTTTTCAAAAAAAAACTCTCCTTATCTCAGGGAAAGGCCATTTCATTTGAGATTGCTAGCTAATGTTTCATTAAAATTTGGCCAACATTTAAATACTCTTTTAGTGATGCAGCAGATCTACGATATGTATGCAGAGATGCAGCAGATTTAGAATATATATGGAGATATGCCAACTTGTTCCGGACAGCAAAAAAATATTTCGAGTAGTAGTCTCTTAATGTATGACTCTTGATTTAGTCAATTTCATTTATACGATTTTTACTCACCCCTACTTACTACGCCACTTTGGTTTTTAGCTAGTAGTTAACAACCATTTTTTTCTTAAATATTTCGTCGAATCCGGTGCAATTGCATCGCTGCTTAGTTATTTTTGGGGTTCCAACTACTGCACTTTTTGTAAATCATTTTATTGAGTGGCGGAAAACTAAAGCTTTTGGTAATTTGGCCTACATTTTAAAACCAACACTACGAGGGAGGTGGAGCAAAGTTGTGTTTAAAATAAAATTTTAACTCATCATATGCAAGTAGTAGTGAATCAAATTTTTTAAACAAAGAATCATGCACTAAAGCATAAACGTAGCTACAGCTGTAAAAGATTTTTCAAAAAAAGGTAGAAACTTAGTTTTTTGTTTACGCTATTAACCATCAACCACAAATACCTTAATATACATGAAAAACACCTGTTAGAAAAAAGTGGTAGTACACATCCATTTGCGCTAAGTGAATATTTCTTTTTGTTGCCTGATGTTTAAATTTAACAGTAAACATACCATAACCAGTTAAATGACCACTTAAGGACTTTTGCATCGAAAATGCACTTATCATCTTACCATTTTTGCACATTTGACTTTTTCTGACAATTGAAATTTTCTGACAATGACTTTTTCTGACAATTATAAACAGTTAATATTCTATTCTTTTTCTTTTTTTTTTTTTTGTATTTTGTTAGTTTCGAATGATACTTGTCGTATACCTATTTCTACCACAACCAGCCATTTGACCAGGAGAACAATTTATTGCTTTATAAGGTTATCCTATCAGAAATTACGTAGCAAAATGCAATGCGTTTTCAACGTATTGCATTTGATTTCAGGGCAACTTATTTATTACAACTAAGCAATGCGTTTTCAACGTATTGCATAGTTGCATATTTCTGAAAATACTGTTGCGTAGTTAGTTCAATCAGAATAAGAGTGAATTCAAATTTCAAGAAAGTACCTCAAATTTCAGATTAGTATTTTTGTGTAAGAAAAAGTGAAAAAAACTAAATGCTTTTGTAAGTAGCTTTAATTTTATTTTGATAGTTTTACTTCATTTCCAACTAACTGTTAGCTTTTACCCAGAAAATTTTGAAACAATCAAGACAGCACAAGTTGTAAGAAGAAATGATATTAATCATAAGAATAATTACAAGAATTATAATTCTTATAATTATTAGAATTATAAGAATTATAAAAGAATAATTATAATTATAAGAATTATAAAAGAATAATTATAACTATAAGAAATATAGAAAGAATAATTAAAAGAATTATAGAAATAATAATAATTAGAAAAAATCTGTTTGCGCAAAATGTACAATGGAAACCCCTGTACGTGTAAAAAATGCATTGAGCAATGAATTAAAAACTCTTATTTTTTGTGTTTGAATACATAAAAATTGCCAATATACAATTTCGTTTAATTATAATTAAGTGTTTTTCAGCTTATTTCCTTCCTAACATCCATATTTCATACATTCAATCAAAAAATATAAAGTCCGGTCATTTGACCGGCTACAGTAGAAATAAATATATATTAAGAGTTGGTGTGTTTAGTGTTAAAATTACACAATCTCTTAACTTCAGATCTAAATATACAGTAGATAAACAAAAATATGGAAATACTTCTATATTGACTATATGTAAACAATTTTTCATTTAGCTGCAAGATTTTACATCGCAAAACTGTGGTCACAATTTGAAACATAATGCTTGTAGCTTTTAGAAATGATGACATATTTAACCGCGAAGATATCGGACCAACTTAAATGAAGAGAGGGATCTAACTTATTTTTCGCTTAAATGCCTGAAATTTTGAAATCACGTTGTAGGTTTGCTATATTTATGTATTTATATATTAATGCTTTTAAAATTACAATGGTATTTAAATTGAAGCTATTACGCCCCTCCCAACGCTCCCAACGCTCTTTGTGGTCGATCCAAATTTTACATGAGTAAAAATGACTTCATTTTTTAAAACAACAACCTGATCTTTCCAGTTTGTGCCAACAGATTCGCCGTATAAAATCTTCCAAAACATTTGGTTCGAAAAGAAAATTGTTTATATAGCTGATAGTGCTAGCTTAAGTACCTGAAATTTTGAAATCTTGTCATTGGATTGCTATATCTATGTAAGAATGCTTTAATAATTACAATAGTATTGAAAAAAGAAGACAAGTTTTAATTTTTTTGTCGATCCTAATTTTGCATGTTTAAAAATAACTTTATTTCTGAAAACTATTACCCGATTGTGCCAGCAAATTTGCCATGTAAAATCTTCCAAAAAATTTGGTGCTAAGCGAAAATTGTTTTTACGGAGTCCAACCTTCTTAAAAAATTTACCATGCTTTTAAAAATAATAAATCCTAAAATTAAAACACTAAAAATATAGCAACTTCTTTCTTGATGAAAGGAACCATTATTTTATAAACGATACTAGGCACTGATGGGTAAAATTTCATTTTAAATCTTAACACACCGAGCAAAGCTTTTTAACACCAATATTTTAAGTTTTTGAGATTATCTTTTTTTGTCTTTCATGCATTTACTCCCAAATATGATTCCCTAAGTGATATTGAAAAGTCAGTTAAATTTATGATCCAGAAAAAATATTTTTTAGACTTTGTAATAGCTTAAGCATCCAATTCTCTGCTTTACACTGGTTTCGTAATGTCCTTAAAATATTTTAAGTTGTGGTGTGAATAACGCAATAAAAAAGTTATAAATTTCTTCCTCATTACTAACATAATTAATGAAATTAATAAATAAAAAATTACAAACTTTGTTATCTGTAAGTTTAAAAAAATTTTAAAAATAAACAAATAAAAAAATTGGAAGACCTCGCAGCTATGGTAAGTTGTTCAAAAGTATGAGCGTGAGAGCTTAATTTGTTTATTACTATTATTCTTTTTTCCTAAAGTACTTATATCAAGCTTATTTAAAATTTATAAAACCTAATGACAACAAACTAGTAATGAACAAGAGCTTTTACAATTTACTGTTTAACTAAAAACCTCGCAGCAAATATTGACTGCTCTCTTCTACACTAATTGCTTTCATCACCGAAAATTAAGACACGATAAATGCATGATAAATACTTAACTGCAAATTAATATGATTAAAAATCCTTCAGACCCATTTTTTTTCTTTTAAATCTCACTTTCCTAAAAATTTTCCTAAATATTTACCAAAAGACCATATCCTAATCGAACGCAATGGAATTTACTTTAATCACCACTCCATTTGTAACCACTTTAATTGATTTCTTCTTAACGCGGAAGAGATTCTTTCTCTTAAATAACAGCATTCATCGGTATTTACCACATTTTGTTTTCCACCATAATACTCATTGAGTAATTTAAACGCCTTTCTTCATTAACTGATTGCCTAAAAGAGAAAACAAAAAAAAAAAAAAAAAAAAAACTCACTGATTAAGTTTTCGAAAGAAAAAACATGCGAAATATTGACAACACATTAATCACCGTGTGTTGTTGTTCCACTGACAATGCAACGAAAATTTCTTTCACCTTGCTCTGCAAACCGTGCTAATTATGGTATTTTACTCAGTCAAAACAGTTGTCAGGGTTGTCAACGTTGACAACCTTGCGTGCCGTTAGCAGCTAGTTAATTATCGGAGTAGGTTAATTTCTTCTTAAACTTATGTTAAACCTGTGACCGAAGCAGTGGGGAGGGGAGGGGAAAATACTGCCACAAAAAGACAACATAATATTCTTGGCAGGAAAAAGATTCTTTCTGTGATATAATGAATTATTTTGTGAACTGAATATGCAGTAAACGATTTTTGGCGTGATTTTAAGATAAATATTTCTTATTATTTTTAAAGTAATGAATTTAATTTATTTCATTAATGTCACAAGTTATTTTATATATAAATTCAAAATAGGTATTTTTTTAATGTTTTATTAAGATAAAAATTTGTTTGAGTGATTTCTTGGAACCAGATCCATTATTTTGCCGGGCAGGTACGTTTTTCCGACAGTGCAGACATGCGGAGACGCCAAGTTGTTCCAGTATTAGTGTTTTAATGTAAGATCCTTGGTTTAATGAATTCAATTTCTAGGGTTTTTAAGAGCCACGGCTTCTAAATAATTCAAAGGCTTATGTAATACGTTGCTTCATTACTATTTTGTCATGTTGAGACTTTTAAAATGTTATCAAAATTAACCGGAAATTTAAAAATTTAGTTTGCAGTTTTTTTTAAAAAAATAGGACGTCGTGTTTAGACATCACCTCCTACATCAAAAACCCAATTCATGATAAGCTATATTACGATGAACAATTCATATGAAGAGGTAAAAGGCCCCTTCGGGGCCTAAACGCCTCGACAAATCTGATACGACGACGACGACATCAAAAAGCCTCCACACGGTCTTTTATAAGTAGTCCGCGCAGACTATTTAAAAAGTGAACCAGTTGTGCGCATGAACCCAAAACCTTTTATAAAAGTAATTGAGAGAAATTTATTATATATATTTGAGAATTGAATCTGTAGTGGTTGACAAGTGAATAAGGCAAACCAATAATATTCATAAATAAAACAAATTTTAAGTCATATATTTGCTACCACTTTCTTATTTTAACTAGATTTTGCGTTAGATTTTGTTCGGAAAGTGGATATCCTTAACAGTGGTCTGATCGGACTACCTATAAAAAACCAGGTGGAGGCTTTCAGTTATAGGAAGCGTTGGTTTAGAGCAGTTGGCATCCCTGGGCGTATAAGGGAAATGAATATAGTATTTCGGAATTTTTCGTTATCGTACTGTTATCCCTGACTATATAATATACATACATATTTTTATAGTATATTACAATGTAATATATAGTAATGCACACATAATAATACTCAAATACATAATTTATCGCAATATGCATATATTATACCCGATATATGCCGTTAACAGTTAGTTAATTATCAGAGTAGGTTAATTTCATCTTAAACTTATGTTAAACCTGTGACCGAAATAGTAGGGAGGGAAAAATACTGCCACAAAAAGACAACATTATATTCTTGGCAGGAAAAAGATTCTTTCTGTGTTATAATGAATTATTTTGTGAACTGAATATGCATTAAACAATTTTTGGCGTGATTTAAAGATAAATATTTTATATTACTTTTAAAGTAATGAAATTAATTTGCTTTATTAATGTTTAAAAATTATCTAAAATATAAATAAAAAATAGGTACTTTATTTTTATGTTTCATTGAGATAAAAAAATTGTTTGAGTGATTTTTTGAAACCGGATCCAGTCATTTTCTTGACAGCTCATATGCCCGACATGTATGTTTTCTCGACAACTCATTTGCTCGACATGTACATTTGGCTGACAATTTATTTTTGATATGTACATTTGCCCGACAATTAATTTTCCAGACGAGCCCACAAAGACAGACATATAATTAAAATTAGTATGGTTGAATGTTATTTTTCGTTATCATATGTATAATATTGCTTGCTATTGTTTTTAAGACTTATTCATATTAATTATTATATTTCACGCAAAAGGATTGGTTATACTTTGTGCTGGTATTCGTAGACTAAAACAAAAAAGATCGTGAATAAATCACAAAAGAAAGTACATAAATCGACATACTATAGTTTCAGTTCTATGAACAGGAACCTTCCTCAGTGTGTAAACGTCATATGAAGGTAGAGAAGTATAAGGACAAACGTATGTTTAGTTCCTCTGTCCCTATTGGTTTAACCAGTTTACACGTGTTTGTCTCTATCTTTATTTGGCGCTTAGATAACAATGAAGGTTCTACTTTATATAGAACTGACACTATACTATGTTAATTTATGTAGTTCCATTTGTACTTTATTTACGTTGTTTTTTTTTAATTTTAATTATACTATTGTTATTTCGACTACAGTACGATCACTTGGAATAAGAATCTGAAAGACGCATAATTTTTTCTTCTTTCAAAAAGATTTCAGGATAATTCACATTTAATAGGAGGTAAGATAAAAAGACTTGCTGAATCAAATTGCGAAATGTTACTAGTTATATTTTTAAAAAGAAAACCGGCCAGTGTAGGGGCCAGGGAACTGTCCTTGTATCAGAAAGGTTCTGGGTTCGAATAAAAACGATACTTAATGAATCAGTCGCTATAATCGGAAAGTGACTGTAAAGGAGGGTTGTTCTAAAGAAAGTAAAGTGCATAATTAGTATTTTTCAGAAATTAATTATCTATCCAATCAATTATATCTGTCAACCAATTAGGGTTTCCTGAATTTTTTGTCGGGTAAATGCACTGTCAAATAAATGAGTAGTCGGACAAACTATCCTGTCTCGCAAACGTACCTGTTAGGAAAACAAGCTGTCGGGCAAACGTATCTGTCGGGAAAATGATCTGTCTAGCAAACGTACCTATTGGGCAAATAAGTTATCAGAGGAATGGAATTGGGCAATCGAATGTCGGAAAAATGTACAGACCCTTGAAACAAACATCATTTTCAGTTTAGAATAAATGTTTACTGATATTTTAGAGATTATCAGAAATTCTTTTCTTTCTTTATTTATAAAAGTTGGGCACCTGGGCCGCGCAGCGGCCCCTATCCCATACATCTAGAAATTTACATAAGTTTAAAGTGATAACATTTTGAATTTAGCAGTCGATGTGGTAGCTAATAAAAAATTACAAGCACTTTGCTTGGGTAAATAATTATTTGAATATCGAAACTAAATTTACACATATAAATATAAACATAATTTGAAATATATATACATAGGTTGACATAGATAAATATAGTAGGCATAACATTTGAATATCGAATCTAAATTGTCACATATTTACATATATAAATATAAACATAATTTGAAATATATATACATAGGTTGACATAAATAAATATAGTAAATATAACATTTGAATATCGAATCTAAATTGACATCTGTTGACATATATAAATATAAACATAATTTGTATTATATATACATAGGTCGACATAAATAAGAATTAACAGAAATTGATGCATATTAAATTTCTACATTTAACTAGCATATGTTTAATTAGGATATATATTAAAAGTCTAGAATTTAGAGTTCAATGCTGAAATGAAAAGTCCGGAATTGAGAAATAAAATGTCACTGAACTAGAGCTGTCTCTCCTAGGATCCTTTGTAAAAGACGAAACACTTCTTCATTTTTTATTAGGATTTGCAGCTCTTTCACTAGGGATACGAATCTGTGAGCCAATTTGGCTGGTGTAGAAGGAACAGAACGAGGGCTCTTCCTGCTGGGGCGGGCTTTGCATCCCGTGTAGTTTGCGGTGTGAATTTCTCCACAGTTGCAGCACTTTGGTGGCGTGAGTCTATCCTTACGACACTCGAAGGATCGGTGGTTATCAGCGCATTTCACGCATCTGGGAGGTGCATTACATGTCCGTTGAGCGTGGCCGTATTCCTGGCAATTAAAACACTGCAGCGGTCCCCGACCGCCACGAAAACGTTCTACTCGGACTGGAATCCGCTGTATGTCTGTGATGGTGAAAATTTGCCGGTGATTCTCCGTTTCTTTAAGGATTGTGAGAAAAATAGGGAGGAGCCTGTAGGTTCCTCTTACTCTTTTTTTAAACTGTATTACTTGGTGGGTTTCGATGTTTAATTTCCCTAATTCAAGGGAAATATCCTCTGTTTTGAAGTCAACTGGTAGTCCACGGATTAAAACTTTTGTGAACTTGATATGTAGAACTTTCACTGAAGTTGTGGGTGGATCAGGAGCTTTGTTGAAATCCTCTTTGGATTCAGATGGTGCTAAGATAGTGGCGGTCTCTAGCGGAAAAGAGCATCTATTTGTAGTCGTGGTTGTGTAATTATCTTAAGCTTTATTGACATCAGCTGGCTTTTTCTTCTTCTTTTTCCTTTTCTTTGTAGGAGGTTCTGAGTTGTTTTTGTTGATACTTTCTGAGTCAGAGGTCAAAACTTCTTTAATCTGTTCGATATGCTTGTCTCTGTCGTTGATTTCCAAAGCTGGGGCATCAGCTGATGTAGTCGGTGTTTCAGGCGTAATTTGTAGAGGTACCGGAATTGAATTGGCCGAATAAAATGGTCTTACAGCTCCTTCAGGCACTTTAAAATCGCTGAGCGTGCAATAACTTCCTCTTTTGGACCAGCAATGGAAGTGTCCATATTCATCTTCAAAAATTTCACCGGGCTTAGCATCTGGCTTTATGTAGTTGGGATATATCACTGGTATTACAATTCTCTTGGTGGGCGTGTGAGTAATCTTGCCGCCACGTCCGCAGCGTCGAGATAACATTTTTGAAGTAATTAAAATGAAATGGTCAAATCTAAACTTTACCTCCTTTGCCACATCCAAACATAATTGCATGAGAATGAAATACGTATTACTCACTCGAAAAGGAAAATGGTCGATCAGCAGTCAGCATGAAATGGTCAGAAATCTTGAATGCAAAGTCCATGAACCCTGGTCGACATCTAGGTCTCGAAGGCACTATTCAGAACATCATTCTCATATCCTAGTTGGCCGGTCAACAGCATCAACATCACGAGCGCAGCATGACATCTAATTGAGCAAGGTCGGCTGATCCAAAGGCTGCATGACATCAACTTCATTCGGCTAGCTCAGACCCAGAGCATCGACCTAATCTCCAGGCGACATCGTAATCATCAGAAATTCGAAATAATTTTTTTTTTTAATGCTTTATTGACATAAGAAAAATCTGGTGAGTAATTTGTGTAAAAAAAATATAACACGACTTTCGATTTCAATATATATATATATATATATATATATATATATATATATATATATATATATATATATATATATATATATATGTACAAAAATGAATCAGACAGAATCATCTTTTATGATGTTTAAACAAATTCACTTTCTACAATGTAGATATTTTGCATAAAATACTGTTCTTTTTAACCGTAAGTTTTATTGTTTTGCAAAATTCCAATTGAATGAAAAAATAAATTTGTCTCTCAACATGTAAATTTCAGTATTTAAATCCTCTAATTTATTCATTGTTTACCGATATAACTAAGGATTCTATTTCTTTACTTTTATATTTATTCACATGTTCTCAGTGCTGCTAACAGTGAAGTGCAAAAATAACTTGGTATATGCATAAACTAATAGAAGCATTTCATGGTATATTATTTAATTTGAGATGTTTTTAAAATTGATTAATGGAAAAAATAAAGAAATTTCATTCAGTGGCTGAGCATCTTTCAAGATGATCCCAGCACTTGTACCAAACAGGATAAAATGTTTTGTATTTTTTTTTCTTAACCTGCTCATATATGCCTTTATATCTTGTTCTAAGTAAATTAGTTTGAAGTTTATTCTCGCTTCTTTTTAGTTTTTAATTCAATTATATATATTCTACTTGAATTTCTGCAGTTTTCCAAATATCATATTTTACTTTTCAAAATTTTCTGGAACTGGGTAGCCATGATCTGAAGAAAATTAAACATTGATAAATAATTTTTCGCAAAGCTTCTAAAAACTTCCATTTAACCTATAAATGCAGGGGTTGTACAAAAATAGTTAAACATTTCTATAATAACACAATGCCAGGCCTGCCAACTTCTACTATTTCAGAGGAAGTATTTTCCAAGTGATAGTGAAAGATTAGTTGAAATGCAATAGTAGATAAAATTAACTTTTCACAATTGCTATGGCTTACACTCATTTTTACTTCTATAACTTGCTTTTAGATGTAAGAATTATTTATTTGCATGTAATTGTAGACAAAATCATATTAAATTAAATTTATGAATACAAGAATTAAAATGACATTTTTATGATTTATTACCACTTTAAATATAAAAAGGAAATTCTGTGGACTAACCATAAATGTTGGCAGCTATTCTCTTAGCACAGCTGCCACTTTTCGCACATTCTAATAAAAACTTTCTGTAGTGGTAGCGATATAGCATTAGTTTTTATATCTATGAACAATAATTGTTTTAACGATGCAAACACTTATTGCAGAGATGCCAACTTTCTAAGGACCGTGGATAAGTTTTTTTCTTACTTACTTTATTTGACAAAAGCTGGGCACCTGGGCCGCGCAGAAGACCCATACATAAGTTTTTTTTCCATTCCTGACAGCTACTACGCTTTTTGTAAAATGTTTTATCGAGTGGTAGACATTTAAAAACCAAAGCTTTCAGAATTTTTGGCAATTTTGCGGACATTTTAAAAGCCTCACCATGAATGTGCTGGAACAAAGTGGCATTGCTAATGAACTTTTAAATCATTTTTATGTAGTGGTTATTTTTATGTAGTTGGCAGCTCTGATTTTCTATTGGTAGTGGTTACTTCTAAATAACGCGAAGACTTATGTAAAACGCCACTATAACATGTTAAGCCTTTTCAAATTCTTGTAAAAATTAACCTGATATCTGTAAATTTTAATTTATAGTTGCCTAACGCATTTTGAAATATTTTGTCGAATCCGGAGCAGTTGGCATATCTGCTATAGTGCAGAAAATATGTGATTAGGACTTTTGTATTTTTATTATTTAAGTTATGGTGTTTCTAATCATTATATTTAAGAAAAAAGAAATATTAATTTATATGTATTATTATCTCTTAATCACACTTGCCAACTACTATGCTTTTCGTAAAGTATTTAATAGAATGGTAGACATTATAAAACTGAAGCTTACAGAAATTTTAGTAATTTTGCCAACATTTTATACGGCACACCATGAAGATCAGGAACAAAGTGGTGTGCATATGAACTTTTAAATCATTTATATGTAGTGGAGTAGGAAATAAGTATAAATGAATTAAAAAGTATATATTAAGCATTAAATTAGCTACCACTACAATTAAGCCTTACAAAAAGAGTTGAAAGTTGGCAGCCAGGCTTTGAAAAAAAAAATAAGAAGAAAAATCCCGCTAAAATTAGGAGATTCTGCAGCACTGTCTATTTAAACATTTCTTTTAGAAGCAAATATTTTGGAAGATTTTACATGACAAAACTGTTTTCAGAAAAACAAGCGAGAGTTAAAATCGCTAAATCCCATTTTTTTCGAAAAAGGGAAAGCCGTGTTTTACTGTGTGTGTTACCATTCAATAATATATTAAGTGAAACCCATACCTCCAACATTTAAGCTTAGTGTGAAACATATTTATTAGTGATTATCAACAAAAGCGGAAATTTAAAAAGAAAGAAAAAACAAAACAGAACTCTTTTAAATTCTTCATCAAGACGCTTGAGAACGACAAATTATCGATCTCATAGCTGTTAACTCTTTCGTATTTTTCAAAAGTTTTATTTTTATACTTACAGTGGGAGCAAAATTTGTTTTTCTGTTCATTCATTGCCATTATAAATTTAATTTTAAATAATTTTGACCTCTACTTCATAATTAATTAATTGAATTGCAATATACCATATACCATGGAGCGCTTAGGACCAACGCCTCCTATAACTGAAAGCCTCCGCACGGTTTTTTATAGGTAGTCCGATCACACCACTGTGAAGGATGTTCACTTTCCGAACGAGTCATTTAATACTAAATCTGGTTAAAATAAGAAAGTGGTAGCAAATATATGACTAAAAATTTGTTTTATTTTTGAATATTATTGGTTTGCTTTATTCACTTGTCAACCACTACAGATTCAATTCTCAAATATATATGATAAATTACTCTCAATCACATTTATAAAAGGTTTTGGGTACATGCGCACAACTGGTTCACTTTTTAAACAGTCTGCGCGGACTACTTATAAAAGACCGTGTGGAGGCTTTTGGATGTAGGAGGTGATGAAGTAACCCGCATTCACGTAATAAGGAGAAGAAGATCACGAAAAGCTCCCTCGGTTAGCCTGAAGGCACGGGATTCTAACCCATGAACCGTTTATCTGTTGAGGATATTTTACGTCAGTACTGTGGTCGGTGAGAGGTGGGTGCGAAATTCGTACCTTTGAGATTCGAAACTGCTCCACCTCATTGGAGGGCGAGTTATCTATCCCTTTTGAGACGTTTTCCTTCATTCAATTATTATTTTTTTTCTAAAAAAAGAAGAAAAAATACAAGGGTGGCCAACATCGGGAAAATTTTAAAAAATAGGCGATATCCTTCTTTTGCAGAGATATAATTTCTTGTAAATTTTCAAGTGGAAGCAAATATTAAAACAATTTTAAGTAGTGTTGTGTAATTTTAGCTACCATTTATTGATTTTTTTCCAGGTAGAAGCAACTCTGATCTGGCAGAAATTTATATCTTTAAATTCCAATATATCCCATCAACTTTTATAAAACTCACTGCAACCATATTTATCGGGAGTAACAAGGAAATTGAACAATTATGTAATATAAAAATTAAACAATAATCAATTTATCGTAGTGGAAATTTGAAGGTACCAAGAATATTTCCGATTATATTAGCATATATATAAGAATATTTATTACATCTTTAAATTCCAATATATCCCATCAACTTTTATAAAACTCATGGCAACTAAACTTATCCGGAGTAACATGAAAATTGAACAATAATCAATTTATGGTTGGGAAAAATTAAATGTACCCTGAATATTTACGATCGACTTATCAAGAAAAGAATAAAAATAATTATCTCTAAAATTTATCTTTTAGTCAGAAAACTACTTTTCACGATAAGCTGAAAAATATTGATATACTAATTCATGTACGTAATTCAAATATGTACCTAGTCCAAATATTTAAGTACATAAATATGTACTTATATTAGAACAGTCAGCATTTCAACAGATATTAAAAAGAATTGAAGGTAGGTTTAATCTTTTTAATTTGAAATTATATTTTACTCTCTACTCGAGAAAGGTACCGCTAAAGGTGAGTTTAAAATTCTTATGTATGTTTCTTAATTAAATATATGCAATTTATAGAACAAATTTCTTTAATTTTTATAGTACTGAGGTATGTATTTTTTTCCCTACAAATTGTTAGAACTATAAGAAATTCAAACTCATTATTATATTATTCATATATTGCACTTTAAAACTGCAGATTGTTCTTTGCAATTCAGATTTAGTAACCTAACTAACCTTTTACCTTTCAGTTACATTTTCAGTCTTTACTACTCATATTTTTGTCATCATCATTGAAATATAGCTGAGTGTATGACACTTTTCGTTGTTTTTTTTAAATGTCATGTATTACTAGTATTCTTTTTAACAAATTTTAAACTGTGAACTTTTAATAACCAGTTAAACGACTTATATAAAAAAAAAAGGTGTGATTTTCTTCTAAGTTTTATATTTTTGCTAAGTTCATAAACTTAGGTGGTCATAATTTATATCATATTATATCATAACGTTGTGAAAACTTTTATATGTAGAGTGAAGCTATTTCCTGAAAATTACCAAACTCCGTCTAGAAGTTCAAATTGTTTGTAACATTCTAAGTTTCAAAGTAGGTTACGAAAATTTATAACAGAGAACACTACTATCTGAGGAAACCAATAAAACAATGTTATAAAACAAACATTGTTTATAGAAAAACCGTGGCAAAAGTCTGAGAGCACATACTTCATATAACGGTCGTACATGCCGCAGATAACATTGTTTTATCTTTTTTAATTTCAGAAGCAAATAAGTTGACGAATTCCGCAGTTTATTTTTAAAACTTTGCAAAGAAAACTACTAAGTAGAAAGTAGAAAACCATAATTTTCCGACTCCTTCCAGTTCCGTAATTAAATTTTTAAATTGATAGAGTTTTGCTATTACCTAAGAAATTACCAAACTCAGTCTAGGAGTTCAAATTGTTTAAACAGAGTAGTCTGAACCATTATCCTAAATATTGAAGAAGGTTATAAACATTTCCAACAGAGAGCACTTTTGTCTGAGAAAAACAATAAAACAATGTACAAAGAAAACCCTCATTGTTTACGGGAAAAAAGTGACGAAATCTGAGTGCATATACATTGTATAATGGTCGTACATGTAGCAGAAAACATAGTTTTATGTTCTTTTTTTCTTGTCGGAAACAAATGAAATGACGAAACTTGAAACTTCGTGAAAAAAAATCTCTTGTTTACTAAGCAGAACGCAGGAAACCATAATTTTCCCACTCTTTCCCTTTTTGTAATTAAATTTTCAAATTGGGGTTCATTTTTGGACAGGACAGTCGATAAATTGGCTAAGTCGCAATTTTATAGTTTATATAAACTATTCTATTTTATACAGAACAAGCAAACATCCTAAAATTTGGCTTGTATTCTGTCGCAAACTTGATTACTTATAAATCAAAATTTTTTAACTTAAATTTGGTTGATATTGCAAAGTAAAAACGTAAATATAAAACAGACCCATTAAAGTATCTTTCTAAACAGTATATTGCTTACATTTGCACTTTATTTTAGGTCTCTAATTGTCACACTTAATTATGTAAAAATAAACTTTGAGTTTTAGAAATTTTTAAAACTTGAAATAACAAAATCTACTCAAAATTTATTCTTTTAGCTCTAAAAATCATTAAATATAATAAAATGTTTTGCTCTAAAATAGATATAAATGGATAATTTGAAATTAGAAAGTGCCTTAAATTTAGAAATCAGTCAACACGGGCTAGTTCTTAGTGTAATGTAAAAATATGATCTTTCACTTCAAATATTAGTATCTAATATTAAATTTTCATTTTAACAGTTCCTTATCTAGGTCCTGGGCAAGATGGCCCAAAAATTGAAGGTACCAGTCCAAGGTATGAAATTGGAGACTTAGTAGATGTTAATTGCACATCCGCTCCAGCCAGGAGTAAAGCTCTTCTTAAATGGTTTATAAACGATAAGGAAGTAAGAAGATATTTTTATTCCTTTTAATCTAATTGTAATTTACTTACTAAATTAACTAATTTAATTTTATCCCATGTTGCATTCACTTCGTTACCACAAAAGGTGCATTGTATTTGCCTCTGAGCTAAATAGCTATTAATTTTCAAGCCCGTTGGCTTTACGCTTTTTGCAAAATATTTTATGAAGTTGTAGACAATTACAAACCTTATATCTCAGAATTTTTGGTAATCTTATCAGCTTTTTAAAAGCCGAGAGAGCAAAGTGGCGTTGCCTATAAACTTTTAAATGACATATATGTAGTGCAAATTAACCTTAAATGAGCAAAAAGATAATGCATAAGAACTTAAACTTAGCTACCAGTAAAATAAATTTTTACAAAGAGCGTAGAAAGTTGGCAGCCCTGAGTTATTTTAGACGACATTAATTTGTACCCTCCAACAATTATGGAATTTCCGTAGTTTCAGAAAATATATTTTTCTAGTGGAAGCGAAAGCAACTACTAATATTTTGATAAATTATAATTAAAGATTTTGATAAATTATAATTAAAGATTTTGATAAATTAAATAAATAAATTTGTCCACCACTGCATATAAAAAATATAAACAAGAATAAAAAAGGTCGTTGGAATTTTGTAGGGGTGCCAACTTTCTAACCTTTTTATACAACTTCATTCTAGTAGTAGTTAATTTGGTGTTTTAATATATTATTATTTATTCATGTAGACTTATTTTCCACTCCACTATATACAAAGTCCTGCCAACTTCTATGCTTTTTTCAAATTGTTTTATATAGTGGCATACTTTTAAAACCCAAAGCTACCAGAATTTTTGGTAATTTCGTTAGCGTTTAAAAAACTTCACCATGAGAGAGCAGGAGAAAAGTAGCGCTTAATATAAACTTTTAAATCATTTATATGTAGTGGTGTGAAAAATAAGTTCAAAATAATAAAAAAAATACATTAAAGCATAAACTTAGATACCACTGGATTAAATTTTTACATAACGCATAGAAAATATGCAGCTCTTCAACATATATATATATATGTATGTATGTATGTATGTATGTATGTATGTATGTATGTATGTATGTATGTATGTATGTATGTATGTATGTATGTATGTATGTATGTATGTATGTATGTATGTATGTATGTATGTATGTATGTATGTATGTATGTATGTATGTATGTATGTATGTATGTATGTATGTATGTATGTATGTATGTATGTATGTATGTATGTATGTATGTATGTATGTATGTATGTATGTATGTATGTATGTATGTATGTATGTATGTATGTATGTATGTATGTATGTATGTATGTATGTATGTATGTATGTATGTATGTATGTATGTATGTATGTATGTATGTATGTATGTATGTATGTATGTATGTATGTATGTATGTATGTATGTATGTATGTATGTATGTATGTATGTATGTATGTATGTATGTATGTATGTATGTATGTATGTATGTATGTATGTATGTATGTATGTATGTATGTATGTATGTATGTATGTATGTATGTATGTATGTATGTATGTATGTATGTATGTATGTATGTATGTATGTATGTATGTATGTATGTATGTATGTATGTATGTATGTATGTATGTATGTATGTATGTATGTATGTATGTATGTATGTATGTATGTATGTATGTATGTATGTATGTATGTATGTATGTATGTATGTATGTATGTATGTATGTATGTATGTATGTATGTATGTATGTATGTATGTATGTATGTATGTATGTATGTATGTATGTATGTATGTATGTATGTATGTATGTATGTATGTATGTATGTATGTATGTATGTATGTATGTATGTATGTATGTATGTATGTATGTATGTATGTATGTATGTATGTATGTATGTATGTATGTATGTATGTATGTATGTATGTATGTATGTATGTATGTATGTATGTATGTATGTATGTATGTATGTATGTATGTATGTATGTATGTATGTATGTATGTATGTATGTATGTATGTATGTATGTATGTATGTATGTATGTATGTATGTATGTATGTATGTATGTATGTATGTATGTATGTATGTATGTATGTATGTATGTATGTATGTATGTATGTATGTATGTATGTATGTATGTATGTATGTATGTATGTATGTATGTATGTATGTATGTATGTATGTATGTATGTATGTATGTATGTATGTATGTATGTATGTATGTATGTATGTATGTATGTATGTATGTATGTATGTATGTATGTATGTATGTATGTATGTATGTATGTATGTATGTATGTATGTATGTATGTATGTATGTATGTATGTATGTATGTATGTATGTATGTATGTATGTATGTATGTATGTATGTATGTATGTATGTATGTATGTATGTATGTATGTATGTATGTATGTATGTATGTATGTATGTATGTATGTATGTATGTATGTATGTATGTATGTATGTATGTATGTATGTATGTATGTATGTATGTATGTATGTATGTATGTATGTATGTATGTATGTATGTATGTATGTATGTATGTATGTATGTATGTATGTATGTATGTATGTATGTATGTATGTATGTATGTATGTATGTATGTATGTATGTATGTATGTATGTATGTATGTATGTATGTATGTATGTATGTATGTATGTATGTATGTATGTATGTATGTATGTATGTATGTATGTATGTATGTATGTATGTATGTATGTATGTATGTATGTATGTATGTATGTATGTATGTATGTATGTATGTATGTATGTATGTATGTATGTATGTATGTATGTATGTATGTATGTATGTATGTATGTATGTATGTATGTATGTATGTATGTATGTATGTATGTATGTATGTATGTATGTATGTATGTATGTATGTATGTATGTATGTATGTATGTATGTATGTATGTATGTATGTATGTATGTATGTATGTATGTATGTATGTATGTATGTATGTATGTATGTATGTATGTATGTATGTATGTATGTATGTATGTATGTATGTATGTATGTATGTATGTATGTATGTATGTATGTATGTATGTATATACAAGTTCATATGCAACGCTATTTTGTTCCAGTTTTCTTGTGATGAGGCTTTTAAAATGCTGGCAATATTACCCAAACCCAAAACTCTGAGTTCTTTGGTTTTAAAATGTGCTCCATAAAATACTTTAAAAAAAAACGGTTGTAAAAAATCATATTTATTTCAAAAACGTCTCTTCTTCAAAACGTATAAAAGATAATAATTTGCTAAAAGATGGGAGAGGATGTTAATCTTACAAAAAATCACACATGTCCTATCCAAATATAGATTTTTCAGTTACTAACAGGGTACAAATATTTCAAAGTGGCAGCCTTTTTTTGTTCTCTACCACTGACGAAAAATAATTTTCTAAAATCTCAAAAGTTGCGGATAATTTTACAAAACTCACCCACATCCTATACAAATATATATATTTAAACATTTAGAAACCAGTGTTTCATTTTTGGAACATATCTCTTTTTCAAAACGTTAAAGACTTGTAACTCAAGTCTTTCATTCTTCGCATTTACAATTGCAAAAATTGAATATTATAAAAAGTTATAGCTTATTAATTTAATAACAGTTATAAAATAAATAAAATATTATGAAAAAAGTCATGATCTTTTAATTTTTATGCTAGCAGTTTTAAATGTAAAATCTTCCAAAAAGTTTTCTGCTGAAAGAAGGATTGTTTACTTAGATATAGTATGGAAGTGTTTCCATAATTTTTTCTATCATTTCAATGTATTTTCATCCTTTTTTCCATTATACTTAAATGAAAATTGCTGGGAATTAAAATAAATGAGATTATGAGATTAATGAGTATGTCTACAATCTGTAATAATTTCAATTATGCACATTTTGATCTAGTTTAAAATGATCAAAAGTTTTTATAATAATATAATTTTTTTCACGATTTTCTTTAAAAAAAAACATCTTCTTCATAGACTTGACACTTTTCAATTAAATAAAATTATAATTTAGATTTAATTCATTGATAAATTTATAATTATTTGATGAGTTGACTATTTTCTTTTTTAATTAAAATAAATTTAATAATGCGTCTTTTTAAAAAAAAATTATTTTCTTTATTCAACACAAAATCGAACATAAAGGAAGTTTTTTTTAAAGTTTTAAAAATAGAAAATAAATATTTCTAAAATTAGGGACAAAAGTTTATTGTAAATCTGAGTGATTGATTTTAAATTTTTGAAGTCAAGCTATTTAATAAGTATTTAAAAAATTCTTCTAACCATTTTGATAACAGTGGAATATAATAATTAAATGATGTCAAAATCAATAAATTCTTTTATTAAATAAGAGGTACACTTAGTCTTTTAGAGGTAAAAATAGGAGGATAGGAAAATAACAAAAAATTTTAAAATAATTATGCACACATTCTTATAAAAGCAAACAATAACTAAAATATATTTTGCATTATTTGTCAAATAAATTATTTATATTGTTATGAGTTTTATTAACTATTACAATTTAAATTATTTCATTATGATACAGAAAGCTTCCAACATAGCTTAAACTTGATAGAAAATAATAACAAAGTTTAATGCTAAATCAATGAAATTAAAACGAAAAAGTTGTCGTACATATAAAAGACATGATAAGCATATTTAAATAATACGTAAAGAATCATAAAAATGCTATATAATTAATATCCAAATATTAATTTTAATAATCTGCCAACTTTTTTTAAATGCAAACAAATATTTAATCCTATCAAAATAAAAGATTTCTATTAAAAATAAAAGTTGTATGTAAAGAATTACAATACTTATAATTTCAATTATTTTAAAATGTTTTTCATTGTTCGCAATAGTTAGAAATAATTAAATATACTCTATGTTAACTAAAATATGAGCATTTCCGCCTTAGGGTTTATATTAAATGAACAAAGAATAGTTTAAAACCAACAAAGACAGAATCTTTAAATTAATTGAAAACATGAATTAAGGTCAGTAAAATCAATGTTCATATTAATGTCTGGAGACAGTTTGACTTAGCAATTGTCTGGTGTTTTATTTAATAAACATACTTTAGTGTTCCTTTTTTTACATGCAGTTATTTCAATGCAGATGCGTAAAATTGTTCATTTGTTTTGCTTTTATTACACTTTAAAGATAGAAAGTCACAAAAAAGTTAGGTTCTCACGATAATCAGAATTAGATACAATGAAAAATTTTCTACGAACAAAAAATCTCAATTAAAATCTTTCTGCCCCCATTAATTAATTCCTGTAACTAGTTTCAACTCTTTGTCGCCACCTCAATTTGCCAAAATTCATTTGAAAATTTGGCGAAATTCGTTTGAATTTTTTTAAAAATGTTGCGCCACAGCTTTGAATTCGGTGAAAATACAAAAAAAAAGTTAAAAATAGAAATCCAAAAATGTTATGCACGAGAGCATGTTTTAAATGATTGAAAAAATGCCTAAAATTTGAACGGAAAAAAAGAATATATGGGAAGCATTTTTTTACAGAATGTTATCACATTTCTGGTAAAAATACTAATGCGATATTTCATTTATTTATTTGAATCACGTAAATATGAATCTCGATATTTGATTTTTAAAATCGCGTAAATTCGAAACAAGATGTTTCATTTTAAAATCGTGTGAATACGAATCTTGGTGTTTTAATTTAAGATCAGGCGGGTATAAATTCCGATGTATAATTTTTAAGTCACTTGAACACGAAGTAGTAGTAGTAGTAGTAGTAGTAGTATATATATATATATATATATATATATATATTGCGCATAAGCTGCAAGTAAATAGAACTCATAAAATAAGTTCGAAAAGTGGAGAAAGCAAGGGAAAAATTACATGACATTGAAAGAAGGGAAAAAAAATAATTATAAAAATAACAAAAAACCGGAAGAAAAAAAATTTAAAAAAATCCGGAAAATAAAATATTTAATCTTTTCATCAGCTCACGCGATTATATCCACAAAAAGGAGTGCTTTTTACTATTGTATAATTATAGTCAAAGCAAAATATATCAATACAATAGTGTGAGGAGCACTCAAAAAATTTTACAAAAAAATTACGACCTATAAAATAGAACCAGATATATATATGTATGTATATATATATATATATATATATATATATATATATATATATATATATATATATATATATATATATATATGTATATATATATATATATATATATATATATATATATATGTATATATATATATATATATATATATATATATATATATATATATATATGTATATATATATATATATATATATATATATATATATATATATATATATTACAGGACAAAAAATGGTATAAACTATTAAATGGTAAAAAATATTTGGTGCAAAAATAGGTAAATATCAAAAAATTTTACTTTTTATGAAGTGTGTATACTGAAACCCTTTTTGATTTATTCACTATGTGTCACCTTAACTTTTTTTTTTACGTTTCATTTTCGGTTAACTTTTCAAATTAAGGTTAACCTTTTTTGGACGGGCGATTTTTGACAGGCTTATTTTTGCTTTCACTGTAAATCTGAAACATACAATTTTAACAACCAATACATGTTTGTTAAATTGTTATTATATTTAATATTATATTTAATATTATATTTAATATTATATTTAATTTGAACTAAGTAGAGCCGTGATGGCTCTAGGGATAGAGCAATCGGCTTCCAATGATGTGAACCGGCCTCAAATCCCAGCAATAGCTGATCGAAACGAATTCCGCATCCGGTTTGCACCGATCACAGTGTTGACGTAAAATATCCTCAGTGGTAGACGGATCATGGGTTAGAGTCCCCTTGCCGTCAGGTTAACCGTGGAAAATTTTCATCGTTTTCTCCCTCCATGTGACGCAAATGCGGGTCAGTTTCATCAAAAAGTTCCCACAACAAATCAATATCTCAGGGGGTACTGATCCAGGAGCTCCCTTTTCTTCTGGATTGGGATCAAAATTAAAAGGATACGGAGTTGAACATTGGTAGTCGTAAACCCATAGTTCTCGTAGATACAGGGGATTTCCATCAATATTGACACGAACTTTACGGGCAGACAGGGCACGTCATAAGGATTGAAAACTGCTTGCCTAGTCTTGAATTGAATGCTGGGCACCTATCCCATCCATATTGTATTTTTCTATTTTGAACTGGCTCTTTGTGGTTAGCGGTCTATGTAGTAGCTGTTAACTGATTGAGAATTTCATAGCAACCATTGGTCGGAAATATAGTCCCTCAAAATTATCATAGTGGTAATTTGATTTTTGGCATATAAAGTATATCGTGTTTTCAAACAGTTTTCGTGGAACGTTCCCTATCACGAAGACATTTCAATGACTCAAACAGATATAAATATTAATGATATGCATGGATGTAACTTTATAGCATTTCGATAGTTGCTAAACCAGGTGATTTTTTATTGCTTTGATGACAATAGTAACAACTTTATCAATTTTAAGACGCTCTGGAGATGTTATTGTACGCCGCTTGAAGACCTTCTCTCTGTTTTTTTTTTTCTTTTTAACGGCAGGCACTGAACTTTTCGTTCTTCGCCATACTATGCCGGATTTGTTGCTCATTTCGCGTTACCCAGTGGGCACCTATGAACCAAAGTCACGGAGGCGAGCAACATTGCCCACGCCACACTGCCACAAACCCGTTTAGAGGTTGACCACATTCACACACACACACAACAGAGGACAGCACAAAGAGAGAGAGAAACATCCATGCCCAGAGCGGGATTCGAACCCGCAGCCTATGGCTTCGCAGTCAGGCACGCTAACCGCTTGGCCACCTGGCCAGCCCTTCTCTATTACAAACTCTCGTTACTTGCACCTTTGAACAGGTGTATTTATTTTACTAAATTATCTTAATGTCATTTTAGTTTTATGTTTTAGTTATTTAGTTAACCTGCACCAAAGCAGATTTAGGATTCAAACATATATCCGAGATTAACAACAAAAACAACAGAAGTGCCATCTGTGCTGCTGAATTTAATCGCATGGGAAAAAATCTATAATTAATTACGGGCAAGTTTTTATGAAACAAAAAAAGTTTGAAAGAACGTTTAGTTTCTGGACTGATTTCAGTTCCATTTAATAGACATTAGTTATTCTATGACATGGAATTCTGGTATAAGGTAACTTAATAAAATCTATAGTTTATAAAAAATTGTCATTGAAATAAGGTGAAAAATTAAAAGTCTGTTTTCTTTCAAATAAAGCTTTTTTTTCTGTTTCGAATTATTATTATTATTATTTTTTGAGGTTATCAGCAACATGTCCGTATATATTTAAAAAAAGGGTCGTGAGCATATAATTTTAAGAATGGATGGTGAACTGAATTTAAACAATAACAAACTTCTTAAGACCGGAAGAAATTTAGAAAACTTCCAGTGTATCCCTTATGTTATGTTTGCGAGGCGATGAGTGAACATGCTTGATATTCTAAGAAGTTTCACTATTGTGATTTTTTTTATCAAATTTACGAGAAATTTTACCGTAATGTATTTATGAATTCTAACAGGTCATGAGCGGAAAAAAAATTAGGAAAATTAATATCACAACATAAATAAAGTGTAGTTTGCCATGAGTGTTATCCCTTATTCGGTTATAATTGCGTAAAATATTTCCGGTTGTTGTTTTTTGGGTAGCATCATAGTATGCTTGTGGGGCCTTTCAAATACATTTGTTGTCTGTTTTATTGAAAGTTAAATAGAATGAACACGTAATATTCTGAACAATACAAGTTTAATAATACTGCAGGGGGAAATTTTTCTAGCTTATGAGCAAAAATCAATCGTAAGTAAGAACAAGGAAAACTTACGGCGAATTTATTTTAACCCCCCTAGCGCCACCTGTGCTTAGCTTTATGTAGTCAATCATCCATATTATTTATATTATTAATAATATAATTATTAATAATATAATTATTAATAATATAATTATTAGTAATATAAATAATAATAACATTAAAATCTAAAATATAAACATACTAACTTCGCTAAACTAGAGTGTAAGGATAAGGAAAGAAATATCTTTTTTCTTTAAACATACATATACAGAGAGATGCCAACTGCTCCGGACTCGCCAAAATAATTATAAAAAAAAAACGGTAAATAAGTACAAAGTAAATTTCGCAAATATTTGACTATTTTTGCTTGCTTTTTAGATGGCATAGCAAGACATAAGTACTATGTGTGGTGAATTATATAAGCATTCGAATTATTTAGAAATAGCGTTAGATAAAAATCTACTAAATTGAATTTATTAAACCAAGAATCACAATTGATAAACTACCACTTTAAAATATATATTTGCTGCCCGGAGCAAGTTGGCATCTCTGTATACATACCTGCCAAATTTTGATCCTTTCGAGGATGACTTTTCCCAGTGGTAGTAAAACGGAATTTAAATTACAATTTTTGCAGTTCCTACGCTGTATTTTGAAAAAGCTCACAATTGATAAACTACCACTTTAAAATATATATTTGCTGCCCGGAGCAAGTTGGCATCTCTGTATACATACCTGCCAAATTTTGATCCTTTCGAGGATGACTTTTCCCAGTGGTAGTAAAACGGAATTTAAATTAAAATTTTTGCAGATTCGTACGCTGTATTTCGAAAATCTCACAATTGATAAACTACCACTTTAAAATATATATTTGCTGCCCGGAGCAAGTTGGCATCTCTGTATACATACCTGCCAAATTTTGATCCTTTCGAGGATGACTTTTCCCAGTGGTAGTAAAACGGAATTTAAATTAAAATTTTTGCAGATTCGTACGCTGTATTTCGAAAATCTCACAATTGATAAACTACCACTTTAAAATATATATTTGCTGCCCGGAGCAAGTTGGCATCTCTGTATACTTACCTGCCAAATTTTGATCCTTTCGAGGATGACTTTTCCCAGTGGTAGTAAAACGGAATTTAAATTAAAATTTTTGCAGATTCGTACGCTGTATTTCGAAAATCTCACAATTGATAAACTACCACTTTAAAATATATATTTGCTGCCCGGAGCAAGTTGGCATCTCTGTATACATACCTGCCAAATTTTGATCCTTTCGAGGATGACTTTTCCCAGTGGTAGTAAAACGGAATTTAAATTAAAATTTTTGCAGATTCGTACGCTGTATTTCGAAAATCTCACAATTGATAAACTACCACTTTAAAATATATATTTGCTGCCCGGAGCAAGTTGGCATCTTTGTATACATACCTGCCAAATTTTGATCCTTTCGAGGATGACTTTTCCCAGTGGTAGTAAAACGGAATTTAAATTAAAATTTTTGCAGATTCGTACGCTGTATTTCGAAAATCTCACAATTGATAAACTACCACTTTAAAATATATATTTGCTGCCCGGAGCAAGTTGGCATCTCTGTATACATACCTGCCAAATTTTGATCCTTTCGAGGATGACTTTTTCCAGTGGTAGTAAAACGGAATTTAAATTACAATTTTTGCAGATTCGTACGCTGTATTTTGAGAAAGCTTATGTGGTCAGCCACTACAGTATTACATGTTAATAAATATGCTTATTTTTTAAAAAAATAGTGGTGGTCAAAAAAATTATAAATTAAGCTTATAAATGCAAGGAATATATAAAAGGCATAAAGTTTACTACTACTTTAATTATAGGAATAAAATTTTACGCCAAATGCATAAAAGTTGGCAGGTATGCATATATACCATCCTTCTTTATTTTGTTTTAAAAAAATTGCGTTTTTACCTTACCACATCACTTATAATTAGGCTTAAGGGAATAACTATGATCATTTTGATTAAACTGCGTTTTAAATAATAGTTTATAACATGTCTAATTTTAGGAAAAAATCAAGTTTTTATGCTAGTTATCATATAAAATAAATAACTAGCAACGACAATTTCATTTGCAGTAAAACATATCAACACTTTAGTAAAGCACTTTATATAGTAGAGAGTAGTTTTTGAAATTTACTTTTTATACATGTTTGTATTTATTTTTAATTCATTTCTACTAAAAATTCTTCTTTTAGTAGAAGTCCTTTTTCTTTTGACAAATTTGTTGTTTTAGTCCCTATTGACACAACTAGTTACTGAACACTTGAAATTTCTTTTATTGAATCCAATTGTAGATTGGCATCGGTATTACTTTATTTTATTCCTTAACTTCAACTTTAGAGAATGTAGCTCAACGTAAGAACTTAATTTTTGTAGCTATTGTCGTAGTAGAAAAATTAATTGTCTTATTGTTTATCGATAATTCATTTCTCTTTTAGAGAAATCTTTTCAAATTATTCAGGATTTGAAAAAAATAAAGATGGAATCTCTTAGGAAAAATTAACTTTTAATCACGAATAATGTCATTAAAAGAAAATATTATTCTATTTAAAGTGTAAGTAAAAAGGACGCGCATAATATATTTTTCTTATACAAGTTAGTACTTTTATTCTGAAATTTTTAAATGTTTGTTAAAATTACTAATTAAAAACGAAATCAAAAGATAAACTTGTATTTTAAACATTTCCGATGAATTAGAAAATATAAAGCTGAAATTATAAGAATAAATTATATTCTGCTGTTTGAAAGAAACTATTTTTTTTCGTTTTTAATTAAAGCTTACATAATGACCAGAGTTTGTTATTGAATAGTGCAATTACTTGTCCCTATTTTTAATAAAGCATTTTTTTCCGATTATATCAATGTGTATAACTTAATAAAAATTTTAATGTAAAAATAATAATATAGCAAGATAGTTAAATGTGCAGTGCTAACTTTTATATGCAAAGTCCAAATTTTCCAAAGCTCAATGCATCAAAATTTATCAGTTTTCTTGCGAATTGCGTTTTGCAATAAAAATACATTTATGATAAAAGCGGAAAGACACATAGCTTAAAACCAAGCCTGGAAGCGAGATGGAAGAGCCGTTAAACTAAGCTTTAATACTAGAATGAAAAATTTTTTAGTTTCAAAGATATATAAATTGGAAATAACCGTCGATATGTTTAACAAGCGCTCAAGAACAGGAACCCATTTTCAAGACGTGCCAGACGTGAATGCGAAGAAACATAAGTGATTTGAAAAATCACTTTTATTTCAAATCCTTTTTGCTTCTTCGCATTTACGTCTGAAAAGTCTTGAAAATTGGCACCTGCTTTTGAGCACTTGAAGCATGCCTACTGTTACTTTTAATTTGCATATTTTTAAAGCAAATGAAGTTTTTATTCAAATAATGCCTCACCACTTAAATTTCTTTGGATTATTTATTTAAACTCTACTATTCTTTATGTAAAGTGTTTTGTATATGTATCCCAATGTCATTTATATATAGGTAGAAATTATTTTTTTAACTTGAAATTGTTAAAATATTAATATTGTCTGTAAGGGAGAGTGAAATTGATAAAAAAAAAAACACTACATTTATATAATGTGCTTAACCGCTACATGTGCTTAACCGCTTCCCTGATTATCCCGTGCTTTCTCGGGTATGTACATATTGCAATTATTTATTATCCCGAGAAAACTCGAGCATAGCAGAATTTGTCAGCTTGTCTTGCTTATATCGTTTGTGCACGGCTGGATGTAAACAAAACATAATCTGCTGTGTTTGGAAATTTGCCAAATTTTGTATGGGAGTTTTGCTGCTGAATTGTGGGGCTGTACACTTTATGCGATTGCAAATACTATAGTTTCTGAATTTACATAGAGCAAAAAAGAATAAACAAAAATGGCGTATCACTTTTTGAAAATTATCACTTTGTGTTGTTCCTTGTTTTAAAAACTATCAAACGAAGACTAATATTTAACTTTTTTCATAACTAGGGATAGTAAACTGATGGCAATTTAAATAATTTTTACACATAAAAAATAATTTAAAAACTCAACTTAAAACTTGTGTATTATGTTTTGCGTTATTTTCTTGTATTTATTATTGAAATTAAAAAAATATGTTAATTTTTTGCCAATTTTTTTTTTTTTTCAAAAAAATTGGTAAGGGAAGTGGTTAAGCAAAATGAAATATTTTATTATTAACTAAAACCTTGAGTTTGAAATACTCGAAATTTAAAGATTTCAGATTAAGATAAATATTTATAGAACAGTATATTATGATCGATACGATTGTTTTAGACTTTTTCAAATGGTATCATTATTTCTGAAATACTATATAATTTTGTTTGCCACAAGACATGTCCTTAAAATGGGAACATTATTTCTGAAAAACTACAAACTTTTGATTACCAACGGACATGTTCTTAAAATGGGAACATTATTTTTGAAAAGCTACAAAATTTTGATTACCAACGGACATGTTCTTAAAATGGGAACATTATTTTTGAAAAACTACAAAATTTTGATTACCAGCGGACATGTTCTTAAAATGGGAACATCATTTTTGAAAAACTACAAAACTTGGATTACCATGGGGCATGCTCTTAAAATAGCAACATTATTTCTGAAAAATTAAAAAAAGTTTTAATTAACAAGGGACATGTTCTTAAAAGGAAACATTATTTTTGATCTAATTGATTTGTTTTGAGTTAATCAGAGATGCCCACCCGGAATTCCGACCACTCCACATAGTTTAAAGAGGCAGCGAAGTAACATTTAAAATAATCCTAACTTGTTAATTTTTGACTGAGCATAAAATCAATAAAGGCAGATTGAAATGTCTTATGTAGCTGTTTATGTTACATATAGTAGCGATCAAACTCATTCTACAAGCTTTCTACAAACATACTACATACTCATTCTACTAGCGATCATACTCATTCTATAACAAATTCATTAGATCAAGAATAAAATAGTTTACTGAAAAAATTTTGGAATGTCAAATATACATTTGTACTAAAATATAAAATTCGAAAAAAAGTCATTTGTTTTGTTTCCATTCATATTCAAAAACACATCAATAATTGATTTAATAAATGAAAGAAATTTCAATTATGAATAACTATTTCTCTTAGATCTAAATAACTGAAAATAAGTGTAAATTTGAAAATGATTGTTTGGAAGTGAGTTGTATTTGAATATTTTATCTTTTATTTTTTATTTATGCAGGGTCCGGGGTAGTCTGGTTAGCAGGGTGCCGAACTCTTGTTTGTGAAAACGGGGGTTCGAATCCAGCCGATCTAAGACTTTTCGCGTGGTAAATGATGATTGGTGCACGTTAAGTCTGTTTGGTCACAAAGTCCTCCTTGTTCCCTTTAACAAATTATACCTCAAGGGGACTGGATTGGAGATTGATAGTTCTCTGGTTCAGGTCAAAATTACGATATGTGGATGAATGGGTCCGCCCTATAAACGAGTGTGACGTATGGGAGTAAATGAAGTCGAATTCTTGGTCATATATGGCGCCAATGGGAAACAAGAGCAATCGTAAACCCAGTGCCGTAATGGACAACGACAATAACAACAATTGGTTGTAAAAAAATTTTCAAACAAATGAAGTTCTGATAAAAAAAATTTTTTAACAGCTTTTAACCCTTTGCACTCCGATGTCTCCACGGCACCATCGACATCACCACTATAAAATTACGAAATTTCGTACCTTAATAATTAGTAACCACTGAACTTAAAATTGTTACAAAATTGTTTAATAATACTACAATGTGTATTTTAAATGCTACAGTGCTGATATTAGATAATACAGCTTTTAAAAGAACTCGGAGTGCAAAAGGTTAAATCATGATCAATTCAGAGATACTAACTGCTCCACATTCTGTAAAAGTTTTAATATATTTGTAGCGAATGAAATGGTCAAACTTAAAAAATCTGGATAATTACGCCCAATCTTAAAAGAATCCCTCGAGATAACAGCAATAAAGCTGCATTTCATACGATAATTTGAATTTTTTATATGCAGTGGTGGAAAAATTATTTAAGAGGAGAAATACTAATTTAAAAAATAATTAAAATTTTGTTACCGTCAGAAATTATTCTTGTTTACAAAGTAGAGCAAGTTGGCATGTACGGATCACGTGACTGCCTGACCTTTTACATATTTGTTCAAATTACATGTTATGTGGTGGTCGCAAAAATTCTTTTAACTTTTTTTAAGCTCTAATAAATTACGTTTGCAACCACTGGAAAAATTATTTTCTGAAACTACGGAAATTTCTTTGAAGTTGAAGGGTATAAATTGCGTGATAGTGGAACTAACTTTATCCAGGAAAAAATATTTCCAGTATCTATGTCGAATTATTTTATATTTAAACAGGAAGCAAAATGAGTATTTTAATGAAGTTTTAATAACCAAGCAAAGTTGATTTATAATGATTTTGACTTCCTATCTTAAAAAAATGGAATCAAGTTTAAATAAGTATGAAGAGCAAGGGTGAAAGCAAGACGGAAAAGAGGAAAAGCTGGTAGTAAAACCTTTTCAGTTATAGCTAGTTTTTGGGAGCAGTTTACTTATTCTTTTATTAAACTAAACAACTATATCTACTTTATCTTGGACTTACTTTATTTATAAAAAATTGGGCACCTGGGCCGCGCAGCTGCCCCTATCCCATACATCTAGGAATTCACATAAGTTTAAAGTGATAACATTTTGAATTTAGCAGTCGATGTGGTAGCTAATACAATATTACAAACACTTTGCTTGGGTAAATAAACATTTGAATATCGAAACTAAATTTACACATATAAATATATACATAATTTGAAATATATAAACATAAGTTGACATAGATAAATATAGTATATATAACATTTAAATATCAAATCTAAATTGACATATATAAATATAAACATAATTTAAAATATATATATATAGGTTGACATAAATAAATATAGTAAATATAACATTTGAATATCGAATCTAAATTGACACCTGTTGACATGTATAAATAAAAGCATAATTTGTAATATATATATACACATAAGTTGACATAAATAAGTATTAAAAGAAATTGATACATATTAAATTTCTACTTTTAACTGGCACATGTTCATTTAAGATATATATATATATATATTGAAAGTCTAGAATTTAGAGTTCAATGAAATGAGAAGTCCGGAATTGAGAAATAAAATGTCACTAAACTAGAGCGGTCTCCCCTAGGATCCTTTGCAAAAGACGAAACAATTCTTTATTTTTTAGAAGGTCTTGCAGCTCTCTCACTAGTGATACGAGTCTGTGAGCCAATTTTGATAGTGTGGAAGGAACAGCACGAGGGCCCTTCCTGCTAGGGCGGGCTTTGCATCCCGTGTAGTTTGCGGTGTGAATATCTCCACAGAGGCACTTTAGTGGTGTGAGTCTATCCTTACGACACTCGAAGGATCGGTGGTTATCAGCGCATTTCACGCATCTAGGAGGTGCATTGCATGATCGTTGAGCGTGGCCGTATTCCTGGCAATTAAAACTCTGCAGCGGTCCCTAACCGCCGCGAAAACGTTCTACTCGGACTGGAATCCGCTGTATGTCTGTGATGGTGAAAATTTGCCGATGATTCTCCGTTTTTCTAAGGATTGTGAGAAAAAGTGGGAGGAACCTGTAGGTCCCACCTACTCTTTTTTTAAACTGTATTACGTTGTGGGTTTCGATGTTTAATTTCCTTAATTCGAGGGAAACATCCTCTGTTTTGAAGTCAACAAGTAGTCCACGGAGTAAAACTTTTGTAAACTTGATGTGTAGAACTTTTATTGAAGTTGTGAGTGGATCTAGAGCATTGTTGAAATCCCCTTTGGATTCTGATGGTGCTAAGATAGTGGCGGTCTCTAGCGGTGAAGAGCAGCTATTAGTAGTCGTGGTTGTGTAATTATCTTCAGCTTTTTTGACATCAATTGGCTTTTTCTTCTTCTTTTTCCTTTTCTTTGTAGGAGGTTCAGGGGTGAAAGCGAGACGGAAAATAGGAAAGGCTGGTAGTGAAACCTTTTCAGTTATAGCTAGTTTTGGGGAGGAGTTTACTTATTCTTTTTTAAAATTTTTCAACAATATCTACTTAATCTTCGAAAAGTAGCAGTTTTATATATATGCTAAAATTTTAAAAGAAATCTTGATAGTTACAGATATTTTATTTTTTATGAAAAAAATGCTGGAATGAAATGTCTTACGTACCAGTTTTTTCTCTTTTCCGTCTTGCTATATAAGGGCTTTCACCCATGAGGAGGTTCTGTTACCCCATGCCGCTCAACACTTCAAGATTGTCTATGTCACACGAACCCCCTCTCGACTTTTTGGTGCTGAGCAGCCCCTCTTCCTCCCATCTCAATTCCTCCTCACTACTCCTCATCATCGAATTTTCACTACAGATGAATCGGTTAATGCCGCTTCGCGGCAGCGCACCGAGATTTATGTGATTTCTACCATTCTACCATTCTAGGAGGTTCTGTGCTGTTTTTGCTAATACTTTCTGAGTCAGAGGTCGAAACTTCTTTAGTCTGTTCCAGATACTGGTCTCCGTCGTTGATTTCCATAGCTGGGGCGTCAGCTGATGTAGTCGGCATTTCAGGCTTAATTTGTTGAGATACCGGAATTGAATTGGCCGAATAATATGGTCCAACAGCTCCTTTAGGCACTTTAAAATCGCTGAGCATGCAATAACTTCCTCTTTTGGACCAGCAATGGAAGTGTCCATATTCATCTTCAAAAATTTCACCGGGCTTAGCATCTGGCTTTATGCAGTTGGGATATATCACCGGTATTGCAATTCTCTTGGTGGGAGTGTGAGTGATCTTCCCGCCACGTCCGCAGTGTCGAGATAACATTTCTGTAGTAATTGAAATGAAATGGTTAAATCTAAACTTTACCTCCTTTGCCACATCCAAACATAATTGTAAGAGAATTAGATACGTATTACTCACTCGAAAAGGAAAATGGTTGATCAGCAGTCAGCATGAAATCGTCAGAAATCTTGAATGCAGTCCATGAACCCTGGTCGACGTCTAGGTCTCAGATCACCAACCACCAACTTTCTAAAGTCCCCTTTTCAGATTCCAATCAGAAAAGTCTTGATCAAGGCATCAATCACTTTTATATCCCGTGGCCTTGAAGTCACTTTCTTTATCTTGGAAAATTATAAAAGAAATCTTGATAGTTACAGATATTTTTTTTTTTTTTTTCGAAAAAAATGCTGGAAAGAAATGTCCTACGCACCAGTTTTTTCTCTTTTCCTTCTTGCTATATAAAGGCTTTCCGCCACGATGAAGAGTTCCATAATTTTTTTTCTTATAGAGAATTTTTAACCCTGTAATAGTTTACTTCCTGAGATTCAACAGTTCAAAAAATTACGTACTTCCGGAACACGAGTTTGTGTGGGAATTTAGCCATCACCTCCTACATCAAAAAACCTCCACACGGTCTTTTATAAGTAGTCCGCGTAGACTACTTAAAAAGTGAACCAGTTGTGCGCATGAACCCAAAACCTGTTATAAAAGTAATTGAAAGAAATTTATCCTATATTTTTGAGAATTGACTCTATAGTAGTCGGCAAGTGAATAATTCAAACCAATAATATTCATAAATAAAACAAATTTTTAGCTATATATTTGCTACCACTTTTTTATTTTAACTAGATTTTGTATTAAATGACTCGTTCGGAAAGTAAATATCCTTCACAGTGGTCTGATCGGACTATCTATAAAAAACCGTGTGGAGGCTTTCAGTTATAGAAGGCGTTGATTTAGCCCCCCTCCTTGTTTAACATTAATGTCTTCGTGCTTAAGGTCTTTTAAAAAAGAAAATAATTTTTTAAAAAAATAAATAAATAAAAAAGTGGATGTTTAAATGTTTCATTACTTTTTTCAACAAGTTAATTTGTCTACATTGACGCACAGGACGGTTATTTTCGGAGACCAAACAGTGGTCTATATATGAAAAGCATCAACATTAAGGCAATTCTTTTTGTAACTGAATCTCTACATTCGTAATGATCAAAAACACAATTTTCAGGAAAAATTGCACTAGTTTAATTTTTTTAAATTAATAAGTGAAGACTTCTGATTTATTTTGTCCGTGAGAGCTTTTTAAAATATTTTAATTCGCATTTTTTCACACTTTCTTTTCCTTAGTAAAATTTCTTTTGTAAACACAAAAAACAAAGCATCATAATCAAACCTTCTACTATTTTAAGACCTATGTAAATTTTCTTTTTTATTTATAGTAAACTAAAACAGAAATATTTGAAACAGATGTAATTTTTCGAAATATACTATCAAAATTTAAAAATATTATCAAATGTTTATTTAAATCTTTTATATATCAGTTTAAATTATTTATATATTGTGGAGGACAAAATTCTTAAAATTATTTTAATTAAATTATAGAAATGAAGCATTTCCTACCACTAGGAAAAATCATTTCCAAAACTACGATAATTCCATAATTGTTGAAAATAGATTGGTTACAATTATTGATACTTTATCTTGAATAAATGATCGTGCAAAAACTTTCATTGTATTGATGTACTGAACTAAACTGATAATCGTAACAAGGCTGAATGGACCACTTTCGGCCTTTTTATCAATCGTCATGAACTTGAGATCTTTGTGGTGGTACTATGAGTTAATCGAATGCGGGGGCTTCCCTGGACGAGCGGTATTGCAAACCAAACACTGTGCAAAGCGTGTAGGTACAAAGTTCGAATCCCGCTGTTACCCTGGATGTATCTTCGTGTTATCTGTCCTTCTATTTGACAAATGTTTATAAGCCTAAATTTAGCACACAAGCCAGCAAATGTATGTAATTCCAATGAACCAATGGAATGCAAATGCAGGGCTGCAATCTTTCTACTCTTTTTGTAAAAAAACTTTTTAGTGGTAGCTATGTTTAGGTTTAAATGTATTATTTTTTATTAATTTAAGCTTATTTTCGACACCACTACACATAAATTATTTAAAAGTTTATATGCAATAACTCTGTGTTCGCGCTATTTCCTCGTGAAGCTCTTAATATATTGGCAAAATTACTATTAATTTTGTAATTTTGGTTTTTGAAAGGCTACCACTCTAGAAAATATTTTGAAAAAACCGTAGTAGTTGGAAAGCCTGCAAATGATATGGGATAAAAGAGGAGGAGGGAAAATGTCCCAATCAATTACTTTTAGTTTTGTAGTTATCTTTAGAAATGAGAATAGGTTTCATAGATAATTATCAACAATGAGAAAAGAACAAAAATTATTATATACATGTGCTGTTTACAAATTGATTATTTACATGGCATTTACACTGCAGTAATATGTAGCGATCTATCTAATTAAAATGTCTTCTTTCAAGTTTATGAAGCGAAAAATGTCATTTTTTTTTATTTTGATATAAACATTATAAGAAATGTATACCATACATCAAGTTTATTAGAACGGTAGTTTTAGCTATAATGCGATAATTAGTGTTGAAATATACCATTTTTAGAAAAATTCGCCAAAAACAGTAGGTAGCAATGTAAAAAAACGGTGTGAAGTGTATTATGAAATTATAAAACATTTTTTAACGCAGCTATAAGTAAATTGAAAAATATTCTAGAATTGTTGTAATATAAACTAGAGTATGAACGAAAGGATAAGAATCGGGATTTGTTGGTTTCATGGAATTATTAGATATTATTAACTGGAATTAAATATTTTTTCAGCATATCTGTTTCATCTTCATTCTGACATGGACGAATAAGAAATAAAGAAACTTTACGAATGGCAGTTTCGACGATAATGTTCCATATGTGTTGAAGTTTGCAATTTTTAGAAAAATTCGCTAAAATCAGTGTATATAAACAAGTGGCGCGAAATGTTTTATGAAATTATGAAAATATTTTTAGCGCAGCCATAAATAAAATTAAAAATATTCTAGAATTATCAGAATATAGAGTATGAGATGAATGATAAAAATTGTGATTTGTTGGTTTGATGGAATTTAAAAGATATAACTACACTGAAATCAAGCATTTTTTTTTCATTATAATTTATTTTTGTCATTAACTATCCCCAATCTTACGTGTAAGAAATAATGAAACTTCACGAACCATTTTTATTTATTCTAAATAACTATAAAAACATCTTTAAAATTAAACCGTTAATTGAAGTTATGAGTATTCAAAGCTGCGTATTTTATATAAATTTTATAATGAAATAAATAAAAGTCAAAAGGATTTTAGAGAAAATGACATCATATCGCATAACAAATTCCGATGAACTTTTATAGACAAACATACCATCAACATAAAAGAATCACAAGTTGTCAAAAATAAATCATTCCCTCTTTCGATACTTGCTACAAGTATTTTTATGACATTTGCTTCAATTATGTCACAAAGAAACCTTTGTTGATGACATCTTGAAAAGAAATCTACAATTGATCGGTTAGACCAAATGTTCAAGATACTTACGTCCCGCCGAGTAACTTCTCTGGTAACTTGGGAGTAATAGCCGTAGGAAAGAATGTTTTTTTTTTTTTTCCCTTTCGATTGCTGCTATAATTTAATTATGGAACAAAATGAAGAAAAGTTTCGTTTACAATTGTTACTTTTCTTTTTCAAAGCAAAGTACTCTATTTACAATTTTAAATATTATAAAGCCCATGCAATTACACAGAAAGTAGAATTGGTAAGATATTAATATTGTAAGAAAAAAAAATTGGTCTTTGATTGGTGTTTATTTATCGATTTATTTTTTATTTCCTTGCTTTTAAACATCTGTATGTCAGAGGTGAAGGACATCATGTCAATTTGCTTTTAAAATTCAGTTGACACCAAGTCTATGTTATAAACTTTTCATTCTTTTTTGTGGTATAGGACATTATGACCTGTCATAATAAATGGTGAAATTTGGCGATTTGAAATAACACCATGAAAAGTTCACAAAAAAAAAAGAAATAAAAAAACGGACCACACTAAATAATTTTTCAGCCAATGATTCGGACCAATCTTAATGGTTTGACGATGTGATCTCAAATATGTTGATTAATTAATACCATACCATATTTTAACACGTTCAGGCCTGAAAGCGGGACGAAAAAGAGAAAGTACTGGTAGAAGAACTATTTCAATATTAGATAATATTCGGGAGGAGTTAATCTATTCTCAACAATAACAATTCACTGTAAGGATATTTATCACGGCGAAGAAGTGATTCAATATAAAAATTGCATCCGTTAAAAACAATTGGTAGTTATGGATTTTTATTATTCCCGGAAAAAAACTAAAAAATGAAATTTATTTGTTACCAGTTTTTACTCCGGTGCCCCGCCCGATGAGACAATCAAGCGTGGGCCACCGGTGGGTCACGCCGGCGTGAACGTGTTAAGTTACAAAATCAGAATTAAAAACGTACTTTCTCTGAATAAACATACCACTTTTTCAACAGATTTATATTACTGGCTCTTAAACTATTATGGGTAGCGGCAATCTGAGAAATTCATTCCAAATAATTTGGTCAGGCGAGCGGTCCAAGTTAAGACCAATGTTCGGAAAAACTGCATTATTTTTGTAGCTTAATACAACTACGTTTTTTAAATGTACTTTGTAAAATACTTTGGAATTGTAAAAACTGTTTTGACACTTTGATGAGATAAATTTACGTTAAATGTAAGTGAATATTTAAGAAAAATTTATTCATGTTTACATGGGCGATCTTTTCTTCCAAAACATTTTTATTTCAAAATACTTCATTTAACTCGACAGCGAATATTTAATTTAAGAAAAGGAGAGGTTATCAAATGCTTGCAATTTTTTAAATGTTTAATGCTTTTTTATTTCGTCTAAGAAATTAAGTACATCGAAAATATGTTCCATTCTTTTGTAATAATATTTTGTATAATGATATGTTTCCCAAGTGTACATTCGCATATGAAAGTGTGAACAAAGTGATAAATTATCTATTTTTCGCAAATGGTTAATTTAAATATTACTTATACGTGATTCTAAATAAGTAATTCCAGTTAACGCAGGGCCATTTTTATTGCATCCATTGACGGATCCACAAAGATTTGTATCCATCAAATTCGAAATATTAATTGTGTTAAAACCTTGTTTATTTATTAAACTAACATTAAAAATAGTTGCCAGGAATCGCAAAAATCTGTTTTTTTTTTTTTAATCGCAATACTCACCTCGCTACTTTTTCAAAAAAAGTAGCAAACTACACTATTAACTACCGTCAGATGGGGTGACTTTGCGCAACGAAGGGTGACTTTGTGCAAACTGTTAATTATTAAATAACTATCATTATAATAATTAAAAACAAAAACTTATGCATGATTTGTTATCTCAATTGATAAGACTTTTCAAGTATAACCTACCTTCCTGACCAGGATAACAAAACTCCTTCAACCGAGTACACTTTCCAGCCTCCGATTTTGCGATGTTAAAAAATTTGAAACTGTTTGTAACTTGAGCTCACAATTTTTCAAGAACGATGATGTTCACATTGCCAGTTCTTGGTAAACCATTAGTTCGTTATGTTGACAACTCAAATTAGTTGATACCGAGCTTAAAAAAATACCCCTAGATGGCATCACGCAAAAATTGAAAAAAATGACAGTTTGCACAAAGTCACCCCATCTGACAGTACGAAAAGTTGTAGCGACTACAGTAATTTTAGAACTTTTAGTGCAGTAATGGCAGGCCACATTATAAGAATGGAGGATAGCAGGACAACCAAAACAGTTTTCAGTACCCGGCCAACAGGTACAGGAAAAAGAGGACGGCCAAACCTAAGATTTTTAGACTGCCTTGAAAAGGACCTACAAGTTTTAAAGATAATAAACTGGAGAACCTTGGCTAAGGGAAGAAGGTATTGGCATAGGCTTGTTGAGAAGGCCAAGGCCCATCTTGGGCTGTCATGCCAATGAGAAGAAGAAGAAGAAGTGCACTACTTCCGACCACTGGTTTAGGAACCTTATTTTTTTTATTGAATTCGGTATTCCAAAGATAACTCCATCTAATAAAATAGCTTTTAGTATTTATTTATTTTATTTTTCATCATATGTAATACAATTCGAAAAAAAATTGAACTGCATGGTTTACAATTTCTACATCCTTTCAAAGAATGTACTTTTACATATCAAAATACAAAATTTGAGCGAAATCAGTGGAATAGTTTCTAAAAAAATCGAATTTTAAGGAATTCATGTTTTCCGGAAAAGTTGGCTGGTATGCTACTTACTCCCACTTAATATCTTTTGTACTCTCTCTATCACAAATTAGTAGCTACACTCAGGTAGAAAATTATGTCCCAAATCAGCTGCTGCTACATTTAAAGAAGGTGAAGTCTTAAATTAGTCCTAATGTAGTTTAGTAGATCGTCACCACCAAAATGATACTACTGATAAATTCAGGTTTCTTTAGCTGGAATATAGTTTTAGACAATTACTGTGCAAGAGCCCTAAGAAAACGAGGCGTGGCTAAAGTGCTTGCGAATCCTGGACTTAGAAACTAATTTGGTACTGATTTAAAGTGGTGATACTTGATAAGCTTATTGATTGATAGCATAGCACCCTGAAATCTCTGAAAAATGATCAAACAAAATCATAAAATAATTAACTGCTACATTTAAAGTAGGTGGGGTCTTAATACTAGGTTTACGTACGTTTCTTATATACCTATCTCTACGACCACGTGTCAATTTGACGCATGAACGAATACACATAACAGCACTTACACAGATGCATACCTGCCAACTTTCAATCCTCTCAAGGATGATTTTCCCCAATGGTAGTTAAATGGAATTTAAATTACAATTTTAGACATAAACATTCGCTGTATTTAAATAAAGCTTATGCGTACTTCTACAATAATATTACATATTAATATGAATGCTTAATTTTTTTAAAAATAGTGGTGGATCAAAAAGTTTATAAATTAAGTTTCTAAATGCACGGAATATATAGATAGCATACATTTTACTACCACTTTAAATATAAAAATAAAATTTCACGCCAAATGCATAAAAGTTGGCAGGTATGTAGATTTTGCTTTATTTAAAAAGAACTGGGCACCTGGGCCGCCCAGGTATGTAGATGCCAACTTGCTCCGGACATTAAACAGCAAATATATTTCTTAAAGTGGTAGTTTATCAACTGTGATTCTTGGTTTAATAAATTCAATTTCATAGATTTTTATCCACCACTATTTCTAAATAATTCGCAGGCTTGTATAATTCACCACTTTATATTTGCAAAATTTATGAGGGCCATTTAGGCCTCAGATGCCCAATTCTACAAAAACGAACGAACAAATTTGCAAAATTTACTTAGTAGTTATTTACCGTTTTTATAGTTTTTTTTTTTTTTTTGGCGTGTCCGGAGCAGTTGGAATCTCTGCACTTAGAAAGCAATGCAATTATATACTATAAGAAAAAATATGAGATATATATTTATGAATTATTCTAATATATTATTTTTCAATGCTCGAACTAAGCAACTGAAACCTTCAAAATCTGACACTCTGACATCAATTGACATTCTGCGTATGTTCTTTCTATTATTGCTTACTGGCAGCAGTTGTTTATCGTTTGTTTCATTTGAGATAACGATATCGGATTACGGATCGAAGTATTGTCGGTACATTCCTATTTATCATTGATGTGATGTTCGTATGTTTACTCAAAATTTCGTCTAAATTACGATCGCGTCAATTTGACGCATATCCATAGAGATTGGTATACCACAAAGAGAATTTCAATATTTCAACGCTTTTGAAGAAAATAGACTTCCATATATATTTACCTCGATCAATGGATAAAAGTCCTTACAAGAGATAAAAATGCAAACGGGTTTTGTAACTTTCTTTATAAAATTCGAAATGCGTCAAAATGACGCGTCCCGTAAACCTAGTGTTAAATAAGTAGTTTAGTAGATCGACACCAGCAAAATGATACGATAAATTCAAGATTGCTTAGCTAGAATATAGTTTTAGACGATTACTGGTGCCAGAGCCTTAGGAAAATGAGGTGTGGCTAAAGTGCCTACGAATCCTGGACTTAACTAATTTGGTACTGGTTTAAAGAGCGAATACTTGATAAGATGATTGATAGCATAGCACCCTGAAATCTCTAAAAAAATGATCGAGCAAAATTATAAAATCTTCAGTATAAATAATTAAAATAAAAGTATTCAAATGTAGTAAGTAATTTGGAACTAGAGTATTAATTTGAAACTACCAGTCATTTAAGGAGTACAAGTAAGATAAAGTGAGGATGAGATGCAGAGATGCCAACGTGCTCCGCTTTGAAAATTGTGTTTTCCAGTGGTAGCGAAATTTAAGTTACTTTTAGTTTAGTATTTTTTCTTTTAAGTAATCTTTTCACCACTAAATATCAAAAATTATAAATATCATATAAAATGCAACGTTAAAGCATCAATTTACTGGTTACTCGATTAAAAAGTGGGCGTAACTATCCTTCTCTAACAAAATTTACTATATAGTTTGCTACCACTTTATTAAAACTATTCCAGTAAGCGGAGCAGTTGGCATCCCTGGAGATGACTTTGCATCAGATAGTTCAGATTTGTGTCTCTTGTATATAAGAGCGAGGAAACTTGCTTGTTTGAAAATAAGGCTAAGTTAGACATCGGTTATGCACCTCGGTTTTGTTTGTAGATAGGAGCGAGGAAACTTGCTTGCTTGAAATTGAGGCTAAGTTAGTTCCGCGGAACCGGGAAGGCGGAATGCAGTGTTTGGAAAGACAATTGCACTGTGTCAGAGGTACAGTATGCAAAATCAAAAAGAACAAATTTCCGTGAATAACCTTTGATCTAATGGTTAGATTTTCACGTTATAGTCTTAAAAATTCGAAGGGCTGACCTCAAATATGCTAATTAATTACTGCAAATAAGTTACAAAATTAGCTACAAAAAAGCACTTTCTCTAAATAAACATATCTTTTTTCAACGGATTCGATTTCCGACCTCCTAAGATATAGGAGGTAGCCGTAATCTGGAAAATATGGTCCTCTTAGTTCAGTCAAGAGTGCGATCTAAAGTTTGGACACCTAAATGTTAATTTTACTTGATGCGCATTTCACCGTACCTCAAGAACTTTTTATGAAAATTGAAACACTTTTCCACGCAATTATAAAACTCATTTTTCCAAAGGTAATCCCATGAAAAATATGTTTTTTAGTAAATATTTGTTATTTTCTATCACTTACTTTAATAACTGTTGAAATCTACACACTTTACATCTTTTTAAAGAATGCAATTTTAAATGGCATAATACAAAATTTGATTGAAATTGGTTCCTGATAAATCAAAATTCGTCTCATTTTTTGCTGCTACCTCCTATATCTTCCGAAAATGGTAGCAAATATATGTCTAAAAATTTTTTTAATTTATGAATATGATAGGTTTGTCTTATTTATTTGTCAACCACTACAGATTCAATTCTCAAATATATGTGATAAATTTCTATCTACTACTTTTAAAATAGAATTTGGGTTCATGCTTACAACTGGTTTTAAATAATCTGCGCAGACTACTTATAAAATCCTGTGTTTAGGCATGATAGATATTTGGACGTATGCACATGATCTTTGATAACTATTTCTGTATAAATCATGAATAGGGAAAACAAGTTTGTTGATATATACTACTGTTACTAGATAACCCTACAACCTACCGTTGGTGAAACCTAAATAGTATATTAAAACTTAAATCTTTTAAACTAAGACAAGACTTTAGATCACTAGAAACATTAGACATTAGAAACATTCTCATAGCACTTAAATTAGAAGGGTATTCACAATAGCTACACTTAATGAGTACTTTCAGAATCAATCACGAAAATAAAGCAAAAATAACTAACCGAATGAGGTTCTCAAAATAATATTTAAATGAGGAAAAATCTAACACAAATTTGAACCATTACTGATGAAGGTAGTACTGAAAAAATAAAACCTGCGTTAAAGACGGAAGAAAAATATTTTTTTTGGAAATACATTCTAGTTTCTTCATCAGACAATCAAATGGGTATTGATGTTTTCCATCACCTCTTCTTTTTCAGAGATGCAGATTTCGAAAACGATTTTTGACTTGTTTCTTTTCCGGTCTGAAATATTAACGTGCAAACCCTATTGTGTTTTATTTTACTTCGAACGGCCAACCCATATTTGGAATTAGGGCCTGTGTTCAACTCAGGGCTAAAGAGAATAGAAGGGCTGATTCACTCCTTTGAAGAAACTCTCGCCGCGCCAATCCTCCGATTTTCTCTAGTGACGTCACTTTGGCGCAAAGCTCGCACTTTTACTTCAAAAACAGAGCGTTCGGCCTTATTAGCTCTAACTAATATTGGAGCATTTCTTTTTGTGACATATTCTAAAACATTTGTTTTTTTCTATAATAACTTTCCTCAGTTTTTGCAGTGAATTTACAAAAATTTAAAACTATTAACGAAATGCCAGTTTGTGCGATTGCAACTTGCAAAAATTCTGATAGAAAAACAAAATGAAAAAATATAATTTTCCGTGTGTTCCCTAAAGTAAATGAACAACTATGTAAAGAATGGATTCCGAAATGACACAGTTAATATAAAACAGCAATACGTTTTTTCTATCGTTAAGAACTTTCATAAAAATTCGTTATCTAAATAGAAACCGCCTCGTTACTTCAAAAAGAAAGGCAGGTGAAAAAATTAAAAAATGGATAAAGTCAAAGAAAATTAAAATGTAAGTAAAAAGTATAAATAAAATATATAGTGTATAGTTGAAATTCTCCTAATTTCATAACATATTTTGTGATGTAGTTTTTCCAAAATTTTTATGATTTTTTTTAAAAATTATATTCTCTTAAATTTAAATATCTATAAATTATATCATCTTAAATTTAAATATCTATAAACAATTGTAAAATTTCTAATGTCATTATGAACCTAAATTATTATTTTGTTTCAGTAAATAGCGTTTAAGGTCGATGTTTCCTAATGATTAAGTATGAACAAATTGCTATTAACGGCATATTTTAAAATCAGGGATTCTAAATTTAACCCTACTTATAGTTATCAAAGATTATGTAGATAAAAAAAGTGTCGATAAATGCTTTCATTTTTCTTAATAATTAAAGTTAAAACTGAACTTTTTAAAATAAAGTATTTATAGTGTCATTTTCGCCAACTAGTAAAATATTTTTATAAGCTTAAAATGGTATTTTTTTAAAATAATGGCCAAGAAAGTTTTTTTGAACTATGTTTATGAACTGAAATAATGTGTTAATTACGTAAAGTTTTAAAGCTAATAACCAGAAAAAGTCTTTTACAAAGAGAAAGATGCAAAGTTATCATAATATCTTTGCTTGCTATCTCCGAGATCTGTAGACACAGTGACGTCATGGGGAGGGAAATCGTAGCTTCAGCTCTAAGAGCGGAGTGAACTAGCCCTTTTAGCCCTGGTTCAACTCCGTTATAATTTTGAACACAACCCAAAAAATCATGGATCAAGTTTCAGTATAAACTAGCTTTCGTATAAGCAAGTCGTAGAAACTTTCGTTTCTAGCTTTGATAGAACTAACTTTGAATGGGAAACCACAAAACTTCCCACGGCTAGTCCGATAGCAAGGGGATTCTAACCTATGAACTCTCTACCACTAATGATATTTTACGTCAGCATGTGTTCAAATCTGCTCCCGGTCTGTGCGAGCCAGGAGCAGATTTCGAATTAATTAGCATTTCCTATGATTAGAACTGGTAGTGAGCTCTATCACCATTAGCCCTAAGCCTATTCTCAAAGATTCGAAAAACACATGTAAGCACGGAAAATTCTGAATATTATGAAAATACCTTGAACTTGTATATCTTGCATTTCTGAAAACTGAATAATTTATTTATTTATTTATTTTATTTTTAGGTGCTTGCAAACAAAACGACACCCCATCCTCCTATAGTTTACAGAGATGACTTAAAAGCAACAGTATTAGGTCTACGTTTTCGTGTTCAACAAAATATGTTCAAAGGTGATGAATTGAGATTAAAATGTACAGCTACATTATCTCGAGTTGTGAGCCTTAGCAGTGATGTCACCGTAGTTGGAGGAAATCAGCAAAACTCAGGATTTCACGTTTCTGAAAACACTGTTTCAGGTATGTAAGAAATTTAAGTTTTATAAGAAGTATTAGAAATTTGAAATACCTAGGTTGAGTCATAAGTTTATATTAGCTGCAAATTTTTTATAGCTTTAAGTTCAAGCATAGTATCGAGTTCTGAAACTTGTTTATATGATGCTTTGGTTCATCTTGTAAGAAGTTAGCACTTTATAAAGGTACAGAAATTTTGACCGTATCATGATTCAAGGTACCAATATTATGGTACAGTGTTAAACCAATTTTTCTGCGTGTGTACTTATTTATTACAGGAATGAACGAATTGTTTTGAAAGATATTTTCATCTAATGCTTAGTTCAATCTAAAATAATAGGGGAAATTTTGAATTAACTTAATGCAAATGCTTTAAGAAGCATAATCATAATTAAGAACAGAATCTTTTGCCAAAATATACTTAATCTGAAACAGAAGGGAAAAAATTGGTAATCAGCCTCAAAGTTGTCATTAATGTTGAAATTTAAAATTTTAATACTAAGCCACATAATAATATTAAATTTTTAATTAATAATATTATACTAATTTTTATGTATACTTATTTATTACAGGAATGAACTGAATTTTTTTCTGAAATGAATTTACATTTAATACTTGCTTCAATCTAAAATACTAGGGAAAAAGTGAACTTGACTTATTGCAAAGGTTTTAAAAGACAAAATTCTAATTAGAAACAGAATCTTACGAAATGCTAACTATAGTGACAAAAAATACTTAATTCAGTATAAACGTAAGAAAAAAAATGATGTTCAGCATTAAAGTTGTCATAATTATAGAATTTTAAATTTGCTGAGAATTCAAGTTCAATCAAAGCATTTTCATACTTTCTAATTATGTATCCGGACATATTTTTTTTATTTTTTTATAAAACTACGATTTTTTTATAAGTTTTTTTTCCCAGCAAAGTACTATAAATTTAAGCTAAATCCTTTTTATTTTCCTTAAAAGATGGATTTGTCATGCTGCGAAATATTTACGAATTACTTCGAATAGCCTTAAGGTATAAGGCAAAATTAGGAAATTTTGTTACTGGACACAGTGGCCAGTTGCAGTATATTTAGCAGTGACCGAATCTTTAGACATTTGGCAACTTCTTCAAAAATTAAAAGTTTTAAATGATTAAATGAACCTTATGTTAACCCTTAATGACCCGGATGTTAATTTACTCCCCACCAGGTACAGAGATGCCAACTTGCTCAGGACAGTGGATAAATATTTTAAAGTGGTAATCTTTCAATGTATGATTCTCGATTTAATACATTCGATTTATAGGGTTTTTACTCACCGCTTTTTCTAAGTAATTCAAAGGCTTATGTGATACACCATTTAGTTACGGTTCAGCCACGTTAAGCCTTTTAAAAAATTGGCAAAGTTAACCGAAAAGTCTGCAAATTTTTTTTATAACCATCGTTGAATGGCGGACCTAATTTTGTGTTTACGACTAATAATGTTCAACTCCGTAATTTTGAACCAAAATCAGAAGACAAGACAACTTCTGGATCAAGTATAAGGAGAAATTTGCTTCCGTTGAGGACTTTTTGATGGAACTAACCCGCTTTTGAGTTACATGGAGAGCAAAACCACGAAAACCTCCCACAGTAGGCCTGACGGAAAGGAGACTCAAACCTATGATTCGTCTACAGTTGAGGATATTTTTACGTCAGCACTGTGGTCGGTGCGAGCCGGATGCGGAATTCGTAACTACCTGCCATTGCGGGGATTCGAACCCAGTTCACCTCATTGGAAGGCGAATGTTTTATCCCCTGAGCACTACGGCTCGCAAATTTTGGTTTGTAGATCTCTACCGTTTTTAAAAATATTTTGCCGTATCGAGAGCAGTTGACAACTCAGCACTATCTTACAGTTAAGCCGAGTTGAGCCTTTTTAAAAGATGACAAAATTAGTCGGAAATCTGAAAATATTAGTTTTTGTCGAATCCGGAGAAGTTAGAATCTCTGCAGGCCTAAAGTAAAGATTAATTATAGTATTAATTATATTTAAATAAGTAATTCTAATTATAAGTATGATAAAAAATAAAATGATTTTAGTCATCGCACGAGCCGTATTTGACCCGTTAAATGAAGTGTCATTTATGGTGGCACTGGCCTGTTAAGCATTAATAATGTTAGGTGTTTCTTTTGAAGAGTTTCTCATAATATGTTAAATATTTCAAGGTTCGTTTTTAAAGCAGAGAAATATTTTCGGAAAGAAACGTGAAATAAAATAACTTTGTGAAATATTATAAAATATTCATTATAATCCTTTATTTATTAAAAAATAATAAAGGTAAATGTTGACATATTTAGAGAACTTTACAAAGCTAGTTAGATTTTGTAGTTCAGTTAACTTTTAAGCTGCGAAGAAAAAATAAAAAACTAAAATGATTAGATATAGCAAAAAGAAATTATAATACAGGGTTATTCAAGCGTTATAGTAAAAAAACGAAGATGAATATGGCAAAAAAGAGCATATAAAATTGTTCCGAAAGTATTCAAGTTTCAATTTAAGCAGCTGCCGGTAGAGGGCAGTAACATGTACCACTGAAGTCAGTTATAGTAAAAATAAGGTTGTAGTAAACAAAGGGAATTATGAATGACCCTGTATATATTGTTGTCGTAGGCCATTGAGGCAAGAAATGCGATTGTTTTTGTTTTTCAGTAGTGCCATCTATGGCCAAGTATTCAACTTCCTCCACACCCATACGTCACATCCGTTTATAAGGCTCTTGACCTGAACCAGAGAACGATCAATCTCAAATTCAGTACCCCTAAAGGTATTGATTTGCTATGGGAACACGGAAGACTTTGTGATTCAGCAGATTTAACGCGCATCAGTCACCATTTACTACACTTGGAGTCTTCAGCTGGCTGGATTCAAACTCCCTTTCTCACGAACGCGAGTCCAGTGCCCTGCCAACCAGACAATCCCGGCCCCATAATAGATATAAAAAAAATTTAAGATCTCTTGTTTCCTAATTCAAAATATAATTTTCTGTCATATGAAATTCAATTTAAACGAGGAGGGAAGTAATCAAGGTAAAACGATAAAATTAATAGCCGAACTATTTATTCAGCAATTTATTTGAGGGCAAAATAATAGTAATTAAACTTGCTCAGCGGATAAATATTTTTGAGTGATTGGGTTTTAATATATGATTCTTGGTTTAGTAAATTCAATTTATAGGATTTTTACTTAATACTGCTTCTAAATAACTGAAAAGCTTATGAGATTCGCCACTTTGTGACAGCTAAGCCTCTTAAAAAAGGCAAAATTTACTGAAAATCGACACATTTTAATTTGTAATTCTGCACCATTTTTTAATAATTTGTAGAATTCGGAGCTGTCTGCGTCTCTGTGCTAAGACTGTGCAAATTCGCGACATTTAAATTACTGTTTTTAAATTTTTTCTCTGATTGTCACCACCCTGTTGAAAATACACGTTTAATCTAACCTGCTTTGACTAAAAAAATTATTTAAGTTTTCATTTAATTCTTGCCATCACTCCATATTGTTTTTCGATTGTGACTTGTCTGTCAAAGATTAATGAAATAACAAGCATAAAAAAGTTTAAGTTGACTTAAAAAAAAAAAAAAACAGTTTAAAGTAGGCAATTATTTTCAGTTTTTTCTGTTTAGGACACATTGAAGTCTCATTTTTTTTAAAGTGTTAAGAGTCACTTCAATATTCCCTTGGTGAAAGCCTACAGGGTATTTTCCTCATTGTGTTTAGTATCTATTTTAGTACTACTCCTTTGATACTTCTAAGCGAAAAACAGTGTTTTGATACCTCTAAGAGAAAAACATTTTTTTTTTTTTCATCTTTGAAAATTACACTGCTTACCACTTTTAGCATTTAATTAGTAAGTCCACGCATTTAGCTTGCAATACTAGAATTAGCCTAAATTTTAGTATATCTCAGAAAAACTGTGCTTAGGGAAAACAGAGTTTGAAAAAAAGTCGGTGGTTTGTTTAGTTACTAAACTAACGTCTAACTTCAGCATCATATCTTGTTCAACTTTTCATGTTCAACTTAAAATGTTAAGAAAATAGCAAAAATATAGCTAAAAATGAGGAAGTAGACACAACTTTAATTGTGAGTTTTAATTAATGAATATAGTTATATGCACGATTTAAAAAATACGTACCTCAAAATAAGACCCTTTTCCCTTCAAGACCTAATACAATTTAAGAAAATCTTTTTGGCTATAGTTTAAACAGCTTAGAGTGCTTGGAAAGTTATTCTTTTACGAACATTAATCTAAGAAATTAAAGATAATTCATGCGAACTAGAATACATAATTAAATTTAAGATTTAATTTTAAGTTTGTAATGGACATTATTAATATTAAAATAGCAGCTATAAGAGAGCAAAAATGTCTCAGTCTGATCGTGTTTCAAAATGAATATATTAACACTACTTACATACTGGGTTTATAAATAAACAGCAAGATCGTGCAGCTAGTTTAGAGTGCTTGGAAAGTTATTCTTTTACGAACATTAATCTAAGAAATTAAAGATAATTCATGCGAACTAGAATACATAATTAAATTTAAGATTTAATTTTAAGTTTGTAATGGACATTATTAACATTAAAATAGCAACTATAAGAGAGAAAAAATGTCTCAGTCTGATCGTGTTTCAAAATGAATATATTAACACTACTTACATACTGGGTTTATAAATAAACAGCAAGATCGTGCAGCCTGGGTCTCAAAGGGTTAACGAAACTAGACTTAGCACAAAATGCAAATTTTAAATTTTAAACTGTAAACCTAGATAACATTTAGGATACACTTATGTTAACACTTATGTTACTCTTTTAAATCTGAGTACACAATAAATCCGACAATTTTTTGGGTCATTTTAAGCGCTTCGAATAATTTTTATTCATTTGTTAATAACATTTTTTGAATGGAGTAGTCATAATAGCAACCTAAAAGTTAGAATTAAATTCTTTGACCATTTTCTTAAAGAAAAATTAAGCAATTTTTTAAACGTATATTTATTTTTTAAACGAGAATTTCAAGCTATAACATTTTTTACCCATCTCTTTTTTATTAAGATACCTATTTTCTTTACGCATTGTGAGTTATGTTTAATTTTTCAAACATGCATAACATGCTATGCCAACATTTTCCTAAACACTCATTTAAGCTATTTGTACCTAAAATATGACTATTTTCTTTATGTATTTTGAGATATGCTTATTTTCAAACACTCTCAAACACTTCTATACGATTATTTTCCTCAATACTCATTTAGGCTATTTCTATTTAAGCTATGGCCACTTTCTTCATTAATTTTGAGCTATGTTTATATTTTCAAACACGCAGAACATGCTATGCCTTTATTTTCCTTAGCACTCATTTAAGCTATCTTATTTATCTCACGCATTTTGAGCTATGCTTATAATTTCAAACACGTTTTGCCATCATTTTCCTTAACACTCATTTAAGCTATTTCTACTTGAGCTTTGTTTTTTTTTTTTTCATGTACTTGAGCAATGTTTATTTTTTCACACGTGCATAGCATGATATGCCTATCTTATTCACGCATTTTGAGTTGCGTTTAATATTTCAAACCCTCTATAGAGATGCCAACTTGCTCCATTTTGTAAAAAAAATATTTTCCAGTGGTAACGAAATTTAAGTTATTTTAGTTTTGTATTTTTCATTTTAAGTACTTTTTCTGCCGCTACGTATAAAAATTTCAAAATATCATAAGAAATGCAACTTCATTGATTTTATCTAGTGGTAACTGTTTTAAAATGTAGGCTTAATTATCCTTATACTAGAAGCTTTACTATTTAATTCCCTACCAATTTATTAAACTTTTTGCTGAAAGCGGGGCAGTTGGCATCTCTGTTCTCATAGCATGCTATACCATCATTTTAATATCATTAATTTAGGCTAAATCTATATTTTAAACGAGCATTTTGTTAAACCAGTTTCTCAAGTCCACAGTTTGAGCAATGTCCAAAATAAAACGTTAAACTGACTATCTATAACTTACTTATCCTTTTTCATGCCGAACTGGCACAAAGGGCTCGAGTCTTTTTCTCCACACACCCCTGTCTTCAGCCATACAACGCGCTGCTTCCCATCCAGTTAATCCTGCTCTACTAAGATCTTCCTTAATGCTCAGTCTCCCTCTTTTTCTCTTTCCGTTTGGCGCCCATGAGTTTACAGCATTTGCAGGATTGTTTCTATCTGTTCTAAGATTATGGTTAAGCCGTATCCATCTTCAATTTAAAACTTCTTCATTAACAGATGGTATATTAACTTTTGCTTAAAGGTCTTCATTTGTTATACTATTGGGTCAGAAAATTTTTAGTATTATTCTTAAGTATCTATTTTGAGAAATTTCAAATTGATTTCCGGGGACTCCATTCGGCATCATATAGAAAAACGGGACGCACGACTCTCCAAAAATTATACAGACCTGTAAAAAAGGATCTAGCTTTTCTGATTCTTTGGAAAATATCATCGTTATTTCCACCCTGTTTATTAACAATAGCTCTGAGTTAAACAGAAGTTTATAAAACAGTTACTATCAAACAAATAGTTCATTTAAATAGTTCATTTTATAGTTTTATTTTAATTTGATTATCTCTAAAATTGTCGTATTTATTCCAGTTACAAACCCAACACCTCGATGCTGCGTAGAAAAAACCATGTGGATTTCTATTGTATTGACGATTCTGTCTTTATGGTATCCAAATGACTTATGTACTGGTTTACTTCTGGCAGCTATCTACTGACAATCAATGACTTTAGCTGGTATGACTCTTTGGAGACTAGTCATCACAAGGTAGCTAGCTGCAAATTTATAACAATCAAGAAGGACTGTGACACACAATCGAATTTTCAATGTAATCAAGAGCTCTTCAAGAACTGTGACTTGAAGGATGGCATTACAAAGGGAGTTACAATTTTTATGACAAAAGCTTATCTATTCAATTGAAATATTTTTCTTGGACCACTAACTTTAATGGAACAAATATTAATTTGAATAGAAGGAACATTCAGTCAATTACCTCAATTGTACTATAAAACTCAAAATCATAGTGAAACAACGCATTTTACGATGCATGGTGAATGAAGATCATCATATCCTTTCATATTAAATGCCATGATATTTTTCACCGATGCTTAGACTAGAATTTGCATATTCATATAAAAGCAAAGAATCATTAAGCGTAATTATCATCTTGACTTTAGTGATAACAAAGTTTAATGAACTCATGTTGAATATATGAACACAACTAATCATGTGCCATCATTTTGAATAGGTTTCTCATGGATAAATACATTTTCTATGAAACAATGTGTATTAGATGCTTAATCGTATTATTGAAAGAACAGATGAGAGAATGTAATATGTACGTATCTATCAATATGCAAGTAAAAGTATACAGTTTATAGATTAATTACAGAAAAAGAAAAGATAAATTTTGATCAACATTATGTGACTTAAGCACATTTGTATATAAACACTAAAGCATATAATACTGAATGTATATAACTGATTTTGAATATAAAAATAAAAAAAGAATTTTTTTTCAATTTTCTAAGGTAAATATCTTTTAATATTACGATTTATTTTTTAAATTTGTATGTTTAGCTACATTTTTAATGACCATTGTATTTATCTTGGTAAAATCAAATAATATAATAATTGATAACCTCGTAAGATTTGGTATGGTCTGGGATAAAATTCCACCTTCAAAATATAATTAAGACTAGTGGCTCCATAAGTCTCTAAGTAAAGGTTGCAAAAGACAGAATCACCTACCACTATTGACGTCTCCTTCAAATCTCTGAAATCTAACTTTCACGCTTAAAATATTTACATTATTTTGAGGGTGAAAGTCATTACGTAAATCAATGTAAATTATTGATTTATCAAATATTTAATCATACAGTAATGAACTAAACGACATGAAAAACTTCAAAACTAGCTTTGTTGTGTAACAATATACATTCATCAAAAAATGATGAAAATTTTTAATGTTTTTTTCTTGCAAAAATTCATCAATTAAGGATCCCAATTAAGTATATTTTTACTACATTGTCTACAAATGTTTTTCTCTACTCTAAAATCTTACTTTCACAATCAAATTATTTACATTAAGTGTGAAAACAAATTACGTAAATTAATGTAAATTATTGATTTAGGGCATATTTCATTATACAGTAATTAATCAAACGACAATTAAAGCTTCAAAACTAGCTTTATTGTGTAAAAATATAAATTCATTAAAAATTGATGATAATTTTTAATGTTTTTTCTTACTAAAATTTATCAATTGAGGATCCCTATTAAGTACATTTTTACTTCATTATCAACAAATATTTTTAAAAAATAAACAGTATCCTTAAATGCATGTAAGATTTGAATTTTGTGTCATTTGTTCAATAAATTATTGCAACGAAATTTAGAAGTAGTAGAACAACTGACAGTTCAGGGTTATTAAAAGCGAGGTACTATACGAAAGAACAGCGCAATATATTGCTGAACAATATTTTGTTTTCTGATTCATTGTTCTTAGATCATGTGACTAAATGCTGTAAGACCGATTTTCTTTTCTTCTTATCTTTTCGTGTCATTAAATTCATAGCCATTCCCGTTCACGAATTGAAAGATGAAATCCAGCTTTATATAAACCATACACGGCGTTATATAAACAAAAACAGTTATCTTAAATTTCGACAAATAAGTGCTTACATGGCAGCAAAACGATAGAAAGCATGTTTCACCTTTTCTTACTCTTTTTTTTTAACAATAAACCCATAACCAGCAATTACTTTAAAGAAGGAATTTGGTCTTATAAAATAAGGTGTTATATGTGCCTCTAAAACCTTTAACTTTTGATAATAAAAAAATAATAAAAAATAATAGACACACTATTTTTACACCTCCAGAATTGTTTGAAAATGTATAAAATATCAGAAAATAATCGTGAACATCGAAAATTTTGATGCTCTTATTATGTTAAGTTCAATTAATTAATCCTGAAGTTACGGTTTGACAGGGTTACGGTCTGGACAACCGGTCTGAATCAATGATTCCTGAGATTCGCTCATATATATAAACAAACAGTTATCTTACATTAAAACAAACAGTGCTTATGTGCCAGCAAAACCATAAAAGGGCATATTTCACTAAAATTCTTCGCTTTTTTAAATTAATTATCTGGGTTTTTACAAACACTACAGAATTTTGGACACTATCTACATTGACATACTCATAAAACTGTATTTTAAAAAATGAAGCTAATGTAAAAAGACCGATGAACAAAAAGCACAATAGTCGCCAAATTAAAAATTAATTAAAGATTTAGATTCAGAGAGAATGGTATCAGAGTTCTACATAAACAGATAATTTCTAGGAGCCAGCATGTATATAAAATAGCGTTACAGCATTTTTTTATGAAATTACATAAAGAAAATTATTATTGTTAATTAGACACTATCTAAAATAGAGTTGACAGAAGTTTGTTATTTAGTTTTTATTGAAGCAAAAATTTTAGTATATTACGGTTTTTAAGAATTTTTTTGAGAGTTTTGTTTCGAAAAAACATTATTTTATAACCTTTGTTGAACAGCCGACCATTTTTGGGTTTACGACAACCAATGTTTAATTCCATAGCTTTGTAATTTTGAACACAATTCAGAAGACAAGGGAATTGCTGGATCAAGTATTGGGAGAAATTTTGCCTTCGTTTAGGACTTTTTGATGGAACTGATCCGCATTTGCGTTACATGGATTGCAAAACCACGAAAACCTTCCACGGTTAGCTTGACGGCAGGGGGACTCTATCGCATGATCCATCTACCACTGAGGATATTTTATTTCAGCACTGTGGTCGGTGCAAGGCGGGTGCGGAATTCGTCCTTATTTGAAATTGAATCCGATTCACCTAATTGAAAGACGAACGCTCTATCCTCTGATCCACCACGGTTCAGAATACAAAAATATTTCAAAAAAAATTATCGAACATGTTAAGATTTTCAGATTAAAAACCATTTGTTCAATTTCCAAAGAAAAATATTGCGCTCCAGCTACGATATATTACTTGCCGTAATGATTTACCACTCCAGATAGTTAGATCCCTTGTGATTCTCATATTTCAGAGGTAAATTTGCAATTATTACTACAAACAAACTATAGTTGAAAACGTTTTACTGCTATTTTTTATTTTATTTCCTGTCTCGCTTACGTGCTTGGATAAAAGTCGAAGAAGTTGTCAGGGCTGCTTGTGCATAAAAATTCTGCCATACCAGACCTCTAAATGTTTAAATGGCAACTTAAAAGAATTAATTATTATTAGATTTAAGTAAATTTTTATTAGTAAATTTTCAACAAAATTCATTTTTGAGACCCGTGGGAACCCTGATTGTGACTAACAAAAATTTAAAGTTACAGCATTCAATTCATTGTCACAATATGTCACAAGAGCAGTTGTAGAGCTAACTATAATAGACCCGAAGTTGGAAGGTTTGACTTTAACTGAAAGCAGGTAAATAATGTCATAATTAATTTAGAACCGTATTTTATATTACAATGATATTACGTGACTCCTGCTGCCATTGTCATATTCAATTTAAAAATTGATTGGGATATATACATAATTATACTATTATAATTAAATGGAATAAGCCAACGCCTCCTATAACTGAAAGCCTCCACACGGATTTTTATAGGTAGTCCGATCAGACCACTGTGAAGGATATCCACTTTCCGAATGAGTCGTTTAATACAAAACCTAGCTAAAATAAGATAGTGGTAGCAAATATATGCCTAAAAATTTGTTTCATTTATGAATATTATTGGTTTGCCTTATTCACTTGTCAACCACTACAGATTCAAGTCTCAAATATATATGATAAATTTCTCTCAATTACTTTTATAAAGGGTCCTCCCTGGCCGAGTGGTATCGCCGGTTAAAACGCTCTGTTAAGCGGGGAGGTAGCGGGTTCGAATCCCGCCGTAACCCTGGATGTATTCTTTGTGATGTCTTTCTCTGAATTGTTCTATCTGTATTTTCTACTTGACAATGACTTATAAGCCTATATTGAGCACACAAGTCAGCAAATGTATGTAATTTCAATAAACAATCAATACTTTTATAAAAGGTTTTGGGTTCACGCGCACAACTGGTTCAAATTTTAAATAAACTGCGCGGACTACTTATAAAAGACCGTGTGGAGGCTTTTTGATGTAGGAGATGATGAAGTAGCTAAATTTAAATCCTGTCTAGTACAAAAAAGTGAAAGACACCGCTTGAATGAATATTTTGGGATTTATTTACAGTAAATAGCGATAAAAGCATATTTCTACCCTGATAAAGTAAATATTGTCTTCCTTTCATAAACAAATTAGTTTTAGTTAAAAAAATTTATTTCAAAGCTGCCAAATCTAAGTAATAGGGCACATAATATGCTTTTTTTTTATTTTCTTCTTTTAGTTATAAATTAAATTTATAATGATTTTTATCAACACTCTCTTTATAAAAAGTTAAATATCTGTAATAATGTGTAAAAATCATTCAATGTTGTTTTAAAGTTCAGTAATTATTTATTATATATTTATATATTAATACTTTTTACGAATGCCGCCGCAATCCTGAATGCAACTTCCTAATGTAAATTGTAATTAATATTGTAATTCCATACATCGTAATTAATACATAAGTCTGCGTATCTACGTGCAGCAATAGAGAAAAAAGACATTTCTAACAATTTAAAACTTGAGTTAATTTAAAAACCCTTCTTAGAACGGGATGTAACTATGAGAAACGGTAGAATAAAATTTCGTTACAATTTTGGCGTTACATTTAACAATTACATTTATCTAGGTAATAAAAAAATATTTTTTCATATAACATATTATGTTGATATCCAATTTTTTGATCCGATAATTTGAGTTAAATTAGTATTCAAATCCAATAATTTCTGGAGAAAAAAAAAATTCTATTTTTTTAACGGAAATAAACAGATAAGCACAAGTCTAGCTTGTAACAAAATCATGGCAAATGTTAAATCTCGAAATTCGAAAACAAGCCATTGATAAAATATTTTACAGAAGTGAATTCCAAATTGTCAATTTATTAACAATAAATGCTCTTTATTAGCATCCAAATTGCTAAAAAGCTGAATAGCCAACTGTCTATGTACTATTCAAATGCAAGATGATATTTTTTTAACCCATGTGAATAAAAAAAATTCTGTCTCATTAAAAACACAGATTTAAAACATTGCCTCCGTATGTTCGATAATTACATTTGTCTAGATGACAAAAAATATATTTGTATCCATCTTATTATGTTAATATCCAATTCAACTAATTTGAATTAAATTGGAATTAAAACTCAATAATTTCTAATAAAAAGCCCGAAATAAACAAATACGCACAAGTCTCACTTGTAACAAAATCACAACAAAATCTTGAAATTCCGAGACGAACCCTCCATAAAATATTTTTCTAAAGTGAATTCTTAAATACCACTTTATTGACACTAAATACTCTTCATTATAGTATCGAAATATCTTGAAAGTTGAATATATGTCTATACACAATATTCAAATGCAAGATATTTCTCCATGCGACATTAATTAATCTTCCTCAAAATTAATGCCACATAAGCGACAGAGATTAAAAATATATTCATCATATGTTCGTTAATTACATTTATCTAGGCGATAAAAACTATGTTTTTATCCAAAATTTTATTTTAATATCCTATTAAACTAATTTGAGTTAAATTAATATTCAAATTCAATAATTTGCGATAAAAAGAATCCATAAATAAACAAATACGCACAAGTTTAACTTGTATCAAAATTATGACAGAAGTTAAATCTCGAAAATATACTACAGAGAAAAAATATTTTACAGAAGTGAATTCCTAATTGTCAAATTACTTACACTAAAATCACTCCATTAGAATCCCAGTACCTTAAAAGCTGAACATCCAACTGTCTATAAACTATTCAAATACAAGATGATATTTCTCCCTCCTATGCTCATTAAACTGCCTCAAAATTTATGTCACAACATAATACAGATTAAAAACATAATGCCCATATGTTCGTTAATTACATGTACCTTGGAGATAAAAATTATATTTGCACCCAACATTCTTATATTAATATCCTATTGAACTAATTTGAGTTAAATTATTATTCAAATTTAATAATTTCTGATAAAAAAAATTCCAGAAATAAACAAATACGCACAAGTCTGACTTGTACCAAAATTATGATAAAGGCAAATCACGAAATTCCAGTTTAAGACATAGATAAAATTATTTACTGAAGTGAATTCCTAATTGTCTATTTATTGATACTAAATGCTCTTCATTAGAATCCCAATACCTTAAAAGCTGAATATCCAACTGTCTATACACTATTCAAATGCACGATGATATTTCTCCGTCCGATGTTAATTAAACTGCCTCAAAATTAATGTCACATTAACAACACAGATTAAAAACATAGTCCCCATATGTTTCATGGGGATGAGTTAAGGACAGTAGGGGGGAGGGAAGAGTATTACGAGGTGTTCAATTAAACCGCTCGACTTTATTGGCCATCTAATCTGACGATTTATCTACCACAGAGTTGGTGAACCATCATTAAGGTTCTTCATTAACGTATCTAGTCCTTCAGTGGTTACGGCGCGTAGTACAATGCGCTTATTGGTTGGTAGGGGAGGTCGAGGGAAAAACGCTTACATTTTTTACGACACCAATCTGCGTTAATTTTAATTCGATAACGCCGAAGAGTATCGGGGATCATGGTGTCAACCACAATTCGAGTTAAATTATTATATGAGAATTTTGGCGTTCCGATGAAAACTAGAATGTTGTATTGATTTAAAATATCCGGTATTTTAAGGATATTAAAATTGAAACGGACATTGTAGTTTGTGTAATGAAAACCGGCATTCAATTAGTTTCCGTATTTAAAATACTTTGGTTTGATTGCTGAAATTATTTTCTTAGAACTATTATCTTTGGATTTGTAGTTTTTAGTAGAATTAGACTTTTTAAAGTTCTGTATGAGGGAGAAAAATCACACAGTAAGATGAAGTCAAGCTGAATTTATTTTACGAATGTGTATGCTTTATTTCAGAAGAATTAGACATTTTAAAGTTTCGTATGAGGGAAAAAAACCACACAGTAAGATGAAGTCAAGCTGAATTTATTTTATGCCTGTGTATGCTTAATTTAAGTAGAATTAGACTTTTTAAAGTTCTGTATGAGGGGGGAAAAATCACACAGTGAGATGAAGTCAAGCTGAATTTATTTTATGCCTGTTTATGCTTAATTTAAGTAGAATTAGACTTTTTAAAGTTCTGTATGAGGGAGAAAAATCACACAGTAAGATGAAGTCAAGCTGAATTTATTTTATGCCTGTGTATGCTTAATTTAAGTAGAATTAGACTTTTTAAAGTTTTGTATGAGGGAGAAATTTTACACAGTAAGATGAAGTCAAGCTGAATTTATTTTATGACATTGTGTGCATTATTTTAGCTTGTTTTTATTTATGTTGTTATACGTATAAAGTACTAAATCCAATTAAGAGTGTATTTCTATATATACGAAATATTTGGCTCCTGTTTTTAAAATATACTTTTTTTAAACTGCTTTTTTATTATTACAAAACTTGGATTTGTTGTTTATAATATTATTATAATAATAATTTTATTTATTTATTTATTATTACTATTACTATTTTTATAAAAACAAAAGTTAGGAACGAACAACTTACAACGTCATTATATTGATTGATGTTTTCATAACCAAAATTCAAAATCTAAAAGAACCAAAACTTTTGAGGGGAATCTAAGCACTGCTGTTTCAGATAGTTTTAATAGATTGAAATCTGGATAACGATCTTCTTGGTTCTGGAATCTAGAATTTGCAACGTTTCCTTGACTAGCATTTTTCTATTTTATACTATATAAGTAAAGAGAAATTTTTATAATGGCGGAATGCCGTATTGTTTTATTATTGTAAAAGGAACTTTACTGGAAAATCCAACTTGGATAGACAATTCTCACTTCAAATGCCAGTAAATGAGCTTCAAGCTTTTTTTTTTTTTTTTTTTTTTTTTTGGTTATTGGTAGACATTATGGCCTGGGGGTAAGACCTTGTTAAGTTTACCACCATTACCGAAGTCTTCTTACAGCCTTCATGAGTCTCCATATCGCTGTTTATTTGGAGAAGTTGTTCCCGTCTTTTCTTTTCTACTGTTTCGTCCAGAAGTGGACTGATTGTTAAGACACGGTTCTCAGCAGCCCTTTTAAAAAAAAAATAAGGTGTTTTTGAGGCTGTTTGGAGGTTGACAGATATAAAAAATACACCTGAGGTAGAAAATGAGATTATGCTTTCCACCAAAAATAACCTTATTAATAAACCTCAATTTCAACCTTATTTACACCTCACAAAATCAAACTTATATATAACTCAGAAATAATTTCCGTTTAGATCGGGCGAAAGTATTCACACCCCAAATATGAGTATTTTCTTGAAGTGCAGAAAAGAATAATCCGTACACCTCAAAAACACCCTCCCTAAGCAGGTTGCTCTGAATTAGATTTCCATCAACCTCAAAACATTCTCAAGCGTGAATAAAACAACTTCATACACCTTGATTATAAACCTTGGGAAGTTGCTCTTTTAAGGTTGTGTTTTAAATGAACTCCGAATAAACGTCAAGCAACCTTGGCATCTAAAAAAAACCCTCAAATAAACCTCAAAAATACCTTAAATTTCTGTACATTATTACTAAGTCAATACAAGTGGTGAGTGCACGGATGGGTGATCACTTTGATCAGCCTGCTATGGGACCGAGGATATGCGGTATTGATCCTCGTTAAACTGTTCTATTTTAAAGCTCTGGACATCGTGCGCAGGTCGTCGGGATATCATCCTCTCTGCAGAGGATCAAAATTGTGATGGCATGTCCTCGGATCATCCTCAGGAATTCTTCTCAGACCCTCGCCAATAGCCTATTATGCTGCTTCAGTGAGACGTAAATAAAATGCAGCTACAAATACAAATTAGCTGCTATTTCGCTTTACATCTCCTACAAAAAGATTTTCGATACAAAAAAAAAATTGCAATAGCCCATGCAGAAACCGATCCACGAGTGAAGGAGATAAAAAAGAATAAAAAAGGAGGGAAAAAAACGGGAAACATTTTTATTAGGGGGACGAGAAAGTAATGTCGGTTCGGCACATAAAATATTCGTTAGTCATAATAACCATCGATCCATTTCAATTAGTTTCCGATCCGGCATTGAAAGGTTGTTGCTAATGATGATGAATACGTAATTGATTAAATATAAAATCTCGATAACAAATATCAAATGCACCAAAACGACATTACTTTTCGGTCTCCCTAATAAAACAATCATAAAACATTTATCAATACTTCTGAGCATAACCAATGTTGAATTTAACATTTATGCTGTCGATATAAATTATTTAAGCATAGCGGTGAACAAATGTTTTGAAATTTATTGATTATTATATTAATTCATTAGTTTTGTTACAACAAAATAAAAAATTCTCTAAAACTACATAAATTTCGTAATACTTAGATGTTGTGAAACTTTGCAGTATTCAATTAGTTAAGCTAGCGAATAAAAGTAAGTAATATTTAATTCTCTTAATTATGCTTAAAATTTAGAAAGACAGATTAAAAAAAAAAACAATATTGTTTACGTATTTTTTCCGTGATTTCAAGCTATTGCGAGAAATTTTTAGTATGTATACTATATATACTATATATACTAACATAAATTTAATTTCTTTCTAGATCACAAAACTAACTTTTCTAAAAATTATTTATTTGATAATTTACAACTTCAACGTTTGTAAACTTACTTTTCCACAATAAAGTAGGATATTTCGAATTTTGAAAAATTATTTATATTTACAATTTCGAAATAAATATTTATCTGCATAAAACAATTATCTGCATAAAACAATTTTATAGTTTATGGTTTCATAGATTATTTCTAGTAATGATTAATATATAGCCTTCATAACTATTAACGTTTAGTTTACAAAAGCAATGAGTTTATAAAAGAAATATGATATTAATGTGGACATAGTTTTTGAAATAAATATGTTTTAAAATATTAAAATGTCTCTTAGGAATTCAAAATTAAACTGTTTAAAAGAAAAAAAATATGTTAACAAATTTTATATCACAATGTCTTAGGAGTTTCTGGTACAAAACATTATAATATTAAATTATAATAATGACATTATATAATGCGTATATAGGGCAATTGCATCATATTGTAATTTATAAGATACTTTATATCGTAACGATTTTTTAATATATTTTCAATCCATTGGACACTGATTTTTTTCGATTAATTATTCCTGATAGAATTGATAATTCGAATTAAATTTTGCACTGAATTATATATTTATTTAACTTTAAGATTCCTGCAATCCATTGATTTAACAATATTATATTTCAATGAATAAAAAGATTTTTTTTTAAATTTGATTTATTATTACTTATTTTAGTAATTTGAGAAAAATTTAAGACAAATAAAAATAATAATAAATGCGATCTAACGGCCTTCAACACACTATTTTTTCTTTGTGGCATCGATTTCTAATATAAACTTATGTAAATGCTCAAAACATGTTCAAATCTGTGCGAATTGATTAGTGCAAAATAAATAAATCCTTTTTTTAAGTTTATTTTTTAACAACTACTTCGTACTATACCTTTACATGCAATAGATTCAACATTTACATGCAAACAATGACAAGATTCTAAAACCTGAACGGGATTCTTAAAATTTCTGGTGTATCCCTTTGCATATGTTTTGTTTGAACAGGTGATGTATGAACAGGATTGAAATAGGAGAAACACTGGGGATTTTTTTTCTTTCTGTTGTCTTTTGCATAAGATATTTGAATAGTTCTAAGATATTTTCGCATCGCTGATTTGAAATCTGCAATCAATTTCTCTCTACAAGCTACAATTTAGAAATACATATCTAACCAAGAGTTTTTAAAATTCACTGAAGTCAATACTGAGTGCCGCCACTTCTCTGCTACGTAAGGCGTGGTAGGAAGAAGGTAATATTTCATTTCTGTTTATTCAGTGTGATATGCTAAAGTCATATGTTTTTTTTCCTAAATGTTATTTTCAAAAGAGCAGACAAGTGTATATGTATATATATATAAACCTTAACATTTTTTAAATCATGTAAATTCTGACAGAAATAAACTAAACTAAGACTTCTGAAAAAATTCTGTTGCTTTCAGAACAAAAAAGTAACTTCAGTTTTGAAATCTGCACACTCGAATTAGGTAAGATCAAGTACAATATAAATGCAACAGAATTTTTCCCCAGTATAACCCATTAAAATTTCAACCATGCTTAACCAAAAAGATCAGAAAGCACACCATAGCACACAGAATACGCTATATTCTTTGAAAAACAAAAACTTTTAAACGGACATTGTAAATTTCTTTTACAGGGTAAATTTCTTTGTCTTAATCAGTGTTTTTTTTTTATCCTCTCCCCTATTCAATAAGCATGTTAGCCTCGTGTTTTCTTCTGTCAATTTGATTCAATTTGATTCTGTCAATTTCCATTATGTAGAATAAGCTAGCTAGCAAGTCGGGAAAGCTAAAAATCTGTTAGCAAAATTTGCTAAAAGATATTTCTAAACTTCATGCTTTATTTTTCGAATGCATAGCTCTTAACAAAAATTTCCAATTTACTATTCTAGGAATTGGATTTCACAGCTTTTCTTGGATACTGGTCAATGCACTGAAGAATTTTATTACTTGCCTAACTAAAAATGTAGTATATCTAATTTTGCATGTCATTACTTGCTCTCAATTCATACGTAGCATAATATATATACTTTATATTCTTTTGAATAAAAATTCAGTCTCAGGCTCTTTGGAAAACTACTCTACTATATTACTTATTTTCTTGGCTCGACAAGCATCTAGTCGATCAAAGAAGATAAATAATTTTTAAGATTGGTGATATAAATGGCGATGGGCAATAATAAAATTTAAGATTGGCGATGGAGACACATGCGTAATTTCAATAACAATTTTACCAATTATATGCGTAGTGACAGGAAAAATAACTTCGATTCAAATTTACAAAACCAACACTGATACATTAAGTTTTTCCATTGGAAAATTGCATTCACCAGATGAAAACGCTAGTAAGCTCTCAATTCGAACAAATTTTCTGCAGTAATGGATATTTCCTCATTTTCAATTCTCAGGAAAGATAACGAAAGATATCTGTGTTAGATGAAAGCGAGAAGATAAGGACACTCTTTGTTGTCTCTGCTCCAAAAGATCAAATTTTATTTGTGCAATGAAGAAAAAAATTCTTAATAAAGATCTCATTAAAATTTAGCACATTTTCAAATATCTTTCTTCCATTAATGATAATTCTTTTTTGATGATCGTGGTAAGATCTTATCAAATTGAAGTATGTATCCTCTGGTTCAAAGTACCATAGATTATTCATGGTAATATTTATCAGTATTTTAGTCATAAGTAAAAATATTGCATAATAATTACTAAAACTTATGTTGTTAGCTGTATTACAGTTACCAACTGCATTATTGTAACATAATATCTAGGTTATTAGCATTGGCACTGCTGTTGATAAATATTTACTGTAATTTTTTACAAACCACACACAATTCGCGTTTCTTTGTGAATTATTCACAAAATCATCTTATCATCTTATGTAAATGTGATGTCTCATTTCCCTATGCGTTCACTCGATTGTTTAGTGAGACTCAGAACTTAATAAGGCTAGTTCCATTTTTGCAATCTGTCCATATCTTCAACTCTCAAAAAAGACAACAAAAGATATCTGTGTTAGATGAAGGAGTGAAGATAAGGACACTCTTGGGTGTCGTTTCAGTTCCATAAGATCCAAAGTGAATTGGGCAATCGAGAAAAAAATTCTTAATAAACACTTATTAACGTTTTAGATATTTTCAAATATCCAATTTCCATGAAAGATAATTCTTTATTGAATTATACGGCCCATATCAAATTTGACTATGGAATTTAAGGTAACATAAATTATGCTATTATTGGTTAAAATAGTTTAAATGATAGTTATTATTAGTATTCTTGCTGTAAATTAAATTTTGAATTATTACTGCAATTTATGTTTTTAGTTAACTGATACATTTTCTGGATCATAAGCGTTATTAGTTTTATTATTTTCACTGATACAGCTTCTTGGTTATTAACATTATTCCTTTTGTTTTACTACTGTAACTGATACATTTTCTAGGTTATTAGCCTTATTACTTCTGTTGATAAATATATGTTATTCTGTTGATAAAATTTTCATTTAAAGACAATGCGCGTCTATACATATATTATTCTTTGTAAACTATTCACAAAATTAAAACTAGTCACAGTGCTGTGACAAAAGCACAACGTTTATAACACACGAAATAATGATCTTATGTAAATGTGCTGTTTCTGTCCCCAAAGAGTTCACTCGATTATTTTGTGAAACTCAGAACTTAATAAGGCTAGTTCCATTTTTGCATATGTCCATATCTTCAACTCTCAAGAAAGACAACAAAAGATATCTGTGTTAGATGAAAGAGTGAAGATAAGGACACTCTTGGGTGTCGTTTCAGTGCCATAAGATCAAACGTGAGCGAGGCAATGGAGAAAGAAAAAAAAATCTTAATAAAGATCCCATTAAAATTTAGCGGAATTCCGAATCTCTTTCCTCCTCGAACGATAATTCTTTATTGAAGAACGTGGTATGGCCGTATCGACTAAGGGAGCTAGAAAATACTTTAAAAACTAAGTTTTTCGTCGCCTAATTTGCATGGCGAGAGAAGGAAAGGTTTTACTTAATTGCTGTCATAATAAAAAAAAAGATGTCTGCAGTAACTTACGTAAAAAAAAGTTCTTTAGAGTTTGAATTAACTACAATTACTATTTTCATTTTAATGCTAATTGCTTCAGAGGTTTTTTAATATTTCGATGTGTTGTTAAATGAAATGTATGTATTTTTTTCAGTTCTTTTCGAGTAATTATTTACCTTCAATAAATAATGATGCAATTTTGGTTATTTTATTGTAAATAGTTTAGACAGAAAAGCCCACTAGGGTAAAGAATTTTATAGTTAAAAGGCTCTTTAAGAAAAAAGGGCATGATACGTTTTAAAAGTTTTTTTTTTTTCTTAAATGAAGAAATTGGGAATAAAAATATATTTTCTAGTTTTTCTTACTTTACCCAGTATCGGCCAGAAAAAGAGAAACTAAAATACGACCATTAAAAAGTGCATATTCAATAGAAATTTTTTTAATGTTATTGAAAAAAAACGCGTAACATGAATTTTTAATATTGGATTTGTAAAGAAAACAATGGTCACACATCTCATATTAGATAGACTGTTCCTGAAATAAAAACTTCAACTCTGATTCATTTTGTAACATTTTTTGATATACCCTGTATCTTAAATCACAATAAAAATCTTTTACTTTTTGTTTCATGGTTACTATTGTAATATACATTTATATATATATATATATATATATATATATATATATATATATACATATATATACATATATATATATATATATATATATATATATATATATATATATATATATATATATATATATATATATATATATATATATATATAAATATATATATATATGTGTGTGTGTGTGTGTGTGTGTGTGTGTCACGGCCAAATCGCGAACTGGCCATACGCCTAAGTGCGAAATAATTGAAACGATAAATTATTTCGCACTTTGGCCGGCCATTTCGCGAAGTGGCCACGGTGTTCCGGCCAAAACGCGATGTGTTCATTCAAGAATGCCCGGGCAAATGTATACCGAGCAGTGGCACTTAACTAGACCTAGTATATATTTCGGACTTTTACCAAAGGTCTAGTCATACTAGGTCTTGTTAAGTGCCACTGCCCGGTATACATTTGCCCGGTATACCCTACACCGATGTTTTTTAAGGTTCAGTGCCACTGCCCTGTATTCATTTGCCCGGTAAATCCTGCAGTGATGTTTTTTTAAGGTTCAGTGCCACTGCCCGATATGCATTTGCCTGGTATTTATCTTCAAATCTATCGTCAGTAAGTATTAAAATATCGAATAAATGTAATTATATCATTGAATAAATATAATTATATCCGGCCAAATTACATTATTATCAAATGTAATTATATCGCAAAGTGACCGAATCCGGGCTTTTGCCGTATATATATATATATATATATATATATATATATATATATATATATATATATATATATTTGGGGATTGGGGATTAGGGAAAAATGTATTACGTTAACAATAACAGGAATGCCACAGGAAATTAAAAATATAGAAAGTGGCAAACACTCAATTCAATTTTATTCCTTTTTTATCTCCTAATTATTCAATCGTGACTGCCTCTATGATATACAAATACTTATAAACATTTAAAATAAGCACATTCTTTCCATGAGACTTTTATTCAGCCATCAACCACACAGACAGCTGACCTCACAGTGTTAAAACAATCTTTAAAGCAAATTCAAAATGGAAGGGATAGTTCTAGGATTCAATGTTTCGAGGAGGTGAACACAGATATGTAATTCAATTTGTGCTGTCGATGTTTTAAGTTCTGAAATCAGACCTCAAAACCTACTTTCTCTGAATAAATATACATTTTCTTCGACGGATTCAGATTTTTTACCACCAAAATATAGGGTGTCGCTACAATCTGCGAAATATGGTCTTAATAGCTTGGTGTGGAGGGCAGTCCCCCTTAATGTTAATTTTAATTTTTTCGTATTTCACCGTGTCTCGTAAACGTCTTAAAGCGAATAAAAAAAAATTTGAACACAATTATAAAATTCCTTTACCGAGAGATTATCCCACGCAAAAAGTAACATTTATAAAGTATCATATTATTTTTTTAAATTATTTTTTATAAATTTATTTAACATCAAACAATTTTGTATTGTAAGGTATACGATTTTTTACATCATTTTAAAGAATGTAATGTCACATAACAAAATACAAAATTTGAGCAAAATCGGTTAGTTAGTTACTGAGAAATTGAATTTTGAAAATGCAATTTTTAAAAATTCGATCTCCCAGGAACGTTTCAATCGATTTTGATGAAATGTTGTATTTTGTCATGTAAAATTACATTCTTTAAAATAATGTTAAAATGGTATACCTTATAATTCAAAATGATTTGACTGTATTTAAAAAAAATAATAAAAGATTTATAAATTTTATATTTTGCATGGTATCTTTGGGTTAACAAGGTTAATAATTGTGTGCAATTTTAAAAAAAAAAAAAAAAAAATTCGCTTATATATGGTGAAATACGCAAAAAGCAGAATTAACATTAAGTGGTCCAAACTTTGGACCCCTCTCTTGACCAAACCATTTGTACCATGCTTCTAATATTGCGGCTAACTCTTATATTTTAGGAGTGAGAAATTTGAATTCGTCAGAAACAAGATATGTTTATTCAGAGAAAAAATATTTTTGCGTCTGATTTCGTAACTTAAAATATCATCTGCATTAACAATTAAACATATTTGAGGTCACCATCTAGAACAGGAAGATACGATCATTGGATTGAAAGTTATTCATCGTGGTCCGTTTTTTTTTTTTTTTTTTGCGCATTATATGCAAAATATAGTCTTTAAAAGTGACAGTGAATCAGGTTTTTTGTTAGTGAAAATAGGGGCTAGTGCTCTACACAAAGTATTTTTCAATCCTCAACTTAAAGGTTTCAGGGTGTTTCCTAACTATATCTGAACTTGTCGGCAAACTCTCAAGCAGTGTTGTTAAGCATCTATAACTGAAAGCTTCCACACGGTTTCATATAGGTAGTCCAATCAGACCACTGTGAGAGTAAAGTAGTTAACGAAAGAGCATTTAATAGGATATCTAGTAAAAATAAGAAAGTGGTAGCAAATATACGTTTAAAAATTCTTTTTAATTTATGAATATAATTGACTTACTTGTCAACCACCTTAGATTCAATTCTCAAATATATATGCTAACTTTCTCTCGATTGCTCTTAAAATAGAATTTGGATTCATGCGCACCACTGGTTCTCTTTTTAAATAGTCTGCAAACTACTTATGAAAAACTGAGTGGAATCTTTCCGATGTAGGAGGTGATACTTCCACCACAGGGGTGAAAGCGAGACGGAAAATAGGAAAGGCTGGTAGTGAAACCTTTTCAGTTATAGCTAGTTTTGGGGAGGAGTTTTCTTATTCTTTTTTTTAAATTATTCAACAATATCTACTTTATCTTCGAAAAGAAGCAGTTTTATATATATGCTAAAATTTTAAAAGAAATCTTGATAGTTACAGATATTTTTTACGAAAAAAATGCTGGAATGAAATGTCTTACGTACCAGGTTTTTCTCTTTTCCGTCTTGCTATATAAGGGCTTTCACCCATGTTCCACCATAGGAGATATAAAATCTCACTTAAAGTTGGTATTCACAAACAACTTTAAAAATATTAGCTATTTAAATTTTTTTTTTACATCAATAATTATGAGAAAAAAGTGTTTGAGAAGGTTTTATTTCCTTCCCTCATAAATTAAACTTTAGTCTAGATGTTTTTTATTCTCAACTAACAAATTAATGCAGTTCTTTTCTCCTTGTCTGAGTAGTGAGGGAGTAGTTGAAAAAATAAACTTGACTGATGGTGAATTGGTGATGCTAATACGTGAATAACCAATTCATCACCAACGAGTATAACCAATTCATTATCTCGGCCATTTGTTATTGCAGTTTATAATCATATAAAATGTCTCCTACACTGTTTGACTGAAAAGCTTTCCCTCTTTTACATTCTGCAACAGCTTGGATATAAGCCTCCTTTTGTTAACACATTGCTGACCGGTCACGAGTTAACTCGTGTTTTCCTTAGCAGTGGTCTCGTGGTGACTATTTTAAAAAGTAGGGGTAAATTTCCTTACTTTTCTAGTTTTACTATTTAATTTTGTACCAATTTATTAAAATTTTACGAATCCCCATATATTTGCAAAACTTGTGGTGTACCTTTACACATAGGTAATTGTTATACCTTTCATCATACGGCTTTGAAAATTAAAATTTTTTAAAGTTTATTTATATTGTTTTACTTCCACATCCGCTTTCAAAACAGTAGCCGGGCACATGGGGTAATTTTCAGAAAAGTTGCCGCTCAGCAATGTGTTAACATCGTTTTAAAGAAACTGTTCCTAAATCATATTTGCTATCATTTGTTCACTGAATAAAGCATATGGAGCAGTTTGTTGCTGATTTTAAACTTTTAATTGGTAGATTTTCTGGATACCCATGAAATAAAATAATAGTTCCATCTTTATTGTAATATATCTTTACGTATTCATTATATTTTTCTAGGATTGCTTTAAATGAGTCAACAATCTTCCAAGAATCTCGATGCTAAAGTAAACTAAGATTAATAACCTAGGCAGAACCACTATAATGTTGTCATTTTTAAATAAAAAATTATGAAGAATCAATGCACGAGCTATTTTCATACAATGGGTATTGAAATAAGTCATATTCAAAACAGTCCATATTCTAAATACTTCAATTGAGCAACTGATTTCGTCAACAGAGCAAGTCGGCGGAAGAGAATTTCCTTATAATCAATACTAATTTTAGACTTAATATTTCGGATAAGCACAACTCAATTTTTCAATAAAAAATTTGATTTGGTCAAAAGTTTAACCGACGCGCTGTGCCATTACCCATCACCTCCTACATCAAAAAGCCTCCACACGGTCTTTTATAAGTAGTCCGCGCAGACTGTTTAAATAGTGAACCAGTTGTGCGCATGAACCCAAAACCTTTTACAAAAGTATTTGAGAGAAATTTATCATATATATATGAGAATTGAATCTGTGGTGGTTGACAAGTGAATAAGGCAAACCAATAATATTCATAAATAAAACAAATTTTTAGTCATATATTTGCTACCACTTTCTTATTTCAACTAGATTTTGTATTAGATGACTCGTTCGGAAAGTGGATATCCTTCAAAGTTCGATCGGACTACCTATCGGACTCGTTCGGAAAGTGGATATCCTTCAAAGTTCGATCGGACTACCTACCTGATCGGACTACCTATAAAAAACCGTGTGGAGGCTTTCAGTTATAGGAGACGTTGGGTCTCCCCTAGGATCCTCTGTAAAAGATGAAACACTTCTTCATTTTTTAGAAGATCTTGGAGCTCTTTCACAAGTGATACGAGTCTGTGTGCTAATTTTGTTGGCTTGGAAGCAACAGCGCGAGGGCCCTTCTTGCTGGAGCGGGCTTCGCATCCTGTGTAGTTTGCGGTGTGAATTTTACCACAGTTGCAGCTTAACGCAAGGAAAGTATGTTTTAGATGTATTTAAAAGAAATTGTGACCAAAACTTTGTGGTATTAAAAGTATTGTGTCAAAAGATTTTTGTAAATTTTCATAGTGCAGTTTTTACATTTCTTTTTTATAGAAATTTCTGCTAGTAGTAGCTTTCAAATCTGATTCTTAATTTATTCACGACTCGATGACAAGAAGACCAAAAAAGAAAAATGTGGGTGAAACCGCTAAAATTCTTAACGCTGTGAAGCTGAAATACTGGATGTCGAAAGCCAAAAATGGACAGCCTGGAACAATATTGCTAGAAATACAGTGCAAACGCTTACAGTGATCAGGCGGGCCAGTGCGTTTACAGTGAGCTGCAGTGTTTTTTATTTTTTTATTAAAAAAAACTAGGTGTTGGTTCTTTATTGGGAGACTTTGTACTTGATTAATTAAATAAAGAAATAGGAAATACCGGGAAAATCTCGCTAACAATAATGAAAGTTTCCTAGTTTCTAAAGAAAATTTCGTAACTGCGCTAGATTTGAATTAACTTTCAGCAGGTTGGTGAACCTGCTAATATGATTGTAAAAATCAATTACTATAAAACAATGAGCGTATGTTTTAGAGGTATTTATAAGAAACTGTGCCTAAAAATATGTGACATTAAAAGTATTGTGTGCAAAGCTTTATTGCAATTTTGCATAACTGCAACTTTTTTTAATAAAAATTTAGCTAGTGGTGGTAAAATCCATGCTCTTGAACCATAACCATCTTGAAACATAAAACCTGGAAGGCGAAAGGGAACAATATTGTTCGGCAGGCCAAAGCTTACAGCGGGCTATTGTACGCTTTATTTTTTCTTCTTGAAAAAGAGGTGTTGGTCTCAAAATGGGAGATTTAATGGGTAAACTGATGAAATAGGAATTAACGGATACATCTTATTACCAGTAAATAATGTTTCCGAGCTGCAAGAAAAAATTTTGTAACTGCGCTTTGTTTGAAGTATTTTCAGCTGGTTGATAAACCTGCTACCATGATTACTTAATATTTTTGCATGTTAACGAGTGCATGTTTTAGAGGCATTTATAGGAAATGGTGATTAAAACTATGTGGTATTAAAAGTATTGCGTGAGAAGCTTTATTGTAAATTTGCATAGGTGCAACTCTTACGCGTTTTTTTTAATCGAAATTTCCGCTAGTGTTAGAAAAATCCCTGCTCTTAAATCTGATTCTTAATTTATCAAATTTGTTTTGAGAACAATTTTATCATCATTAAATATAAATGATTCAAAGTAAAAATCAATCGACGATCTTTTCAAAATCAGGTGTTGGCTGTGCCAAAGCCTCCTACAGCTGAACGGTTTTTTATAGGTAGTCCAATCAGACCACTGTGAAGGATATCCACTTTCCGAACGAGTCATTTAATACAAACTCTAGTTAAAATAAGAAAGTGGTAGAAAATATATGACTTAAAATTTGTTTTATTTATGAATATTATTGGTTTGCCTTATTCACTTGTCAACCACTACAGATTCAATTCTCAAATATACATGATAAATTTTTCTCAAGAACTTTTAAAATAGAATTTGGTTTCTTGCGCACAAGTGGTTCGCTTTTTAAATAGTCTGCGCGGACTACTTTTAAAAGACCGTGTGGAGGCTTTTTGATGTAGGAGGTGATGGCTGTGCACATAGTAAAGTTCTCGATTTCAAATGCCTAGAATGAGCAGGAACAAAGAATAAAGCCGAAAATAAGTTTTACCCTATTAAGAAAGGGGTAGGGAAAATACTTTAAGTCACGAGGGCAAAAGGGGGATACTGAAATCGGGGGATGAATTAATAGTGAAAGTAAGGGTCGTTAAGGAAGTAGTCGATTCAAACAACAGCATTACGAAAATATGTTTTGCTTACTTTCAGTATTAATTTTAGCGGCAACTGAAATTTGTTTAAAAAGTTGACTGTTTAAGATAACGTTCATAATAGGTGAAGTAAGCGTATTTGAAACAATATATATGTTACTGTGAATGATCGAAATTGGTGGTTGTTGACTTCCACCAGTCAATGTTGTCAATCACATAGTCACTTTGGTAAATATCCAAAATATATACTAGGTCTAGTTAAGTACCACTGGCTTGTATACATTAACCCGGTATGCCCTATATCAATGTTTTTTAAAGCTAAGTGCCTCTGCCCGGTATGCCTTTTTTTAAAGCTCAGTGCCACTGCCTGGTATGCCTTACATCAATGTTTTTAAGTCAAGTAACGCTGACCAGTGTGAATTTAACCGTTACCCAGAACACTGGTGGTTTTCCTACTTTATCTTCAGCTTATATTAAAATATCGAATAAATGCAATAATATCTACGAAAAAATTAATATCAAATCAGGTATAACAAATATTTCGGGCATTCATCAAAGCGAATGTTTGATTGTTGACGATCACCGATAAAATTCGACATTCTCTTGATTTCGGTCATTCATGGTAACATATGGTACTCATTTTATGCGAAATTAACCAATATAAAACACCTGTTTTTACGTTTATTCGAAACAGAGCTCTCTTATCTGTAAAAAAAAACTTTAAAAGCACCACATTACGAGTCACGTTCTTTGATCCAGGAGCCGACGCTCACGTTCCCGGAAAGGGAGGACATAGTTAATTCATATTCAGATATTATCAAAGTAGTTAAAAAAAAATAGCCTTTGTCGGCATGTTCTTTTTTTAATAACCGGGGCTGTTTTTGCTCCCAGACTAATGAAAAAATAGTTTAAAAAAAAAGGATATATTTTATAATATAAAAAATAATTTTTTTAATTTCTATAATATCTAGCTTAAAATTCCTTAAAAATAGCTAAAATATACTTTATTTGCTTTTTTAAGTTTATTGGTGAACAATTCAATAAATTAGCTTCCATTTTTTTAACAACCAATAAGCAAACCTTTTTTTAAAGGTTAAAAATAACATGCATTCCAACTTAAAACAGTTCTTTCATAGCAAATGTGAAATGATTATTGAAGTGATATTGAAGACATACTCAGTTCACTTTTCACAACAACTTAAAACACAATAAAATAACCAGCCGGTCTTTGATATCTATGTTTAATCTATTAAAGTGTATTTTTAGCTAAAACTATATTAAATCAAATTTATTAAAACAAGAATCAAACATGAATGTTACACTTTTGATATGACAGTAAATTAAAAAATAAAAACATCCGTAAAGCACATAAGTGTTTACATGCATAAAATAATAAACTGATGCTGCTTAAAGTATTCAATGAGCTAAAGAAGCTTAATTTCCAAACAACTGAAAACAATTTGAACTAAAAGCGAGGCTGCCAATTACTACGTGTTTTGTAAGATATTTTATAGATCGGTAGACAATTATAAACTCAAGCGTTCAGAATTTTTTGTCATAAGCTGAAACTACGGGAGAACTGGAACGGAATAGCGGTTCATAAATACTTCGAAAATAATTATATGTAGAGGTATGGAAAATAACTTAAAATCAAATTTAGAAACAAAGAATTATGCATTAAAACATATATCTGCTACCACTAGGAAATATTTTCACAAAAAGTGTTACAGTTATCAAATACTGTTATCAAATAAAATTAAATAACAATTAGTGAAACAAGTATCACATGAAAAATTCTTCTTGACTTAGTTTTCCGTAACTGCATTAAAATTTCTTAAAAATCTATTTTATTCCATTCTAATCTTCATTTTTATTCTTTTTAATGACTCTACCACGAATTTGTAAACATCGAGCTATGAGAGTTGTGTCGACTGGAAAGTTCGCCACTATTTTCGATAGGCGGAGCTCCCAAAAGTGAGCTAAAATAGTCAAGTTGTAGCAAAATTTATTCTATAAAAGATATTTCTCGTTTCTAAAAATGGATCATTAAATTTTCCTTTTAACCACAAATATTTGGAAGTTTATTGCACATAAAGAAACCTGAAACATGCTGAAAAAATATTATGTAAATTAAAGTTGCTGCAAAAAAAGGAAAACATATCTACATATACAAGTATACATACATATACATGTACACACACACACACACACACACACACACACGCACACACACACACACACACACACACACACACACACATATATATATATATATATATATATTATCGGACGACGCACTACTGTGAACTATTATCTCAGTCCTTTACTGCGAAATGTAAGTTTTATTTTTCAATAAATAATTCACTCGGATTCAATAAACCCGTTTCCAAACAATTTACCAGTTTCCAAACTTTAGAGAGCAAACTGTACTAAACCAAAACTATTGTAGGCAATAATATTAAAATAAACAAATAAACAAAATAAACGCCTAATAACAAATCAACCGCAACATATAGCACCTACAAAACTAACTAACTTAATTTCTTGTAACTATCTAAAAAGCTTTGTTAAAATTCAATTTTGTTCTATTCTACATTTACCTTTTCTAATAATTCTGCCATGAATTAGTAAGCATCAAGCTGTGACAGAATACTTTGCAATATTATTTCACGCTTTTCCAGCTAAAAAAATAAGATTTCGTCTGCAAGAAATAACCCTCTGGGATTCAATTAGCAAACGAAATTTAAGACTAATCGTTTATAAACAGCAGAAAATAGATTGTAACAAAACTAAACAATATTATTTTTCAATTAATTTAATTGCGTGAAAATATAACAAACATATAAATAACTTCAAAACTGCATAAATAATCTTTCCGCAACTGTATTAAAATTTAGCGTGAATTACAACTCGAAACTCTTAAATAGATTTTAAACTATGGCATTCAAATTATAACAAAAATATTTTTTAAGCAATATTATTAGTTAGTTAGCTTAATTACTCAAATATTACACCTACAAAACTACTTAAATTAATTTTCCACAAATATTAAAATTTCACCGTAAATACCATTTTATTCTATTCTACATTCGCTTTTCTTGAATAATTTTGCCGTAAATTTCAACAAGCTATGATTAAGCACTGTGCAATACTATCTCACACCTTTTCAGCGAAACGTAAGCTCTCTTCCGTATAGAATTAAGAAAGAAATATTCGAAGAAACATTCTCCACAGTGGCGAACTATTCAATAAACGAAGGAAACTCCTTCGCAGTTTCCAAAATACGCAAAACAAATTGAAATAAACCAAAATATATTAAAGAAAATGAGGCAATACGTCAAAGTTTTCTATTTCCTGCTCCTCTAATCTAAGGTACTAATGTTTAAACAAATCACTCCTTTCTCTTAAAGCATCAACTCCTTGATCTTCCATAAATCTGAGCTCACGCCAAAACACAAAATAAAAAGAAAGAAAAGCCATTTTACTATAGATTTATCATCGTTGGTGGTAAAATAAGTAAAAAGTGGTGCAAATTTCTTGCTTCAGGAGCTTCAGTGAATAAGCGATGCTATTAGAGAGGGTCCAGTGGCGACTATTAATAGTCGAAATGATTTGAACATTGATCCTTGTAGAGGAGGGAGGGATGTTAAAAGAGACTACTAGATTAGCCTCAGTGATAACTTAAGATGCTCTTTCCATCGGCGATAATAACTGCGTGTATTGAAAATGTGATTATTTCATCATTGGATGGCTGCGGCTATTAAAGTCTAGTGTCTCCAGTAAATCAACGCTGCTGGACACCGCAATAAAATTCGTTATACGCTCCTAAAGGTACTAAAAGTGGTGCTTGGATCCATGTTATATTTATCGCAGGCAAAGTGATTAAGTTCTTATAAATATGTGAATGCGATTTACTTCTATTCAAGGATATACTTTTAAAAAGCAATGGTATAAGTTCTGAATTAAAGAAGTAAAACAAAAAATTTCAAGCTTAAAAAATATATTGAAATAGTAGATATTAATTAAAGTAGATATTAATTGAGTAGATATTAATTAAGTAGATATTAATTAAAATACGTTTTAATTACTATATTACGAAGAAATAAGTTTACAAAATTTTTGTAATAATTAACAAAAAGTGAAAAAAAGAATAGTGTTATAAGAAATTTGAAAAAAAAAGCAATAAGTGTTGGTGACAGTTCTAAATCTGTATTAAATATTCAAATTTAAAAAGAATATTGAAATAATTAAGTATATATTAATTCAAATACATTTTGATTAACAAATTCGGAAAAATAATTTAATTGAAATGTTAGTAATAAGCATATTTGCAATTAGAAATTTAAGGAATGAATATCAATAGTTCAAATTTCTTTCTTACGAAGAAATAAGTCTAAGAAGTTATACATAGCAATAATAAATACAGTAATAGGAAATTTGATTTAAAAAAAAGCAATAAGTGATGATATCAGTTCTAAATGTGCATTGAATGTTCAAATTTAAAAAAAAAAATTCAAATATTCAAGTTGATATTAATTAAAATATAGTTTGATTAATAACTTCTTAAAAACTATAAACTCCAAACATAGGTAATAAACAGTAATAAGCCTATTAGTAATTATAAGTTTAAAAAAGGGATATAAATATTCCACATTTGAAACAAAAAATATGCTGAATATTCTAAGTTTTAAATAAATAGTAAAACATTGGTTAATACTCTACTATTATTTTATTACTAATATAGGTAAAAGATATCAATTACGTAATTTATTAATTACACCCATTAGCAAAAGTCTCTTTCGCTAAATTTCCTTAAAGTATTTAAAAAATTTTTTTGAAAACTGCGGTTGAATTTTGGGTTCAAAGCAAATGTTATTTGAAATACTGTCGAATATTTAAGTTTACATGAGTTCTAAGTTCTAAAATACTATTATCCAGAGATGTTCCGTAAAAAGCGGCACAAACCGATTCCTCGAAGATACAAAAATTTCGTGGTTGTTATAACCTCTCAAAATCGAAATTGCACGCTTTTAGGAATTGAACCAATATGTACATAATGGATAATAATAATTTCAACAGAAGAAATTTTTTTCCCTCTTAGTTACTATTTTAATACTTAAAATATTCTAGTTGTTTCAGTAAAACTTGAAATAAGATCCGGATTTTGATAATTGATTATCATTAATTTCTTTAATTAATATTCATAATAAAACAACTTTCCTAGCACTCTTAAGTTTTTAGCTATTTCTACAAGAAAAGTAGGTTGTTGCTGTTGTCGTGCGCAATTAAGGCAGAAGGGGTGCGATTGTTCTTGTTTTCCAGTGGCGACATCTCTGACCAAGAATTTTATTTCTGCCATGCCCATGCGTCACACCCGTTTAAAGGATGGACTCATTCATAATTTCATTCATAAAAAAATGCACAATGTTTCAACCAAACTTTTCTCTATAAAAACACATTTCTCTATAAAAAAAGGTGAAAAAACGAATTGCAAAATGCTGCCAACTTGTGCGGCCATAGAGAAACAATTTTCGTAGTGATAGCAACATTAGCGTTTTGGCGTATTACATCTTGAAAATTAAAGTTTCAAAAAAAAATAAATTATTAAACTACCGTGGCAAATGAATAATTTAAAAAAGTACGTAGATGAGATCGATTTGTTTGCTTGTTATCTTTATCGAAGTCTGAATAGTTTTGTTTTCAGAAAATTCTGCATAACTTAATTTTTCTTTTATTACCAATTTGTAAAATCTTTTTCAACAACCGTGCAACTTAGCAGATGTGCAAATCAAAATATCAACATATTTGTTTTTCTACTATATGTTACTATATTACCAGTTCAAAAATTCTAGATTATCCGTTTTCTACACATTAAAAGGGTTTCTTAAATTTTTATTAGTAAGTAACTAAATTTATAACGACAGTAAAACTCTAACATTTGTTAGACTAAATTTGCAAGATGTTGAAACTTTAATTCAGAAAAAAAAAAAAAAAAAACAAGTGTTTCACGTTTCCAGTAATACGTCAATGCATTGAGCATTGACGAAAAGTTATAGTGTGTCGTATAACTGACTAACTGTCAGCAAAGTGAAAATATATTAGTCATTTGGTTGTTCGAGACATTTAGACTCACTTTTACCTCTTCATCATGTGATACTTAGTCTAGTATTTCTCGTTTCCAGTAATATGTCAATGCATTCTGCATTGACGAAAAGTTAAGGTTTGCCATTCACTGATTAACTGTAAGCAAAGTGAAAATATCTTTGTCATTTGGTTGTTCGAAGCATTTAAACTCCCTTTTACCTTTTCATCACGTGATAGTTAGTTTAGTAGCTGTTTGAATACTGAATTAAAAAATGAAATTAAGAGAAAAGGTTGCCTTTCAAAATCATAAAATAGATGCTAAAATATAATATGAGAATATATAATATTAATGATGCAATGTAACTTATTTAAAGTTATATTAGTTATGATTAAAATCTGGTACCGTTTTTAAATAATGTTATATTCATAAAAAAGATGCTAGAATATAATATAAAAATATATAATTATACTGACGCAATATGACTTATTTAAATTTAGTTATTACTAAGAGCTGGTATCGTTCTTAAATAAAAACGTCATAAGAAAAACAAAAAATGTACGAGATCAGATACTTTTAATTTCTTAACACTAACTACTAACAAAGAAAGAGTACCTGACGTCAAAAAATAGAAGAACAAAGATCTAAATTTCAAAATTATTTTTGAATTTCATAAATGTTATGGATGTGACGACTTTTTATTTTTATTTCAAAGTGAGTGTCTGAAAACTAAAATTTTAAGAGGCCAGAAATTTAAATATGACATAAAAATTTATGAATAAAACTTAAAAAAGTCGAAATTTAAAAGCAAGCGTGGAATATTTAAGAATTGTTCAAATAAAATTTTTTTTTGTGTCTCTTATTCAGGAGACCTAAATAACATGCAGGGAACTAAGCCTAATTGGGGCCCGGGGCAAAAACCGCTTTGGGGCCCCCCTTTACTTCAGTAATGAAGAATTGAACTTTATGGAGGGATTTAAATTTTCATCTCATAAAAGATATATAACAAGAAAATTTACTAGAACCTATAACAGCTATAAAGCCCCCCCCCCCTCCACTGGTCAGATAAAATATCGTTCTGTCCATTTTTTTAATTTTCTGACAATTCTATGTCCATCATGCCGAATGCAGTATTCTGATTGTTAACCTTGTCATCTAGCTGAGAAAGATTCATATCCTTGCTGATATTTAGGCGGAATTCGGCTAAATTTTCGCATATATGATGACTCACTTGAGCCATTCAGAAGCCAGTATTTTTGTAAACAAATCACATTTTGCTAAATGTAAAAATACAGTAGCCAAATTTGTCCACCGTAATTACGTAATTCCTAGCTGAAATCCGCACTAGAAAGAGATGGGACTTACAAGATATAAATTTGTGTTTATACAATAAATTAATGAAGAATCTAACGTAAAACTGGCGGATATTTTGTTTAAGAAAAAGTACATTAATGAAGGAATCCTAAAATAAACTTTCAATTCAATTTGGGGGTCCCTTCTGATGTGGGGCCCGGGGCAACTGCCCCGTATGCCCCTGCCTCTGATAAATATGGTTGGTGAGGTGTTGGACCAAAGTTAGAGAGGTCGTGAGTTCGATCCCCTCTGGCCAAACCCCTCTGGGGGTGTTCGATCCCCTCTGGGGGTATAGTTTGTCTAAAGTTAAAACTCCCCTAGCCATTTGATTGGCACTAGATTGCCTAAGGAAGTCATTTTGACTGCTTTTTAATTTCAATTAGAAAAACAATGCTGTATATAATGACACAATTTCTTAGAATTTTGGGACTTTCATAATTATTTTTACTGTTGATATTTACTAATAGCTTGTTATATAACTGAAAATAATATTAAAAATATTTAAAATTAATTTTAAACAAATTTCTTTATACATTAGTTATTCTTTCACAATGTAGTCATTTTGACTGCTTTTGGGCAATATAGGTATTTCAGTCTTTCTAGTGTTAGACCCGTGGACGTGACTATGGTACCGAGGAATAACTATTTCAAGTAGGGGTGTGGGGTCATTATTTAGAACAGGTTTTGGCAGAGATCGGCGAGAGAAGGGGAATATTTTTCTTCGGTCTATTGTGCTAGCCCGTAGCTACCCTCTCTGAAATGCGTTTTTCTTTTTTCCATCGCAGCAGGCGGCCTCAGACTTTGTAGCGGGGGGAGTTCTTACCATAGACAAACAATACTGGATCAGAGATTGATCATGTTCAGGTCAAGATTACGATTTGTGGATGGATGAATGGTGTCCTCTCTGTAAAATGGGATGTAAAGTATGTATTTTGTCTACTAATCATCCTCAGATATATTGCCAAGACCATCGCCAATAGGCCATTGCGTAGCTTTAGTGTGCGGTAAATAAAAGTAGCGTACTTATTTAGGAACATTTCCAAGGGTGAGGCGTTTTTAAATTCGGAAATTTGTCGAAAACGAAATTTCGAACAACCTGGCAGTAGTGCAGGTTACTCAAATTCTAGTAATGAGAAAACTACTTTTTTCAAAGAAAGAGTGGAACACTTTGTAGCTACCAAAAACAGGGTTGCCAGGGGCGAATCTATATTTAAAAAGTTCCGACTAATAAAATTCGAAATTTTGTAATAATAAATTAAAATTAGCTACTTTTTAGAGTATATTATTTTAAAAATTTGCTATCGAAATGTTTTTGCTTTAATAATGATTTAGTTGAAATGGAGTGGTAGTTATTATTTAGTTATTAAATATATGATAAATAAGTAAAAGTGAATAAAATTTCTACCACTTTTTCCCCATAGTTGCTTGTGGCATTCCTGCAATAGAAACTCGCAAGAACCTTCCAAATACTAAAGGAATTTACGTAGTTTCAGAAAATAGTTTTCCTTGTGTAAGCAATGGTAATGTATTAATATTTTGATTAATTAGAATTAAAATAATTTTGTCCATCACTAAATCAAAATATTTTAAACAGAAATGTGAAAAATCAAGTAGACAAACGTTTATGTTCTAAATATTTCCTATAAATTTTCTAAATATTCCATTCGTATAAAAACTATATTTTTTAATAAAATATAAGAGTAAAAACATTTATCAGATACGTCAAATGATGAAGGATATAACTGAAAGCCTCCACACGGTTTTTTATAGGTAGTCCGATCAGACCACTGTGAAGGATATCCACTTTCCGAACGAGTCATTTAATACGAAATCTAGTTAAAATAAGAAAGTGGTAGCAAATATATGACTAAAAATTTGCTTTATTTATGAATATTATTGGTTTGCCTTATTCACTTGTCAACCACTACAGATTTAATTCTCAAATATATATGATAAATTTTTCTTAATTTCTTTTATAAAAGGTTTTGGGTTCATGCGCACAACTGGTTCACTTTTTAAATAGTCTGCGCGGACTACTTATAAAAGACCGTGTGGAGGCTTTTTGATGTAGGAGGTGATGATATAACTGTGATTTCATATCGATATAAAAACGTTTATATTAACGGAGAGTTGCCAACTTTTTTTAACGCTTTTTGGTAATATTTACTCTAGTGATACCTACGTTGTGTTTTAATATATTTTTATTTGTTTTGTAAATTTGATTTAAAGTTATTTTTCACAAGACTACATTCAAATTATTCATAATTTCACTCGAAACGCCACTTTGTTCCAGCTCAATTGTGATCAATTGTGATTGTTGGCAAAATTGACTGAAATTCTGAAAGCTTTAATTTTCATTTACTACTACAATGTCTTTCAAAAAGCATTGTTGTTGGCGACCCTTTTTAAAATGTTAGAACAGACAAACCAGTCAAATTTTTTTAAAATAAGTGATAAGAAGGGAAAGCAATAATTAACTTCTTTTATTTATTTTGAAAGTGAATCCAAAATCTGAGTATGGCCCCGAAAGGATTGAAATTAAATTAATTACATTTATTTTATTTTCTAATCGTCGTCCAACAGCCTACGCGATTTTTGAGTTTACGACTACCAATGTTCAACTCAGTAGCCTTGTGATTTTGAACCCAACCCAGAAGACAAGGGAACTCGAGGATCAAATATAGAGATACATTTTGCCTTCTTTGAGGACTTTTTGATGAAACTAACCTCCATTTGAATTACATGGAAAGGAAAGTCAAGGGAAGGATACTCTACGTCATGATTAATACACTAAAGATGATACTTTACGTCAGCAGATTAATCGTTGCGGGCCGGGTGCGGAACTCGTGTCGACCAGCCATGGCTGGGATTCGAACCCGGTTCACCTCATTGGAAGGTGAGCACTCTATCTCCTGAGCTTCCACGGCTAAAATACATTTATTGAGGAAACTGGGGACTTTTAGAAAAAACAACACTCAAATACGCATATAAAATACTAGCAGAGAATTATGTAATTTGACTTTATTTTATTTTAAAACCGGCATTGATCAGCTGACCCAATACTGAGTTTAAAACTTTCAAAGTTCTTTTCCGTAGCATTACAATTTTGAACCCAGTTCAGAAGACAAGGAAACTCCTAAAACATGCATTGAGACAAACTAGCCTTTGTGGTAACCCACATTTGTGTTACATGGAGTGGAAAACTACGAAAACCTTTCACGATTAGCCCTATAGCAAGGGGATGTCTTACATCACCACTGTGATCTGTGTGAGCCGGGAGAAAATTTCGCATCTCCAACAACCACTAGCATTCGAACCTTTGTCCCTCATTGTTCTGTCCTCTAAACCACCACAGCTCTATGATTTTTCTTTAAAAGTAATAACAAAGCTAAACGTAACCTTTTTTAATTTTAGTACAATAAAAATTTATTCCATTTAAGTTTCGTCAACTTGAATGCCTTATTAAAGATCTCAAACAAAGCGAAGTGTCAATTTTTGAGCATAGAAAAATGAAGAAAAGAAAGTTTTGAAAAAATAATGACAAGTGATGGTTCAATTTTAAAGACGATTAGAATAAATATATTTTCTTTCTAAACATTGATTTATTCATGGTCTAGACAAGAAATATTGATCATAAAGAAAGAAGGTGTGGAATCGGAACTCAAAATGATCCCAACCATTTCTGAAAAGTAGTGAAAAAGTTGGCACTATACATGCAGAAGCAGAGCAGTAGGGACCGCTCAACGCCAAAACTCCCCAGGGCGTCATTAAGTGTAATTAGACGGCTGCATGCCGCTTATCTCTCCCACCTAGTATTTATTGTTCGACAATTTTTCACCATTGCGATCACTAAAAACTAGCTAATTACTCAAACTAAGTGTTGTTTGAGTTTTAAGATGAATCTTAATTTAGAGGCAAAAGGATTAAAGAGTTCATCATTTAAGAAAGAAAGAAATGAAAAACGCGCATACCCTCACACCCCCGTGTCACGCGCTTTTATTTTATCGACCCCCAAGAAGAGAAAATCGTCTGCGTTATTATCTGGAATTTGTGAACAATGGGAGGGGGCGGAAAAAGAATAAAAGAAAGCTGAAGAAAAGAAAGAAAAAAAAGAAAGAAAAAAGTTAAGAAAGAGAAAAGGTCTATTGAACGATGTTGCTTCCTTTTACTTGTTCGGATCTGGCAAGGTTATTGCTGATAGTGCCATGATTAATCCTTACACGAAAAAAGAAAGAGCCACCCCGACTATTTTTATCCATACAGATTGGAGCTAGCTAATTGTTCATTTATTTACCATTTAGTTTTTATTTCTTAAGTACCTGCTTTACAGTTATTCACATTTTTCTTTCCCCTTGTTCTTCTTTTTCTTTTAAAAAAGAAAAAAAAAAAAAACTATTGAAACAAAACCACTTATGAAGAAAGTTTGAATTGCTTAAAAGAAAAATTAACAAATCGAATCACGAAATCGTTTCTCACAAATTAAACGAGTAATTAAAATCGCAAATAGTGCGAACGTGTTGAAAAGTATTCATTTTTAAAGAGTCTAGAAAGATGGGTGCGTTCTTTTAATTTGTTTTTCAAGTAAATTTAATAGTCTTTAAAACAATGTTGTATAATCATACACTGTGAAAAAATATTTCTTAAAACTGAATTCTAAATTCTTTACGCATGGTAATTCACCTCACTGAAACTATACCAAGATCATCATATTTAGCGTATTATTATTCTACGCATGAAACTATTCATTTACTAAATAATAATAAATAACTAAGTTTTTATTTTATGAAAATTAGCATTCCTTCATGCATCCTTATTATAATATTTGCCGTAGCTATATTAAAAACTTTACAAATTATTAATTTTTGTAATGTGTATTTAAAAGATTTGGACGGACATAATTAAAAACTCCTATATATTCCAAATAACCATTAACAGTTTTACATTTTATTTCTTAAAAGGAAATGTTCTCAGAGGACGGAAAGTTTATAATTTTGAGATTGAGAATAACAAAACAGTTACTATATTAGAAAGTTCACAAATATTAATTATTCTAGTATATATTTAAATTGTTTCGCCAAATACGAATAAAATCTTATATTTAAAATAACCGTTAACAGTTTAACATTTTATTTCATATAAGAAAACGTTGTCAGAGGAGACAGACAGGTTATAATTTTGGGATCGGGATTTTCTTAACCGAATCATTTCTATAATAGAAAGTTTACAAAATATTAGTTATTATGTGTTTAAATTATTTCGTGAACATAAATGAAAACTGCAGTTAAAAATAACCATTAAGAGTTTTACATTTTATTTAATATAAAGAAACGTTCATAGAGGTCAGAAAGGATACAGTTTTGTGAATGGGAATCTTTACCTAATCCTTACTATATTGAAAAGTTTATAAAATATTAATTATTGTTATATGTAATAAAATTATTTCACCGAACATAAATGAAAACTTCAATTAAAAATAACCATTAAAAGTTTTACATTTTATTCCTTATAAAGAAACATTCACAGAGTTCAGAAAGGTTATAGTTTGGGGAATGGGAATCTTTACCTAATCCTTACTATATTGAAAAGTTTATAAAATATTAATTATTGTTATATGTAATAAAATTATTTCACCGAACATAAATGAAAACTTCAATTAAAAATAACCATTAAAAGTTTTTCATTTTATTTCATATAAAGAAATGTTCTCAGAGGTCAAAAAAGTTATAGTTTTGAGAATGGGAATATTTACCTAATCTTTACTATATTGGAAAGTTTACAAAATATTAATTATTGTTATAGGTACTAAAATTATTTCACCGAACATAAATGAAAACTTCAATTAAAAATAACCATTAAGATTTTTACATTTTATTTCATAAAAAAGAAACGTTCCTAGAGGTCAGAGAGGTTATAATTTTAGGAATGGGAATATTAACCCAATTATTACTATATTAGGAAGTTTACAAAATATTAATTATTATATCATATATTGAAATTATCGAAAATAATTGAAAACTCCAATAAATTCTATACAACTGTTAAGAGTTTAAATTTTATTTCATATAAAAATCGTTCTTAAGAGATGGAGAGGTTATAATTTTGGGAACGGAAATATTTTTAACCTAATCGCGTCATTTTACACGTGAGACTTGTCACGAATTTGCTTCGAATAAATAAAATGTGGTGGCCAAAACATTTTGTGCTGAGTCTATTTCAAAAGTGATAATGCATTGATAACAACACCGTATTAGAAATAACATAGTATTTAGTGACGGTAACAGGTTAGTTTTGGTAACTAAACAACAACAAAAATTTCTTACCATTCTTAATCAAAAAATCACTACTACTTTTTAATTTGGTTGTTTCTTAATTCGGAATTTACAGACACCCCAGAGACTCTGTAAACAAACTGTTGATATATATATTTATTTTGTTTGTAATTTCATGATGAATGGGAAATGGATCTTCTGCGCGGCTCAGGTGCCCAGCTTTAGTTAAAAAAATGTAAGTAAAGTTCGGAGTTTAAATAAATCGGATTTCAATCGGTAAATTTACGGACTGAGATTCCTTTTTTACCAAATCATAGCATATTTTTCACATCAAATGAACTATTCAGTGTTTCATATAAAAAAATGTAATATAAATGAACTATTCAGTGTTTCTTAAAAAAAAATGTAGCCAAATTGGCGATTTTTCGAAAAAAGTTTAATAACTTTTAAAATATTCAAGTCATTTTCCTGTTCTTAGGCCCAGATAATTCTTCGCGGCAAGATGATATATATAGTTTAAAATCTTCGCTTTACTTCAAGTGTAAGACACTCAAACTGTGGAATTTTTATTTTTTTTCGGCGGCAAAGTTTCGATGTTAATAACAATATTAATAACATGGTGTTACATAATAGATAATCAATCAGTGCACAAAGATCTCCGAAGCTTATGGCGTGGGATTTCATTTTTATGGTGTTACATTATAGATAATCAATTAGTATTCAGTTTGTAATCAGTTACTTTTTGTCTTGTAAATCTTTAGTGGCTCTGTCCATTTTTGTTACCATTGAAATAATTACTAATGAAAAGTTTTAATGCTGCACACTTGTGTTCTTTAATGTTCTTGCTATGCTTATGACATCAGTTGCTTATGAATAGAGTCTTCGATGTATGAGTGACCTATAATCAAATAGCCACCAACATCCCCGGATCTTAAATTATGTTATTTCTCTTTTAGGGCTTTTCATCAAAGATACTGTTTGCAATCCATCTAAGCTAGAAACGATTGTAAGAAATTATTTCCTACAGCATGGGAAATCATTAATAAACAAACAGTCGTTAGAGTAGCGGAATACATTTAATGACTTACAAGCTAATGTTTGTATATCTGGTTCTTCTGGTGAGATAACTGCTTAGAATGACATAAATTTATAAAACAATAAAAAAATCATAGTTATTTAAACTAATAACAACAAAAATACTATATTGAATTTATAAAAATTACATTTATCAGCTTTTATGATTTTCTGCTCTATATTTATTCTAAATTCTTTTAAGTATTTAATCGATTTTTCGTATAAAAGAAAAATGCTAATGAGAAATTTAAAAAATTTAAAATTCTTTTTCCTACATAAAAATCTGTTTCTTAATTATAATACTTTGAATTCATTATTAAGTGCAAAAACATAAATTTGCAATAAGTGCAAAATATTTTTTATTAAAAACTATTATTTTACGGAATATCCAACCATATTTGACTAACTTTTACTTGAAACAGTCAGTTTTTTTATTATAATAATGAATAAATTTATGACATAAAAATAATTTATTTCCTAATTTGAGGAATTCTTGAACGAATATAATTATCATTGCCATTTAAACCGAATGAAATAGTTCATTTCCTCCCCATGCTTTATTAAATTATGAATATTTTGCATCAAAATAATGCACCTCGACAAAAATATCTTTTTTAATCGCTAAGTCTTTAATCCAGCGTGTAATTATCAAACAAGTCAGGTAATTAAAATTTATTTTTTGTGAAGGTAAGTAATACTTTTAAACAGAATTTATATTAAGCTTTTACGCCATACCTTAAACAGCAATTAAAATAACTATTGATAATTGGATAAAACTAACCTTTAAATTTCGCCCAGAGGCAGACGGAATAATTAAGCTCTAGGATAATTGTAATTTTATGCAACAAGAACATTTTTACAAAATTGACAATGAAATTACATTTTTTTATTCATCGCGTTGTTACAAAAATGAAATTTGGTTTTTAATGGCAAATAAAGTTTTAAAATATTAATATCATTTTTATTTAGAAGATAATGTAATTTAAGATGCTATTTTGGGATAGATTTTTAGTTATTGATGAAATATTTATTTGTTGACATATTGCAGACCGGCTTAGAAATGTAAACTTTTAAAAATAAGAGCAATATATTTATATTGTATATATTGCTCTTATTTTATATATATATATATATATATATATATATATATATATATATATATATATACATACATATATATATATATATATATATATATATATATATATATATATATATATATATATATATATATATATATATATATATATACATACATATATATATATATATATATATATATACATACATATATATATATATATATATATATATATATATATATATATATATATATATATATATATATATATATATATATATATATATATATATATTTGGATCTAAAGTAGCGATAATGTGCTATTTTAAACCTAAAGTAGTCGGTAACTGAAAAAAGTATCTTTTTGTTATAGACTAATGTGCACTTCCACTTTTTAAAAAAAGATGTTTTTTTTTGCATTCATAAAGAACTTTTAATAACTAGACATACATAGGTTAACCGTCCAATTTTTTTAGACAGAAACTTTAAAATGTTATAATTAAATACAAGGCTCTGAAACAAAACATATAAGTTTCAATCTCTTCCAACGCGATGAACAAGAGATGCCAAATTCTCAGCTTTATACAAATTCTTTTAAATAACGGTAGAGAACTACAAACTAAAATTTCAAAATTTTCGTCTAATTTTGACACCTTTTTAAAAGGCTTAACACTGCTTACATACCTACCACCTTGTACGGAGGTTGGAAAACATTTTACTAAGTAATAAAACAACAATTACTGTCCCGAGCCAAATTATTAGACGCACTATAAGATTCTAAGTACAATTTTAATTATCAGGTGATATTATACAGCTTTACTGTTTTTACTAGATATAATGTATATATTTTTATTATCCACCTTTATGTCTATTTTTAAGACAAATAAAACATCATAGTTATAGGGAAAATATGTATTTATTAACTTTTAAAAAAAATTTTAATTAATGCAAATAAATGTTAATATTTTCTTGAGCCACTTTTAGCTGTTATGAGAGTTTCAATTCTGCGCTGCATGCTTTCAATGCAAGACTGTATTGTCTCCTGCATTTGACGATGATTATTCCACGCATGAATGATCTTTTCTAATAGTTGCGTTTTGTTTGTGATCATATCTTTAACTAAATCTCTAGTCATCAGCACCCATGCGTTTTCAATTCATTTCATATCGGGGCTATTACCCATCCAGTCCAACAGAGAGATATTGTGCTCTTTCAAAAAAGTTTTAAAAGACCATGCAATGTGTGGCAGTGAGCTCCATCTTCCTTAAAATTGAGTGGTTGCCCATTTGGAAAACATTCTCTAAGCTGCGGAATCAACCGATTTTGTAAGACTTCTTTGTACTGATCTTGCCTCATTATACCTTTTACTACGCACAGACGTCTGTTAACATTCCCACTGATGACTGACCAGATCATCACTTTCGTAAGGAGCATAACAGTCTGAACGACACAGTCAGGATGAAACTTTTCACCATGATAACGGCGCACAAACAAAGCTTTATTCTGCAAAATTTCACATGTGCTTTCATTGCTGAAGCAGACCTGTCAAACATATAAAATTTTATAATAAACCTAAACATCTGTTCTTGTCTTTCTTTATTTCATAGAAAATGATATTAAATTTGTGATGAAATTATACCAACTCACCAATATCCAGAACTCTTCATCACGCCAGGGGTGAAAGCGAGACGGAAAATAGGAAAGGCTGGTAGTGAAACCTTTTCAGTTATAGCTAGTTTTAGGGAGGAGTTTTCTTATTCTTTTTTTAAATTATTCAACAATATCTACTTTATCTTCGAAAAGAAGCAGTTCTATATATATGCTAAAATTTTAAAAGAAATCTTGATAGTTACAGATATTTTATTTTTTACGAAAAAAATGCTGGAATGAAATGTCTTACGTACCAGGTTTTTCTCTTTTCCGTCTTGCTATATAAGGGCTTTCACCCGTGCATCACGCCACTGTTTATCTTACTTTAGACTCTTTGATTTCATTGCAGCTGTTAATTTGGGCTTCCTGGTAGGCCTTACAATCTAAACCTTTCAATTTCCTTCGAATAGTACGCTCAGCAGCGTTCACACTATCATCTTGAAGTCTCGATTTAATCAGTTTTGTGGTAGCAAGTCTGGTTTCCAGGCAAATTTTCTTTAAACATATTTCTGACCTTGGAATAAAAATAGGCTTTCTGCCTCATCTTTTCTTTCGTTTCGGGCTCAATTCGTCCTCCCCTGCCTCAATTTTCTTCTTTATGCTCCACACCTTCAGAAACCTTCAATTCTGATATTTCGTGGTTTGAAAATATTTTATCATTCACGAGGGCCTTTACTTCAGTGTTTTTACACGGAGAAAGGTTGCCTTTTTTACCCATGATGAAAATGTTTCAATCGATTACTTAAACACTGCACACAAAATAAACAAATAACTGAAAATTGCGAAGCAAATAAACACAGCGCATAAAGCCGCAGAAACAAGTCCCAAACTGACGCACACGAGAAATCGACTGAAACCAGTTTGCACTTGTTAACGTTCGTGTTTCAATTGGTTAACAATATAATGCAATACGTTAAAAATAAATACAAATCGGAAGTATGTAAACAATCTCCGGAATAAAAACCCGTATCGTGTATGTTTAAATATAAAAGTATTGCATATAAACATGCAACTAATCAAAATCTACAGTGAGTCTCATAATTTTGCCTGGGGCTGTAAGTTTAGAAGAATTTTCTAAAATCAAATATATTAAAACATTTATGAGCATAATTAGCCAACAAGTAAATCCTATTGACATATTGTTTTTAAATTATTGATTCGTCGTGGTAGTTTAAAAAAATTTTTCTGAAACTTTAAATTTCAAGATTTAAATGCTAATGTAGCTACCGTAAAGAAAATTATTTCTCCAGAGCGGTACAAGTTGGTAGCTCTATGCTTGTCGACATATTTTTAAAGCAACCACAACGAATGCTTACTAACTGTTATCATATCATGATGGATGCCTTTTAAGGAGCTGAGTGTTAAATTAACTGTTCTGAATATATGAGTGTTAATTAACTGTGCTGAGTGTTAAATTAACTGAAATTCTTTTCTGAAGATATTATCAAAATTTGCTTTATCACATTTTTAGGCTTTACTAAAAAATAAATAGCATTATGTGCCATATTTGCCATTATAAATTGAGAGAGTTTTTATAATTGAGAGTTTTTACGAGACTTAAGGTTATTCCCTAGAGTTTGATCCCCTACCTAGTAGGAAGCATATTTAATTGATCATAATATTTTGTTCTATATTATTATCTAGAATATCAGAAGGCTTGTAATAAATTAAAAAAATAGTAAATATATATATATTTTTTTAATTGCGTTTGCAGCAATCATATAATATAATATATATATATATATATATTCAATGCCAAGATTCTAACACTATTTATAGAAATTTTTATTCTTTATTGCTTAGCAGTTAATTTTTTCACACCATACGTTAAGTCTTGCAGGTGTGTAAAAATCCAAACAAAGCGTCATTTGTAAATTATTTTTTTCTGTTGATGATCAATTAAAATAATGAATCAACTTTAAATTAATATAATAAATATTTCAAGTATAGGGATAGGATAGAGGTTGATAGTATAATCAAAATATAGAGATTTTGTGCGTATGTATATTTTCTTTTTTTCAATTTAAAAATGCTTATTTTTATTTGATTGTATGTTTGAATTTGAATGAAAAATAACAATAATATGTTATTTTTCATTAAATTCTTTACCTATGCTGCTTGACTTTCGAATCGTTCATGTTGTTCTCGAATTGTTCAAAAAAAGAAGCAATGACTAAAATTTTGGAAGACAAAATTTGAGAAAAGCTTGGTGCTGCCATCTAGAAAAAAGAAAAAGAAACTGAGATAAATTAGTTTTGAACGAATGCACAATATATTTTCCTAAGTTTATTGATGCTGAACTACTAATTTTTCTGCAAGATAAATTGTATTTTTTTATTGAGATTTTTTTATTCCTCATTTCTTTGGTTGCGTGTAATAAAAAAAAGTGCACTCATTTTTAAATAAAAAAAAACTATATAATCCATAAAATTTGAGAAAAAAAATTTGTACAATAATAATGGCAAAATAACTTACTTATTTGTTGGATAATACTGTATCAGACTGCGTCAAATATTTTATTTCAAAATGTAAATAAAATATCGCCTTGGGATCAAACATTAAAATAAATAAATTATATAATTTTCTCTGAAAATCATAAACTTAGTTTTTTTTTAGTTTATCATAAGTAGAATATACTTTATTATTTTATTTTATTTAATTTCATAAGGTTTTCTTGAAAGTTTTTTGACTAAAAATACTTATGAATATTTATAAATATTTAAAAAATCTTTTTATCATTACTACAACAGATGGCAGCACTATCGGCATATTACTATTTTAGTTCCAAAGATTTTATGAAACACATGTTTTTAGGAATTTTTTTGAAAATATGCCTCTACACTTCGATATTTAGAATATCATAACTGCCAAAACAGAGAAAGAATTATGAAATTTTATTGAATTTAATTTCGAGTGATTCAGTTTCAAGTGATTCAGTGGCTTAAGAACAACAATTAAATTTCCCTAGCAAAGTATCTTATATTTAATTTGAATTCCTTTTTGTTACAAAAAATGCACTTTAAAATAATGATATTTCAAATTTGTCGAACTTAAGTATAATTTTTTTTAAATGTATAATTTTTAAATTACAAAAAAAAAAAAAAATAATAATACTCGTTGCTTAAAAAACCTATATATGAATCAATTTAAAACTGAAATTAATTTTAAGTTTAATTGTTCAGTCCAACAGCGAAACTAGTAAGGACCAGGCAATATGAATTTCTGGGTGGACAAAATTACTTTATTTTAGCAATAAAACAAACCTTACATTTTTCCTTGCTAGCAGCATGTTTTGAAACATAGAAATTAAACTATTTAGCTTAACATGGTTGATCATGTGTCCGGATTAGTTTAAATTATAATTAATTTAAATTGGATCTGTAATCATGACATGATATATACTTTTTTTAAAAATAAACTAAGTGGTAGCTAACATAATAAAAATTCCCTTAGCTTACATTAAAATATAAACATTATTTTCATTAAATCACTTTCTATATCATAGAAATGTGAAATTTCTGGCATTAACCTCTTCAAGACGGACGAGTCATATATGCATTCTCAGGGTGTCGATAACCAGGGTAAAAAGGATAAAACTGGTAGCCAAACTATTTTTGTAGCAGTTTATTTATGGGCCGGGAAATATTAGTTGACTTTATTTAATTCACCACGACTTAGTTCGAATTAAAAATTGTATTGTTTCACTTTTAAAACACACGGACTGGACTGCTTTTAGTTTTTTAATATCCTGATTTTGATGCCGTATGACTGCAAACTCGTAAGTCCCGAAAAAGTTGGTGACAATTTAATGAGCAAAAAAGTGTTTTTCCAGTATTTTATTGACTCGCATTTGCCCAATCTTAATCTTCCTTTTACGGAAAAGCAGAATTTGTATTAAAAAAGAAAAAAAGTAGCTTTAATATGATTTCATTATTCGCATTCATCTTAGATAAGCAAAGCATTTGTATTTACCATAAAATATTTATAATACGCTTTTTAATAAGTGTGTAATGTTATGGCGTTCTATTCTTTTAGCATGAGTCATAAATTACATAATTTGAATAATAAAATTATCACAGATGTTGAATTTTTTCATTTTACACAAAATGTTTTCCCCAAATATTTTATTGAAGTGTGAATTGTTTTTATGGGTGCCTTCCTATATTTATCTTAAATTCATTTATTTTAATACAATTTTTATAATATTTTGCCTACGTTGAAGTTTATATCCCTCTCGAATTGTGTGTATGCAAAATTTAAGGTGTTAAGTATACAAATATTAACACAGATGCTCTGATATTTTTGCAAGTAATAATAAGTTGTTTAAATTGCTTTCTTGTTAAACTGGTAAATTAGATTTTAACTATGTTTTTTTGATTTGATACATTCTACACATATTCAAATCAAATGGGAGAAGGTTTTTTTTTTTTTTTTTTTTTTTTTTTTTTTTTTTTTTTTTTACTTATATGCGATGTGCACCTTTTTAAACAAAGTTTGAAAATAATACATCTAATAATGCATTTCGTTCAATACAAGATAAAAATATTATGTTTTATAATATTTTAATTTACTCTTGGTGTAAATGAAAGATGAAACAACAGTGCTCAAGAGCAGAAGTGGAAACAAAATTTTGAAACAGATGCTTAATGAAGATTTAAGAAAAGTTTAAATATGTTTGCTGAATTTCTGTTAATCAATATTTTTTTTTTTTAAAAAGAAAAAATGTGAGCAAATTTTCCTCCCCCCCCCCCCCCGAAAAAAAAAAAAAATCCAAATTCTAAGCGAAAGCTATTATAAAATTATCATGAATATCCCTTTCATTATACCCTTTCCCTTTCATCATCCCTTTCATTTCATTTTATTTATTTCCGAAGCAATAGCAGCCATTTAATTTACCTTTGAAATTATTGAACATATTTACTAACAATAGAAGATAGTACTTAATGTAATTGTATATTTTAATAGCCAAAAAGCATGCAGTTGCCAGCATTTGCGCTTTCGCGAATGATACGTTATTTACTGTAGAGATCACTTCTATTGAGCACAGTCCTTTAAACTTCTAAGTCATTTCAAGTTAATTAAAATATCATAAATATACTGTTTTTACGTTGTTTACAAGAACTTCATACTAATTTGCTTAAAAATGTGTCCACTGCACTTTAAATTAACTAATATATATATATATATATATATATATATATATATATATATATATATATATATACATATATATATATATATATGAAAAAAGGGAAAAAAATATAAACCTATAAAATAAAAGAAATGAAAGATATAATCATCAGCTCACACGATTATAGGAAAAAGGAGTGCCTTCTAATAATGCATCAATATAGCCAGAGTAAAATATATCAATACAATAGTGTGAGGAGCACTAAAAAAATTTTTTATAAAAAATTTACAACAAATAAAATAGAAATAAATAAGTAAAAATATCACGTAAACACTGAAAATAAAATATTTAAAAAAAAACAGAATAAAACAGGAAATGAAATCTATAAAACGAGTAGCAAATTCAAATGAACTTGCATGAACGGGAAATTTTTCAAGAATTATTTAAAATATTTCTATTTTTTTTTCTTAAATAAATGTTAATTTTCTGAAATTATTAACTGTCAAATTCTTTAAATTATTGCACACATCCATTTTCTGGCCCATCCTTGGTAACTAACAGTACTGCAGTTAGAACTCACTTTATTACAAAGCTCCTCTATTGACGCTTTTACCTCAATTTGCGCTTTTGGTTTCATATTTTACAATCTGGTAGTCTTGTTAGGAAAATATTCTTGGTAAATTTCCCGTTCATGTTTGATCATTTGAAGTCGCCACTCGCGTTATAGATTTCATTGCATGTTTCATTCTGTTTTTTCATTATATTTTATTTTCAGTTTTTATGCGATAATTTTGCTTATTGTGTTCTATTTTATTCGTTGTAATTTTTTTGTAAAAACAAGTTTGAGTGCTCCTCACATTATTGTATTGCTATATTTTGCTTTGGCTACATTGATACAATATTAGAGAGCACTCCTTTTGCGGATATAATCGTATTAGCTGATGAAAAGAGTACATCTTTTATTTTCCGGGCTTTTATTACTTTTTTTCCTATTTTTTGGATTTCTTTCCGGTTTCTTGTTATTTTTATTAGTATTTTTTTCCTTTTCCCCCCTTTTTCTTTGTTCTGTAATTTTTTTCATGTTTTCTCTACATTTTGAACTTATTTATGAGTTTTAGTTACTTGCAGCTTACGCGCAGTAAAGAAAACTTATTGTTTTTCTTAATCATTTTCGTGTTTTTTTTTTCTTTTTGTATTTATTATTATGCTATATATATGTATATATATATATATATATATATATATATATATATATATATATATATATATATATATATATATATATATATATATATATATATATATATATATATAGCAATTTTGTTTTATGGCGCATTCTTACTGCTGTACTAATTCGCGTTTGATTTGTTAATTGCCAATGACCGGACGGAGAATGGGTGTGCTCAAGGTAATTAAATTATACTGGATAATTTAAAGAAGCTTATGATCAATGAGGTTGATATTTAATTATACAATTTTAATGATTTTATAAAATTAACGATATCTGTAACAATTTAAATCTGCGGAAAGAAAATCCCCACATGCTTTTATACAAAATAATTTTGCCGTATGGGCTAAACGATACCTTCCAACATACACAGACTAACTTTAATGACTCTTCAACTTGCTCACTTTTTCATATTAAAGATAAGCACACAAATCGAGGCAAACGGGAATCAGGAAGAAGTAAGATTTCCCTTAATAGTGGCAAATTAAATGTAAATTTTATTTCAAATGGAGATAAAGATTTTTATGAACATTATAATATTAAACCATGAAAGATTTTGTTTTTTCCCATAAGAATAATGATGTATATAAGTTTCAAGATATATATGTATATATATATAGCACAATAAAGACAAAAAAGATTTTTTAAAAAAAGAGAGAAAAACAAAGAAAATTTAGAAAATTAATAAATTTTATTCATGATAATTTTTTTTTGATGAAGAGATTATATCTTCTCCTTTTATTATATAATGCGCATGAGCTGTAAGTATATAGAACTCATAAAATAAGTTAAAAACGTAGAGAAAGCATGGAAAATAATAAAGATTAATGAAAAGAAAAGAAGAAAAATTATAAAATAAAATAAAATATTTAAAAAAATTTTTTTTAAAAAAATTATTAAAAATGAGGAAAAAAAATAAAAAGCCATTAAACTAAATAGTGAAAAGATATAATCTATTCATCAACTCACACGATTATATCCACTCCCAGCACTCCTTCTTGCAAATATAATTGTTAAGTTGATAAAGAGATCATATTTTTTTATTATTTTGCTTTTCGGCTTTTTAATTTTTCTAATAGTTCTTTCTTTTTAATTATTTTTAAAAATATTGTCTTTTATTTTAATAATTTTTCTTCTGCTCCTTTCATGTTTTCTCTGCATATTTATTTAAAATTAAAATAAAAAAACAACAGTAACATCTTATTTTACTTCTCCCATTAATCTGCTATTATAGAAAATGTTTTTCCATCAGTATTTTCTCTTTACCGTTTTGGTTTCAGCCCTGTAGACCGGTAGATCTCTTGGACTGAATGGTTGTTTGATTGCAGCTTTTATTTGCGCAAAGATATATGCTGGTGGCATAATTATTTAATCATTATTTTTCATCTTAAAAAAAAATATATAACCTAGGATGGACCATCTCCCGCTACATCAGAAAGCCTCCACACGGTTTCTCATAAGTAGTCTGTGCAGACAATTTAAAAAGTGAACCAGTTGTGCGCATGAATCCAGATTATATTCTAAAAGTAATTGAGAGAAATTTATTATATGTATTTGAGAATTGAATCTGCAGTGGTTGACAAGTAAATAAGACAAACTAATCATATTCATAAATTAAACAAATTTTTAAACATATATTGAGTACCAGTTTCTTATTTTTACTAGATTTTCTAATAAATGGCTCTTTAACTGGTTTATGTTCGTAGTGGTCTGATCAGACTACCTACACGGAACTGTGTGGAGGCTTTCAGTTATAGGAAGCGTTGGATAGACACAGAGAATAGACAAACATATTGAAACACTTCTAAACTAAATATATGTCAACAATTCTTCTTTCAACAGCAAAAGTTTTGAAATATTTGACGTGCCAGAAATTTTGGTACTATTTGAGAGATTACGCTTCAAGATTTTAGAAGTAATATTCTTTTTACTTATGCAAAAACAACATCCTTTTAGCTATAATACCAGTAATTTTGAAATCATACTCTAGAACCGCAATAAGAATACATTTTTAATTGTAGATTGAAAAAGAAAATCAGTGTTTAGCTCTTTACGCTCATTTTGGTTATTGCATCAGAGAAAAACATTTTTAAAAGCTTCAAGCATGATCTGTCAAATTGTGTGAACAGTTTTGCTACGTTCCTTAAAACCTTCCAAAACATTTGCTGCTAAAGAAAGATTATTTTCATAGAGTTAGTAAAGAAGTGTTTCCATAATTTTGTCTAACTCCAGTATGTTAGTAATAATAGGGCTGGAAAAGCCTGGTTGGTATGGCGTTGGGCCCCTACCCAAGTAGTCGTGATTTCGATCCCCTCTGACCGAAGACTCACCGTTTAGTAAATGGTGACTGGTGTGCGTTTAATCTGTCGGGTCACAAATCCCTCCATGTTCCCATAACAAATCATACCTCTAGGGGTACTGAATTGAAGGTTTATCGTTTTCTGGTCCAGGTCAAAATTACGATTTGTGGATGAATGCATGTATAATGGGGTCCGCCCTATAAACGAGCAGCGACGGGTGTGGCTGAAGTCGTATTCTTGGCTATAGATTGTGCCAGTGAAAACAAGAAGCTCACCCTCTGCCTTAAATTCGCTTGGTTTCACCAAGCAGGCTTGCTGGGGTTGGCAAGAGCCATTAGAAACAACAACAAGAATATTACTAATAATAAAGCATTTCCAAAACAGCTTGAATTCCCAAGAATTAATTATGATTTTTTTTTAAATAAGTAACACTATAAAACACCTACTTACACTATAGATTAATTTACTTCTAAACTGTTTATAACACCACATTTTAAACTACTGCAATATAAAAAGGTTTATATTGTTTATCAACTAAGTTTTGAGTTTGAAAAACATTCAAAACCTCTAGAATAAATGAATATGAAATGTTAAATAATTCATAAATCGTTTCTGGATATTTATTGGTCAAAAGAGGTTTTTTAAACAATCCTAATAAAAATTTAACAGTTATTAATTTCGAAAAGAACTTAATAAAAATAACTGCTTCAAAACGAAATAAAGGTTCACATATAATACGTTTTAAACAATCAATTTTAATTAGAAAGCATAACTTCAGAGTTAAAATTGAAGCTATAAACTTCTATGAAACAGACCGTTAAATGGCAGATTTCTTCCTGTGAGTGATCAAAAGTGTGGCAGATGAACTTTCAGTAGCTGAAAGACAGAGAGTAGAACGAAATAGGTGTTCTGGGCTTTGTTCTATGATGTTCTTGGCTTCTTAATCCGGACAAGTGGTAGTTGTTGCGTTCGTACGTGAGGACTTATTCTTCCATTAAAAGAAGATTTTTCTTCTTCTTTTTCGTGCTTCTTTTTTTACTACTTTTTCATTTGTCGTCAATGTTCGTGTTAGCTAGAAACTGACCTAATGATTATTTGATAGTGAATTAAAATACTTATTTTTTTTACAGAATGGTTATTTATTGTTATATAATAGTATTGTTTTGGGTTAATTTACTCTAATAATCTACTCTTCTAAGAAAACTTTATCGAACTGTATTAGTTCAGTGGATGGCAAATTGGGGTTTATGTGTGATATTTTGCGATTCGAAAGCAGCTTGTTTTTGTATGAAGTGTGGGCGAGTGTAGGTTATGGAAATCTAAAACACTGATCTACTGACACATGTTCGATAACGTTTTTAAAACAAATAGAGTCTTTTAAAAAAATGATGATTACCTCACTCGACATTTTGCAAATGATTTGTTTAATTTATTGGAAAAGTTGATTGGATGGATCAGGAAAACGAAATTTGTGATAGTGAATTAAAATATTTCTTTTCTTTAATAAAATAGTTATATAATAGCAATTTTAGGGTAAATTTTCTAAAATAATCTACGGTTCTGGGCAAACTGAGCTCCATCCATTAGTTTAGTAATTGGCTAATTGTAGCCCGCGAGCTACGCGTGATATTTTTACGTCTCGAAAACGGGTTGTATTTGAGTGAAGTATGGACGAGTGAGGTTATGAAATGCCACAGTACTTTTCTACTGGCACGAGTTTGATAGCCTTTTTAAAACAGAGTTTTCGGAATCTTTTATCAGAATTTTTAAACATGATAATTTGTAATTTTTGAACCCAATACAGTAGACAGTTACTACTGGATCAAGTATTGGGAAAAATTGCCATCCAAAATGGCAACTGCCATCCAAAGGACCAAAAGGAAATTAACCCGCATTTGCGTTACATGGAGAGGAAAACCACAAAAACCTCTCACGGTTAGGCTGGCGGCCAAGGGACTCTAATCTATTATCCGTCAATCACTGAGGATATTTTACGTCAGCATCGGGATCGGGGGGAGCCTGTTGCGGAATTTGTATCAACCAGTCATCTCTGGGATTCGAACCCACCTCATTAGAAGGTAAACACTCTATCGCCTGAGCTCCCACGGCTCTGTTAAAATAGTAATTCTTTTCTATTGCTACTATTAGGAAAAAAAATTCTGAAACTACAGAAATTCAAAAGCAAATGGAGAGTATGTAAGAAACTAGATTGACTGAAAGGCAAAGTTGCCTTAGGCATCAAGGGTTTTTTAAAGGTTCGTACGCACCTGCAAAAAGAAAAAAGAAATCATAATAATAAAAAAGAAGCATCACATTGAAGAAAGATAAAACTATTAATGCAAACCTATACTTCAGAAATAATTTCGTATTTTAAATAAAAACCTACAAAGCCAGTTATAGTTTATAAGATATTCTTGTAGTTAGAAACACAGTGAAATAAATGTTTAATAATAATACTACCCTTTAAGAATTTCTTGATTCATACGAGCCCTGTGTTTATTTTTAAGTGGCACATATTTTACCTTTTAATCTGCAATGCCTCTTCATATCAAAAATGCATTGTTTTTACAAATATAAAAAGTGCTCAAGTTTTTCCTCTGTAATCATTCATCTTCAGAAATCCATCAGTCAAAAACTTTCAGAAATCAAAATACATCAATGTTAAATATGGAAATTCAAATTTGGTTGCGAAATTATCAGGGATGCTAAAGGCGTTTAAAAATGTAAAAAGTGGTTGAAACTGAATTAATTTTCGCTTATTTATGATACCTACAGCTATACAATCGTAACTACTACTATGACTTACATTTCAAGATATTCATATTTTAAACAAAAACATTCTTCGCATTGACTTTCAATAGTAAAATAGAAAAAAATATGCTACGAAAAGTGAATATTTTTGATCTTATTTAATAAAATTTTGAATTTTAATAGTCACCAGGTTTTGCGCTTATAACCCCCCCCCTCCCTGATAACCTTGAATCAAGCAGTAGTGTAGTTTAAACATGAAAGTTTGGAATGCATTTAACAGGTTCTATTCCTTTTTTTAGAGTATGTTAAAAATCACAATATTCAATTACTTTATTAAAATTTAAAAACAAAAAATATATATAATTAAACGGTTTCAACCCTTTTTGAAGCTATGTGTCTTTTCTGGAACCAGTTATTTTAAGAAAATTCCAAACTAATACAAATGTAAAATTATTTGATTTTAAACTTTTCATTTTATTTCAACAAACCATTTTTATTTCAGCAACATAGAGCTGAAGTACGTTGCTTTAATTAAAAATGCAGACTAGCACAGTTCCATTTTGGGCAATTGATTTTATTAAGTAGAACAAAAATTTTTTTTTTTTTAACTTTTGCAAAGATTTTGTTATGTCCCGAAATATATAAAACATTAAAGGCTTTACCACAAAAGCCACAAGACCTGCTAATTTTCTAAGCTTTTTAGGAAAAGTTTCTTCTAGTGGTAGCTAAGTTTATACTTTATTTTATTATCCTTTCTTTTATAAAATTGAGTTAACCCTTTAATGGGCCATTTATTTCTAGTAAAGGTAAATTAAAGTATTTTTGCAATTGAAATTGATATTAGAATAGTAATTGATATAAGGAAAAAAAAAACAAACTCATTTAGCTTATAAAAAAATTAATCTAAATTTTTTTGGTGGTAAGCATATTTACCACGACCTATTAGGAACTTATTGACTTTTATTTTTTGTTATTTATAAAACAAATTTTTATTAATGCTACAAACTTCAAACGGTAGGTAGAATGGTAGAAATCACATAAATCTCGGTGCGCTGCCGCGAAGCGTCATTATGCGATTCATCTGTAGTAAAAAATCGATGATGAGGAGTTGTGAGGAGGAATGGAGATGGGAGGAAGAGGAGGTGCTCAGCACCAAAAACTCGAGAGGGGGTTCGAGTGACATGGACAATCAAGAAATGTTGAATGGCATGGAGTATGATTAAATGACAATATAATCAAACTTCAAAAGGAATGTATTTTATAACTTTTATACGTTTTTGAACTAAAAAATGGTTACCAATTTTATTCAAACTCACTTCAAGAAAGTTGAAGTTATTAACAAATGGAAACCTAAATTAAAAGTGGTAAAAATGCTCCCCATGAACTTTCAAAATGTGTGGTAAGTACACTTACCACGGCCTTAGAAAGGGTTAAAGTTATTTTTCACACCAATAATTGTAAATAATTCAAAAACATATGCAGAAAGCCACTTTGAGATTCTTCTGAGGTGAGGCTTAGAAAATGTTGGCAAATTAGCAAAAAATTCTGTAAGCAGGCCTGCCAACTACTATCCTTTTTGTATAATGCCTTACGGAGTGTTAGGCATTTAAAACACAAAGCATTTACACTTTTCAGTCGCAGAAGCGCTGACACAAAGTGGTATTGTATATGAACTTTCAAATCATTTATATGTAGTGGTAAAGAAACTTCATTTTCTTTACTTCATTTGCATTCCATCACTTTATCGAAACAACACAAAGTCCAAGTTAAAAATGAATAGCAAAAGGTGCCCAGATATTTCATACAGTACTGTCCGGATACAGTTAGGCCTTGTTGAGCGTTTTAAAAATTAGCTTTAGCATATAGGAATTGATTAGCCTTATATATAGGCGGCTTCTGCGCAATGTTCACCTTCTCCCACAGTCATGCTGCTGGTCATGAAACTGTGAAGTATTGACATTCATGTTCCCTGTACGAAAACGTGATGTTTCGTGAATGCTTTATTATTAAATATTTTCTAAGGTATTTAACCTAAACTTTTATAAAGTAATTAATACTGGGGCTTCCAGAAAGTGCATGCCGATTTTTGGTAAACAGAGCTCTTTGTGATTCGCCAAAAGTATTCAAGCAGTAGAAAACTTCTCATCAAAGCTAATAAAAAAGAATCTACTCATCACAGTTAATTAAAAGCAAACTACTCATTACCATCATCTATACATCATTTACAATTTCACAATTGTATCAAATTCTTATAAAAGCAATAAGCTTCCAAATCTTTATTTGTAATAAAAATAAAAAAAATATTTAATGATCCATTTTTTAAAAAAAATATATAGGGGAGAGTCGGGTAGCCCCGCCCACTTAAGGAGTATTGCTTATATTTCTGTATAATATTGAGTAATAATCAATATTTTTGTATGTTTCGATTGTTTTATCATCTAATTAAATAATGCGAAAAGAATAAACCAAAAAAAGAATAGTTTAACTTAAAAAATTTGACTACTGTATTCAACATATTTTCAAAACTATTGTTTACCATGTTACCAGCTGCATAAATACTTGAAAATAATCTTTTTTTAATATAACAATTAATGTCCGATGGCCCATTGACTTAAAAAAGTATTCTATACATATGAAACTGACAGTGGGCGGGGGTAGAAGCTGGGCGGGGGTACCCGACACTCCCCTATATTATAGTACAAATTTCGTTACTCCTTGATTATTTTTAGTGGACCGTTGGGAGCTCTACCATCTCCTCCTACATCAGAAAGTCTCCACACGGTCTTTTATAAGTAGTCCGCGCAGACTATTTAAAAAGTGAACCAGTTGTGCGCATGAACCCAAAACCTTTTATAAAAGTAATTGAGAGAAATTTATCATATATATTTGAGAATTGAATCTGTAGTGGCTGACAAGTGAATGAAGCAAACCAATAATATTCATAAATAAAACAAATTTTTAGTCATATATTTGCTACCACTTTCTTATTTTAACTAGATTTTGTATTAAATGACTCTTTCGGAAATTGTATATCCTTCACAGTGGTCTGATCGGACTACCTCCAAAAAACCGTGTGGGGGCGTGGGCTGTTAGAACGGTTTAATAGGTAAAAAATGTAAAATTAAAAAAAAAAGCTTTTATAATATAAATATTGCCATTTTCTATAATCGTACCGAATTCCTAAAGATGTAAAAATAAGTCATTATGTAGTAAATTATGCATCATGAACAATAAATTATCTTTCTGAAGTTTACAACCTACTAAAATGACCAATACATCATTCATCACAGATTGATTTTTCCTATTATCTCTTCCACAACTATATTACCCGGGTAAAAATTTTCATAATTTAATTACTCATAAATCACTCCCTTTCCTTCATGTTTGAATTGATTGTTATGATACTAGAACTTATATAACTATTTCACTGTCATCTCATCTATATTAAAAGTTATTTTTATGTACATTTTATTATACATTGCATCATAAACTACTACCTGATCAGATGCAACAAACTCTTAAGTCTGAGCTTATAAAAAACCCATTTTCATTAATGGCGAATCATGATGGTAAATTAAGATAATTATACTAACTCAACAAGGTCTCTTGTTCTTTCGTGTTTTTATGGATCCTTAATATAAGTGGGGTAGCCCCCCACTAGGGGAATTGTCATGCCAACAGGAAGTATCGATTTTACTTACTACAGTATTAAGACCCATACTCCTGTAGCATATCGTCAAAGAAATGTATTGATCTTTAGGATGTCAAAAACAATGAGATACATGAGATTTTTTTCACCTGCTATTGATTCTTTATTATTTGGTAGATAAAACAAAGGAAATAAGATAAAAGAGATGCTGATTTTGTCCGAAAACAAAAACCAATCATATGAAAAAACTGAAACGTTATCCATGATTGAAGCTCAAACAATTAAGTTCTCTTTTAAATGTTGATAAATATTTGAAGAATGAAAACACAAATGTTGGTGAAACGCGCACTGGCATTTTTTTTTTAAATTTCTGTTCGGTATTTATTTTATTTTTTTTTTTAAATTGTTTACTGTGTTAAAATTGTTATTTGGTTGAGAATTATTTTTGATTATAAGAACAGAATCTTTAAGTGCCCCATAGAACAAATAGAAAAAAAAATAGCATTAATTACGAATTTTTTTTTTTTAATATAACTTCAGTTTCTTAGCTATGAGTTAAGTTAAAAATAAGAAAACTCATTTTTTTTTTTGTCATCCAAATGATTATTCAAAATATTTTCTATTCTCCTAGAATATTATTTAAAAAGTAAAGAAAAAGTTCATTGTGGGCCAGGGGGGTCATAGCAATTAAAGCTCTAGGATTTCAAGACCAACGGCAAGATTGTTGCAATGTGGTCAGCACTGCTCACAGACTACCTTTACTTCCCAGTAAAGCTGGTACCCATTTTTATTTATTTATTTTATAACAGTCGTTGAACAGCCGACCCAATTTCTTTTAGGTAAACGACTACTAATGTACTCCTTAGCCTTGTAATTTTGAAACCAATCTAGAAGACAAGGGAGCTCCTGGATCAAGTATTGGGAGAAGTTTTTCTTCGTGGAGGGCTTTTTGATGGATCTTACCAGCCTTTGCGTTACATGGAGAGGAAAAGCACAAAACCCTTCCATGGTTAGCCTGACGGCAAGGGACTCTAACTCGTGATCCATCTACCATTGAGGATATTTTACGTCAGCACTGTGGTCGGTGCGAGGCGGGTGCGGAATTTGTATCAATCAGCTATTGCTAGGATTCGAACCCGGTTCCCATCATTGGAAGGCGAATGCTCTAATCCCTGAGCTAACACGGCTCAAGCTGGTACCCATTAATTCAAAGCTGGGAGGGCTTCACGTCGCCAACGGGGATCAAACCCCAGTTCTTCACAATGATAGCTCAGTCAACGCCTCCTACAACTGAAAACCTCCACGCGGTTTTATTATGGATAGTCCGATCAGACCACTATGAAGGTAAACCTGTTTACGAAAGAGCCATTTAATAGAAAATCTATTAAAAATTAGAAAGTGGTAGCAAATATATGTTTAAAAAAATATATTTAATTTATGAATATGATTGGTTTGTATTATTTACTTGTCAACCACTACAGATTCGATTCTCAAATATATATGATACATTTCTCTCAATTATTTCTAAAATAGATGTGCATCATGTTGATGTGCATCATATTTAAATATGTTGATGTACATCTTTGATGTGCATCATGTTTAAATATAAACGCATAGCTGCCAATTTTCTCCGGACAGAGGATACATATAGAGGATACTCGTACATAGAGGTAGTTTTTCAATGTATGATTCTTGATATAGTAAATTCGATTCATAGGGTCTTTATTCACTACTTCTTCTAAATAATTCAAAGGCTAGTTTGATAAGACACTTTGTTACAGTCAATATATTTAATTTAGAATATTAACCATCAATATACACATAAAAAATTAAGCACAAATATTAATGTTTAATAATCATAGGATAATGTGCTGAAGCACTGGCAAACTTTACAAATATTTTTATTTTCAATATATTTTTCAATTCTGACCTTACTATCACTTAGGAAAATCATTCTTGCAAAGAGCAAAAGTAGGCATTATGTAGAGTTGCCAACTTGCACTACATTATGGAGAGAAAAAATTTTTAGGTAGAATAATTTAGGATTAAAAGAAAAAATACTAGTTTCTTAAATTTGGTTGAGAGTTATTTCCTCACCACTGCATGAATACAATTGAAAACATAATGCGCATTATATGTAATGCCATTTTAATTGAGTTATTTCGTGGTAAGGCTCCAAATATGTTGGCATTACTGCCAACATTTAACCATTATAGGTTTTTACTCACTATTTCTTCTAAATAATTCAAAGGCTTTTCTGATAAGTACTTTGTTATAGTTTATATACTTAATTTAGAGTATTAACCATCAATATACATAAAAATTTAAACACATATATTAAAGTTTAATAATTATAAAATAATGTGCTGAAGCTTTGGAAAAATGTACAAATATTTTTAAATTATATATGTTTCAATTCTGACTTCACTACCACTTGAGAAAATTATTCTTTCAAAGAGCAAAAGTTTTCAGTTATGTATGCAGAGATGCCATCTTAAACTACAATATGGAGAAAAAAATTTCTAGGTCGAAAAATGTATGATTAACACGTTGAATGCCATGGGGGTCACCGGTCACCTGCGAAGCCAAAATTATTAAAAACCCATAATTCGAGTAAATTTTAATTTTTTTTATATTATTATCGTTACTAAAATGGTTCGAAGAAATTAATGCAATATAGAACACTCAAAAATGTTTTTATCTATATACACTCATACTCATATGTTGTAGTTATCTTAGCATCAGCCCCGCGAGAGGCTCTAACTGATTCATCTTAGTGGGAATATATGATAAATCGCCGAAGCGCAATTGAATGGTGAAAGTTGGAGTTCAGTAACATTTACTGAGTTAAAATTAAAATAAAATAGCGAGATTCAAACAAACAAATTTAAGAGAGAGAAGAGATTTCAGTGGCAGACTGCCTCACCTTCCCCAGAGGTATTACCCCCCTCTCCCCTAGCTTCGAAGGGGCACAGTAGCTACATAGCCTCAGAGAAATAGGAAAATGACATGATAATAAATGCGCAAAAATATATACAAGTATTTTCAACTATTAACAAAATTTACGGAACAATACCAGATCGGATAGGAGAAAGGCGGTTACCGGACTATATATTTAATGTTGTCTTTGGTGAGCTCAAAATCAAAGTTTTTAAAGTAGTTGCACGTATCACAAGAGAGTGCATCTCTGAAGAAACTTGCATATAGTTCAGCTATGTGTTCATCTATTTTATAGATTTTTAAATATCTTCTTAGACCTTTCATTCTCATGGATGTGGGGGCTCCAGTGATGTATCTAAAAAAATTAATTTTGAGTTCACTCTAGTTTCTTCTTTTGAGTAGCAGTGGTTGTGCTCCATGCAGGGGTTGCAAAGCTGATGATCGGTCGAAGGCATTTAGCGTTCGTTTTGTTTTGAGTACAAGTTTTGAGTTATAGTTTAATATCGGCTTCAGAGCTCGATAGGCTCCTTGCGCTTAGCTAATAATATTATTTATATAGGAATTCCAGTTTAAAGTACTAGTAATGGTGACGCCTAGGTAGGTGTCCTTTCGAATATCTATATACACAGAGATGCCAACTTGCTCCAGACGGTGAATAAATATTTTCAACTGGTAGTTTATTAATTGTAATTCATGGTTTAATAAATTTAATTTAGTAGATTTTTATCCACCACTATTTCCGAACAGCTCGTAGTCTTATATAATTCAAAACATTTTTCAGATATGCCATGATAAACCTTTTAAAAAACTGGCAAAATCGGTGTAATATTTGCAAATTTAGTTTGTTGTTATTTACCGTATAGCATACCTGCCAACATTCATTCGTTTCGAGAATGGATTTTCCAAGTGGTAGTAAAACAATTACCGAAAAACAATTTTACTCAAAAAGATATTTATATTTTAACTAGGCTGATATTTGCTATTGTGAGGTCTAATATGCTTTTAATATATTTGTTGTAATTATTTATATGTAGTGGTAGTCAAACTCATTTACAATTATTAATATAAATAAAAAAGTTTAGTGAAATAACATGAATTTGCTAGCACTTTAAATATTAAAAAAAAATCTTCCGGGAAAACCGGAACAGTTGGCGGGTATGGTATAGCCAAACAGACAGGCCATGTAAAATTAGCGTGTTAAAAATTTGTTTAGAAACTTTAATATTCAAGATTTTATGCGCAAAAGCGCTAATATTGCTACCAGTAAGAAAACTATTTATTAACAGCCGAATAAATTGGCAGCTAAGAATATTAGATTTTTAAAATTGGAAATATGCATTCAATTCTTCCAAACTTATTTGTTGTTTTACTGCCCCTCTGTAAAATATTTTTCAACGACCGTACAATTTGGTAGGTAGGAATATGTTAAACTGAGACAAATTAACATTTTCTTGCTACTTCCCTATAACAAGAATGCCAAATGCGACTCAAATTGTAAGAAGTGATAAAACAATTTATTTTTGTTCATTTAATTCACTTAGTTGTTCAATTATAACTACTACCATGGCATACATTGCAAATTATTTATATTCTAGGCTGAAAGACTATATATATCAAAACGGGAAAAAACAAGAACAGATACGAAAGGCATTCTAGCATTTTTTTCGAGAAACATTAAATTTGGAGATTTAAGAGAGAGAGATCGAGATTTTTTTTTGCAATTAGAGCATATTTATAAAACAGCTTCTGACCGGACAAAAACTTTCCCACCACCTCATCGAAATACCACAAAGAACAAGCTAAAGATGAAAGGGAGAAGGGCGGCAAGCGGCCTCAGGCATCACCTCCTACATCAAAAAGCCTCCACACGATCTTCGCGCAGACTATTTAAAAAGTGAACCAGTTGTGCGCATGAACCCAAAACCTTTTATAAAAGTAATTGAGAGAAATTTATCATATACATTTGAGAATTGAATCTATAGTGGTTGACAAGTAAAGAAGGCAAACCAATAATATTCATAATTAAAACAAATTTTTAGTCATATATTTGCTACCACTTTCTTATTTTAACTAGATTTTGTATTAAATGACTCGTTCGGAAAGTGGATATCCTTTGCAGTGGTCTGATAGGACTACTTTCAAAAAAACTGTGTGGAGGCTTTCAGTTATCGGAGGCGTTGCCTCAGGTGCCCAGATGTTTTATACATTTCAGTCTCTGAGAAAAAGTGAATATTGTAGAATAGTTTGAAAAAGAGAAGAGTTACTTCTCTTGAAAACAAGTCAAAACTAAAATGGTTTTACTACCTGCTTTTCATCTTTTTCGGCTCGCATTTACTCATGTTTAAAACGAAAAAAAATTCTTTTCTATTACCTTCAATAGTAAACTGGAAAAAATATTCTAGAATAATAAATATTCTTTAATAGATGTATGATTTTTATTAATCACTGCGTATCACATTTTTATTCGCTGATGGGCTCCTGTTAAAAGCAATTTTCCAAATTTTACTAAGTTTACTTTAAATATTTTCTTTCTGTCTCAAAAAATGGTCTATACATGTAAAACGCCTACGAAAAAAAAAAATTGATATTGCTTATTTCTGTGTACCGGAGACTATTTCCTTCTGTCATCAACCACTTTAGTTTTAGAAAAGTACTTTGAGGATTTCAGATGCAAATATAACAACTATTAATATATTATGGTAGACAAAACCATCTTTGTTCGGCGGAATAAATTCAAATACTGAAAATTTTGTGTTACCACTTTTTAAAAAAAATAAATAAAGATCACTATTTTTTTTAATAAATATGCTTAGTATACATGTGCATACCTGTCATCTTTTACGCATTTGGCGTAAAATTTTATATTGATATTTAAAGTAGTAGTAAAATGCATTCTTTCTACATATTCTTTGCATTTATAAACTTAATTTGTAATTTTTTTGACCACAACTATTCTTAACAAAATGAAGCATATATATTAATATGTAATACCGTATAAGCTTTTTCAAATTACTGCATATGCTTCTGCCTAAAATTGTATTTTAAATTCCATTTTACTACCACTGGGAAAAATCGTCCTTGAAAGGAATTAAAATTGGCAGGTATTCAGGCGTTAAAAAAGCTTTAAAATAAATACAATAACTTTAAAAAAAATTTTCTTTTTTGCAAAGAAACAATTATCAATGTATTTGAGGCTAATTATTACAACAAAATTAAATATTTTTTTGCTCTCAAATGCGCAAATATTAAGAACGCCTGATTTAACATTTAAACAGTATTAAATAACCCTTTTTAAAGCCATGGTAAGTATATTTATTGGTAAGGCCATCAATTTATTTACACTTATTTATTCTAATTAATAATTCAAACAATACTACCACCATGACTTACATTACAAATTATTCATATTTAATACACTTCTGTAAATATTAAAAGGCTATTTTCAGATCCACAGTGAAACAAGCAACATCACCGAACTACCCAAATCCGATGAATGGGTTAAAGCCGCTTCGCGGCTGTGTACCCAGGTTCTCGCTATTTCTACCATTCTACCATAAATATTAAAAGGAAATAGACTAGAAAAAGTTGTAAACGCTAAATTCTTTAAATAAATTTTTGTTCATTATTAACAAAGATGCCAACTTGCTCCGGGCAACAAAATAAATACTTTATAGTGGTAGTTTATCAATTGTGATTCTTGGTTTAATAAATTCAATTTAGTAGGTTTTTATCCACCACTATTACTAAATAATTCGTAGGTTTATATAATTCACCACTTTATAGTAGTTATGTCATGGCATGCCTTTTAAAACGCAAGCAGAAATAGTCAAATATTTGAAAAATTTAGTTTGCAGTTATTTACCGTTTTTTTAATTATTTTGGCGTGTACGGAGCAGTTGACATCTCTGTATTAATCACCACGCTTCGCAGTTTAAGTCACCCCGTAATGACTCTGCATATACCACCAATTGCAGAAGTTCGTGGTAAACTATTTGCGACTTTTTATTTGGACTTCCATTTGTTAATATTTTAATCTCTCTCGAAGTATATTTAAACGTAATTGTTGACAATATTCCATTCTTAGAGAAAGAAAAGTTTTTACGGGCAACCATAAATATATAAATTGGTAGAAACTCAAATCATTTTTGTCTCTATATTTATTATCTCTTTAATTATTCAATATTATCTTCCACTATGACTTACATTTCAAATTATTCTTATTTAAAGCAAAAACAATCTTTGCATTTACTTTCAATAGTAAACTGAACAAATATGCTAAAAAAAGTTACCAATTTTAATAATTTTAATAAAACTTTAGTCACCACTTTTTGCATATTTTGTCACTAGTGGCAATTATATATATATATATATATATATCTATATATATATATCTATATCTATATCTATATATATCTATATCTATATCTATCTATATCTATCTATATCTATCTATCTATATATATATATATATATATATATATATATATATATATATATATATATATATATATATATATATATAAACTTTTATCATTTATAAAACTTGTTTTGTAAATAATAATAAAAAAAGTCATTAAGTTAACTACTTTTTTATAACACGTAATGAACAGTGACAAACATAACTACCACCCTAAGAAATAATTTTATCTAATAATGCAACTATTCTTTTTTTTTCTTGATATCAATTTCAATTCCTAAAGTATTTTAATTTAACCTTGCTAAAGATAAATGGCCCGTTAAATGGTTAAAATATCAAAACAAATTCTTGAATTTCTATTTAAAATATGTCATATTTTAATCATGAAATCATTATACATAACCTTTCACAATAAGTTTAAAGTTTTTTTCTTAAAAAAATGAAATACTTCAAAAAAATATAAAAAATGTCTATTACTTAATCTCATTTAGCTCATTTAAAATTCAGTGTAGCCCTAAAAACCTAAGATTTATTGATCTCGGAACTTTTTTTAAAGAAAAATCTTAACCTCGTTTCAATTATTTCATTATACACTGAAAAGGAAAAAAAAAAAGTTAATTTATTTTAACTGACTTACTACATGCCTGTTATGATATAAATAGGTTCTAAATTCAAGAAAAAAAAAAAATCTACACCGTCTTAACATTAACGAAAAAAAACAATAGAGACACGCCAGTAGCAGTGCCATAAAATCATTTGATATTCGCCGCATCTACAACAAGTCTTGAGCACGATACGAGAAGATTTAAACTCCATGAACAACCTGACTTCCAAAATGAGAATTCCGGGAAACGTGTCAAGCATAGGGAGCTCAACTTAAGTCGTATAACGTTAAATTATGTCGTCTAGATCAGGTATATTCCATGGAAATATAATTTGCAAGCAGTGTTTAACAACAGGGACCTTTGACAAAGGTACTCTCAGCGCTGAAATCTGTATTATTCAGGGTATCCAGAATCAAATTTAGCTTCTTGATGTACTCTGTAGTTCTGGGTTGTTGTAATGCTATGAGCATGCGTATATCACGTTTAATGTGCGTGATATAGCGTGTAGTTACTTGTAAAAGGGCATGCTTATAGTGTGGATGGTAATTGACAAAAGAGGAAGTGCGCGTTTCGGCAAAACATTAATGATTATACTATAGGTGTAAATTATTCACTTAGTTTAGAGCATCAGCTTGTTCTTGGGCGAAATAATCGATTTTCTTATGCGTGAACCAAAACAATTAATATACAGGTTGTCTAATAAAAACGGTGCTGATGTTAACAAAACTGTATTCACTTAACTTATTTTGTACTAACACCATCGCTACGCTAGCTATAGTGTAATGTAAATTCTCCTATTGAGATCTCTCTCTCTTTTTTATTTATTTATTTTTTTTGAAGCTTTGTGAAATTTTTTTTTACCTCGTATTTGCAATATTTTAATTTTGTTTGATACTATTTTTAGCTAAAATTTAAATAATATCTATCTATCTATCTATATAGATATAAAACAAAAATCAACTCTATTTTAACATGATAATTTGTTTTGTTTATTGATTACATTTTTCAAGATAAAATTTTTGAAACTATAGTTATTGCTGAACGTAAGCGATTAACTGCTTTTTATTACAAATTGTTTTTACTTATTTACTTTTCTTTTTATTTGTCGTTGCTACTTGTATATCACAATTTTTATTATTCTAACAATAATAAAAAAGCTATAAGCTAAAGAAAACTATTTCTCAACGGCCGTACAAGTTGGCAGCCATGTTTTTAGGAGTGATGCATCTTTAAATCTTGCATTAATCAAATTTCATAGCGGGAGGTATAACAGTAACGAAAGGGTTAAAAAGTGTTTTTTAGATATTTAAAAGAATATTTAAAACCAAGAGCACTGACTCTAAGCTAATCACATTCAATAATAAGCTAAAAAAGAAAGCTACTAAAAGTTGTCCAATTTTAATCTCTTTTAGTAAAATTTTGAATTTCGTTAAACTCTCTTTTTGCATTTTTAGTCGCCTGGAACAAGACTGCTGTGTTATGTTTATATACCTGTCAACTTGTAAGGTCACTGAAAAAGATTTTTCAGAGCGATAATAAAACAAAAATTAAAGTTGGATATACTTTCTAAGCATTAAACTAATTAAACATGTAAAAGCTAAATAAGCTAACAAATAGATCAGATCTGCAGATTTTTTAATTATCGATTTTTCATGGTAGGTTGTTTCGAAACTTTAAATTTAAGATTTAAGTCGTCCAAACGCTGTAATGTTGCTACCACTGAGAAAATATTTTCTCAACGGCTGTAAAAGTTGTCAGGAAAGCCAGGAGTAAGAATGTCAACCTCAACAAAGAAAGTATCTCTCTTACCAAAGAAATTTCTCATCTTTGAAGACTAGGCCAATCTTAAGCTTATTCTTTCACCAAACAACCTTACGTTCTTAATTTCTATTCCCAAACTTAACAATAAAATATAAATATTCCAACTGTTCCAGATTAGATTCTACAATTGAATACTTTTGCACTGATTATTGATGCTGATGATTTTAGGATTTTATTTTGATAATTCTCAAAGATTTCAGGGCACTACCAACGCCTCCTATAACTGAAAGCCTCCACACGGTTTTTTATAGATAGTCCGATCAGACCACTCTGAAGGATATTGACTTTCCAAGCGACTTCTAATACAAAATCTAGTTGAAATAAGAAAGTGGTAGCAAATATATGACTAAAAATTTGTTTTATTTATGAATATTATTGGTTTGCCTTATTCACTTGTCAACCATTACAGATTTAATTCTCAAATATATATGATAAATTTCTCTCAATCACTTTTATAAAAGGTTTTGGGTTCATGCGCACAACTGGTTCACTTTTTAAACAGTCTGCGCGGACTATTTATAAAAGATCGTGTGGTGGCTTTTTGATGTAGGAGGTGATGGCACTACGCTACCAAACATTTCCATCTGGAATCAGTACCAAATTAGTTTCAAAAGTCCAGTATTTGCTCCTTCTTTAGCCACGTTTCATTTTCTTAGGACTTTTTTTTACCACACACACTGTAATCACATAAAAATATTTTTTAGTTAATAAATCGTGACTTCAGTGCTAGTACTGCTGTCTATCTTCTTAACTGTATCGTAAGTTATAATATATGACTCCATCTACTTGAAATGGGGCAACTAATTTGGGACAAAATTCTTGATATAAATGCTGGAATTTATTCGGTTCGTAAGGAGTATAATTTATTAAAAAATCATGAATAAATTAATAAAAATTGTTCTCAAGTTTGATTTTGCTTTTCTTTAAACTCCGGCAAAGTTAACATTCTCAAGAAATTGAATATAGAGGCAGTTTTCAATAAAAAACATTTGGTTGTCAAGGTAACTTTGGTAACCATTTTTAATGAAAAAGAAGGCAAAAAAAAAATAAAAAAATACATTTAAACACCATATATTAATTTTGAAAGCCTAGAATCATATCTAGAAATTATTATTGCTCTCCAATTAAGAAGCAAGCAAAGCTCTTACTAGATATTTGAAAGTGGCAAAATAACCCCATTCATCGGCACTAGAATTTAAAAAAATATTTCTTGTGTTTTTATTACTTATTTTTAGTACTTTAGTGTAGTTTGAATACATTAATATATAGTGATCAATAATTCCGTGTAATACGAATAAAAAATAAATGTTACGACTTTTTTGAAACATATAAAAATTTCATTTTATTTTATTTACCATTCATGCATTTTGAGCAAAAGTTTTATTTCGTGATAATCTTTAAATGAAAATTTTTTAATTTACTAATCGAACGAAAATTGAATCTATAAAAAGTGATAGTACACGTATGGTACAAGTTAATATGTCTCTCGGTTAGTGGTTCTTAAGTTTTAAAAATATTTTTCGATTTCACTTTAGATTCAAATATAAATATTTATAATTTGAATATATTATAGCAGACTGAAGTATGGTCTGGGATAACCTGGTTGGTTGGGCATTGGCCCATCTCCAAAAAAGCATGAGTTCAATCCCCGACGGCCGAAGATTCCCCGAGTAGAAAATGGTGACTAATGCACGCTAAATCTGTCAGGTCACAAAGTCCTCCATGTTCCCATAATAAATTATACCTCTAAATTGGAGATTGATCGTTCTATAGCTCGGGTCAAAATTAATATTTGTGGACGAATGAAGGAATGTATATGATTGGGTCCCCCTATAAACGGGCTGTGAGGAGTGTGAGCTGAAGCCGTGCTCTAGGTCATAGATGGCACCCTTGAAAACTAGAAACGCACCCTTTGCCTTAAATTCGCTTGGTTTCTCCAAGCAAGCTTGCTAATTTCAGCAATTGCATCTGAAACAAACAACAGACTGAAATATTTTATTTCTGGTAAATAATTCCTAACTCTGAAAAATGTGCTACCTTTTTGGATAGAAATAGGAATCTAAAAACAGAAATCTATTCTTTAAGAACGTAATTTGAATGACAGTAAAATATAAAAATTTATCTTATTAACATCTTAAAACAGACAGGCTCATCTCGTTTCTGCACATTCAGAGAACCATCGCTATTTTTTCTTCTTCTTTTAAATAAATAAAACATCCTTTTAAAAATATGTGATAGGTTAAAAAAAAATTAATATACATATTTTTTATATAATATATTCAGGAATACTGAAGTAAAATTGTTTTAAATAGTATATATGCGTGCGAAAGCGCGAATATCTAATAAACATTATTTTTAAATCAACTAAGAACAGGACTAATTAATAATATATTATTTTGTAGAACTATGGCGTTTGATATTTTTACCAGCTTAAGCTCATATTAAGAGAATGAAAGGAAAATTAAAAAAAAAAAAGAGTTTTATTATTTTTAAAAAAAAATACTTCTTTAACTTCCAAACGTCAGCGTTATTCAGTATAATGTCTAGTCAACTACAACGAATTTTATTAATAAAATTCTGTTTCCTTCTTAATTAAATCTCAAGAGGATTCTATAATTAAGGAAACTAAAGCCTAAATCATACAGTGACAAAAAAGAGTTTGAAACAAATAAAACATCATGAATCGCCTCCAATATCTCGCCAACATGCATCGAACAGCATAATTTTCGCCAAGTGTATTTTAATGAAATTAAAGAACCAAATGCAATATTTTTTCTTCGCTTGGCAGATATTAATTTTTTCTCCACTTTTAAAGTAATTTTTTCCCACTCAGCGCTGGGGAATTCTGACGCCTAATTATTTACGTTGTACTTAGTGAAAGAAGAATAGTTGAATTTTATCCAAATATAGAAAAATATTTTATACATTGATGCAATTGACTCGTTTAATAGCAGTTTGGGAAGACAAGACTTGGTATAATATTACAAAGAATTATTAATCTCTTCATTTTTACTACGGGTATCTAATTTTAGCCAAGTTTGTCGAATGCAGAGAAATATTGTTATTTGACTTTTTAATAGATTTTTATTTAGCATTAAAAGTTTTGAAATTCTTGTTACTTTTAAGTTATAATAGTAACTTATCTCTCTGTAATGCTTAAAATCTGAGATCCAACGTCTCAAGAAAAAAGTCAATTTTAATATTTTATTTATTTTTACTTTTTGTAAGCAAAATCAAAATTATGGCCACTGATGAGCTGAACTGATCATGTTAACCTTTTGCATTCTGAGTACTTTAAAATGTTGTTTGAACTAAGGCTTGAAAGCACTGAATGGTGGGGATAGCCTTGTTGGCAAGGAGCTGGACTCACGCTTGTGAGAACGGGGGGAGTTTGAATCCAGCTGGCCGCAGACTCCCCGTGTAGTAAGTGGTGACTGGTGCACGTTTAATCTGTCGAGTCACAAAGTCCCATAACAAGTCAATACCTCTAGAGATTGATCTTTCTCTAGCTCAGGTCAAAATTACGATCAGTGGATAAATGAATGTGTGTGGCACAAGTCGAATTCTTGGCCATAGATGGCGCCACTGTAAAACAAGAACAGTCGCACCGCTTAATGGCCGACGACGACAGCAACAAAGCACTAAATTTAAAATACGCAATACAATATTTTCATATAATTTTTAAAGTTCATAAAAAATATGGTTGCTAATTATTAAGGTGTAAAAATTTTATACCTTAATAATAATCTTAGAGTGCTGACTTTTGATGATGCCCTAGACACGACAAATGCAGAGATGCCAACTGCTCCGGACTCGCCAAAATGATTAAAAAACGGTAAATAACAACAAGTAAATTTTGTATATATTTGACTATTTTTGCCTGCTTTTTAAAAGCTATAGCATGACATAAGTATTATAAAGTGGTGAATGATATAAGCCTTAGAATTATTTAGAAATAGTAGTGGATAAAAATCCACTAAATTGAATTTATTAAACCAAGAATCACAATTGATAAACTACCACTTTAAAATATAGATTTGCTGTCCGGAGCAAGATGGCATGTCTGCATATGGGTGCAAAAGGATAAGTGTACGGTTACCATGGGCGATTCAAAAAAGTTTTTTGAAGTGTTTAAAATTAACAACTTGTTTTTATTATATATATTTTCTCAGCCGACGATTGCAATTGAGAGCAATGAAAGTGCATTCAGTTGCAATAGTAGACCGAGTGGACGCAGATTTCACCATTAAATATGAATAATTTGAAATGTAAGTCTTAGCGGTAGTTACGATTTATTAAATAAAGAGTTAATGAATAAATAAAACTGAATTGAATTTCAAACCACTTTTTAGATTTTCAGTCGCCTGTGGCTTTCTTGTATGTGTTCAAATTAAAAAAATTTAAAATTATTTTATTAAATTGTAGATCAGTTGCAAGTAAGAGAAAAATAATTTTTATTAAAAAAGATTAACTATAATTTATTAAAAAATCAAATTACGATTAAATTTGTTATGGATATAGGGTTATGCATACTGAGTTAACCCTTTAATGGGCCATTTATTTCTATTAAAGGTGAATTAAAGTATTTTTAGAATTGAAATTGATATAAGAATAGTAATTGATATAAGAAAGAACAACTCATTTCATTTATAAAAAAAAATCTAAAATTTTAATGCCTCTTTTTTTTTTTTGGTGGAAAATATATTTACCACGGCCAATTCGGAACTTATTGACTTTTATTTTTCATTATTTTTAATATAAATTTTATAAATGCTGCAAACTTACGCTTTATACGTTTTCTTTATCTATCAATTCTATTCAAACGCACTTGACTTGACTTGACTTTATTTAAAAAGAACTGGGCACCTGGGCCGCGCAGCGACCCCTATCCCATACATCGTGAAATATAAACATTGGTTTAAAAACATTTTGAAATTTTGCTACATTGTGTCAAACGCACTTACAGAAACCTAAAGTTATTTACGAATGGAAACCTAAATTAAAAGTGGTAAAAAAGTTCACCATGGGCTTTAAAAATTGGTGGTAAGTATACTTCCCACAGCCTTCGAAAGGGTGTTGGTACTATAGAAAAGAAACTGAAAGTAAAACTAGTTCAGATGTGCCCTGTTTTTGACAGGAATAAAAAATCCCTGACTACCGACAGACCTATTAACAGTTATAACAGTTACAGCAAGCATAATGGAATGCTTTTTTTTTTCCAGGAGGGAGGAAGAGGAAAAAATAGAGGAGATTAGTTTATTATTAACACTAGGTTTACGTGACGCGTCATTTGGACGCATTTCGCATTTTATTAGGAAAATTACAAAGCCAGTTTGCATTTTTATTTTATCTCTTGTACTGACTTTTATCCATTGATCGAGGTAAATATATATTGGAGTCTATTTTCTTCAAAAGTGTTGAAATATTGAAATTCTCTTTGTGGTATACCCATCTCTAGGGATATGCGTCAACTTGAAGCGATCGTAATTTAGACAAAATTTTGAGTAAAGATGCAAACATCTCATCAATAATAAATAGGAATGTACCGACAATACTTCGATCCGTTATCTGATATCGTTATCTCAAATGAAACAAGCGATCAGTTTCAGTTGCTTAGTTCGAGTACTGAAAAATAAAATACTAGAATATTTCATAATATACAAGTATATCTCATATTTTCATTTTTTTTTCTTATAGTATATAATTACATTGCTTTCTAAGTGCAGAGATGCCAACTGCTGTGGACATGCCAAAATATTTAAATAAAATGGTAAATAACTAAGTAAATTTTGCAAATTTAAAGTGGTGAATTATATAAGCCTACGAATTATTTAAAAATAGAGGTAGATAAAAATAATCTACAAAATTGAATTTATTAAACCAAGATTCACAATTGATAAACTACTACTTTAAAATATATATTTGCTGTCCGGCGCAAGTTGGCATCCCTGTAAGTGCTGTTATATGTATTTATTCCTGCGTCGAATTGACGCGTGTTCGTAGAGATAGGTATAGAAGAAACGTCTGTAAACATCTAGGGTTAAAAAAAGTAAAACCTTAAATTTTTTGAACTGAGAAATCTAAAAATTAAATGGATGGCAGTCTGTGATACCATTATTGGCATTACATATTTTCCTGCAGTTAATATTTCTTTAATTTTAGATATTTATTTTTTTTAAACCAATATGTTTTTCCTGTTACAACTAAATTAAATCGATGATTTAATGTTTCATCAGATTTTATAAAAAGCGAATGTAAATGTTTTTACAAGGTTGCCAATTTCCAAAAAAAATCAAAAAATGGTAGTAAGATATCAAGGAATCAAAATGTATTAACTAATTACCATCATCAAAACTATTTGAAAATTAAATATTTGCGTTACAACTGACCAATTGAGTTCCTAAAATTCGTGTGAAACTAAAGGCTGTAAAACTTACAATAAACTTATAAATTCTTTGTCACCACTTTTTAATTTCTTTTCAGACTATATCAACCCTGTTTAATCCTTCCCTCAGCAAAGTAACTCTTACTGTCTAATTATAGTTCGTTCACCAGGAGTTGGCACTTGGCTCCACCTCCTTGGACGCAGAGTTCATTTCAGTGCGGGGGAGCAGGAGGAAAAACATTTCCCCGCTTGAAATCGAAATAACCTCTAATGCTCGCAAAGCCTCCACACTGTTTTTTATAGGTTGTCCGATCAGACCACTATGAAGGCAAACCCGTTTACGAAAGAGCCCTTTAATAGAAAATCTAGTAGAAATAAGAATGTGGTGGCAAATATATGTCTAAAAATTTATTTAATTTTTTAATATGATCAGTTTGTCTTATTTACTTGTCTACCACTACAGATTCAATTCTCAAATATATAAGACAAATTCCTCTCAGCCACTTTTAAAATAGAATTTGGTTTCATGCGCTCAAACTGTTCACTTTTTAAACAGTCCGCGCAGACTACTTATAAGAAACAGTTTGGAGGTTCTCTGATGTAGAAGGTGATGGCCTTTTTCAGTCACTTACTTCGCTTTATCATCAGCTATTATACCTTTTGCACATGTTCAAAATATGCACATGAAGATTGCGAAATAAATATTTTTGTCATACGATCGCCAAATAGCAGCCTTGTTCACATCCTTCTCCCCAAAATAGCGAAATAGTATCATCCGATATCACGTGATGAAGGCGGAGCCAAGTGCCAACTCCTGGTGAACGAACTATTAGCGCATAGCTGCAGACTCTTCCAGTTTTCGTGGAAGATTTTACTGTTATATTTAAAGTGGTAGCAAGACTCATGTTATTCCATTATTTATTTATTTTTTTTGATTTATAATGATAATTATGAATAAGTTTAGCATGTAACACTACATGTAAATAAGTACAATAAATATATAAAAGCTTAATAGTCTTTACCTTAGTGACTTTCTGCCTGCTCAAAATATTAATAGTAAGATTGTATTTCATCGTTAAATTGCAGCCAAACTATTTCAAATCTAATACTAATAACTCTGGGTTAGCTTTATTTTTGGCTATATCGATAACACGCAAAGTTTTTATATTTTCCCATGATTCTAAATGTCTGATAGCAACTATACATTTACTGAAAATTTGAACTGCTTGGCGTTCTGACTGGGAGTTTTTTTAATCGCCCATGAACCCTCAGTCCGACAGTTGAAAGTTTTACAAAAATTTTAATATACAATGGATACATACAAAGAAACTGTGGGGAGATTTTCGTATCATGATCTGATAGTATCATGTCTTGGCAACTTCCGGGCAACGGCCTACGAGAAATTTAGAAAAAAAATATCACAGAAAGGGATAACTCGAAGAAGGGCATAACCAACGCCTCCTATAACTGAAAGCCTCCACACGGTTTTTTATAGGTAGTCCGATCAGACCACTGTGAAGGATATCCACTTTCCGAACGAGTCATTTAATACAAAATCTAGTTAAAAAAAAGAAAGTGGTAGGAAATATATGACTAAAACTTTGTTTTATTTATGAATATTATTGGTTTGCCTAATTCACTTGTCAACTACTACAGATTCAATTCTTAAATATATATGATAAATTTCTCTCAATTACTTTTATAAAAGGTTTTGGGTTCATGCGCACAACTGGTTCACTTTTTAAATAGTCTGCGCGGACTACTTATAAAAGACCGTGTGGAGGCTTTTTGATGTAGGAGGTGATGGCATAACTCGTAGCTAACCTAGGGCTAACACATATTTTAACCGTTTAAAATCAATTTGGTGCCTTGGAGATAGTAGTAGGCAGGGTAGATCACGATACGGAAATTTCCCTGAAACTGCTTTCGTATGTTTAAAAGAGATGGTGTTACAGAGATGCTAAAAGTTTTTCTATAATTATCTTTACTATAGAAAGCATATTTTAGTTCAAATTGATGGAATGGATCTAATTATTCATCTGTCTTAGCTAACTGTTTTACATTATGGTAAAAAAATATATATATTCTCAATATTAAATTTGTTTTTAGATTTATTGATGATTTAGTTATCTTTAATTTTTACAATTAAAAAATTCTGTTAAATTATATTTATCCCGAGGAATTAATCTTGCTTCGTAATCATGACGACAATATTATTTTTAATTTTTTGGATTTAAGTATTAAAGAAGAATAAAGTTTCTGCATTGTTGATTTTTACGATGAATGAAATCATTTTAAATTTAATATAAATAAACTAATTACACGGAATTCTAATGTTTTTAAAAACAACATTTATTTAAATACCATTGTTAATCGGATGAATAAAAAGAATTTGTTGTAATGTTTATTTATCGAAAAAACAAATAGAAGAACACTTCCAAAATTTGATAAAATAAACATTAAATATCCGAATAATTTAATTAGATTCTATACAAAACCGTTGGTTTAATCGTATATTATAATTTTAAAAAAATTTTTTAACTAAATTTATATATTTACTTTGTACAAATCATATTCTGGCAAATCCATGGCAAGAAATCTTCTAATATTTAATGAAGCATTTTCTAATTTTTTTTCCTTAAATTTTAATAAATTTCCTAAAGTCTTCAAAATAAAAATTTTTCAATTAAAAAATTCAACCTTTTTTTAATATAAACTATGAATTATCCAGCATAATATTATTGTAATCAAACATACTTCTGCACTTTAGTAAAAACATGTTTTAAGTTGATTTCATGATCCTCTATTGACGCATCTTTTTTCATATTTTGTAATCTGGTAAACTTGTTGCTAAAACAATTTAATTCATTTCTGAAAAATGCCGGTAAGTGTAAATCAATTTGAATTCGCTACTCACTTTATATATTGCATTTGGGCTTTCTTGATTATTTATTTTCTATTTTATGCTTCATTATTTTATTTTGCATTTTTTGCTTAATGCTACGTTTTTTGCTTAATGAGTTCTATTTTTATTTCAGTTTTTGGTGCGTGCCTCATGCCTTATTTTATGAGAATCTATATATTTTGTTTTGGATATATTAACACAATATTAGAAAACCCTTTTTTCGCATACAATCGTGTGAGCTGATGACGAGATTCTCTACTTTACTTTTCTTTTCTTGAATTTGTGAACCTTTTTTTTTTTTAAAAAGAAATTTAATATTTTTTTCTTCTCTTTTAAAGAGAACCTTTACATCTTTTTCCATGTTTTTTGTATTTATTATTATTAAAGTTTGCATTATGCATTACATACTACAAAAGCTGTACAGATATGCCAACTTACTCCCGTTAGCAGATAAATGCTTTCGAGTGGTAATCATTAAATGTATAACGCTTGGCATATATTCTCCGTTTCTTTTAAATAATTCAAAACCTTATGTAATACGCCACTTTGTTAAAATTAAAACGCTAGAGCAAGCTGCTTCTTATTATATAAATTTATTAATTATTATTATTTATTAATTATTGTTATTTATTAATTATTATTATTTATTAATTATTATTATTTATTAATTATTATTATTTATTAATTATCATTATTTATTAATTATTATTATTTATTAATTACCATTATTTATTAATTACCATTATTTATTAATTACCATTATTTATTAATTATTATTATTTGTTAATTATTATTATTTATTAATTATTATTATTTATTAAATATTATTATATCAATATTTTAATTTCCTCGAGCAAAGTGCTCGAACTACTTAGCATTGTTGAAACAATTTCTTGACGGGTAGGATTCTGGCCGTTTGGCAGCCTAGATCCAGAGCATTACTATGGCTATTACAATTCAAAAGCTTCAGCAACCAAAAATGTAACTGACTTCGAAGCTTCAGCACACAGTTCCAGTACATGATTAACACGTTGAAACTGGACTTTCCATTTAGGCCGTGTCAACCACAGGTGGCTGACACTGAAATTACATTTAGGCCGCGTCAACAACCGGTGTCTGACACGGAAATTACATTTAGGCCATGTCAACCCGGTGGCTGACACTGAAATTACATTTAGGCGGCGTCTGCCACCGCTTGCTGACGCTGACCTTTAACATAGGCCGCGAAAAACAGCTGGCTGACAGCGTATAACATGACATAGAACTATAAAATTTACACTCTTTTATGGAATTGCAGAAAATTTATTCAAAATTTACTTAATTATTGTGATTCTTGGTTTAATAAATTCAATTTAGTAGATTTTTATCCACCACTATTTTTAAACAATTCGTAGGCATATATAATTCACCATTTTTTTTCTGATATGTCATGCTAAACCTTTTATGAACTAGCAAAATCTGTCTATATTTGCAAATTTAGTTTTCAGTTATTTACCGTGTGGCCAGACGAGCAGGCCATGTAAAATTAGCGTGGCATTCAACGTGTTAAGCAATGCCTCCTATAACTAAAAGCCTCCTTACGGTTTCATATAAGTGGTCCGATCTGACCACTATGAATGTAAACCAGTTTACGAGAGAGTCATTTAATAGAAAATCTGGTAAAAATAAGAAAGTGGTTGCAAATATATGTCTAAAATTTGTTTAACTTATTAATATGATTGGTTTGTCATTTATTTACTTGTCCACCATTTCAGATTCAATTCTCAAAAATATATGATAAATTTCTCTCGATTACTTTAAAAATAGAATTTAGGTTCATGTTCACAACTGGTCTACTTTTTAAAACGTCTGCGTAGACTACTTATAAGAAACAATGTGGAGGCTTCCTGATGTAGGAGTTGTCTAGGTGCCCTATTCCCAGTTGATTCTAGAAGAATTAAAGCGTGCTTAGTGTTTTAAAATGTTGACAAAATTAACCGAAAATCTGAAATTTTTAGTTTGTAATTCTCAACCGTTTTTTAAAATGTTTTCATAAATCCGAAGAAGTTGGAATCTCTGTAAGTTATATAATGTTTGTTAAACCTTTAAATAAATAAAGACAGGAGTGTGGGAAAATGTTTTTGTATTTAAATGGAATTATTTTTATTTAACGAATGATTTAGAAATAATTATTGCGTCTTTTACGATTAAAAACTTCTCTTGTAAAACATGACAGATTGTGACACTTATTCTTTCGAATGAACGTGTAATACCGGGTTGCCAAGAGCGAATAAGAATGTAAAAAGTGATGTCTAATAGAATTCAAAATTTTATTAAAAAAGATTACAATTAGCATTTTTTTTTCTAACACAATATTTTCAGTTTAATTTTGAAAGAGAATACAACGAATGTTTTTGCTTTTAATATGAATAATTTGAAATGTAAGTCATAGTGGTTGCAACACGCTTTGTTACAACAGTTTTTTTCTTTTAAAAGAAGTACAATTCAAACTTGATTATATAGTGTTTATTAAACCAATACATTTTCAGAACTGCATTCTAGAACAAACAAATAACAAAAACACACTTCAACATATACAAAGGTGATGATGATTCGGCAGGTATAAAATGAAATTATACATGAAATAGATATTTAATACCATTCACCAGGAAATAACTGTACTTGTCGAAGCAGATAGCTTCTCAGCATACTTGAACATGAAATAAAACAACGTCTATATTTATTTTCTGGTCCCTTTTGTTGGGTTATACAACTCCTAACAACATTTCAAAAGTGCATGAGTTTTTTATTTTCTTCGCTGAAGCAGAATCTGGTAATATCAGTTTATAATCACCACACGCGAGATTGCAAAATAAATATTCTTTCACATTTTTGCGAGAACACATGAAAATGATTATCTTCTATTTCTATACTTTAAGAGGTAACTAAAGGACATAAGCAAATATACTCGGTTTAGTTGTCAATATATTATCAGAAATTGGTTTAGTATATTCTGATGTGAGAAAACCGTCTTCAAAATTACTATTGAAATGTCACTTTAAAGGAAACGAAAATGTTATTTATTGGAAAGCAAGCGAACTTGAGAATCTTTGTAACAAATTCCATGGGTTATAATACAATAAATGGTTTCAAGGAAGATTATGTCATTCAATGTCTGGCTTAAAATAAGCTGTTCTTCTTACTTATGTAAAAAGAACGCAGTCTTAGAGTTTTTGCCTTTCATAACATGTTTATCAAGTCAACTAACGGGCTTCAAGAAACTGTGAAGCCGCTACAGCTGGAGGACGCACAAATATTCAAACTGTAATCCTAAGGTTTTGCTCTACTATTTGTAGAAAACAAGTCTTGGGCACTGGGTTAATTTAAGCACACGTTATGTGAAATTTAGTCCCATTGTTTTCTTACTGATATGGTGAATTATTAAAAGTAAAGTTGAAACTATCACATAGCATGGTGTACATCTGATACCATCTGCAGAAACTGGAAAAACAAAGGAATATGTAAATAAATTCATTTTAAACGTTATCTACTTGCGTTACGAATACAAAATAAAGTTAGTTTTTCTTAAGGAAAAATAAAATATATTCCGTTGTAAAGCTGAAAACTTAAGCATAAACATTCAATTATTTAGTTTTTGGTGAAAGGAGGATAGTGTTGTGTGTGTTGAGCATGAACAAATATGTTCAACTCCACAACCCAAGCAAAAAGTTTACCTTAGCTCCAGTTGAGCTCAAAACTGGCTCAATATAGGCCCTATAAGAACATACATCAAAGGACCAATATTGGGATGCCTAGATCTTTTAATATTGGTCCTAGAATGATCTATATATGGCCAATATAGGGCATATATTGGCCGTATAATAAATATAAAATATCTGGTGAATCTGACATAATTCTATATAGAGCCAATAAAAATATCATGTTGTAAAATATCAGGTGAAACAGACGATTTTATATAGGGTCAATATAGGGCCGGAAAAATGATTGCCCTTTGAATCCCTATTAAGCCAAGATTCATGGTCCAATATTAGTCCAATGAAGTCCTAATTTGTTTTGCTGCTAGAGAATTTTTATCTAAACACAATTGGCTATGCACGAATATAGGATATTAATTCAGTAAAATTTTACAGGGTTTTACAAAATAATCATCGATAGGTTGCTAAGCGTTAAATGTACAGTTGCACAAATAAAAAAAAGAACATCTTATTAACTTTGGACCTAGTGATCGGATCTAAGATGCATTCTTAAAGGTGCGACCTTTAATATGCTAATTGATTTGGTTAGACCATAATTAAAGCTTCGAATTTAGATACAAAATCATTTGAATAACGTGGCCTTTTTGGACAAGCAACAATTTTACGTTTTTTCCACTTGGGCTCAAAACGGGATCAATATAGGTCCTGTAAGAACATGCATCGAGGGTCAAATATTGGGATGTCCAGATTTTTTAATAGTGGTCCTAGAAGGATCTATATGGGGCCTTTATTGGCTAAATAATGAATATGAAATATCGGGTGAATCCGACGTAATTCTGTATAGGATAGATATTGGTTGCAAAATACCAGGAGAATCTGACAATTCTATATAACGTCAATATCAGAAAAATGACTGCCCTTTGAGCTCTTATTGGAGCAAAGATTCGAGAATATAGGCCCAAAAAAGGGCCCCAAGTTATTTTGCTGCTAAGACATTCTTAACTAAACATCATACATGGATTTATATTTAGCTTTAATTTCCAGTTGTCCAAATAAAACAAAACATCTTAATAACTTTTGATCTAATAATCGGATCATGAAATACTAAGATGCAATCTTAATGGTACAGGTTGTTTAATGGTGTAATCTTAAATGTGCTAATTGATTTGGTCAGACCATATTTAAAGCTACGATTTCATATATAAAATCATACTTGGTTTGAAAAAAAAAGTCTTTTTGAACGTATTTGAACTTTAGACCCTTAAAATAAGGGAGTAGCCGCAAGCTGAAAAATATGGTTCCTATAATTAAGTCAAACGAAATTTTTAATTTCTTTTATATTTTACTCTCTGTTTACTTTATATTTTACTTTCTGTTTACAAAAACTCTATAACCGATTCTGTTATTTTTTTTTCAGTTTAAATTTTCATTTTGACAGGGTGAAAAACTGTTATGTGGATGAAATCGTTGATTTTTTTATTATCCATATTTGAATTTTAGTTCATTGGCTTTCTAAAACCCTTTACATTTTGTATTTACGATTTTTAGAAATGAAGTTGTTGTAGTTTTTTCATATGCCGAAAACGGAAGTAAACTCTCGAAAACGGAATAAAAATGGTTTTTGTTATACTTTGAGTATTTTTATTTTTTTTATTTGAATAATCTATATTTTAATGAAAAATAAAATTCCTTTTCAGAAATAATTCTTTAAATTATAAATTTTTTGTTCACAGTATTTTCTTACATTTCAGAATTCTTGCATTTTAACTAAATTTTCTGAAAAAACATTGGTTTCCACTTACACATATCACAAAAAAAATATATATATAATAATAAAAAAATAAATAAATAAAAATATGGAATTCTTTGAAATTTTGCATGATATTAGACAAACCACTGTTTTGAAATAAAAGCTATAGTCTAAGTGTGAATTCGCTATTTCTAAGAAAGCTTTGAGTTTTCTTTAAAAGTTATTATCAACATACATTAAGCAACATATTCGGTATTAGTTGATGGTCTTTTTTAATTGTTTTTAGGATTTTTGTTCGAAACATAGATAAACAAATTGTTGATTACGAAAAAAATAAATTTTGTCAAATTCGCACTTATTTGAAAAAAAAACTACTACATTTTTAAAATTTAATTTTAATTTATAGTTTTGGGAAACTCGCTCACCAAAAAGAAATGAAAATTCTCATTAAGCATTTAAAAAAGAAAACTGCGCCAAAACCAGTCTGATACCTAAAAATTATATTTATATTTATGTGTAATATTTTTAATTATTGTCGAATAATATTAGGAATTAATCAGTTGATCTGAGTAGTCAATAAACATGCGTTTCTTAGTTTTCAACACTGTAGACTTGAAATTTTGAATCAATCTGTCTCAGAGGTTTTTTTTACGCTTTATTTAAACTAAAACTGGGTGCCTGGGCCGCGCAGCGGCCTCTAACCCATTCATCATGAAACATAACAGTGAATAAAAACATTTTGTAAATTAGCAACATTATGGTAGCTATACAAACAGTCTGAGAGGAAAAAAGAACTCCTGAATTGGGCAACTAGGAGTATATATTTTAGTGGAGGATATTTTGTACAAAACTGACTCACTTTTGTGTTATACATCGAACATAGATACGGAAACCGCCCTTGGTTACACGGATGATAATATAAGTTAATAGTATATTACTTCGAATGATTTTTTTATGACCGTCGTTGAACAGCCGACGTAATTTTTTGTGTTTACGACTACTAATGTTCAAATCCGTATCCTTGCAATTTTGAACCCAATCTAGAAGACAGGGGAACTTCTGGATCAAGTGTTGGGAGAAATTTGAATTTGTGGAGGAATTTTTGATGGAACTAATCCACATTTGCGTTGCACGGATCGGATTGGAAAAATCACAAAAACGTTCCATGGTCAGCTTTTAGGGGTCTCTAACCCATGATCCGTCTTGAGAACATTTTACGTCAGCACTGTGGTCATTGCAAGACTGGAGCAGAATTCGTATATCAACCAGCCATCTCTGGGATTTGAACTCGGTTCACTTCATTGGAAGACGAGCGCTCTATCTCCTGAACCATCACGGCTATTCTTCTAATGATAAAATTTATATCAAAACCGTGATGGCTGAAGGGATAGAGCGTTCACCTGCCAATGATTTGAACCGGGTTCGAATCCCAGCAATAGCTGGTCGATATGAATTCCGCATCCGACTGGCACCGTCCACAGTGCTGGCGTAAGATATCCTCTGTGGTAGTCTGATCATAGGCTAGAGTCTCCTTGCCTTAAGGCTAACTGTGGAAGGTTTTCGTGGTTTTCCTCTCCATGTATATATACCGATATATATATAATTTATGTCAAAGCTGTATTCGGTGAAGAAATCAATCATGCTTACTAGAGTTGGCAACTTGGGCAACTTGAAGCTCTGCTGTCTCATGTCGCCCTTCAAATATCACTTCTTCCCTTCTTCTCAGAATTTCTCTTGTCAATGTTGATTCACATTGAAGTTTTAATTCGCCTTGTCTTAGGTGATGTTGTTGGACATGGAATCTAAGTCCAAGAACAGTTGCTACTAAAGACGAGGTTTGAGATCGTACAGTACCGTAGTCTACTAAATGTATCCTAGGAACCTTGAAAAAAGTTTAAGTATTAAAATTCATGCCAATAACAAGAAAGCAAACAATACAAGATTAATTTTTACTCTTTCTTAAAAAAAAAAAAAAATATTGAAACAATTAATTGCATAGCAATTCTCTTCCAAAATAACTGTTAGGAATTGTGTCCCCACTTTCATGTATATGTACTTTATTGAAATACTTTCAGTAAATAAGTTTAACAAAAAAAATTTGCATTCGATTTTTTTCCAAAACCAAAACTATAAGAATTGGACATGGATCTTATCCATTGATTCTCACAAACAAATCCATTCAAAAGTTGATACCAACAAAAATAAATATGAAAAACTGTTTTTTCGGTATTATTAGAAAGAAAAAAGTGAGTAACAAAGGTAGAAGACAAAAACAAAAAGTTGTCGACGGCTTTGAGATAATTATATTTTTAAAACGGTAAGGACTGGCCAAATAGTATGAAAAGATAACTGTCACTGTACTTTCAACATCTACAGAGCAAATGAAAAAAAAAAACATAAGTGCTTCAGAAAGATTTCAAGATAAGCGGCTTGACAACTTTTTTTATTTAATTAGCTAATAGTATGAAATCTGAAACAGAATTTTAGATAACTGATAAAAAATGAATTTAAAAAACATTATCTCAAATTGTAGCTTATCATACAAAAATACATACACAAAAATCAAAATTTTAAATTTTTCGTTGCTTACGTGTTTTTTTCTATTGCATGACCGCATTCTCGAACATATTAAGAATTGGCAACTTACTCTGGACAGCGGACATCTTAAAAATGACATTTCTGTACTACTATTTTTTTCTTCCTTGTAGAAAGAAGCCGTGAATAGAAGCAAAAGCATTACATTAAACATACACATATTGATTAAGCCAACTTATGTTATTTTCCCTGATCAGTAAATACCTCTCAAAATATCACTAACCTATTTCTTCCACTATACTCTTCGAATAGTTATTTATAAATTGTTTATAGTTTAAAATATTAATAGCTTCTTTTAGTCTTCCATTAAAAACAGCTATAAATAAAATGGTTTTACAACCAGTTTTTCTTTTTTCCCGTCTAACTACGTCAGATAATTGAAAAGCTTGCGAGTTTTTGAATCGAACACTAAGGATTCTTCGTTATAATTCAAAAATGTTTAGGACTGATTCGCACAGTAAAGGTCCAGTATTAGCTCTGTTAATTGTTTATGCAATTTCAACGCGAGTGCTTACATAAATAAACGTTCGCCGTCCGAAAGTCACGCGCTTTCGTATGTAATTGGTTTTGGGAAAAGAGCCGGAAATGCGTTTCGCTATACTTATACGAGTATGCGTTTCGCAATACTCGTTAATACTTAGCACTTTTATTGGCATTATATAAGAAAACATTCCACCAAATTATTATCTTAATGTTTTCTATTGAAATTTCGGGTTTTGATATTTAAAGTTTTTTTTTTAATTTCTCACTACGAGTATACTCGTCGTGGGAAATACGACGAGTGTACTCGTCTGCGTTACATGCGTATGTACCGCAAAAGAGATTTTTTCCGACGTCAAAGGCGCTTTACTGATTAATATTAATTTCACTTTATGCGTATTCCTGCATCTGAAAGAAGTAGTGTTCTTAAATTTTTATTTTTCAAGAACTTTTCAAACGATTTCCTCTAAAATTAAAATTTTGTCATTTTAAAGTAAGTGAATCAAATTGATGTAAATTGGTCTTTTGATTCGAAATTTTTTCAATCATTGGAAAATTAAATGCATACAATTTTTTATATATTTATATATATATATTTTGTTTTTACCATAAACTTTTTGATTCACTTCATAAATATAGGAAAAAAAATCACAAAAAGTGCAATTATGATTAATGTACCAAAACTATCTTCCGCTCTCTTCTTAAGTTATTTGGACCATTTTTTCCAGATTTGGGCTACGCGAAATATTTTGAAGGTCATGAATCCAAAGATATGTTTACTCAGAAAAAAATCTTTTTTTTGTGTCTGATTTCGCCACTAAAATTTTGTTTGTACTGAGTAATTTGAATATTTATGGCTGCGCCTTCGATCCATTATATTGAGTCATATTACGGGAAAACCCGATTATTAAATTAGAAGTACTTAAAGTTTTCCATTAATAGTTGAAGACTTTTGATGAAAATTCAAATTTGTTGTATATTTAATGCTTTCCCGTTTTATTTTTGGTTTAGCAAGTTAGATTTACAATCCCCACCACTGCATATCAACAATTTCAACAAATAAATAGGACCTGATTACCATGTTGTCAAAATGATCCCAACGAAATCCTCCCTCTCTTTCAGGAAACCCTCCACATCCTTTGGAAAGATTATACCATCCTGGCTACCGATGCTTCAAAATCCAATTCGAACACAGGTATTGCGGCTGTTAACTCAAAGAACAATATGTTCTATATCTCTCAAATCCACCCTATCAACTCAGTGTTCACAGGACAAGTTCTAGCAATTTGGTTAGCAATCACAAAAATCACTACCGAGTATCTGGATTACGTTATTTTATCGGACAGTAAGTCCGCAATCACTGCCCTCATCTCGGCTACCCATAAATCCCCCCACAGCATCCTCCTCCTACAAAATAAGATTGTTTCAGCAACTGCAAAAGTTAAATCAATTACGATAGCCTGGACACCAGCACACGTTGACATCCCACCCAATGAAACCGCGGATAAACTGGCCAAACATGCCACCAATGCTCCTCGAGCCATCCCTCTTATCTCACCTGAGGACTTATCCTATTCAGCAGCTCTAGACTCAAACCGCGAACTCAATAACCTCCGGACTAACTCAAAATACCACAAGTGTTTCCCTTTTGATCACCCTGTTAATAAAACCTCCCTTAATCAACTCCCAAACCGGAAATATGATATCTTAATCTCGCGTCTCCGAAGCAACACAATCCAACTTAACGAAATATATGCAAAAATAGGACTAGTTGACTCCCTTTTGTGCGATCACTGTCAATATCCAGAATCTGCTATCCATTTTCTCTTTGAATGCAAAAAGTTTGAACATCAGAGACAGGCTCTGCGAGCCTCAATAGGAGTTTTCCCACTTTCCCTACATCGTCTTCTTAGTTATGACCCTCATGATAATCTTTTTAAAAACTTAGTGGATTTCTTAATGTCTACTAAACGTTTCTAGTTTCCAGTTTCCAAACCCATAAATACAGTTACAAATTATTAAATGTTTTTTTAAGCCTCCCTGATCCCCTGGGGAAAAGAGTTTCAATTACATTTTTTTAAAGAATTTTCGTTTTGATGAACGTGTCTCTCCAAAAGTGTTGGATTCACTAAATGTTGGATTTATTAATCCAACCTCTCCAAAAGTGTTTTGGAAATTTTTTTTTTATAATTCCGATCGCCAGGAAAAATACTAAGTTCACTATGAACTTGTTTGGCTTCCTCAAGAACAGCGTTCACTCTCACTTCTCATCGTCATCATCATCACCAGCAACAATACAACTCATCTAAAACTCCATTCTACAGCAGAGGGGATAAATGCGTGAAGCAGAGATCCCCTACCAACCAACCAACCAACCATGTTGTCAAAATGAAGCAAATTAAAATTAATTGCCCTCACAAAGAAATAAATTGTTTTGAGGTTGTTTTGTGGTTCACAGATGTAGAAAAACATACACCTGAGGAAGTATATCAGGTTATTTTCGGACTAAAAATAACCTCGTTAACCCTTTCGCGCCGACTGTCACAAATACGTGACTGCTTAAAACTGTATCAATCAGGGTAAAAAGATAAAACTGGTAACCAAAGTAGTTCTTCAGCAGCTTATTTGTGGGTGGGGTTATAATTGTTTGATTTATTTAATTCACCATTACTTAGCTCAAAATAAAATTATTTAGTTATACTTTGAACTAACATTGATTATATATATGATTAAACTTACAATAATTAAAGTAAAAGCAAAATAAGTATGTCAAATTAGCAACGCCTACATTTAAGTTACCGTTTTTTATTTATTTACATCCAGATTCTGATTTTGTGCGAATACTTTTATGACTCACCCGTCCCCAAAGGGCCAATGAATCTCCATTTCAACTTCATTTATACCTCACAATATCAACCTCATATATAACTCAGAAATAATTTTAGTTTAGATCGGGAGAAATTATTCACACCTCAAATATACGTATTAGCTTGAAATGTAGAAAAGATAATCCGTACACCTCAAAGAGTACCTCTGGTTGCTCCATAGCAGATTTCCATCAACCTTAAAAGAAACTCAAATGTGAATAAAACAACCTCCTGGACCTTGATTATTTGCCTTAGGCTATTGATCTTTTAACAATGCTTTTGAAATTAACTTCGAATAAACCTCAAATCAACTTTGACACCTCAAAACAACTTCAAACAAACCTCAAGAATATCTTAAATTTCCGCGAGGGTGTAATTTCGCTCGCACTTTTAAGTTGTGCGTGGTAAACTAAATAATGAAAAATAATAGATATTTATAAAAATAATGTTTTGCACATTATCACGTTTTAAAATTATGAGCAAAAACTTAGTGATTTGCTTCATTAATTGCAGCAGCGAAATACGCAAAACGTGACATTATTATTAAGAGGAGAATATTTTCGGCTGTAATTTTCGGTCAAAGTAAATATTCTAGTGGACATTTTCAAAAATAAATAAGAATTTTTAAGTACAAATGGTTTTTATACATTTCCTTAATAAATTATTATAATTTCTGTTCTCACATTTTTAATGAAAAATTTACGTGATTTGAGTTTTAATTTTCTTTTAACTGTAAAAAAATGTTTTGTGTATATTTGCCACCGTTTTTAGTGTTGAGGTAAGCTAAATTTTTTTACAGCATCTATAGTTACAAATTTAATTTACTTTTTTACTGTTTTAGCTGCATTTATTTATTAATTCACTTTTTGTTTGTTTGTTTACTGATAACGCATACTTATGACTTCACTGCAAAAACAGTTCGTTTAAAAAACAAACAGAGTTTTAGTAATTTGTCCTTATTCTTTCAAACATTTGTTTGTTTGTTTTTTGTCAATTTTATATAGTTTTTTTTTTCAATCAATACAGTTGTGCTCCTAAAATATATGTAGTTTACCTCGACACTAAAAATAGTGGCGAAAATACATCACATTTTTTGCAGTGTAAGCGTTCTTTTAAAATTGACACTTTTTTACATGCAGCATTTCATAATTTAGTCCTTTTTATTTTATTTGTTACTTTCATTTTTAGTCTTTGAACTTTTACTTGTTACTTTTTAAATATAACATTTCCATAAATATACAAGTGTAATTGAAATTGAATTTCGACTCAATTTTGAAAGAAAAATATTTAAAAAAAAAGAAAAGAAGAAAAAGTGAACTGAATAAAAGAAATATAAAAAAAAAGGAAATTATAATTCAGAACTATTACCAGTATTTATATTATTAAAAGTTTTATAAAGGTTTGAAAAAGTCAAAGGTTGAGATCAAGAATCTTTCAGTTCGTTCTCGATCTTTGAAACAATCGGATTGTGCCTTGCACGGTTCTGATTGACTGAGAAGATTAGTTCATTTACGACATTACGGTTCATGTGGTTTGATTAAGAGAACGCCACACTTCGGAAAAAACTTTTCGTCTCGAATTTCCTTTTAACTCCGTAAGTAATGTAACCTAGAGTAAGCTATAAAGTTTCAAATACTAAAAAAAATTTTAGGAGAAGATAACTTAGGATTACGCAATAGGGAAGTTCTCTTTCTATAATTTATTTGAACTTTGATAATTATTTTTTTTTTTCAGCAGTTGAAACTTCGTGGGTTAATCTTGGTTTGTATGAACTTACTTTTGCTTTCTTTTAAATTAGTAATGGTGGTGAAAGAGAATTTGCAACGAGAAGTTTCTCCCTTGGTGTGGCGCCCTCTTAATACTAGGTCAGAATTTGATGTTTGCAACCTGCTTGCGTTGTTTTTGTGGTTTGCGAGCGACTTGTATTCGGTTTCAGAAGCAGAGATGCCAACTTGCTCCGGACAGCAAATGCAAATAAATATTTTCGAGTGGTAGTATATTAATGTGTGATTCTTGGTTTAAAAAATGCAATTTATTAGGTTTTTATCCACCACTATTTCTAAATAATTCGAAAGTTTATATGATTCGCCACTTAGTTACAGTTAAGTACTTAAGTCGTGCTTTACCGTTTAAAAAGTAAGCAAAATTAGTCAAATATTTGCAAATTTTAGTTTGTAGTTGTTTACCGTTTTTTAAATAATTATGGCTCTTCCGCAGCAGTTGGCATCTCTGCAGAAGGGTTGAGTAAAGTTCAGAGATTAACCTTTTCTCATAGATTAACCTCATCACCATAAAAATTTATCTGGGCACCTGGAGCCATTAGCGGCCTTTTTCCCATTTGTCTTGTATTGTGTTCTTTGAGGTGGTTCCTTCTGGTAATTGGAATGCAATTGGAGTGAAAAGGAAATTAAATATTTTGTATTTTAGATAAAATTACATCACTACAAAAATAAGCTGCCATCGGCCTGAGGTTTATGTCTTCTCTTAGGTTTTCAAAAGTAAAAATTTCGTCGAATCCTGCGGTGTCACAATTTGCGTTCTTTTCAAATAATCTGAAGTTAAGCTTTGCAATATGATGATCTAAAAAATCAATGTTGAGATCGTGATGTATATTTTTATTTCGGATAAACCATCTTGTTTTTGTTATTTTCCTAAGGATTTTATTCTGGCATATTTTGAGTTTTTTAAGGAGTGATGTTGCACCAAGCTGGAGATGCATAAGTTAGGATGGGACGGATCATTGAGATGTAGAGTAAACGTTTAAGTCTGAGTTTCATTTTGGGGTTCTGAACATAGATTAACCTACTTACTTACTTTATTTATAAAAAATTGGGCACCTGGGCCGCGCAGCTGCCCCTATGCCATACATCTAGGAATTTAAGTAAGTTTATAGTGATAACATTTTGAATTTAGCAGTCGATGTAGTAGCTAATACAAATAGATTAACCTATACTATGAACTTTCAATTTCTTTCTTCAAAACAGACTTAAAAGGTGGTAACGCAAACTCTACTATTTTTTGCAAGTTATGTTAATTCTATACTGTTTTTTAAGGTTAAGGCCGTTCTGTTGTGTACACTTATAGGTGACGCGTGCGTCGCAACGAATGCTTGAGTCGTGTCCTGGCATTCCAATAGGCTAATGAAACAAACACTAATCACAGGGATGCCAACCGCTCCGCTTTCTGGAATAGTTTTAATAAAGTGGTAGCAAATTATACAGAAAAATTCGTTAAAGAAAGATAGTTACGCCTACTTTTTAATGTAGTAACCAGAAGATTGATGCTATAACGTTGAATTTAATATCGTACTTGTAATTTTTGATATTTAGTGGTGAAGAAATTACTTAAAATGAAAAATACTAAACTAAAAGTAACTTAAATTTCGTTACCACTAGAAAATACTATTTTACAAAGTGGAGCAAGATGGCATCTCTGTCATCAACACTTTCCTTGGTGATGGTTACCTTGTTGCAGAGCTCTTATGGCTATTACTGTCGCGCCAAATCACGACAAAACGCCTTATTAGGCAATAAAGCAAAAGAAAGTACTCGAAAAATACACCTACAATAAAGATTTTTTTTAGCTTGCGCATTCGAAACAGAATTATCTATATTTTTTCATTTATCCACGTTAATCAGCTCGATGATAAATTGGCCTCCAAAACTTATTCATTTTAATTGCAAAAAACTAATGGTGTACTGTGGGCAAAAAAAACAAACAAAATAACCCGGACTACCCTGAATAACTTTTTATCTAATAATCGGATCTTCATGTTCTAGGACTCAAACTTAATAGTTCAAGGGGATAACCTTGATTATACTAATTATATATATAGTGCAGAAAATATTTTGAGTTACGAAATCGCACAAAAAAACTTACTTTCTCTGAATAATTTTTTTTTTCCAACGGAACCGGATATCTTACCCCTCCCCCCAAATATAGGGGACAGCCCCCCTCCCCCCCAAATACCTGGGAAATATGGTCCTTGGTCAGAAGAGAGGTTCAAAGTTAGGACAAATTAATGTTAACTTTACTTTTTGTGTATTTCATAATATCTCAAGAACACTCTAAGCGGATTGATAAATTTTTGCGCTACTTTATTTCGTTTATCCTAACATAATTCCATGCAAGAAATAACATTTAGTGAAATTTAGCACTCTTGAATCAAGTATTTTCAATTTGCCTTCGTGGGGGACTTTTTGATGGAACTGACCTGGATTTGCGTTACCTGGAGAGGAAAACATCGAAAAACACACACGGTTAGCCTGAAGGCAAGTTGACTCTAACCAATAACCCATTTACCATTGAGGATATTTTAATAACAGCACTATATTCGTATCTATTCATATCGACCAGCTACCGCTGGGATTCGAACACGGTTCACTTCATTGAAAGACGAATGCTCTATTCCCTGAGCCACCATGACTCTCTTATCTATTTATGTAAAACTCCCAGTAGGTTTTTTTTTCACGAAAACTTTTTTATTTTTTCCGAACACAACTAGAATTTTTCACAATTTATTTCTTTATCCTTAACAATTTTAAATGTAAACGCACTGAGTACAATATCATTTCTGCGTGTGTTACGAATGAAGATAATTTATATAATAAAAATCTATAAAGACTATTTATATAGAAATAACAGCGCTTGAAAAGAATTATTTACATAAAAAGTAATTATGTTCGAAATATTATATTATTTTACGCTGTAGACTTGTAAGACTCAAGGAGTTCATTATGATATAGAGAAACATCGATATTTTTTTTAAAAATTAAAATGATTTTTTTACAAATCATATTTTATTCTCTCTGCCCGGTTATAATGCAGTGCAATTTGCAATACTACAAAATAAAATTTGTGGAAAACCCTCCAGTTTGAGTTTTGAATGAAGTACAAAAACTGGAAAATTGATCGAAACTTTCTACGTTTTTACGATATTTATATAAGACTATTTTTTCATTAGTTGCCAAATATGATTCACTACAAAATTATGAAAAAAAAAAATTTCTTTTGCGCATGCGCATTATAAACAAGCAATTTTTCTAACTGATTTCTGGCGACGTTTTAAACGAACATTTTCTTAAATTTTAAAACAAAATTTTGGGATTAAATTTTAAATTGCTTCAAAAATTTTGCTTAATTTTACTAATTATTTTTAAAATTATAACAAAAAAAAAAGTAAGACAAATAAATAAGTTTTTTCTAAACAAAAAGTCCATATTTCTATAAATATTTAAGCTGGGCTTATGAAATTTTATGCAGTAATTGAAAATAAAAACAAAAACCAAAATAATTGATAAAAGTTATAAGTTTATTTCTAGATTTTCTGACATAGGGTGTTCAAAAAAACTTGTTTTCCTTCATCATTTATTATCGATCCCTCAAATCTTATTGTTAAGTTAGAAAAATCGCATATGCTACGCATCTCTGAAGTTGCAAAATAATCCGTTGAGTATTTCTTGAGAATTTTTTAAAAAAATGTCAAAAACTAAAAGTGTCTCTTCTATAATCGTAGAGTACTTACATTTACATTAAAAGGAAAATTTTACATCTACTATTCTAATCGATAACTAATATTATGAAGAAAACTTTTAATACTTAAAACAACTTAAATTTGAATTAACATTATTGAATTAACGTTATTGAATTAAATATTATTGAATCTATTTCAAGTTTGAGTATAAATATTTAGCAACCTGAAAATACCTTTGCAAGAAAAAAACACTTTACCTCACCAATTCATCTTTTAATCGATTTCATTTTTTGCAAGATGTCTTTAAGCTATTGACACAAGAGTTTTTCATTGCAAAAGAAAAAAAAAAGATTTAAGAGGATTATTCCATTATATGTACTTGTGGGAATTGTTTGCACATTCCGAATCGAGTGCTTTTACATCCAAATCAAACATTAACCATAAAGAAACCCCACGATAGTCCATTTAATATCATTAAGATTAAAATTTTCTGCATTTTTGTTGCAATTTTTTAAGATGCATTATCCAGACTTATCTCGGAAAATATTTCTGCCCAAAAAAGTAGAATGAAAGAAAAAAGATTGAAAAAAAAAATCTAAGTCTTGAATTCCTCATCGGAATTCAATCCAAACCTAAAATTGCTTTTTCAGAAGAATATCCATGTGAGTACTTTAAAGAACAAATTTAATCTTACAAATCGTTGGATAACATTCATTTTTCTCGATATTTCGTATGAAATGGTTTGGCGGCGTTTGCCAGTTTTTGATTGTTTCGACCAAAACGACCAGATAACCCAGCCGCTGGACATACTTTAGCGGAGTTTACAGAGATTTTAGAGCGTTTTTGAATACTTTGAATTTTTTTTTTTTTTTAAATTTCAAACAAAAAGAAATATCTTAATTGAAAATCAAATTATAAAGGCTTGCTAAATGTATATAGTGTAATCACTGAAAGATGATTTAAATTCTAATGCACTTTAATGTACAGCATTTAATAAAGTTAAATGCTTCATTTTATAGAATGATATCAAACAAAAAAAATTACATTAAAAAATAGAGTGTGTTTAAACAACCACCCTTAATGAATATTTTTAAAGTTTTTGTAAAATTTTAAATTCCCCCCCCCACTTATTTAGAGGAGCTAATTAATGCTTGTGCGAGAAAAGAACAAAAACGCTATCAAAATTTAATGAAAGCCTACAGAGAAAAGTTAGAACGAAAAAAAAAACAAATCTTGTTTGATTATCGAATAAATTAAAGAAGAGATGAAAGGCAATTATCAAAAGTATATCCAAATATTATCAGACAATAAAACTCATTTTGATGTCTTACATTCTGCCTTTATAGTTTGTGATTCAACAGATTTTGATAGTGTTTTTATATTGAATCATCCAGAATATACGAACAAATTTATAAGGAGCTCTTATACATTTTTATTATAATAATATGCAAAGTTTTTATAGGAATATAATGCCTTGTAGGGTCTCTGAGTGGATCCTTAAAAATACACAAATTTCGTGGAAACGTTTGATTTTTTAATTAATTTTAGATCGAAACGTAAAAATTTTTTTAATTAAATTTTTAAAGGTACAAATAAATTTACGAAAAACTTTAAATACATTTTAGTATAACTAAATAAATATTAATAAAAACAAATACGGATCTCAGAAACTGGTCTTGTCTAATAGACATCAAAATATGTTAACAAATTTTAACTACGAATCTATAGACTAATAGAGGTAAATGGCATGAGAAGAAAAAAATTCAAACCTGAAATTGGAAATTCAATTTTCAATTATCTTTTCTTCAAGGCGTTTTCCTTGTCTTCGATCCTCAAAAAAAAAACATTGGGATCTATCCTCAGTAGGGTTGTATGTGCCAAAAAGAGGCTGTTTTAGTCTGTGGCAGAATTGAAGGCTACCATCATTAACACCTGTCATAATATTGATGATACCCAGTCTTCTAGGTAATGGTTAAAATTATGCAGAGTTGCCTTTTTAAACTTTTATATGAATATGACTGATATATTTTGGCTAAAATCAGAAGTGTCTTCGATGGGTCAAGTGTTTTTCTCTTTTTTTACTATTCGAGATTATTTTCCTTGTGCAATTGAAGCAGAAATAACTTTTTTATAAATAGATGTTTTGATATCGTCTTTCTCAATAAAAATGTTTGATTCCCATGGGTTTTTTTCTTTGAGTAAGGGGCCTTAAGTGGGACTAACTGGATAATTTTTGTAATAAAAATAATCAAACTTGTAAACAATATCTCGTGCTTAAACTACCAGATTGAAAATTATGCAAGGTGGTATTTAAATAATGAAAGAATCAAACATATTACTTATAGTAGAGTAATATACCTTATTCAAAGTAATATACCGAGCTTATATTACTTAGATTAAAGTTCTTTTCATGGTTTGTAGAACAAAATCTTAAATGACAGTGCAAGATGGCAGCTATATAGGTTAAATAATTAAATAATTTTTAATTAAATCATTTTTAATCATGTCGATGCAACGGAATTTTTAATTTAGATTGATATAAGAAACTATAAAAATTCATATTCTTAACTCTTCAAGTTAAATGAAACTGATTACAGAATCTCTCTCACTTTCTAAAACCCATGATTCATTTTTAATCTCGTTGACTCAAGTTTGCACGAAACAAAACTGCCTCACCAAAAGCAATCAAAAATTTAACGCAAGATTAATTTAGGCCAGGGTTAACTTTAGGTACTTAACAAATAGGCTAATGCCAAAAGAATGGGTGTAGTCGTGCAGATCTTATTTCATAAGATCTACATGATTAGACACAAATCATCATTCAAGTTGGATTGGGGGAGGCGTTTTATTTTTAGGTTTACGAAAAAGCCGATTTGCAATTTGTCACCTACTTTCCATTATGTAGCTTAAGAGGGTATTAATCCATAGTTTATTTTGGAACAAAACCTTTATGGATTTTTGGTTTAGTAGCTGGAACTCTTGGGAATACATCCCACAAGATAACCACAAGTGTAACAAGCAAAACCACTCTATTAAATAAGTCCCGAAGGTCATTATAATAATGCATCGCAACAGGCAAAGTGTATAAGGAGTGGTTTCATTCCCAATTCTTTCAGTTAATTATCGTGAGAAAACCTTCTACCAATCGTTTCTGAATTTCTGTCGCCCGATTAAAGGTGATCATTTCTCAGTTTATTTCGTTTTCGGCTAAAAAAGTTACGATATTGCTGTCTTTCGGATTTATAATGCTATGCAGATTTCAATGCTTTAATTTTTTTATATAATCAATTTTTTAATGCTAATAATTAGTTTATTTATTATTAAATTTTATTATATATATATATTCAAGATAGGAAGTATGATAGTACCCTCACGCATTAATAGCAAAGACTATTACACTTTTATATATTTGTTATAATTATTTTTATGTAGTGGTGATCAGACTCATTTATAATTATTTTATGATTTAAAAAGCCTAATGGAATAACATGAATTTCACTGCCACTTTAAATATGAAAATAAAATCTTGCGGTAAAGCTGGAAGATTTGTCAGTTATGAAATAGTATAGGAAAGCGGTAGGAAATATGCATGGTAAAATGTTTCTAGTTGTGGACGGAAATTTGATTATCTTAAGTTTCTTGACAACCACTAGATTCGATGTTCCACTAGATCAGATGTACAAATAATTACATAAAACATGTCTTCACCGACACATCGTTGCGAACCGTACCTGGTCAGGTGAAACAAGTTTCACGACATAAATTTTTTTCTGCGGAATATTATATGTTCTGGCTAAGCTAATATAAAACAAGTACGGAGACTTTCCCGCCTACAACGTAATGCACGATGCTGTTTCCATGTTTAGACATTTCTTCTACTTGATAACTGTTCTCAAGGTAAAATTGATACAGTTATTCAGTTATTGGTACAATTGTAGAGGTGTCTACCAATGAGTGACTTCCGATGAAGTGATTTAGGTGACTACTAGTCAGTGACTTGCGATGAAGTGATTTAGAAGACTACTAGTTTGTGACTTCCGATGAAGTGATTTAGGCGACTACTAGTGAGTGACTTCCGATGAAACTCATTGATGAAACCATTGATCACTCCTTGGTAGTCCGATTTAGGTGACTACCAATAAGTGACTTCCGATGAAGTGATTTAGGTGAAGAAATAAAAAATGATCTTAGGTACACTTTTCTAAAGTATGAAATGAAATAAGTACAATAAGCTAAAAAAATGAAAAAAAAAATTAAATACTATTTGAGAAATTGGTTAGATTTTAATTTCGTAAAACGGTGTGGCAATATTTCAAATAAATAGAGTAGATTCTATATGATAATTAACTGAACCCGTGTCGGCTGCTATTCAGTATTGCCACGGACATAGGCGTAGCATTAGAAGGCGACATATTTTGTATATTTTAAGTTTCATATATATATTTTAATTTCATATATCTATATTAATTTCATATATATATATATATATATATATATATATATATATATATATATATATATATATATATATATATATATATATATATATATAAGATTAAAATGAGCTAATTTTTTCCTAGCATAAATCTTTTAATTTATTATTGAAAGCAAATATACGAAATGTTTTTGCTTTAATTAAGAATAATTATCAATACAAGTCAGGATGATAGTTTTCGCTTAAATAATTTTATAGAGTAAATAAGTAAAAATAAATTTTTGAGTTTCAACTACTTCTTACATTTTTAGTCGCCTGTGGCATCATTCATACTCATTTTATCGCAAAACATTTTTTCTGTTGCAGAAACTTCACAAATTTCTCACATTTCTGATAATTATTGGGTCTGCAAAAACCATAAAACATTTGATATAGAAAAATGTAAAGTCACCCATTTTCAGCATTAGTAGAATTGAGTCCACTTTAACAGCACAAGGGAATCATATGCCGCATTTTATGCATTGCGTAAGCTTAAAAATTCGTACAATGCAGTAAATTTACCCAAAAATTTTAGAAAAAAAAATAAACTAGCCAGAATTTTATTATAAAATAATGGACAATAAAAACAAAATTGTAAATATATATATATATATATATATATATTTTTATTTATTTTTTTATTTATTTATTTATTTACTTTTTTTTTTTTTGAGAAATGATTGTAGTACTGATACACTGACCCATTCATGTTTGTGTAATCACGAATTCATAATTTCTCTAAGTAACAGAGCGGAAGAGAAGTAGTTTTGCAACAATTTTTGAATGGATCGCATATATTTGAAAAACTTATTCTTACGTTACCCGCTTGTAATGTGCATGCCATCCTAATTCTACACTTTTTACAAAATATTTCATAGGCGTTTAAAAACCAAAGATTACAGAATTTCGCTAGCATTTTAAAAACCTCTCCACGAGAGAGAGCTAAAAGAAAGTGGTGTTGGTTTGCGTATGAACTTTTAAATGATTTATATGTAGTGGTGTGGAAAATAAAATTAAATGAATACTAAAATAATACATTAACAGATTAAGATAGCTACTACTAGATTTGTTGAATCAATGTCATGCAAGTCATTTGTGCCTATCGTTTGTTTAACCCTTTTGCGCCGACTGTCACAAATACGTGCCAGCATAACACCATATCAATCGGGGTAAAAAGATAAAACTGGTAACAAAAGTAGTTCTTTAGCAGTTTATTTGTGGGTGGATTATAAATGTTTGATTTATTTAATTCATCATTACTTAGTTCAAAATAAAATTATTTAGTTATACTTTGAACTAATATTGATTATATATGTGATAAGGCCGGGATAGCCTGGTCGGTAGGGTGCTGAGTCCATGTCCAAGAGGTCGTGGGTTCGATCCTCGCCGGCCGAAGACTCCCCGTGTAGTAAATGGTGAGTGATGCACGTTAAATCTGTCGAGTCTCAAAGTCCTCCATGTTCCCATAACAAATCAATACCTCTAGGGGTACTGATCCAGGAGTTTCCTTGTCTTCTGGATTGGTTCAAAATTACAAGGCTACGGAGTTGAACATTAGTAGTCGTAAACCCATGAAATTGGGTCGGCTATTCAACGACGGTTATAAAATAAAATATATATGTGATTAGGCCGGGATAGACTGGTCGGAAGGGCGCTGGGCCCATGTCCAAGAGGTCGTGGGTTCGATCCTCGCCGGCCAAATACTCCCCGTGTAGTAAATGGTGACTGATGCACGTTAAATCTGTCGAGTCTCAAAGTCCTCCATGTTCCCATAACAAATCAATACCTCTGGGGGTACTGATCCAGGAGTTTCCTTGTATTCTGGATTGGTTCGAAATTACAAGGCTACGGAGTTGAACATTAGTTGTCGTAAGCCCAATAATGTGTCGGCTGTTCAACGACGGTTACAAAATAAAATATATATGTGATTAAACTAATAATAATTAAAGTCAAAGCAAAGTAAGTCTGTCAAATTAGCAACGCCTACATTTAAGCTACCGTTTTTTATTTATTTACATCCTGATTGTGATTTCGTACGAATGCTTTTATGAATCACCCGTCCCCAAATTGGTTAAGGATGTTTTTCGAAGGTTCCGTTTCAATATGAAATTACGCTTTTTTTGTAAATAATAGGCTGTTTTTTTAACTCCTGTGAGTTTGCTACTGTTACTCATGACTATTAAGTCAAGTTAAGTCTATCTAATGCCAGCGCTGTCTACGCTTATTTTAAAAAAAAATGGCGCAAAACATCAATATGGAAAAAAGCCACAGTTTTGTGAAAATGAAAAAACCTTTGTGGTCTAATTTTTCAATATTTAAAAAGTAACTTCAATGTTGGATTAGTTAGGCTGATTAAATTTTGTAAAAACCGAGAACAAGGCAAAAATTTTGATAATTTTCCTCTAGGTAAAAAAATATTACCAAATGGGCGATTTTAAAAAAGTTTAATAACTTTTAAAATATTAAAGTTATTTGTCTGTTTTAAAGTCCAGAAAATTCTTGACTGCAAGATTAAATATATAGTTTAAAATCATTGCATTGATTAAGTGTAAGGCGCTTCAGCTATGAGTTTTTTTATTTTCTTTGGCGACGGAGTCACGAAAAACAGCGTTAAAAGTACAGTTACCTTCTTCAAAGGAGAAAAAAAAAGTGGTAGTACAGGAATTTCCATCTCAAGATTTATTTTTGAAACCAAATAGTCTGGACTACCACAGTTTATTTGGTTAATATTTATGTTTGGTTTATCAGTCATGGTGCAATGCTCTATCCTCCTAAACAACCAAATTGTTCTCTTTAAGGAAACCATCCCTATTGTCAGAAGCGGAAAATATTTTGGTTAGGTCATAAACAGGAAATTCAACTGTCAAATTCAATGAAAAATAATGTTAAATCAATTATCTAGAAAGCACAAGCAAGTTGGTCTACATCTCCAGGCCTGCCTACTTCCTACGCTTTTCGGAAAAATTTCTTCTACTGATAACTAAGTTTATGCCTTAATGTATTATTCTTTCTCGTATAAATTTGATTTCAGGTTATTTTTCACACCATTATTTGTAAATGATTCGAAAGCTTATATAAAAAGCCATGTGTGATGGAAGTTTAGCCCATTTTATTTACTTGATGGGAGTAGGTACATTTTAGTTAAGTATTGGATTATGTATTATTATTATGTATTGTTCCAGTTTGTATGATGGAGATAAATTCATCGTAGTGTTTGTGAAGAATTTTGCCGCAATAGTAATGATTTCACTTCATTTGCACATCTTACGATACCGAGAATTTATTTAAAGAAGTAAGCAAAGTTACTTCAAAAAATATTTGTCGCTATATATTTTTCAGAAATATTATTATAAAATACAAAACAACCATCATATGTCAGAAATAAAAAGAAACTCGAGTTTTTTTAAAAAAAGAAGAAAAAAAATCATTAATATTCAAGGTAATAAATTGTAAATTGCATCATGGAAAAAATACATTTGTATCTTGGTTAAAATAACGTAAAAAATGCATATTAAAATAAACCAACTTAGTCAAACTTGAGTCAAAAATGGTTACGAAATTTACTATAGTCAAAATAAGAATAGAATAGAATTAAAATGTTATAGGTTTGGTTAAAATAGCGTAAAATTTACGTTAAGAATCGGAAACGAAATTCAGTATAATAAAAACAAGCGTTAAAGAAACGTTAATATTCATGGTAAAAAAAAACGAAATTTATGTAACCAAAAATAAACGTTATTAATTTAGTTAAAATAACGTAAAATAATTGGTTACAAAATTCAGAATAAAGACGAAAAATCGTCCTTTTTAGGTTAAAAATAATTTTAAAGTTTATTTTACGAATTTGAAACTACCACTAAGAACGAAAATAAAACGTTTGGGCGAAACGCTTAAATGCTTTTAACCTTGTAATAATTTAACGTTTTTTTTTCACGTAATAAATACTTATCTCTGCTGCATGGGTCCCTTACCGGGATGAGCAGAAGCATATATTTCTAACATTAAAGATTTTCGTAAAGTTTATGTTAACGGTCCGATTGAGGGGTGAAACCATCACCTCCTACATCAGAAATTTTTAAGTAGTCCGCGCAGACTATTTAAAAAGTGAGTCAGTTGTGCGCATGAACCCAAAACCTTTTATAAAAGTACTTGGGAGATATTTATCATATATATTTGAGAATTGAATCTGTAGTGGTTGACAAGTGAATGAGGCAAACCAATAATATTCATAAATAAAGCAAATTTCTAGTCATATATTTGTTACCACTTTCTTATTTTAACTAGATTTTGTATTAATGACTCGTTCGGAAAGTGGATATCCTTCACAGTGGTCTGATCGGACTACCTATAAAAAACCGTATGTAGGCTTTCAGTTATAGGAGGCGTTGGTGAAACCTCCCAGTTCTGACGTCAAGAATTGAAAATTAAAAGCAATTAAGTTGTTCCCAACAAACAGTTAGGAACACAGGAAGGTTAGTTGGCAATTATCAAAAGATAAAATAGCAAAAAGTGAAGCTAACTCTGAGTAATTAATATTAAATTTTAAATAATTTAGTTATAGCTTAATCGCCTAAGAGACCGTGAGAATTAATATAACCCTGTAACTGAATTATTTTTGTAATAATACAAATAAAGTAACTTAAGAAAAAAAGAGTTATAAATAGATTTAGATGCTTGATTTACACGTGACAGTGAATTAATGAAATTTACTTTTGTATTGAATTAAAAAGCTACATTGATTGTTAAAAAGAGAATAAAAAATATATATTTGCTATTTATAAAATTTAGTATAAATTAATTAAAAATTAATTTAATTAATTAAAAATTAATTTAATTAATTAAAAATTAATTTAATTAATTAAAAATTAATTTAATTAATTAAAATTTAATTTAATTAATTAATTAATAATTATTGAATATTATTAATTAATAAATTAATTAAATTCAATTAAATAAAAATTAATTTTAATTAGTTTAATAAAAATTATATTAAGAATGATTAAAAAAAATTTAATTTAAGAAATTAAAGAAATTTTTAAAACTAGGAAATATACAAAGCCTATTATGGCCAGACACCCTGTTGTTTTAACCCGCTCGTGGGGAGAATTTTAAAATTTTAGTAAAATAACCAAAAGTTCTGTAAGCTTTAGTCTCTCATCGTCAACCACTCAATAAAATATTTTGCAAAAAGCGTTGTTTTGACAGACCAGCAACTCCAGCCAGCTATATCCACCACCTCCAACATTAGAAAGCCTCCACACGGTTTTTTAGAAGTAGTCTGCGCAGACTATTTAAAAATGAACTAGTTGTGAGCATGAACCTAATTACTATTTTAATAGTAATTAAGAGAAATTTATCATATATATTTCAGAACTGAATTTGTAGCGGTTGACAAGCAACCGGCATCATTGTCAGCGTCGTCAAAAGAGAAACATTCTTTTTTTTCAAAGAAAAAAAAAGTGTCAGCACAAGTATCTAATTTTCAGGGTTTGTCATGCAAAACCTATATTTATATTTGGATACGAAGTATTCACTAAATGCTTTTCCTAAGTTAAAGTGGTAAACAACTGTAAGAAATATGAGTTACCACTTTTTTCATCCATATGTTCTCTATCTATAGACAAAGACATAGATGTCTATAGTCTATAGATAGATGTCTATATCTATAGACATCAGACAAACTTTTGTCGCTAGGCTTACGTGAATAAAAAAAATTAAACAAAGGGTTTATCCTTTCTATTATTCTGTAGTGAAATTTGATGTTTTATTAGTTTAAATGTTATGTATAATCACATTTTTAAATTGGAAAAATTCCGTATGATTTTAGTTTCTTAATCTGGGTGTTGATGGCTGAAATGCAATACAAATTTCATATTAAAATTTTGCATAATATAGTTGCTGAATGCATACGATTAGCAACGATAGCTGTAATGCAAATTATTGTTTAAAAAAATCAAAATCGTTTATCGAATCGAGTTTTACACGAAAGATATTTACCAAATATCAGTTTTAAAAAGTGGTTTCAAAAGATCCTAGGCACAAATGGGTAAGTGAATCAATCAGAAATTATTCGTACAATGAGTTTAATGTATTTCTTTCTTTCTTTTATTTTAAAAATAGAACTGTCTTCAAAAGAGGACGTTGAGTGCTTAAGCTCTTTTTTTTTATTATTATTTATTATTTTTTTTATAGTATATTTCCATCTTCTCAACAAACCAAAGTAAAAAAGTACATATTCCAATAAAAATTGATATCGGCAGTAGTGTTAATTTATTTAAATAAATAAACACAATGTTCTTTTTGAGATATTATATATTTAATCATTTCTTTTAATTCTCTGTACTTATAAAAAACAGTGAATTGATATTCTCGTTTATTTTAGTTTTTCACATGGTTTCAACTTTAGTTATTATAATATTTATACGTCTTTATATTTAGTTATTATATGTCTTTAAATAGCTCTAATAAATATTTATGACTTTTATATATTTAACAGAACATAAAAACCAATGTCTTACTTATAGATTTCATTTTGTCTGCAACGTTTCTTTACTCTGTTTCTCAAATGGCAAGTGCAATTGAAAACTAGACGCTTGGGAATATGGTTGACTTAATTTATATCCCTCTAACTTATTTTGGTTTCTACTGGTTTTGCTCAGGGGAAAATGTTAAAGGACGGCAGTTAAAAAATCCAAAAAGACATATTTTTCTTATCGTTTCAAGTTAACTGAATAATGTTATCTAAAGAAAGTAAACTCGAAACGAAAATGAGGAAGTTTGTATCTAAAACTAACAAAGGAGTTATATTTTGTTGACACTTCAAAGAATTTTTATTGAATGGAAATCTTTAATAATGTCAATAACAATATATCCGAGAAGTTTGGTAAGCTTAGTTATCATTATAAAAGATTACATTTTGTCAATGGCATCAATATTATTCTGGATTTTCATGTGATTTAAAAATTCAAAACGTTGCAGTAAAAATTAAACAAATATTAACAGGCTTACCAGCTACTACGCTTTAAGTGGTAAACATTTAAACACCAAACCTGAAGAATTTTTGGTAATTTTGCCAAAACATTGAAAGCCTCACCACGAAAAAGGCAGAAAAAAGGGGAGTTGAATATGAACTTTTTAATTAATTATTTACAGTGGTTCAAAGGAATAAAAAAATAACATATTAAGACATAAACTTAGGTACCACTAGAATAAAGGTTTACAAAAAGCGTAAAAAGTTGGCAACATTGCATTAATACTGTCAGAGCTGGCAACTACTACACTTTTTGCACAAAAAAATTTATTGAGTAGTAGATATTAAAAAAACTAAGGCTTTGAGACTTAAAGCTAAATTCGCCTACATTTTAATTGCCTCATCAAAGATAAATATAAGAGGTCAGATAAAATGAATCATTTACTTATAGTGGTTTGTAAATCTAGCGTTACATGTAGTGGTAAAATGACTTTAAATCAAATTTTAAAAGCGAAGAAACCTACATTAAAACATAAACTTCACTGCCACCTGAAGAAATTTTATCAAAGAGCCTATAAAGTTGGCAGCTCTGTTCTGTAATAAATTTTTGGTAACCACAATGTGTTAATTTTCACGAATATACAGATGTATGACAGTGTAACCTAGCAATATTTCTTGACTTTAAAGTGATGAAATAAAATAAGAATTCACTACTACCATTAAAATCCTTGGGAACGTTGTTTTAGCAATAACATAAGCACAGAACACAGTAACTAGTTAAATATGAGTTAATTTTTTTTTTAAAATGTCACCTATTTGTGATTTATACCAGAAATAGATCGTTATGCTGTTTCAATTCACTAGGAACTGGGAGATCTGGCGGAAAAATCCATCCGACGAATATCCTCACTCTCTTGAAATTCGTTGACCAGATGAGCTCTATGTGGCCTCGCGTTGTCGTCCATTAAAATTAACTCAGGGACAAGTGCACCCTTGAAAAAGTGATCATAGGGCTCCAAGACCTCATCCCTGAAACTCACTTCTGCCACAGAGCCTCTTTCAATGACATGGAGAGGTGTGCTTCAATTCAACATGGGCCCTGCCTAGAACATTAAACCTGCTCCGCAATAATGGTCGATTTCGCGGACATTGGAGGGTAGGTAGTGGATCCCTGGTTCTCTCTATATGAACGTACTGCGAGAATCGGTGTTAAGGCTGAACCGGGACTCATCAGTGAAGAGAACGGTCGCCCATTGATCCATACTCCAATCTCTAGGCTTTCCTGTTTGTAGAAGTAAGCGGGACGCTAACAGCAGGCCTTCTTGAAAACAAACCTCTCTCATGAAGTCGTTTAGAAAGAGTCACCCATTATACATGGGCTCCTGTGGCTGCATACAAGTCACGAAAGAGCTGAGAAGCTGTAGCCCCTCTGTTACGCCTCGCTATAATGAACAAATAGTGATCTTTTCTGGCTGTCGAGGCTCCCAGGCTTTCTCTCGGTGGATCCGATATTTTCGAACTGTTTGCATAAGTTACACACGATACTGAGTGTTAAATTGAACTCTCTACAAATCTGAACCTGGGATTCACCACCTCATTTTTGCAGTTAAAATTAGAATTTAACCTATTGTTGAAAAAAAACACCAAGAAATTCGCCGAGGGCGCCTAGAAAATGAAATGCGTCGTAACTCACGCGCACTTATAAAGCCTGTTTCTCTACTGTCTCCGCCTACACACAAGTTGATGAAAGAGATTTGCATCTTTGTCTAAAAAAATTGTTTTACGTTCAATTCTTTTCATGAAATTCGATAAAATATGCAAAATCTCTTAATTTATTTCACCAGTGTATTTAAAATAGTGATGCTAATTTTTACTACCGAAGAAATATCGTTATTCGTATCAAAAAGGAGTGCTTTCATTAAAGCCTTGAAGAATTTTGTTGATGGGATTAATTACTCATTTTTTAATTAATTTAAAATTTTTATTCCTTGTAATAAGGAAATTATAAATGACTGTAAGAATACAACTAATCTTTTTTAAAAAAAATAATTTTGCTTTTAAACAACTTCAAAGGAATTTTTAAATAATTCTATTGACAAAGCTATTTACTATCTTTTACTACTAATTATGCTATCTTTCATAAAAATGCTATTTTTGAAATTTTAATTTATGTATATATTTAATGATTAGTTTAAGTATAAAAATTATTCAATTACATTGCATACCAGCATAATCTAATTTTCTGTCACTACTGGTTAACTTATTATTACTCTCATTCCTAAAAAAATTATATTCTAAATGTTAAGTAGGTTTTTAAATTTATTCACGATTTAATTAGTATTGTTTTTTATATTTTGTAATTTTTATAAAACATGTACTGCGAGGAATTATTCCTATAATTTAATAACCTTTAAATTAAAATTAAGTGCAACAATATAGCATTTGTTGTATTTGAAATCCATTTGAATATAATACTGATTTCATCAGCGGTCGAAACAAGTTATGATGAGGTTTTAAATAGAACCTGCGTATCAATTGTTTAATTCTTTTTTTCATTCCCCCATTTTGCAGTTTTAATGAAAGACATTCCCATGATTTCAACAAGTGTCAATCCTTGGAATGATCAGATTTTAGCAAGGAGTTTGGCCCTGATTATGGTCAGCTCTTTATAATCAATTTTTTAATATTTTTCTCCATTTTCTTATACGTTTTACTGTTTAATGAAGTTCTCCCTTTTCTGAATGCTGCTCAAACCCTCATGGCCTTGTACCATATAACTTCAGTATCTCTGATTTAAATCATATACATGCAACCACTTCTTACTTCCCATCAGATGTTAGAACCTGAGTGGGAAATTAGACCACAAAGTCGAATTTAAAATTTCGGGATTTTAAATCCCTATCATTGTTACACAAACAAATTTTGAAATGAATAACAAAATAAACTCACTTCTCTGTCATTAATGAACCATCTTAGAATAGGTGGAGTACTTTCTTTCGCTGATGTGCAGTTTATGTCTACTAAATCTCCTACATCATAACGGCTAGTTGTACCACTTACTCGAGGTCTTCTTCGGCTTGGAATCACATTTGGAGCTGAAAATGAAATATTTATTTAGAGAAAATTCACCAATCGATAATAAAAACAAAATTTCCTGTTGCGTAGCTAAATTTACCATTTTAACTATATTCATTAGAAACGCTGCTTCAGGTGGTAATTTAACCTATTCCTCGCCATAAGATAGCATTACGCTAGTAACAATAACAAAGTGGATATATTTAATTTCATAGCCGTCGCTATACAGCTGACCCAATTTTGAGTTTACAACTACCAATGTTTTACTCGGTAGTGTCGTAATTTTGAACCTAATCCAGAAGAGAAAGGAGCTCTAAGACATGGGTGAAAGCCCTTATATAGCAAGACGGAAAAGAGAAAAACCTGGTACGTAGGACATTTCATTCCAGCATTTTTTACGAAAAAAATAAAATATCTGTAACTATCAAGATTTCTTTTAAAATTTTAGCATATATATAAAACTGCTTCTTTTCGAAGATAAAGTAGATATTTTTGAATAATTTAAAAAAAGAATAAGTAAATTCCTCCCAAATACTAGCTATAACTGAAAAGGTTTCACTACCAGCCTTTCCTATTTTCCATCTCGCTTTCACCCCTGCTCTAAGATCAAGTATTGGAAGAAATTAGCCTTTTAGGAGAACTTTTTGATGGAACTGACCAGCATTTGTGTTACATGGAGAGGAAAACCACGAAACTCTCTGGCGGTGAGCCGGACGGCAAAAAGATTTAAGATACAACTACCTGTAATTTTTGAGATTCAACTACTCCAAAGTATCTGATTAAGTATGGGAATTAGTTTTCACCACAATGTCTGCCAAATCAATGTTTTTTATCTGACTGTTTGTAATTTTATGATGAATGGCATAGGGGCCGCTTCGCGGCCCAGGTGCCCAGTTTATTTAAATAAAGAAAGAAAGGAATTGGTTTTTAAAAAGAAAAAGAAATTAACAGCTCCATTTGAAGATCTTTTTGCTTTAGTCGGTAGATACTTTGACAAGGGGTGAAAGCGAGACGGAAAATAGGAAAGGCTGGTAGTGAAACCTTTTAAGTTATAGCTAGTTTTGGGGAGGAGTTTACTTATTATTTTTTTAAATTTTTCAACAATATCTACTTAATCTTCGTTCGTTCGTTCGTTGTAGTGGAACTGGGCATCTGAGGCCTTACGGCTCTTTTCCCATTCATCTTGGAATTAAACTAAGAAACATACATGACAAATTTAAAGTTTGGGTAGCAAAATGGAGTTCACTTAATCTTCGAAAAGTAGCAGTTTCATATATATGCTAAAATTTTAAAAGAAATCTTGATAGTTACAGATATTTTGTTTTTCGAAAAAAATGCTGGAATGAAATGTCTTACGTACTAGTTTTTTCTATTTTCCGTCTTGCTAAATAAGGGCTTTCACTCATGACTTCGACCAAGAGCCCAGGTGCCCAGCTTTTGTTAAATAAAGTAAAGAAAAGTACTTTGACCAAGAACCATGCATTCATGTGTGAATTTTACTACCGCTAAAAAATATTTTTCCGAAAACCGCAGCAAGTGGACATTAAATCATAAATGTACAAATCGCGAGTATATAACCATAAATACTCAAATATTAGAAATACTTTCAGAAAAATGAAAAATTGGTAAAAAAGATTTTTAAAAGATGCTTGAAAACGCTGGAATTTAAATTTCGCGAAGCAGAAATCGCTAATAATGATTCCTTATATTTATATATATATATATATATATATATATATATATGTTTGTTTTGTTTTAAATAAATAAAAAAAAAAAATTAATTCAAAAGTAGAATGTTATGTTGATGCAAATTCTCTTCCCTAAAGCGTACTCAAACTGCCAGAAAAGAAAACAATAAAAAATTAATTTAATTAGTATTAATTTGAGGAGTGAAAAATATTACCAACACTTTTTATTTCTTTCATTAATCTGGGGTCAGATTTATTTCACATTGCTCTTTTGTAAGTTTGCGCGATGAATTAACTTCAAAAATTTTGCTACCACTCTTCATTTCTTTCATAAATTTGGAAACTTTGTCACTTCTAGTACGAATAAGTTGTTTTACACAATGGACATCTTAAAAGCAGCACGATAACCTTGGAATGGTTGACGTAAATCTGTTTCCCAAAAATTATTGGCGATATTTTTTTTAAAAAATGCAATTGTTCATTTGTCTTTTTAGAACTCCTTTCACAATCAGAATGTTCTGAAATTTGGTTTCAAGAATGATTTCCGAACGCTAAATCGAATGCATAGAAGAAAAAAAAGCTATCTTATCAGATAAAGAACGTTTTTGCGTCAAAAAAGAGCTTTTTCAGCATTTGTTGCAATCAACTGTTATATATACTTTAAGAGATTCGTTGATATATTGATATAAAATAATGGAGAATAAAAACTGACTATTACTGCAAAAATTAAGAGGCGTACATTTTCAGCTACAACCATATTCCTAAACTCTCATATAGTGTTTAATATTTCAAACACATATTAAAGCCTGCCAATTACTATGCTTTTTGAAAAATATTTTATGGAGTGGTAGACATTGTAAAACCAAACATTTCAGAATTTTTAGTAATTTGCCAGTTTAGTAATATCCAACATTTAAAAGCCACCTCAGTGCGGAAAATAAGTTCAAATGAATAAAAATATTACATCAAAACATAAACATAGTTACCACTAGAATAAAATTTTACAAAAAGCTTAGAAAGTTGGCAGCCCTGCAAATGTTATAAATAAATCAACATACAATCAAATTTTCATTTTATAATTTTGCCTTACAAATTACAAGCTTTAATATGATGTAAAAAAGTGTATATCTAACATTTCAAATTTGTTTCGACTACAACTTAATAAGATAAAAAAAAAAGTATTCACCGAAATTTATTTTTTGCGTGGAATTATTTTTGGATTTTATAATTGTAAAATTTAGATAAATTTTATAATTGTATGCAAGAATTTTTCGATTCACTCAAAAAGTTCTCGAAATATGGCGAAATACGCAAAAAGTGAACTTAACATTAAGAGGTCCAAACTTTGGATCACTCTCTTAACGAAACTATGGGGATGATATTTCTCAGTATGAGGCTGCCGCCTATAGTTTGGATGTCAGAAATCCGAATCCATCGAAAAAAAGGATTGATAATTCAAAGAAAGTACGTTTTTGTGACTGACTTTGTAACTTTAAATTTCATCTGCCACTAATTAATTTTGCATACTTGAGGTCACATTTTCGAACAATAAAGACTGAGTCATAAAGCGTGAAAATCCGATCATTATGTCAAAATTTATTCAAGGTGATCTATTTTTTTGGAGCACTATTCATTTGAAACTACGGCCATGTTTTTAAACCCGCGTTTTGAGCCGCATTTGATATCGAAACCTCGTATCCCGTTACGACAGGATGTAATTTAAAAATTACTTATTTCCCTCGCATAAAAAAATTCAAAACGTAAAAAGTGGGAAAGTTTTAATCTAAGAATTTATAATTAACACTCATGGCCACTATAATACATAAATAATTTCAAAATCTCTGTTTATATTTGTAATGAATATTTTCAAAAATAAATTGTACGAAAGAGAAGAAAGTTTTTAAGTAGTTCAACCATGTTTTAGAAAGTTCAACCATGTTATATTCCGATTTTTTTTTTCACATTGCGCTACTACATCACCCGCACAATTGTCCACACTCAGTCATGCAGGGCTAGGACATTTAATCTATTAATTCAAAATCCTAGCAGTTTCACCCTTTATTTAATTTTTGCACCAGGACTGAAAGCCTATATATATCAAGCCGGAACGGAGCAAAATCTGGTATGAAAGGCATTTCATTCTAAACTTTTTTTCGAGAAAGAATAAATTTCGGTAGCTATCGAGATTGCTTCTTTCTTGAGAAAAATTAGATATTCTAGAATGGTTTAAAAAAAAAAAAAGGTTCTTCGCCTCCCAAAAACAAGTAAAAACTGAAATGGTTTTACTACCAGGCCTAACCCCATGCCGTCACGCTTTCACCCATGCTTTTTACTATTACCAGGCCTAAAAACTATTACGCTATTTGCAAAATATTTTGTACAGTGGTAGACATTTAAAAACTAAAGTCGCAACTAAATGGTAGATATTCAAAAACAAATAATTTTAAAAGCCTTACCACAAAATAGCTAAAACAAAGTGGCGTTGCATATAAACTTTAAAATCAAATACATGCAGTGGTGTGTAAAATAAGGAATAAAAGATAATACATTAAAACATATACATAGGTACCACTGGAATAAATTTTTACAAAAAGCGTAGAAAGTTGGGTTTCCTGCGGCCTGCCTATTACCATAGTTGTTAATTTTTTATAACATTATTAAGTCATAGTTTAGGGAAATAGTTAGTTGCTTTGACAATGTTCTTTTTTTTTTTATATAAATTTTGTAAATATGAAATCAAACATATAATATCCTAGCAGCCTTACCGGATTATTTTACTTTTATATTTTAAGCGATAACAATAAGCTTAGCATCGGTGAAAGCCCTTATATAGCAAGACGGAAAAGAGAAAAAACTGGTACGTAAGACATTTCATTCCAGCGTTTTTTTCGAAAAAAATAAAATATCTGTAACTATCAAGATTTCTTTTAAAATTTTAGCATATATATGAAACTGCTACTTTTCGAAGATTAAGTAGATATTGTTGAATAATTTAAAAAAAGAATAAGTAAACTCCTCCCCAAAACTAGCTATAACTGAAAAAGTTTCACTACGAGCCTTTCCTATTTTCCGTCTCGCTTTCACCTCTGAAGCTTAGGCTGTTCAGTCTCAGCACGGAATTTTTATATTAATTATGGATTGATTTTCGGAGATGACAACTTGCTCTGGACGACGGCTAAATATTTTCGAATTATAGTCTTTTAATGTATGATTCTTAGTTTAAATATTGGTTTGTTGAACAGGGTTTTTTTTCACTACTACTTTTAAATAATTTAAAGGCTTAAGCACAATTGCTTTGCCTCTTTGTTACATTTGCTGGTGTTTCAAATTCCACTTGCCAAAAGGGCAGAATGTTCATATATATCAGGACGGAAAACAGTAAAGCTGGTAACAAATAAATTTTATTTTTAGCTTATTTTTAAGAATAATAAAATATCTGTAACTACCAAATTTTTTTAACTGATACAATTTATATATTGAATTTCTCCCCCCCCCCTCCACCGAGAAAAATTAATAGCAGTGAATTGCTTATTGTTAAGAATATCTTTTCTCCTCCCGAAAATTGTCTATTATTGAATAAGTTCTACTACCAGAACTTTTTCTTTTCCGTCTTGCTTCTAGGCCTGCTTGCCAATAGCAGCAAGCTTGTTTGGTGAAACCATGCGAATTTCCGACAGAGGGTATCTTTCTTGCTTTTTAGTGCAACATCTATTGCCGATGATACTACTTCAGCCACGCACAGGTCACAGTCCGTGAGTAGGTTGGATCCATTCATTCATCCACTGATCGTAATTTTGTCGTGAACCAGAAAACGATCAATCTCCAATTCATTACCAACAGAGGTATAATTTGTTTTGGGAACATGGAAGAGTTTGTGGCACGATTGATTTAACATGCACCAGTCCCCATTTACTATAAGGGGAGACTTTGACAGACGGGGATCGAAGTCACGACCTTTTGGATATATCTTCAACAACGCTCTACCTACCAGGCATTTCGTTACAATTAAAACGTGTTAAACGCTTTATAAAGTTGGCGAATGTAGAAGCAAAAACCTGCACCACCAGCAATTTTAACTCACTTCTAGATAAAGAATTAATTGATGACAACACTAAATTTAGCCCAATCACTGCCTTTTTCCTTAGGGATACGGTGTTGTAAATATATATATGTGTGTGTATATATATATGCATATGTATATATTGTATCTAACCCAGACCTTCCTTAATTATATCGATCATCATAATCTCCATGATTATTTTATTTTATATTGTTTATGATTACATTCATTTAATTATACCCCATGCCGCTCAACACTTCAAGATTGTCTATGTCACACGAACCCCCTCTCGACTTTTTGGTGCTGAACACCCCCTCTTCCTCCCATCTCCATTCCTCCTCACTACTCCTCATCATCGAATTTTCACTACAGATGAATCGGTTAATGCCGCTTCGCGGCAGCGCACCGAGATTTATGTGATTTCTACCATTCTACCATGGCGAATGTAGGAGGTGGTGACTTAACCCCCCCCTTTTCTCATATATGGATGCTCCCGAGGTGAGGAAAGGAACAAAGGTGATTCTTGCCGCGGGGGTATACCACCCTTAGATATATACCTAATTGTGCGTCATAATAATAGAAAAACATTATTTTTTATTTCTATATCAAATGACAGATAATGCAAAATGTATTCTACATCCTCGTACCCTCTTATTCTTGTTAATACTAATCATTTTAATAAAATTCAGATCTGACTGTAATTTACAGAGGCTGCACAGCCAGCACTCTGATCTTTTATGCCTATCCCAATAGTCCCAGCCACACACGAGAATTTCAGATGAAGGAGTGAGATGTCCGCTTCACGGGCATGTACTCTGGTTTACCACCTATCAAGTCAAGCAGGGCGAACTTAACCAAAACTCTGTAAATTTTACTTTGCATTTCTCTACCGTTCTTTTAAACTATTTTGTCGAATCCGAAGCAGTTGGCGTTTTCTCTGCTTTGTAAAAAATACTTTCCAGTGGTAACAAATTTAAGTATTTATCAGTTTGAAGTAATTTTTCCATCACAACATATAAAAATTTCCAAGTATCAAATCAAATCTAACTTAATTGCTGTTATCTCATAGAGACTCTTATATAGAGTTATTGTAATGATCTTTATTCTTAAAGTTTTACTACTTAATACGCTAGCTACATAGATAATCACCAGATCTGCACAAAACCTCCAATGTTTGCAAAATATTATGTTGCATAACATTTTTGAACCTAAGCAAATAGTACATATTTTTCTAAAACATTTCTCACATTTTTAAGAACATGTCTGTTAATCTACCTATCCATTCATTAAAAAATTAAAATTTTATCTATATAAAAAACTTCGAATTTTATCCTCTAATTTTCAAACCTATAAAAAAATTTTTTTTGAAACTACGGAAAGAAATTCCATAAAAGTAGGAGAGTATGTCTGTATATACTAGGACAAAATATTAAAATCGCTTTGCCTACTGTTGATTTTTCAATGTTCAGTTTTTTAACTCTTGGAAAAAGTATTCTAGGTAAGAGAAAATATTGACGAAATGAATATTTTTGAAAACCAACATCAGTGCACAAATTTCTCATTAAAATTTTTAAAGTGCATAGTAACCCAAATTAAAACTATTGATGGTCTCATCAAATAATTTTGATGGTTCATGTCGGTTTCATTGCCATTCATGATGGTCCAACATCATTTGATGGTCACCATCATCCAACATTATCCACTATGCGTTCATGGTGTTTGATACGCCAACAAACTGCTATTATTCTGTGATGGTAAATGCTACTTTGATACTATGATGGTTAATCATCAAGATAAGTTTGATTCTCATGGATCAACAGTCCATGATGTTCCGTGATGGTCCATGATGGTTCCTACTATACATTTCCATGATAGCATAATGGGAATTCTTTTTGGTTCTCAGGAACATACTATCAAAAATAATTGGGTTTTTTAATGTTGGGCCATCATAAATCAGTCTGAATTCCTACATTGGGGTGATGGTTATGTTGGTTACCATCAAATATATAATTGTTCATGATGGAAGTATTAATGGTAACCATCAAGATTATGAAAACCATCAAAAATTCTGACTTGGATAATTATGTTATCTTCATCAATATCTAGATTAACACAATATTTTAATTATCAAGGACATAATATAAATGATTATTTTTAGTGTACAGATCTGAATATTGGCTAACATTAATACATTTGTTCCAGCTATAGGGAAATTACAACTTGCAAATATATTTTAAAGCAACATTTTCTAATTTTTATTTGCACCTAAAACAACGTCAAATAAATATCTTTATATATATTTATTTGAATTGCTAATACCTAAATCTGTACTTATAAATATGCATCTGATCTGCTAAAATTACTTATACTTTTTGCTTTCCCTTTAAATCTGAAAAACAAAAGAACACAAAACTTCATGTATGTTTTAGAAACCTAGTTTTATAATAACTATATTAAAACCTTCACGGAAAAAAATAATATAGCGTAATTTTAAACTAGTCAGGACGAATACTTAAAACGAAAAGTTTCACTGTTTTGAAGAAATTACTTAACATCTAGTTCCGTTAAGATTTTCAACTTTTGTAATTGTTGATAATGGATAGTTTATACATAATAATTACCGTGAAAGCTTTGCAAAAAATATTGTTCGATATATATTACAGTCCAAGACACACTCCGAAATCTGGAAGCTTATAAGCTTTGAAGAAATTATTTAAGAGGACACAGGACGTTCAAAACAAAAAAGTGCAATTTTTTTCCCATCAATTTCAAATTTTAACAGAATATTGATAGCCTTAATAGAAGTATGTGTGTAAAGTCATAAAAAATAATTAGCTTAATTAGCTTAGTAATAAATAAAAAATATTCAGCTCTAAAAATAGTTAGCTAGCAATAAGTTAAATTTTAGCAATATAAACCTATTGCTAAAACTATTGTTTTCAATTGTAAGTAATTAAAAAGTTTCTTGCGAACGAATTTGAATTTGTTTTTATAAAATTTTTACCCAAATACGATGTTTATAGGCATTTAAATAGATTTAAGTGGTTATGGTAACCGTATATAAACAAAGCTTAACTAAACATTAAATCTTCTTTTTGTCATCAATAATTTCTTCCAAAAACATGCTTCAGTTTGTCTTCAGTTTGTTTGTCCAATTATTAAAAAATTAAATCAAGATATTGAGTTAATCAATTGCATTTATAACTAAACAAGTCACTTTGAAGAGTGTCTGAAATAATTTTTTAAATACAATAAAACAAAAACTGGTGCGCAAGGCAATTTTTGCAATTGTGAAAACATTGAAAAATTTCATTACGAGAAAAAGCAACTTTATCAACGAAAACTACATATTGATGTATGGACCTTTACTAACTCATAATCTTATAACACGGTAAGAAAATCTCTGATTTAAACGCGGTTTGTTGTCTATTATTTAGTAAAGTATAATTTTTTTAATATCCCAATAACCAAATAAGGAATTTCTTAAGGTTTTTTCTCACTTTAAACGTCCAGTGTCCCCTTAACAAGTTCTTCCACAAAATTTTAGTGTTTTTATAGATTATTAATAATTAAAAATTAACAACTGTTGTAAATAAGGTTTCGCATAAAAATATACTACTACCTATACATACGACTGTCCAGAACATACTCTTAAAGTTAGTATTTTTTAAAGAAATCACCTAATATGTTTTTCCACAAAGCTTTTGATCTATAACATATCCAAGGAAAGAAATAAAATCTTACCGTTCTGGGGTCCTGGTCCTGACAATCGTTCCCCAATAACTAACTCATGATGAGATCTTGCGTAAATCAAGAACACTTCAGCTAAGCATTGTAGACGAAGTCCTCCTTTTCTTATATATTTGCCTGACATAGAAAAGATGAGACGTAATTCAATCCATTGCAATCCTTCCTTTGTTTTCCGTGGTGGCAAGTGAGTCACGTGATGTGCTTGGGCCTATAATATATAGCGTAGCCAATTCATTTCAATGATAATAGAATACACTAAAGTTTATGGAGTAAGATGAAGGTTCAAGCATGGTATACGAAATTAAAGTATGTTAATACTTGTAAAAAAATGGAATCTTTAGAAGTTGAAGACGTTATTATCTAAGTGGAAAATAAAACATATTGGATATTTAAATTTGAGGCAACTTTTTAGTTTATCACATATGTTTGAGTAAAGCAATCTTGAGTGGAAAATTTTGCACTGTGTATAAAATAAGAAATTATTATTTTTAATTTAAAAAAAGCTTCACAAAAACAAATTTGCTATAAAAAGTACAGGCAGTAACGTATAAACAAATCAGAAAATACTTAATATATCAGACAAGGGGTTGTTCAGAAATTTCGCACCGATTTATTTATAGGCGGAGCTCCTAAAAGTTCAAAAAAATTCAAATGGTTGTATAATTTATATTGGCCTGTCCAGAAAGTTCCTGCCAGCTTTCAAAGGCCCACTAAAATATTCAAGTAATAATGAAATTATACTATAAAATATATTTCTTGCATTTATAATCTATCATTAAATTTTCGTGATCGCCATTAAGATATGCAAATTTATTGCGTATATAGTAGTACAATACATGCTGCACGAATATTATCTAAATTTAAGTGGTTTTGAAGTTAGGAAGACTTCAATTTCCTTTGATGAGTAGTTTGTGCACTTGAATATTTTCGAAGATATTTGGATGCTCCGCCTATCGGAAATCGGTTCGAATTTTCCGATCAACAGAATAATTACACATAAAATACATCTTGAAAAAAATGCATTTCATCTCAACCGAATTCAGATAATAAGATTAATATTGTGAAAAATAAAATCATTATTTCATACTAAACAACACTTTTGGCTTTGCAGCAATAAAATATACTGAAAAAAATTCTTATTTTCAATTTTCAACAATATTAAAAATGCACTATGTTTTCTAAGCAATGTAGTTTAAAAGTATTAAATTCGATAATTTTAAAATGCACAGGAATACATAAATTATGTTTTACTATATTTAATTTACTTCATAAAAAAACACCACCTCCGAGCCATAACTTCAAGGCAATTTTAAGACAACGCTTTGCATGCGGGAGTGAGAACTTTTAATACACTGACATAATCGCTTCTTTTAATTGTATTTTTTTTTTCTATATTCATTTCTTTTTTTTTTTTTGTATTCCTCTTAATATCTGTTCCCGCCTTGCCATTACAAAACTATAACAAAACTAAAACTCTAGCTATAAGTTGTAGAAGTTGGCAGGTCTGCATATAACAGAAATCATAGTTTGGATGAATTACCGAAATTAAAAGACTATAATTTCTTATCTTTCACTGCAATTTGTATCAGTGTTTCATCAGAATCTTAGCCCCATGAAAGAGAAAACAATCTGTTTAAATAAATACAATATTTATCAGTTACTAAAATCACTGATTGTAGTAATGGTTGTACATTGTAGTAATAACTAATAAACTGATTGTTAGTAAAACAGCATTTAGAAATGTTATGAATATCCTTTAGATGAAACCTTGTTTTATCATTAAGAAATAAAAATATGATTTCTTCCTTTGTTTACCTATAACAGAGAAATACTTCAATTTTCTTGAATTTATTTAATTATTGCTGCGAAATTGGTTAGCTTTTAGCGTCTTTGGGTAAATTGCGCTTAAAGCCCTTTTGAACGTTGGGTGCAATAAAAGATTTTTGCTACAGTTTCAACAGTATACACCTTTAATACATATACTTTTAATTAAATAGCAAAAAGAATTAACACAATTTTATACACATTATAATTTTACATATATGAAAATTAATAAATTAAAATAACTCATTTAATAACAGTTACACTAAATAAAAAATCGATAACTAACAGATATAAAATAAAATACCAACCTACCTTCACATTTTCTCAAGCTCTTATGAGTATTATAGGAATATTTTGATGACTAAAGTGTTTAACTTACCTAAAACATCAACAAAACCCATATGCATTTTGGTGCGTTTTGTTAATTATAGGGAATGAGTTTAAAAACCTTGAATTCGCACTTACCTTTACAAACTAAAATACATCTTAAATTTGGCAGACTTATCATAAAGTAATTGTTATAAAATATGCAATAGCATGGTTTCAGGCGACAAATCTAACAAATAAATACCAAAAATGAAGCAAACTCGTTCGGAAACTAAAATTATTAAAAAAGATTGGTCTTACTAATAACATAATTATACAAAGCTATATCTATATTAATTTAGTAAGCATTTCTGTTGCGTCAATTTCTTCATGTGTATTTGTAAAAGATATTACAATTATGCAATTTAAAAGGTGCATGGATACCAAATTTTAGGCATTCTGTGGAATAATTTTCCAGCAGTAGCAAACTGTGAGAATAAAAGTTAAGTTTAAACCATTGACACTTTATACAAGCAATTCAATGTTAATTTATACTAGGACAAACAAAGTAAAACATATTTAGGTGATTTTTTGGTACCAATGGGAAACAATTTCCTCAAAATGCATAACATTTGGCAAATATGTTAACCTTGAACTGCGTCTACAGAATTTAAATGCAAGTTATTAATATCTACTAAAGGAGTAATGGAGTAAAAAAAACTTATGCCTAAAAAAAAAAAAAAAAAAAAAAAAAAAAAAAAAAAAAAAATACAAATTTGAAAAAAAAAACTATGCCTAAGAAAAGGGAAAGGAAAAGGGATTTGTTTAAAAATTCTGCTTGATCATAGAAAACGTCTTTTAACGGTGGGTTAAAACACTCAACATATATAAATCTTAAATTACTTTTAAGTTTTATTATTCCCCAAAATATTTTTTAACTGTTATGATAGCCACAACTATCATTGCTAAACACAAATTTTAATCTTTCATTTTAAAATGCATAAGCAGATTAATAAAACTAATTTTGATATTACAAGATATAGAAACATAAGAGAAGGAAACACCATCTAAAATGTAACAAACAATTTAAATTGGTGGTTTTAAACATTTTTCTAAATCATCAACAATTCCCAATTTCAATATTATTTTCAATCAATATATTGAAGTAACTTACCACTTCCCCATTGATATACCAATGTACTTTTGCAGCAGGTTTAGAGGGTCCAAAGGAGCACGTTATATTTACCTCATCACCAACTTGATAACGAGGCTGTAAGCCAATAATATCAGGACCATGTGATGGTAGAGCTAAAACAAATAAATTTGATTAAATATAGTATATGTATGAAAAAGTTAGTAAGCATATACTTGGAAAAATAAAATATAAACTCATGACAGTCAATTTTAGTGATATTTTTATAAAACATTTTTTTATTTCTGGTGTCTTTCATTTTAATTTATAACCGTCATTGAACAGCCGAACAAATTTTTTGGGTTCACGGCTACTAATGTTCAACTCCGTAGCCTTGTAATTTTGAACCCAATGTAATTTTGAAATTGGGTCGACTGTTCAATGTTGCTAGACTGGAGACACTGCGTTGTTTTGGTAGACCAAGCCAACGCCTCCTATAACTAAAAGCCTCCACACCGTTTTTTATAGGTAGTCCGATCAGACCACTGTGAAAGATATCCACTTTCCGAACGAGTCATCTAATACAAAATCTAGTTGAAATAAGAAAGTGGTAGCAAATATATGACTAAAAATTGGTTTTATTTATGAATATTATTGGTTTGCTTTATTCCGTACTGTTAAGACCGTGTGGATGCTTTCTGATGTAGGAGGTGATGACCAAGCACGGTTTTTCTTCCAAAAGTTAATGAAATATATTTTTACTGTAAATATATCTTATATTTAAAATGAAAGCTGTAATTATTCCTAATCACTATTCCTCAATAATAAAGGTACTTAAAACTTTTGAAAGAAGTAATAAAATTATTAATTAGTAATAAAATACTTAATAAAAAAAACTTTTTCCACATTTTTATAATTTATACGTTATTTTCAAAACTACAAAGCTGGAAAAAATAAATGTAAAGGTTTTTAGATTATTATCCTTTTTTGAAAATTTACATAAATTATTTTGCAACTCACCTATATTAAAACTGACACTACTTTTAATTGTATTTTTGAACATGGCTTTTCTAAGTGCATCATTTATTTAGCGTATCACCAAGTATATCATTTAAATTCGATTATATAATCTCAGAATAGACACATTCCAGAACAATTTAAAGCCGGGTAGAAAAAGATGAAGTAGGTAAAATGTTTTAAATTACTTCTGCTGAAAAACTACTATGAAATTATCACTATTGAAATAATGTCAGCATTAAATTACCTAATTTTATTTGCTTAAAAGCTGTTATCGTAATTTCCACGTCTTTCGTTTATCTTGTTGAGAATTTATTTTTACAGAAAATCCATTTTATTGACTATTTGCTTTTGCTGAGAGTAACAAAATAGAAACCTTTTATCTACAACTATAACATCTATTAGTAAGTAGGATAGCCGCTGTTGGACCATATATATACGATTTTTTCTCTTTTCAATCGATGTTGCTGTTTTTCCTAACTAGAATTCAATGGTAAAAATTCAATTACTCACATAAATAAGTCACGCAAATGAGTGATTACTTCCAAGCAAACGTTTAGCCAAATAAAACTTAAAACACTAACATTAAATAGTCAATCCGTAAAACTCACGTGGTCATTTGTCACTGAATTTCAAAAGGTTGGAATGTATGCACCTATTTTATACTGTTTAACTCTGCAGAAATCATGATACTTTATTTTGATAGGCTTTGCCTGGAACTAACTATATATTACAATATATAGCTATATTTTCTGTCATATTTTTTAGCGATATTTACAATATATATAGCGATATTTTATTCTAGCAAATATGAACACTACCTCAATTTAATATTTATCAACACTAATAATTATTATTACAAAGACTGAAACTTAGTATATACCTATATTACGCAAAAGCAGTCAAAACGACTGCATTGCGAAAGAATAACAAATATGTAAAGAAATTTGTTTAATAGTTTTTAATATTTTTTTTATATTATTTACTGTTATATAACAAGTTATTAGTAAATATCAACAATAAAAAAATTTACTTCACTTTGAAAGAAAATATTAATTTATGCATTATTATTTGTACATTTTTTGCAAATGAAAAAGCAGTTAAAAAGCAGTCAATATGACTTCCTTTAGGCAACCTAGTGTTAAACTAAGAAACAAATTTTTTGTGGCAGTTATACAAATATTTGATTTTGCCTAATTTGGGTGCAGGAATTTGAAATCTGAAATTAGTTTTGCTCCTAAAGCTACAGATCTGTATTTTTTTTACTTTAAATTTTTATTATTATTATTTTTTTTTTAATGTACAAGTTTAAAAATGTTACACATACAGGGGATCACATAAATGTAGCTGAAAACCTTTAGTGGAGTGGGCACATCATCAGGATAAAAACTGCATAGAAGCCAATGCCGTGAAAATGTCGTCATACGCGGCTGGGAGCATTACCCTATTTTGACCTGTTCAGAAGCACGCAAAGAAACATTTTATTCTTTCACTCGCTAGCGATTCATAGCAGCATTCCCAGTTAGTGTTCTGCTTTCAGCGGCATTCCCACACTAGTGTTCCTATGCAATTTTAACTCGTTGAATGCCATGGGGGTCTTCGGTGACTGGCACTGAGTTTGATCGTTGCGCCACGGGGGTCACTGATGACCGGCGAAGCAAAGATTATTAGAAACAAATAATTCTAGTCAATATATAATTTTTTTTTTCATATTATTATAGTTACTAAAATGGTTTGGAGAAATTAATGCAATATAGATCACATAAAAATAGTTTTATTTCACAGAGATGCCAACTTGCTCCGGTCAGCAAATAAATATTTTCAAGTGGTAGTTTATTAATTGTGATTCTCGGTTTAATAAACTCAATTTAGTAGATTTTCATCCACCACTATTTCTAAACAATTCGTAGGCTTATATAATTCATCACTCTTTTTTCAGATATGTCATGCTCAGCCTTTAAAAAAACTAGCAAAAGCTGTCTAATATTTGCAAATTTAGTTTGTAGTAATTTACCGTGTGGCCAGACGGGCAAGACATATAAAATTAGCGTGGCATTCAACGTGTTAATTTATTTATATGTAGTGATAGTTAAAATAATTTTAAACTAAAATTATAAATTCAAAATGTAAGTAAGAAGCAAAAATTTTACTACCACTTTAAATATAGAAATAAAATTTTACTCATAATGCGTAAATGTTGGCAGGTATGCAAACGTTCAAATATGATTCCGTAAAACCCCCCTTGAATATGATTCCGTAAAACTCCCCTTGTCATATCGCTGGTTCAAAATTAAAACGTCACAACATCTGCAAGCATAATACGTTTGCAGATGTGTCGTTTTAGTTTTGAACCAGCGATATGTCAATGAGTTTTAGAGCTCTGAAATGTATACCCATATTTCCAAATATCTATCAGCAATAATTGAAATGTCTACTTGGGAGTATTGTACGAATAGAAGTTGTAATTTCAAAAGAAACTTCGCTATTTCAAGATAAGGCATGACATTTTTTTTTTCCAATCTAAATCACATATTTTTAATATTTTCGGTACTCAAATGGAATTTATCAAAACTAATGATATTATCGTATTTGATTATAATCAAGATCGATATTACTCACAGTAACATCATATTCACTATTTATCATTGGCAATAATGATCTCGATATTTTGGTATTCAATAATTATCGTTACCGATAATGATTAGAGTTTATCATAGTCGATTATATAGCGTAGATAAGTTACCATAGCATTTTTTCAAAACATTACTGCGATACATCGTGATAATATTTTTCTTAAATATCATTGTCATTGTAATAAAAATTATGGATACTTCATGATGTGCCGATATATCACACAGCAGTATCGATAGATCGGGCAGAAATAACAAATTTAATTTTCGTTATTTTTAAGATCCTCGATCTAAAGATAATCGAGATTTTTAACTAACAATGACGTGAAAAGTATTGTTAAAATAGAAAAATAATACAAATATTTATATTATTTTATATGCCTTTGATATCAGGTACTACTAAAATTTTTTGCAGCCCTGAAACTGGTGGTAAAAAAAGAAGCTTTTATTGATAAAATCTCGCTGTAAATGGATTTTTTTTTTTGTTCAGTAGCGTGGTTAAAATTAAACTATCAGTACTCAAAAGCCCGTAGCTCTGGTTCCGGGTCCGGATGTAACTTCAAATGCAATATTGATAATGTGGTCGAGATTTCGGTCGAAAAAAATAATTTGAAATTTCTTCAATGGATGGCGCTGCATGGCTAAAGTCACATACAAAAATGAAGAGCACATCTAATTTCTCTATAAAAGTGATGCGTATTGGTTAGTCTATTTTCCTCATAACTCAATGTTTAAATTTAACGAGAATGATAATTTTTCATATTTGGCTAGTGAGAAATTGAACTTTTTTGGTTACAAAAATAAAGCTATTTGGAGAGACCTATAATTTCGCGTTTCTATGGCAACTGATTTAAAAGTGCAATTTCTTAAATATCAGGTAGTCCTAGTCCTAGTGTTTTGATTTTATTGGGCACCTGGGCCGCGAAGCGGCCCCTATCCAATTCATCTGGAATTTTAACACAGTTTTGGTTGAGCATTGAGGTAAGCAGGCAGTGGAGTTGCTTTTATGAATGTTTCAAACACTTTGCTTGAATAACTAAAAAGGAATCAAAAATAAAATAAGCAGCTTGCTCTAAACTGTGTTTGTTTGATTTTGGAGTTGTTCAGAACTGTATCAGCATGAGGAAAAGTTATTTTCAGAAAGGTTGATGAAATTATTTGTTTTGATAGTTATGATATGAGGCGTCGGAGGTGAAATGTGCAGCTATTGGTCTGTAGTTCTTATCTTTGATATAATTTTCAAATTTAAAGACTTCATTAAAATTTGCTGTTTTACATTCTATGGCTTTATCGAAAAAATCTGCGTTTAGCTTGTATATATGTTGTGATAGAGTTGGTATTTTGAGGTGAATATCAGGTAACAACCAGTGAAAAGTATTTCATAACTTTATTTTCAAATGCCGGACGGTTTTATTTCGTTTTTAAACTTTTCAATTAATTCCCCAATGAAATCTGTTTCTATTTCTTCTCAGTATGTTGGGGGACACACTTAAATTTGCAATTAAAAATGTCTTTTTGCAGTATGATTATTTTGTTTAAAATATTTAACAATTTTTATATTTTCTTGAAAAAGTACTTAATTTTTCACATAATACCAGAAATTTTCCATATTTTCAATGAATCTCGAGAAACATTTTTTATAATTTACTTTAAGGCACAATTTAAGTATTAAGGCTCACATTTTCATTTTTATGAAAATATGAAGGTTTGTGAATGTGAGGTTTTTACAATTCAATTAAAATTTGGTGTTGCACACAAAACTTTTATTTTTTTAACTAATTTAAGACGATAAGTTGGCAAAACTTTTTTAACCAATATTCTTGAACGAATTGCAGCAGTCTAATTAACATTTAGTCCGATTTTCAGAACTTTAAAAGCTCCTTGTCACCTTAAAATAAAAAATAAAAATTTTTTTCATAGTTTAAATATGGTTTGCATTTTAAAATTACAAATATATCAAAATTTACAACATATAAGAAACTCATTTTAACTGAAAATTACCAAAAGTTGGGGGAACACTTATTGACAAATCCCCATCACAGCAAACTAGCTTCTGGCGAAAAATATTGTTGCGACGACGCTTCTATCAGAAATTCTTTTACGGCATAATTGAAGTAGGAGGGATGGTCATAAGGGTTACCTTGAGCGCAGTACACCAACCTTTCTCAAGGGGGATAAGATGTCAGCAGCGCAGTTAACCATGTTTTAGAAGACCATTAGAGCAATCACCGAAACTGATAATGGATATTTACTTTATTCAGCAGCATCTTTCGAGGAATGTGATACACAAGATCGTCACCTAATCGCAATTTGATATATAAATCGCGTGGTAATTTAGAAAAATAAAAATAAAATCATTCCAATACAATTTTTCAATCAGTAGTAAAATAGTATACATTTGACTGTTTATGAATTTTTGATAAATATATTTGTTCTTGTTTACGTTACACGAATCCACCAAATCAATTTTCACCAGTTTAAATTGTAATAAAATTAAATTTAAAAAATTCTAGACACTGATAAATGTGAAGTTTTAAATCACTTTATTCAAAACAACAAATCGCAGTTTTTTATTTCCTTAAAAATTTGAGGAAAACTTAACAGAATTTTGAAAACTATCAAATTTTATCTCTCCTAAACTTATAAAGTGCGCCCATCATTTCCCACCTTTCTTGAAAAGCAGTGTGAGGCCAACGCCTCCAACAACTGAAAGCTTCCATGCGGTTTTTGGCAGGTAGTCCGATCAGACCACTATGACGGTAAATAAGTTTACGAATGAAGCATTTATGCAAAATCTAGTAAAAATAAGATAGTGGTTGCAAATATATGTCTAAAAATTTGTTTAATTTTTGAATATGATTAATTTGTCTTATTTACTTGTCAACCACTACAGATTCAATTTTCAAATATATATCATAAATTTCTCTCAATTACTTTTACAAAAGAAATTGGTATTCATGCACACAACAGGTTCACTATTAAATAGTCTGCGTGGCCTACTGAATGCCATAGAGGTTACCGGTGACCGGCACTGAGTTAGTTCGTAGCACCACGGGGGTTACCGGCGAAATCAAAATTATTTGAAACACATAATTCGAGTAAATTTTTAATGCTTTTAATATTTTTTTAATATTATTATCGTCACTAGTGTGGTTTGAAGAAATTAATGCGATATAGAACACACAAAAATTGTTTTATTTATGTACATAGAGATGCTAACTTGCTCCGGACAGCAATTATATATTTTCAAGTGGTAGTTTATTAATTGTGATTCTTGGTTTAATAAAGTCAATTCGGTAGATTTTTATCCACCCATGTTTCTAAACAAATGTCATGCTAAACCTTTTATAAAATTAGTAAAATCTGTCTTATATTTGCAAATTTAGTTTGTAGTTATTTACCGTTCGGTCAGACAGGCAAGCCATGTAAAATTAGCGTGGCATTCAACGTGTTAATAAAAAATTTTCAGACAGTGGAGCACTTGGCATCTATGATATAACATATAAAATAAAAGAAATACTATAAAGAAAATGAGGCAGTTGGTGGCTGATACAGCCTGCAGTAGTGCACAGCTCAACTAATGATTCAGATCGTAATATTAAAAAAAAACGGCTATTTTTTTTCTTCCTTTTAATGACATTTATTCTAACTTCTTAGAGGGAAATAAAAAAAAACAAGCTTTTAGAGCAAAAGATTTATTTCTGCACTAAAATAATAAAAAATTCCTGAAATATTTGTCTTGCTCGCACAACAAAGATGATTATAAAAAGTCAAACATGCATGCTTTTATAACAATTATCAGTCATTGTCTTTTTGGAAAAGAATATCCAAACAGAAGCGTAAATGCCAATTATTTATTTTCAATTACACAGCTGTTAACTTGTGTTCTGAAGTTTTATGTTGAAGTCACTCTAAACTCGTTAGAATACGATCTTTTTAAACACCAGACTAAGAGGAAATTCCAAATTAAAAGTTTTTTATTAAAGTTTTTTGATTAAAGATAATTGTTTTCTTTTATTTTTTTATTCAGGCTACTACTTTAGATGCCGAAACATGAGATACCTCAAACAAATTGCCTTCGCATATGATCTAAGTATTTATATGTATTAAGGGTAAAAATAGCATGCAAATAATTTTACTAAATCCAGAATTTAAAAGGAGGACGTAACTTTTGCTAACACAAGTACCAAGAAAGAACCTTAACACGTTCACACCGGGTGTTCAGGCCTGAAAATGGGACGGAAAAGAGAAATTACTGGTAGAAGAACTATTTCTATAGATATTCCTATTTAGATAAAATTCGGGAGGAGTTAATCTATTCTCAACAATAACAATTCAGTGTAAGGAAATTTGTCATGGCAAAGAAGCAATTCAATATAAAAATTTCATCCGTTAAAAACAATTGGTAGTTATGGATTTTTATTATTCCGGAAAAAAACTAAAAAATGAAATTTATTTGTTACCAGTTTTTACTCCGGTGCGCCGCCCTATGAGACAATCTAGCGTGGGCCACCGGTGGGTCACGCCGGCGTGAACGTGTTAAAGCAAATGCACCTCTGGTACTATTTGGACCAATATGCCGCGAATGCAGAGATGCCAACTTGCTCCGCTTTGCAAAATTGTATTTTCTAATGGTAGCGAAATTTAAGTCATTTTCAGATTAGAATTTTTCATTTTAAGTAATTTTTTCACCACTAAATATCAAAAATTATAAGCATCATGTGAAATGCAACGTTATAGCATTAATCTTTTCACCTTGCAATTGCGCTTCGGCGATTTCTTATTTATTCCCACTCAGATGAATTAGTTAGAGCCCCTCGCGGGGCTGATGCTAAGATAACCACCACATATGAGTATGAGTATGAGTAGCATTAATCTCCTGTTTACTCTTTTAAAAAGTAGTGAATTAGATGAATTTTGCTATATAATTCGCTACCACTTTATTAAAACTATGCCAGAAAGCGGAGCAGTTGGCATCCCTGAGAATGTTAGCTGCATGTACCTGAATTTATATGTGAAACCGCAGAACTCATATATATATATATATATATATATATATATATATATATATATATATATATATATATATATATATATATATATATATATATATATATATATATATATATATATATATATATATATGGGTAATTCTCACGAAACAAGACAATTCGGACCAAAATAATTCTTCAAATTTAAAGTCTTCAAAATAATCTAAATTTTTTTTTCGTATACTTCTTTAGTTACACTTATTAAAACATTAGAGACAGCAGTGTAGTTTATTGAAATTTTCTCGAGAAAAAAAATAAAACAGAAATTCACCAAATTTTGAATGCCAGGAAAATGACTTATTAGCTTATAAATTTGAAAAAACAGTCATTTTAAACTATTAGTAAGTAACAAAACCTAGACCTTTATGTTAGGTGGACCATGAATTGCCTAAATTAATTATTTGATCCACTGTAGAAAGAATCAAAAATGTTTTTCTTGCTGATATGTACAGAATAAAATTGTGCGTAGTAATCTATCATTAAATAAAAAAAAACTTTGATTACATTCAGTCATATAACAATCTTACATAAACTTGATATTAGGTTAATATTTGCTTTACATTCAACAGTTAAAAAAAATTTCTGGTAACTGTTTCAATTTCATGTCATTCATAAACCAGGAAAATGACAGCCAGGATAATGACAAATTCGCCATTTTATAGCATATAATTTTACTTTAATTTCATATTTTGGCCTAAAACGGTTATATTATGTAAAAAACATCAGGAATTCTGAAAATAACTTAGATAAATCTATGTAGTTTATGTTATTTATGATTTCAAGAAGCCAGGAAAATGACAACCTAAAAACCTACTCCACTTGAAAAATTTTTTGAAATAGATTTTGAACCAGAAAATTGGTTCTTTATTCATGTAACAAGACATGTTCATATAGGACGGTATTTAATCAATCTATTAACATAAGATATTGATTGCTGGCTCTAACTATTTTGGTTATAAACCACTAAATACAAGTAGCCAGGAAAACGACAGATTTTCTTGGGACAAACAAATTATTGCCAGCAAAAATTATTTTAAACGAAGTTTTTGTAAATGATACCATCTGCGTATATTCTAGAAATGCTTTCAACGGTTGCGATAAATAAAAATAGATATTGAAAAATTTATGGGAAGTTTTGAAGCTAGTTATTATTGGAAACATTGTTTGGGACATGCCAGGAAAATGACATTTTGAATTTCAATTAAATTTTTTAACTATGCAAAACAGTCATTGCTAATGCAGAGTCATTTTAAAATGTTAACAGCAATGCGATTTATTATTTTTTTTAAAAAAAAGTTCTTTTAGTATAATAGTATTCGATCTTGGAGCAAGGGACAGTGAATTGTCATATTTCGTGAGAATCACCCATATATATATATATATATATATATATATATATATATATATATATATATATATATATGTGTATATATATATATATATATATATATATATATATTGCATTTATTTAATTATATATATATATATTGCAGTTGTTTTTATAGGATAGAATTTTTATATTGAATTGTTTCTTCGACGAGAAAAAAGTAATTACAGTGAATTGTTTATTGTTGAGAATAGATTAACTCCTCCCGAATATTATCTAATATTGAAATAGTTCTCTTACCCGTATTTTCTCTTCTCCGTCTCGCTTTCAGGCGTGCATCTATTGTCACTTAATGAGTCTAGTTAAAAAAACCAGTTTACAAAAAAAAATTTTTACGCCAAATTAAGACCAAAACTTGCAGATTTGTTTGTGGTAAATGTTAAAGAAAAGCAATATACGTTGCTTGTAGATTTATAATCTGAAATCGGTACTTTGGGAAACACACAGTAAGTAATATTTAACATTATATTAACACGTTGACTGCTATGCTACCGATATTCGGGTGACAGCTGAGTTTCTGATCGGGTGGCGCTTATCTGACTACTTGTGAAGGATATTGGCTTGTATTTAAAAAGATATTTCACAGAAAGTAACAAAACTATTGAATCGTTATAAAAGTAGTACGACAAAGGTTTATTAACACTAGGTTTACGGGACGCGTCATTCTGACGCATTTCGAGTTTTGTAAGGAAAATTATAAAACCCGTTTGAATTTTTATTTTATCTCTTGTAATGACTTTTAAGCATTCATCGAAGTTAATATATATAGAAGGTTATTTTCTTCAAAAACGTTTAAATATTGAAATTATCTATGTGGTATACCTGTCTCTACGGATATGCGTCAATTTGACGCGATCATAATTTAGACAAAATTTTGAGGCAATTATCACATCAATAATAAATAGGAATGTACCGACAATACTTCGATTCGTTATCCGATGTCGTTATCTCAAATAAAACAAGCGATAAACAATTGTTACCGATAAGCAATAATAGAAAAAGCAAACGCAGAATGTCAATTGATGTCAGAGTATCAGATTTTGAAGGTTGCTTAGTTCGAGTATTGAAACATAAAATACTAGAATATTTCATAAATATATATCTCATATCTTCATTTTTTTCTTATAGTACACAATTACATTGGTTTCTAGGTGCAGAGATATCAACGGCTCTGGACACGCCAAAGTAATTAAAAAAATGGTAAATAGGGAAATAAGTAAATTTGGAAATATAAAGTGGCGAATTATATAAGTCTACGAATTATTTAGATATAGTGGTGGATAAAAATCTACTGAAATGAATTTATTAAATTAGGAATCACAATTATACTTATTCCTTCATACGTCAAATTGACGCGCGTTCGTAGAGATAGGTATATTAGAAACGTCCGTAAACCTAGTGATGTATTGGTTCATGCGTCAAATTGACGTGTTTTGGTAGAGATAGGTATATAAGAAACGCCCGTAAACTTAGCGTTAAGAGAATAATTTATAATGTAAAATTTTAAAGGATTTTTGGCTTTCTTTCGAGGATATAATAAAAGTGTCATAACTACCAATTTTTTTAACTGATGCAATTTATATATAGAACTGGTTTTGTAGCGGTGAAAATTTTTTTTAGCTGTGAATTGTTTATTGTTAAGAATATATTTTTTCCTCCCGTAAATGATCTATTATAGAAACATCTCTACCAGTATTCTCTTTTCCTTCTGACTTTCAGACCTGGACCACCAGCGATTCGCGTTATTAAAATATCGGTGGAAGTACCCAACAGAATACGATTCGTACAGCGGTACTCGTGGCCTGAAGGAGATTTTACTGTAAACATGACCGGCAGTCTACGTGTTAAGAAATTAATTTCAGTACATTATGCCGTGCACTAAGAAAAATATTTTCATACATATATTCATTTCATATATACATTTGAGCAAACTTAGTCAAATACTTCTTGAGAAAATAAATATCTGACTTATTAAAATTTATTAATCGTGAGAGGTTTTCGTGGTTTTTCTTTCCGTGTAACACACATGCGGGTTAAGCCTCCACACGGTCTTTTATGAGTAGTCCGCGCAGACTGTTTATAAAGTGAACCAGTTGTGCGCATGAACCTTTTATAAAAGTGATTGAGAGAAATTTATCATATATATTTGAGAATTGAATCTGTAGTGGTTGACAAGTGAATAAGGCAAACCAATAATATTCATAAATAAAACAAATTTTTAGTCATATATTTGCTACCATTTTCTTATTTTAACTAGATTTTGTATTAGATGACTCGTTCGGAAAGTGGATATCCTTCACAGTGGTCTGATCGGACTACTTATAAAAAACCGTGTGGAGGCTTTAAGTTATAGGAGGCGTTGGTTAAGTCCATCAAAATAGTCCTGAACGAAAGCAAGTTTCTCCCGATACTTGATCCAGGAATTTCCTTGAGTTCTGGATTGGTTTCAAAATTTCACGGCTGCGGAGTTGAACATTGGTAGTGTCGCAAACCCAAAATTGGGGTGGCTGTTCAACGACGGTTTTATTTAAAAAAAAAAAAAACTTATTCTAGGTAGATCATCGAGTTTTCTCTCAAAGAGCTAATTGTATTTTATTTATTTCGATTGGAATATTTTTCTGAATTGAATTTTTGTTAAAACAAGTATTATAAATGCTAAGTCTATTACTTACAAAGGTTTATCGCTCAAAATCTTTTTCTTCTTAGTAACATTTAAAGAAAGAAATTAAAATGGGCATGGCTGTCACTTTTATCATTAAAAGAAATAAAAAACATGGCAACTAAGTATGGTTATAAACAAACAAGCTGTCCCACCCTTTTCCTTAACTAGAGTGAGAAAATATATCTCATTGTTTAAAGGAGAAATGTCCGTATGAAGTGTGCATATCATAGCAGTCACGACTAGAGTTATCTGTTATTTTTTTTTCCTACGGCACTTGTGCTTGGAGTGATAGGGCGAATAAAAAATTGTCCCATTTCCGAAAATATCGCCTGACAACCCGCACGCGATATTTGAGTTACACTTAATGATTGTATTGACTGCGGATGACGAATCGATCCCATTTATGTTTGCAGAAGATAAACCTTTTTTCTCCTTACAGAATAGCCCTCATTCTAATTGCAGGCTGAAATTTAACTAAATTTCTAGATTCTTAGCAATTTCTGATTTCTTTTCCGGTTTTTTATTCATTCGATTCCAGGTTTTTTATATCCAGAATTTATGAAGCTGAAGATATTAGTAGTTTTTGTTATCTGTTAACTTCGGTTTGAGCACTTTATTGCTGAATGTTTAAATTAAAGATAAAAACTTTTATAGTTTTATAAAAAAGACGGCGTTTATGCTTTAATAATACGCTTTTTAGTGGATACTTAATTTAAGACTTTTTTTTATATATATATTATATGTAAATTAATCTGGCGTGTTTTATTTATGGTGGAAATTTTTTCGCTCTGTAAATGTTCGTTCAATTGCTTTATAAAGATTACCTAACTAGACGTTGAAATGCTTTTGCAAGTCATTGTAAAATAATTTTTTCGAACTAATTTTTATTAAAATTATAAAGAAATTACGAAAAATGGGGCAATTCTTATATAAGTGATGCCTTTTTAGCAGTTCAAACGTCTGTTAGATTTCTGTTCATAGATTTACTAACTAGATGTCCATATGGCTTTGAAAAGTATTTTAAAATAAAATTTAAACTTATTTGTATCAAAATTTAGGATTTGCTGGCCTTTTTTTCAATAAGCATATCCGTAGAGTAAGGTATACCACAAAGAGAGTTTCAATATTTCAACGCTTTTGAAGAAAATAGAGTTCGATATATATTTACCTCGATCAATGGATAAAAGTCATTACAAGAGATAAAATAAAAATTCAAACGGGGTTTGTAATTTTCCTTACAAAACTCGAAATGCGTCAAAATGACGCGTCCCGTAAACCTAGTGTTAATCTGGGAGTTACAAACATTGTGGTTTGCTGTCGTTGAAGTTGCTATCACGCAGAGATGCCAACTGGTCCGGATACGACTAAATATTATTAAACAGATTTTCAATTAATTATGCTAACATTTTTAAAGGCCACTTGTTTCATAATAGTATCTAAGAGGGAGTATAATTATTTAGAAGTAGAGGTGAGTAAAAACTTAACAAACTAAAATTCACGAAACCAAGAAATATACACTAAAAAACTTCCAATCCGTTGTTCGGGTAAAGTTGGCATCTTTGAATACCGCTGAACTGTACGGAAGTGGCATATCATGTAAGTCTTTCAATTATTTAGAAGTAGTAGTGAGTAAAAACCTCATAAAATGAACTTACGAAACCAAGAATCATACATTAAAAGACAAACGCTCGAAAACATAATTTAGCTGATGCCCAAAGCAAGTGGCAGGAATGCCACAGGCGACTAAAATTATAAAAGTTGGTACAAATAAATTCCTTATTACTTATTTATTATATCTTTAATTAGTCAATAGTAACTACCACTCTGATTTACATTTCAAATTATTCATATTTAAAGCAAAACATTCTTTCTATCCTCTTTTAAAAGTATACTAAAGAAAAAAAATGCTATAAAAAGTTGCTAATAGTAATCTCTTTTAAGAAAATGTTTAGTCACCACTTTTTTTGTGACAACCTTAGATGTGACAGCTCTGGTGTAAGTCTAATTTATAAAACGGGAATTTTGACAGAAAATCCCCCCCAAAATACCTAAACAAATTAGATTGAGACACAAAGGTTTTATCTTTAATATTTAATTATACGCGACTTTTTAATTTTTTTAAATTTGATAATTGTTCATTTTTACCTGTTTTTTTTTTTTTTTTTTCTGTTTCTTCATCCTTGCTGTGAACTGTTTGAGTTTGATGGGCTAATTTCTCAATAAATCCAATTGGTAAAAAAACAAATGTTTTTAGTCTCATGAAAACCCTGCAATCAAGCATTTTAAGCAATATTTTTAAAGTAAAATAATTCATCGTTAGATTCAAACTAACGTCTTATATCCAATGATCCAAATATTTTAAGTCTGGTGTATTTCATTTTCTAGTAAATAAAAAATTACGCTCGCATCCTAACAGTAACATTTACGATATTCTCGCCCATTTCAATGAAGTATTTCAGACAATACATGCTAGAATATAGAAGCATGCAGGTTTGACTAGATCAATCCATTCCTCATTTCTTTCTGAATAAATAATTATAGCTAGTTCACCAATAATGATTCCAAAGAACTGTAAATCACTTGCGCTTCTCTATATTTATGAATTATGGCCTATAATCAGAATACGTGACAACAATAGTAAATACACCGACACCTGCGAAATGTTAGCTTCTTTCTTAATAGATATGGGCGGAACGGTAAAAAGACTAAACGTTGGGGAGGACAGAGGATTCCCTTACTTCCACGGACCATGTAAAACGATGGGCAATTGGTAAATTTGGGACTGGACACATGGGGGACTCCCTATGATAATCTAGTAATGCATTAAAATTTGATTAATCAATCACCCGTTTCTGAGTTATTTATCTGCTTTGTTCATATTGATTTGTCTTATGTGAGATTACGGTAAAATCGTAAAAAAATGAATGGCAATGATAAATATTTATCAAAATGATGTTGCTGTTTATTGATTAAAAAAAAAAAAAAAAAAAACGCTTTCAAAAATTGAAGTTTTTTTTATCAAAGTTTTAACTTAATTATTAAAAAAAATTGCATGTTCAAATTATCTGATGACTTTTAATGTGAGAAAATAAGTACTTCGTTGTAAATATGTAAATTATAATCTAGTAATGCATTAAAATTTGATTAATCAATCGTCCGTTTCTGAGTAATTTATCTGCTTTGCACATATTTATTTGTCTTATGTGAGATTACAGTAAAATCGTTAAGAAATGTTTGATGACTGACAAAGATAAATATTTGTCAAAATGATGCTTATTGATTAAGAAAAAAAAGTGTTGCAAATTTTTAACTTAATTATTAATACTGGCATATTCAGATTATCTGATAACTTTTAACATGAGAAAATTAGTATTTTGTTTTAAATTTTTCATGTTCTTAGCAGTGGAAGTTTTTTTAACTCATAATACAACATATTGTTTTGAAGTAAAAAGCACTTAATTAAAAAAGTGGATTTTATTTTAAAGTCTAAAAGGAATGCTTTTTTTTATCATTTCAAATTCCTAAAATGAGTTTTATGCTTTATTATTTTAATTTTTATTTTATAAATTTGCTTTACAATAGTTTTGACTACGACTACAGAGCATTCAGTGGTTCTTTAAAATTATTCTAATGGAATTTCACCTGGTTCAGCCGCCTCTTAAATGCTATAAGTTTACAATCTATTCACATCATAAACTTTTTATGAGTTATCGAATCATTTTTGTAATCAGGGATGATTAATTTTTAAAAAAAAAAATATGAAATGCAACTTATGAAAAAAAGATTAATAATCCACTATCAGAACCTTTAGGGTCCAATGGACACCCTGCCACTATAGAAACAGATATATAATTTCTGTTAGCCATGCAGTGAGGTTTAAGCTTTGTGGATCTTTAAAAAAACATGAAATGTGGTAGCAAAATTAGCACATAGCTGACCGGCAAGTTTTCTGAAAATTTCCAAATGTGCCCGGCTATTGTTTTTGAAAGCGGATGTGGAAATAAAATAATATAATAACTTTAATAAATGAGCTTTAAAAAATTTTATTTATTATTCAACTCTTTATATTTCTTTTTCGCATGATAAAAAGCATAACAATCACCTACGTGTAATGGTACACAACAAGTTTTGAAAATATATCCGGTTTCGTAAAGTTATAATAAATTGGTCGAAAATTAAATAATAAAACTTGAAAAGTAAGAAAAATTTCGCTCACTTTTTAAAATAGTCAACACGAGACTATTTTAAAACACTTGGCCACGAAAACACGAGTTAACTCGGAACCGGTCAGCAATGTGTTAAGAAACCAAGATGTTGTTTAATAAGTCTGTGAACACTAACACTCATCGTTACCAATTAAATATATTTATTCGCAAAATCATATTTTTCACAAAAATTGAGAACAGGAGCAGGTATGCCAACTGCTCATCTTTCTGCAAAACTTTTAATAAATTGGTAACGAGTTAAACATTTAAACTTTCAGAATAAAGAGAAAAACGCTTACTCTTAACAAGTGTTACAACGAAAGGACTGCAATAAAGTTTCATTTCATATAATACTTTGAATTTTTGATATTTAGTGGTGGAAAAATTACTTAAAATGAAAAATACTAAAATAAAAATAACTTAAATTTTGTTACCACTAGAAAATATTTTTTAACAAAGCAGTGCGAATTGACATCTTTACAGAAGTCCTGCATATGTATGCCTAACAATTAAGCCTTTCAGACTGAGTGGAATCGCCGTTGCGCAAACAGTACTTTTACTGTGGATGTTGCGAGTTCACATTCAGATGCAACCCTGGTTGATTTTTGCGGTCTCTTTCTATAAATTGTGCCGTCTGCAGGCGTGGCAACTTGCTATACTTTAGGACAACTTCGACTGTTGTTCTAGCCATGGAAGGCCCTATATATAACATCGGTGGCTGGCAAACTAAGCCCTGACACCTGGCTCGCCCACACCAACGCCTCCTATAACTGAAAGACTCCACACTGTTTTTTATAGGTAGTCCGATCCACTCCACTGTGAAGGATATCCACTTTCCGAACGAGTCATTTAATACAAAATCTAGTTAAAATAAGAAAGTGGTAGCAAATATATGACTAAAAATTTGTTTTATTTATGAATATTATTGGTTTGCCTTATTCACTTGTCAACCACTACAGATTCAATTCTCAAAAATATATGATAAATCTCTCTCGATTACTTTTATAAAAGGTTTTGGGTTCATGCGCACAACTGGTTCACTTTTTAAATAATCTGCGCGGACTACTTATAAAAGACCGTGTGGAGGCTTTTTGATGTAGGAGGTGATGCTCACACTCAATTCAGAAACTGCGGAGACATAAGTATTACGTCAGCATGTTTTTGGGACTTGTGATCTTCCTCCTTGTCAACGAAAATGAGCTATTACAAACACCCTTCCATGCTAAGTTAAGAAAGTTGCAACACCAACGTGTTTTTTTTTTTTTTTTTTTTTTGCGTTAACTTTGATTTTAATGTAGTAATCAAATTTTAAGAATTTTAGGATTCAATTTAAACAAAATATATTACATTGCATAAAGCAACATTTTTGAAGAAAAAAAAAAATTATGAAAAAAAGCTTATTTTATAAACTTTTGAAGCACCTTGAAAGAATTTTATTTTCAACTTTTTCTTTTCTAAATTTATTTTTCCTTCCAATATGAAACTTTTCTAATTTTTTTTTTCCCTAATACTTTATTTCATTTAATTTGTTTTGAAGTCAAATTTGAAAATAAGAGATTTTTTTTTTTCTCTTGCTTAAGCATTGCTCCAAACCTTCCTCTTGCCCGTTAGCACATCAAAAACCACCCCCCCCCCTTTAGGTGCTTACGTAATTTTTTGAATGTCTCCAACTTTTTGATCATAAGGATATCACACGCGTGGAGATGCCCGCTGTCCGATTTCAGGAAAAAATTTCATGAAATTGCGGTTAATCAAAAGTAAAACTTGCAATAGTTAGTTAATTTCTGGCTACATTTTAAGAGCCTTGCTACTATATGAAAGCAAGAAATGGCCTTTTAAAAAAGAGTTTAAATTATTTAATTGGCCGAAACAGCCTAGTTGGCAGGGCGCTGGCCCCACGTCTGTGAGAATGGGAGTTCGAATCCTGCCTGCCATGTTAATGGTTAATGGTGCACGTTAAATATGTCGGGTCACAAAGTCATGCATGTGCCCACAACAAATTACATCTCTAGATGGATGAATGGGTCCACCCTATTAACGGACGTGACTTATGAGTGCGGCACCATTCTTGGCCAAAGATGACGCCTCTGGAAAACAAGAACAATCGCATCCTTTGCCTTAATGGCCTACAACAACAATTATTTAATGTTAATGACGGATAAAACCATTTAAATTCGATCACTGTCAGCCGAGTGGAAGTGGTTTTACTATATATTTCTTTGAAGAGTGGTAATCTATATAGATAAAATCGAAGTTAAATTTTCATATTTTAGCAAATATTTTAGGTTTTAAATTTTAAAAGTTTATTTAAAAAATATGTTATCGATCCTTTGAAATATTACATATTATCATGTTTTCTTCAAAAATAGTCGCATGATAACATGCATCTAGTTATCACTTTGATCTGTTTTATTGACACAAACTGTCGGGAATCATTTCGCATCACGATATTTCGTGATTAGTAACTAAAGTGCTGAAAGCAATTTCATGAAATTAAAATTATTTTAATATAACATAAATTTTGTTAGCACAGCAAAAAAAATTGCGCACGAAGAGGAGCAATTTTGCATCCCTGTAAAAGTCTTGTGAAACACAGTCCTGCATCATATTTACAGCTTCAGTATTAACATTTTGCTTACGTCACTGAGCGTAATGAAGCCATTCTAGTCCACTTATTGTACCAGCCGTAAGCAAAGGGTTAAGTATCTGTGCTGTTTTTTTAGAAAAGACAAGATGCTGGTAGAACATTAAGGACATTTCTAGTAATAAGAAATAAGAACATTTCTTTTTTTATCTTTTTTTTTTTGTAGAAGTAAACTATTTCAAATAACGGCTAGTTATGAGCTATATCACGAATAAAAGTTTTAATATAATTTTCAGAACTAAATATTTGTGATAATAAATATCGTTAATAAGTAGTTAGAGTCACGATTAGTTTTCTTCTACATAAATGAAAGCAGAAAGTGAGTTATTTTTACAACAGCATTTAATCTTTATAAAAATGATCATGGCTGTCACTTTTCCAAAAAACAATTTCATAAAACTGACAGCCAGCGGTAATAACTTGTTCATGCCCAGGGTACGCTTCAATGCACCTCACCAAATGCAGGATACACACAACCTGGAAAAATTGAAAAGTGGTGACGAATTGCTCTCAAGAGTGCTTAAAATTTTTAAAAATTTAATTTAAACTTCATAAAAACAGTTTTGAAGTTTTCACATTATGGTAAACAAAATGAAAATAATTTTAGCACATATGAATTAACAAAGTATTAACTCTATCGGAAAATTCTGTCCTCAAAAGTACGCTTCCCTGTCTACGAGGCTGCAAAAGTTGCCTTTATCAAAAATATGCAAAGCAAATCCCAGCGGTGACTGTTTGATTCAAATTTTACTTCTGGTTCGCACCGTGACTTAAAATATCCTCAGTGGTAGTCTGATCCCTTGCCGTCGGGCTGACCGTGGGAGGTTTACGCGGTTTTCCTCCAAACGTAACTCAAATGCGTAAGTTTCTTAAAAAAAGTCCTCCCTGAAGACTAATTGTCTCAATGTGCCATTCATGAGTTTCCTTGTCCTCATGCTTAAGTTCAAAATTACAAGGCTGCTGGGTTAAAAATTCATAGTCGTGAACTTAGAATTGGGCCGGCTGATGTTCAACGCCGGATCAAAATAAGATTAAGTACTAAGATAAGTAAGAAAAGTTCTTACCGTAAACACGCATTTCGTCTTCGGATTTTGCTGTTTTAAAAGAAGGTGCTTCGCCTGAAACCTCACAGCCATACAGGCCTTCAGTGTCTAAACTGGTTGACGTCAGGAGAACATGACTGCTGTTTGACCTTTCAAGCTGAAACAGAATTGACTAAATGAAAAACAGGAAATCTATAAAAACTATAATGAAAATCAGCAAATCTATTTACTATTAAATTATTATTCATTTTTTACTGACATCATTTTTTTGTTGTTATCACGCCAAATCAGATACTTAATTCCGTTTTTTTAACTTGCATTACTCGTCATACGATTTTACAGATGCATCATAGTTATTGATCAGACAAGTTTACTGCTCCTGTTTAAGTTGCAGTTTCTTCCCGAATTTTTATAATGGTAGATTTTTTTTTTTTTTTTTTTTTTTTTTTTTTTTTTTTTGCTTCAACATATGATTTAAAATGATTTTGACTTCCCCGATAATTTAATAATTTAAATACATACATCAAGATCGAAGTATACAGGTGATATGTCTTGAAGGGCTTTTGAAAATTTTTGTATATATATATTTATATATTTCATACAGTGGACATCAACAGTTCTCGTGTTGATTATATCGTTAGTTAATAAGTTAATAAACTTAAATGTTTGCTTGAACTTTAAAACTTTAACAAATCTTGAAAAAACAGATTGAATTCAAAAAGTTTCAGGTGGCTTTAAATAGTATGCAAAAATATTAAATCGACAGTTTATATCAAAACAAAATATCGTTTAAATTTACAAGATATGTCTAAAAAATATCTATTTATTTCTTATTGATAGACTGTTTAAAAAAAGTAATAATATATTGCAAACAAACCTTTCTTAATAATATTTTTTTCATGCAGTAGATATTCCCTTTCCTCTTGTCAATTATATCGACAGTTAACATTTTTTTTTTCTTTTTGTCTTTCTGAATATTTCGAACGCAGTTCTATTAAAGAGAATAAGGTAGTATTGATTTAGATATTTTCTGTGTCAAAAAACAAAGAACTACTAATTGGAATATATTGAGCATAAATTGTGAACGATAAAAATGTTAAGACGTCTTGAATATATATATTTTGTTACGTAATTTGTTTTGAATAAAAAAGTATTATAAAAAGCTACATACCAAACTAATCTACATAAAAATGAAATTCTTAAAAAATTATTTTATTCGGTCGTCTGGAAACGTGCTGATTTTCGATCTACGGAGCCCCCAAATTTCCACCACAAAAATTCAAGCCAATGACTTATCAAAGCGGTTTGAAGTTTTCTTCATATCGCAACCTCTTCTATTTACATTATTTTTATTTACATAGCTGCCAACTTTTATGGTAGTTGAGAAATAATTTTCTTAGTGGTAGCAACATTATCCTTTTGGAGTATTAAATCTTGAAGTTTCAACAAAAAAAAATAAATTTTAAGCCCCCATAACGAATCAAAATTTAAAAAAAAAAAAAAATATGGAGATAAGATCTATTTGCTAATTATGTTTATAGATATCCTAATAGTTTTGTTGCCGACCGGCCTGTGTATGGGGCAGAGAAATGTCCTTGCATCAGAAAGGCTCCGGGTTCAAACATCACCTCCTACATCAAAAAGCCTCCACACGGTCTTTTATAAGTAGTCCGCGCAGACTGTTTAAAAAGTGAACCAGTTGTGCGCATGAACCCAAAACCTTTTATAAAAGTGATTGAGAGAAATTTATCATATATATTTGAGAATTGAATCTGTAGTGGTTGACAAGTGAATAAGGCAAGCCAATAATATTCATAAATAAAACAAATTTTTAGTCATATATTTGTTACCACTTTCTTATTTCAACTAGATTTTGTATTAAATCTCTCGTTCGGAAAGTGGATATCCTTCACAGTGGTCTGATCGGACTACCTATAAAAAACCGTGAAGAGGCTTTCAGTTATAGGAGGCGTTGGTTGTTTACTTCTCTCTCTGTGTTCTATGTCCTTTCTCCTTTGTGTGTGTGAATGTGACCCGCCCTATAAACGGGTTTGTGGTTGCGTGAATGGTGTGGCAGAAGTCGAATTCTTGGCCATAGATGGCGCCACTGAAAAACAAGAACAATCGCATCCCCTCTGCCTAAACAGGCATACGACAAAAAAAAATCTTTTGTTGTAAGATATTTTTTTTAAACTTAATTGCTGTTTAACTATCAATCTGTAAATTCTTTTTCTACCACCATACAAGTTATCAAGTATGGATCTGGAGCTTTTGCCCCTGTCCCATTCATCGTGTAGTATTTGTCATTTTGCTTGGTTTCGTTGAGATTAGTTGGTAATGCCAACTTTTAGGCATTTGGCGTGAAATGTTATTTCTATATTTAAAGTGGTAGTAAAATGTATGCTTTCTTCTTATTCTTTGCATTTATAAACTTAATTTATAATCTTTTTGACCACCACTTTCTTTTAAAAAAATGAAGCATATATATTGATATGTAAAACTTGACGCAGTGATCTGCATAAGCGTTATCAAAATACAACGTATGTTTCTGTCTAAAATTGTAATTTACATTCCATTTTACTACCACTTGGGAAAATCATCCTTGAAAGTATTAAAAGTTGGCAGGTAATGTGATTGCTGGAGTAGGACTTCAGCATGAATCAGACTTCTATATATGCAATAGATTTCCAACCCTCTGAAGGGATAAAGAAAACTTAATGATTCTCTTTTTAAAAATAAGAAATTTAATTTATAATATAAATTTTGCTACCACTTCAATACCTTTGGTGGGCATTTGAGAACTCCGTCTATGAATAATCGACACGAACTTTCCGAGTGACCCAATTGATATGAGGATATAACCCAAAAATTTTGACAACTTTTAAGGGAACTGATTACTTTTTTTTTTTTCTTCTTTTTTTTGTTGTTGTTGTTAGGCAGAGTGGGTGCGATTGTTCCTGTTTTTCAGTGGCGCCATCTATGGCCAGGAATTCCCTCAACCACATTCATTCATTTACTCAACCACAAACCCGTTTACAGGGCGGGTCACATTCACGCACACAAAGGAGATAGAACAAGCAGACAGAAAGAAACATTCATGCCTTTGCGCGGGATTCGAACCCAGAACCTTTCTGATGCAAGGACAGTTCCCTGCCCCCTACACAGACCGGTCGGCTACGGAACTGAATTTACTTCATTTTCTTTTTTTGTACAAGATGTAGATAAAATAAATTATCGAGAATTGGATAAGTCAGACGTTTACTAATTCTAGGGTGATGGTTGCGTAGATGGAGGGTCCTCTGCATAATTTTATTTACCTGTAAAGCATTGACCAAAGCAGCTAAAATTCTCATAATCTCTCTTGTATTTTTTTTTTTTTTTTTTGAAAATACCAATGACAAATAAATAAAATTAAATAACAAATAAAATAAATAAAAAGTAACTAAAATAAATAAAATAAAAAGTAAAATAAATCAGAAAGAAAATTATATATAATAAAATATAAATAAAATAGAAATTAAAAATAAATAAATAAAAGAAACTGTTGATTAATTTTTTTTTTTGTGGTCATTTTTCGAATTTATTTCGGTTTAGAAACCATTGCTTTCACCAAAAAGTTTTAATAATAAAAATAATTTTATTAGTACAACATACATTCGCTGACTTGTGTACTCAATTAAGGTTTATAAACCTTAATCAAGTAGAAAGACAAATAGCAAAGCACAGAGAAGGACAGCACGAAGATACATTCAGGGACACAGCGGGATTCGAACCCACTACGTCAACGCTTTGGTGGGCGATATCACTCTGCCTGCGAAGTCCTTAACATGGTTTTTTGAAGCACTCTAGCCTAGGTAAATTAAAAAGCCACTGTTTAAGTGCCTCACACTTTAAGCAAAAAAATAGTTTTAATCTATATATGCCATATTGCTATGTAGATGTTATCTAGGCTTTAGAACCGACATATAATTTAAATATTTCAAAAGTTATTTAACTTTTTAAAAATCGCCACTTTGGTGACATTTTCCCACCAAGATGAAAATTATCAAAATCAATACCTTATTCCTACATTTCGTACATTTTCACGAACCCAGAAAACGCAGCATTGGAGTGAATTTTTAAATATTAAGAAATTAGATCACAATCGTTTTTCAGTATCTCAAACTTATAGCTATTCCCCTTATTGACATTTTGCTCCATTTCAATAATTAGCATAGGGAAGCTAGCTAAAGATAGACTAAACTTCTCCTGACAGTCATGAGTAACTGTTACAAACTCAAAAAAGTTATATAAACAGCATATTCTCAAAAAAAGTATAATTTCATGAGACAACAGAACCTTCGAATAACAACCCTAAGTAGTTTTTTTTTTTTTTTGTTGCTTTTATTAAACAAGAACTGGGTGCCTAGGCCGCGCGGCGGCCCCTACCACATACATCATGAAAATTATATACAGTGAATAGAACATTTTGAATTATGTATCAGTGTGGTAACATTCTAAGTAGTTTTGATTGTGAAATTACGCCACAGCAATACTTTTAAATTTATAATGGCGGTAACTTTAAAATTATCAACTTAGTTTACTCTCCAGAGCCGCAGAGTCAGCAGGAAAAGCGATAAATTTACCATCACATTATATTTAAAAACGTTATGAGATAGGATGACAAATACATGTGGTTTTTTAAGGTTGTTTTTCGAAGAATTAGTCGGAATATGAAATGTTTTTTGCGAATACTATGTTATTTTTAGAACTGTATAAATATTACCCTTTTCTCCTTTCTTTGCTAGCCACAGCTTAAACATGCGTCAAATATATAAATATTGAAATTAGACCTATTTGTTTTATGAAATTTAAAGAGATTTAGTTTAAGCCCAAATTTGTTAACTTTCCAAGCAATCTGTTAAAACTATCTTTAACCAGATGATTTCTTCATTGCAAGTTTATATTTGACAAGTTATTAGTTATGAAATGTTTGTGATTGAAATTTTATACATATAGGCAGATTTCTAGTCCTAGTGGTTGGATTCTAATGGGCACCTAGGTCGCGCAGCAGCCCCTATCCCATTTTTCTATAATTTTAGCATTATTTTGGTTGAACTTTGAGGTCAGCAGGCAGTGGGGTTGCCTTATGCGGAAATTCCAACTTCTACAGATTCTCTACAGTTCCAGAAAATAATTTCCCTAGTGGTAGCTAAGGTGATATTTTTTCATTTTAATTAATTAGAACTAAAAGAATTTGATCCCGTTTGTGAGAACGGGAGTTTGAATCCAGCCTGGCCGAAAACTCCCCGTGTAGTAAATGGTGACTGATGCACGTTAAATCTGTTGAATCATAAAGTCCTCCATATCCCCATGACAAATCAATACTTCTGGCTGCACAGAATTGAAGATCAATCGTTCTCTGGTTCAAGTCAAAATTACGATCTGTATACGAATGAATGAATGAATGAGCCCACTCTATAAACGAGTGTGGCGTATGGATGTGGCAGAAGTCAAATTCTTGGCCATAAATAGCGCCACTGGAAAACAAGAGCAATCGCACACCTTCTGCCTTAATAGTCAACGACAACAACAACAAAAAATTTGACAAACACTAACTACTAATAATTTAAACAAATAACAAAAAATTTCCTATAGCCGAATGCTTGAGCTCTTAAAGTAGGCTTAATTATCCTTATTCAAAAAGTTTTTCTATTTAGTTCCCTACCAATTCATCAAAACTTTTGCCCTAAGCGGAGCAGTTGGCATTCCTTTGACAATAACAGCAATGCAAACTTGCTCTGATTTATCAGAAATCATTTTTTTCTTAATCTTTATAATAGAATTAAATTTGATGATTTAACATTTTCAGGGATGTCACAGGCATCTCCTCCTTCATTAAAAAGCCCCCACACGGTTTTTTATAAGCAGTCTGCGCAGACTATTTAAAAAGGGAACCAGTGGTGTGCATGAAACCAAATTCTGTTTTAAAAGTAATTAAGAGAAGTTTATCATATACATTTGAGAATTTAATCTGTAGTAGTTGACAAGTAAATAAGACAAACCAATTATACTCATAAATTGAACTAATTTATAGACATATTTGACACCATTTTCTTATTTTTACTAGATTTTTTATTAAATGGCTCTTTCGTAAATTGGTTTACTTTCATAGTGGTCTGATTGGACTACATATAACAAACCGTGTTGAGGCTTTCAGTCATGGGAGGCGTTGTCACAGGCGACTGAAATTATAAAAAGTGGTAAAAACTCAATTCTTCCTTCTTTATTTAATCTGAATAATAATAATAATAGTAATACAATCATAACTACCACCAAGATTTATATAGTTAATTATTCATACTTGAAGCGAAATTTTCTTTTGTATGAATTCATTTCCTTACTGTATGAATTCATGTCAGCAGGTTCATCAATCTGCTGAAGGTTACCTCAAACAATCCAAATTACAAAGTTTTGTTTTTTAGCCAGGAAACTGTGTTTACTGGTAGCAAAATTTACTCGCTAAATCTTATTTCCTTATATAATATTTCAAATCATGCTTATGTTCTTGTAAATGTTACCACAATGTCACATAAATCAAGATGTTTTATTAACTGTATAATTTTCATGATGTATGGGGTAGGGGCATCACCTCCTACATCAAAAAGCCTCCACGCGGTCTTTTATAAGTAGTCCGCGCAGACTATTTGAAAAGAGAGCCAGTTGTGCGCATGAACCCAAAACCTTTTATAAAAGTAATTGAGAGAAATATATCATATGTATTTGAGAATTGAATCTGTAGTGTTTAAAATGTGAATAAGACAAACCAATAATATTCATAAATAAAACAAATTTTTAGTCATTTTAATTTTTAGTTAATTTTTTGTAAGTTTGTTATATGACTGAATCTAATCAAAGTTTTTTTTTTATTTAATGATAGATTACTACGCACAATTTTATTCTGTACATATCAGCAACAGAAACTTTTTTGATTCTTTCTACAGTGGAGAAAATAATTAGTTTAGGCAATTCATGGTCCCCCCCCCCCTACATAAAGGCCTAGGTTTTGTTACTAATAGCTTAAAATGACTGTTTTTTTCAAATTTATAAGCTAATATGTCATTTTCCTGGCATTCAAGATTTGGTGAATTTCTATTTTATTTTTTTTTCTCGAGCAAATGTCAATAAACTACACTGCTGTCTCTAAGGTATTAATAAGTGTAAATAAAGAAGTATACAAAAAAAATTTAGATTATTTTGAAGATTTTAAATTTGAAGAAATTTTTTGGTCCGAATTGTTATGTTTCGTAAGAATCACCCATATATATATATTTATATATCTATATATATATATATTTATATATATATATATATATATATATATATATATATATATATATATATATACAGAGATGCCAACTGCTCCGGACAAGCCAAAATAATTAAAGAAGCGGTAAATAATTACAAAGTAAATATTGCAAATATTTGACTATTTTTGCTTGCTTTGTAAAGGGTATGGCATGATATAAGTACTATAAAGTGGTGAATTATATAATCCTACGAATTATTTAAAAATAGTGGTGGATAAAAATTTACTACATTTAATTTATTAAATCAAGAATCACAATTGATAAACTACCACTTTAAAATATATATTTGTTGTCCGGAGCAAGTTGGCATCTCCTGTATTATATATATATATATATATATATGTATATATATATATATATATTTATATATATATATATATATATATATATATTTATATATATATATATTTATATATATATATATATATATATATATATATATTTATATATATATATATATATATATATATATATATATATATATATATATATATATTTATATATATATATATATATATATATATATATATATATTTATATATATATATATATATATATATATATATATATATATATATATATATATATATATATATATATATATATATATATATATATATATATATATATATATATAGCGAGATATAAACGAGAATTTTTAAACAGTGATAAAGTGATAATTGAGAGAAAGAATGTCAAAGAAGTCCTTTAAGCCATTTTTTTTTTCAAAATAATTTTTTTTCATATTCATAACATATAACATATGTCACATGTTAGTAATTTTTAAAATTAAGACGAAAAATTTTTCGATCCAATCTATTATCCATGCAAGCAGATATAAGTGAGAGATTTTAACTCGTCAGTGATGATATCACTAGTTAGATAAAATTCACATACTTGCTTACTTAAATTCCAAAAAAGAAATTTCACGTTGTAGTCCGTAAAATTTATTATCTCATGTCAAAATCGCCACTTTTTTTTTCAGAAACTTTTTCTATGCTTCTCTAATATTCCAGAATGTAAAGCAACGCCCTAAATGCCTGGTGTTCGGCTAACTCGAAGTTTGATGATTCAGGCGTTTTTCCCTGTAGAGTTTGTGTCACATATTTTACTAATTCCTGTAAAAGCTGATTTGGCAGCGGAAGCCTATTCTACGGTCTTGCAATTATAGGTTAATGATATTCAGGCAAAAATCAATTCTTGGTCACTTGTGACTTGTGGTCATTTATTTCCCCCTCATTTTATGTGTTAGGGACAAAATTCTGAACCATTAATTATGAGACTTCATTAGATTCTTACCTCATTGGTTGATAAATTTAATTATGCATAGGCGTTAGGATATATGTGTACCATATTGCGTCACCTTTGTTTTAAGTTTATCATTTTTATCACTTTCCTCCGTCCGATCAATTTTAAAAGTAAATGAGCATGAAAAGTATACTTTTTTTTACAACTTCTGCTTATTTTAAAATATAGGTTTTTCACATTCTTCATATTTCGTGTAGTAAGTCTATTAAACATTCTAACTAATTAGCTTGTAAGTTGTTCACCATAGACGTTAGAAATAGATTACCTCATTGGTTGATAAATTTGATTACGTATAGGCGTTAGGATATATGTGTACCATATTGCGTCACCTTTGTTTTAAGTTGATCTTTTTTTGTCACTTTTCTCCATCCGTCCAATTTTAAAAGTAAATGAGCATAAAAAGTATAATTTTTTTTTACAATTTCTGCTCATTTTAAAATATAGGTTTTTCACATTCTTCATATTTCGTGTAGTAAGTCTATTAAACATTCTAACTAATTAGCTTGTAAGTTGTTCACCATAGACGTTAGAAATAGATTACCTCATTGGTTGATAAATTTGATTACGTAAAGGCGTCTGGATTTACGTGTAAGAATCAGCGTCACCTCTGTTTTAAGTTGATCTTTATTATCACTTTTCACTATCAGATCAATTTTAAAAGTAAATGAGTATGAAAAGTTTTTTTTTCTTACAATTTCTGCTATTTTAAAATTTAGGCATTTCACAGACTTCATATTTTGTGTAGTAAGACATTCAAACTTATCAGCCAGTTATTAAACATTCAAACTTATTAGCCAGTAATTTGTTCACCATCGACGTTAAAATATGATGAATATTTGCTTTCTTGTGCTTTTTTAACCCGTTTAATCCCGCCTTTATATATTGAAGTGATGTAAAAAGTGGTTTAATGGAAAAAGTGGTTTAATATATTATCAAAATAAAATACGCTATTTCCTACTGTTAGCCAACATTTCATACAAAACGTCTTTGCTACCTCAAAAAATTAATTCCCTTCTACTTCCAAACCTAGTCAGAGATAACAGAAGCATTCATAAATTATCGTGTCTGAAAATCTTTTAATTCACTCAGACGAATGATAATTTGGAAAAAATTTCTACGACAATGAATGTTTTTATAAAAAGGAACTGTCTAAAAAAATTGACGCTGGTCATTAACCGGTAAGCTACCAGTTTCATTACGAAAATTACTCAAGGGTTCTCACAATCAAACTTCCAAGATTAGCCAATGAACTGGCAAAACTCCATTTTAGGGTACTTTGTTTCAAAAATATAAAACCAATATCTTAGGTTATATAGCTTTTAACCCTTTCGAAGGCGGTGGTAAATATTCTTACCACCCCTTTTTACCATTTTTAATTTAGGTTTCCATTTGTTAATAACTTCAGCTTTCTTGAAGTGCTTTTGAATAAAATTGGTAGCCATTTGTTAGTTTATAAAAACGTATAAAAGTTATAAAATACATAATTCCTTTTGAAGTTTGTAGCATTAATAAAATTTATTTTATAAATAAAGAAAAATAAAAGTCAATAAGTTCCTAATAGGTCATGTTAAATATATTTACTACCAAAAAAATGGCTTTATAAAATAAATTAGTTTTTTTTTTCTTATATCAATTACTGTTCTTAAAACAATTTCAATTCCAAAAATACTTTAATTTACATTTACTAGAAATAAATGGCCCATTAAAGGGTTAATCTATATCTGTGAAATACTGTGAAATTACATATATATCTTTACACTATGATAATTGTTAATATATATCTTTGCCAGAAACTTCTTTAAAAAAATATGAGCTGAGAACTTTTAATTTTTTAAAACAGTTTAATCAAAAAATCTTTCATTAATAAAAAGAGTATTTCGGATAACGCTAAAACATTATCACAGCATGCAATTGATATAATCTCAGATATCCTCAAAACAATTCAAAGTGATATCATAAGTGGTTTCTTGGAAAAGTTACATCAAAAAAGGTCCGTTTTAGCATTATTGATATATGCCCTATCGAATCCCTTTAAGTAATAAATTAACAAATATTTTTTTTTTCTTCTAAATAAATGTAAAAAATAAAATAAAATAGGCTTTGCCCTAGTCGATAGTGCAAAAAATTACCTCTTGTTATTGATGTGAAAATTATTTATACGAAAAAAGCGTTTGTATTTGCATTGAAAATAATGGAATGTCTTCATTATTGTCACAAATCCAGTAATTGGACAAGATAATGGAAATGCTCACTAGGAACACAATATTTCTTTTAGCAGCAAATAATTTTGGAAAATTTTACATGCCATTTTGCCTGGTAATAAGATTTTTGAAGATTTTAGCAAAACACAAACACTGAGAAATTAAACCATCATCATAAAATGTCAGAGGTATACGTGAAAGTGAAATAGTTAGAAATGCACAAGTTGGCATTTCTAACTATGACTGCACAAATTAGCAGCTATGTATATTTTAAATCATATGTGATTTAGCAACAAAATACATTTACATTTTTCTCTTAAGAGTGTCCTTGCTAGAAGGTTGAAACTTTTTTCAAGTCAACTTCCAATCTTTTCTCAAAAATATATTTTAAAATGTTTATGTAACATCCATGCAATTTCTAAAATCATTAGAATAAAATGTCTATAAAGGAGCGGCTATCAGATTTGCATAGAACAACCTTATTGCCTGCTGGCCATAAAGACTCAACACAAACTGAACTTAGTTTCATAATGAATGGGATAGTGGCCGCTTCGCAGCCCAGGTGCTAAGATAAATTGCTGTCTGATTTGCAAATGCGTATCGTCAAACTCTTCTTGAAAGCTTTTTTTCCAGTGAGTGTTTAAAAAATGCTATTTGAGTGATAATGAAAGAAAGTACTTAAATCACTTTTAGCTATCAATTAACACACGATAATATAGCTAACAAGTCTTCGTTATTGGCGTTTAAACTATTTAAATATAATGGTAATTCAAATTATAGTTAATCAAACTTACTAAAATATAAATCAAATATATATCAAGATTTTACAATCACATTAAATGTAAAAATAAAATTAAATCTGGAAGAATTGGCAGGTGTGCAAGCCCATAGACGAAAACTACGAATTTCGAGCCTTCCAAAATATTTAACATGGTATTGAAACTAAAAGTTAAAGTAATCTAAGTTTGCTCGAATTTATTCCATGATTATGACTTTCTTTACTGCTTTATAAAAACTACATACATTTACAAGCTTGTGTGCTCAAGTTAGGCTTATAAACCTTTGTCAAGCTGATGGACATCATGTAGAGTAACTACATCGAGGTTTCCCACAGCGTTTGTCGGTTGATACATCACCTCCTACATCAGAAAGCCTCCACACGGTCTTTTATAAGTAGTCCGCGCAAACTATTTAAAAAGTGAGCCAGTTGTGCGCATGAACCCAAAACCTTTTATAAAAGTACTTGGGAGAAATGTATCATATATATTTGAGAATTGAATCTGTAGTGGTGGATAAGTGAATGAGGCAAACCAATAATATTCATAAATAAAACAAATTTTTAGTCATATATTTGCTACCACTTTCTTATTTTAACTAGATTTGGTATTTAATGACTCGTTCGGAAAGTGGATATCCTTCACAGTGGTCTGATCAGACTACCTATAAAAAACCGTGTGGAGGCTTTCAGTTATAGGAGGCGTTGGTTGATACCGCTCGTCCGAGGAGGCCCCCATTGATTTTCTCTCTAGGGCTATCAAGTCTTTTGTCTTTAAAATAAGTAGATACAGTGGTGATAAAACTTATTGTAAATAAAAATTTTTGAAAAAAAAAAATTGTAAAGCATAAAAGTTACAACTTAAATATTTGGAAAAAAAATCTTCCTTAAAAACGAAACAAGTTGGGATATGTGGAAGAATTTTTTTATCCTACACAGTAAAGTTGGATAATTTTAAGCTGTATAGCGCAAGTATTATATTTTTATAGAAAAACTCCGTATAAAACTAATTGAAATGTTATATAAAATTTAAATGGCAAAAATTAATAAATAAATAAGAGTCAACTTACATCAACTTCTGTACCAGAGAGTCGGTATGTTTGACCAGGTGGTTTATCCCTGGGCTGGTATCGATAAAATTCCACATGATTTTTGTACCATTTGACAGAATATAAATCATCTCCCTCTAAATCAAAATCACATTTAAGCCAGATAGATTCACCAGCTTGTATTGCACCAGGAACAGAGATATTTAAAAATCGAAGAGAGTGGCAACCTAATAGAAGAATGAAAAAAATTAGTCTATAAATAGATATGAAAACATACTAAATACGTTTTAATTGATGGTATCACAGTTTTAATACAGAAAAAGGCTATAAATGCTACAAACATTTTGCAACCACTTTGGAAAATCAATTTTGGAAAGAGCAAAAGTTGGCAATCATGGTTTATCGTTTAACATACATTTGCAAGCTTGTGTGCTAAGTTAAGACTATCGACCAGAGTAAGTCAAAATAATTAATGCTCTCAAATAGAGAGACAGACAGCACAATACAAAGAAAGCTATCACGACGATACATCCAGGTGACAGCGGAATTAATACCTTTTACATCCAGGAAACAATGTATTTGGTGGGCGATATTGCTCAGTGCTATTAGTGGCACCGTAAGTATGACATGAATGAGGAGTTTAATTTGAGCTTTTGCATCGGTATTGTAGAGGTGGCCAAAATAACTTTTAAAAAAAATTACAAAGCCATTAATCACACATTAAAAAGCTATACTACCACTAGAAAAACATTACTGTCGAATTGAAGCAAGTTGGCACCTCTGAATACACATATGCATTACCTTTGCTACCACAAGAAAAAATAGTTCCTGTAATTACGGAAGTTGGTGAGTGTGTAAAAGGTTGAATTTGAAGTGGTTGCATAAGCCTCCACACGGTCTTTTATAAGTAGTCCGCGCAGACTGTTTAATAAGTGAACCAGTTGTGCGCATGAACCCAAAACCTTTTGTAAAAGTGATTGAGAGAAATTTGTCATATATATTTGAGAATTGAATCTGTAGTGGTTGACAAGTGAATAAAGCAAACCAATAATATTCATAAATAAAACAAATTTTTAAGTCATATATTTGCTACCACTTTCTTATTTCAACTAGATTTTGTATTAGATGACTTGTTCGGAAAGTGGATATCCTTCACAGAGGTCTGATCGGACTACCTATGAAAAGCCGTGTGGAGGCTTTCAGTTATAGGAGGCGTTGCATAAGCTCGCACCGATTTCAATTGATTAAAATGCAATCTTTGTGGATTTACAGCTGTAAGTGCCTTCCTCGTAGTTAAGATTGATGAAAAGAATTACTATAACATTCTGCTACTTTGGATACATCAAACCAGCCAAGTTTTGCGTTCTTCAAAATAGCTTTTATCTAGCAGAAGTAAATTAAATTTTGATTAACACTGTTAGCAAACTTTTAATTCAACCCTACTTTCTAACATCTAGTGATGGGAATAAAATCCTCAATATGTATGTTTATATTATTTAATCGATATAATAATTTAAATCCAATTTATTAAAACAAAAGAATGAAGTTTGTATGTATAAATGTGGCTACCAGATTAGTTGTAAAGATTAAAATTATAAAGATTAAATTTATATAACACTTAAATTTGGAGCCTCCCTGGCCGAGCGGTATCGCTCGCCAAACGCTCTGTTAAGCGTTGAGGTGGCGGGTTCGAATCCCGCCGTAACCCTGGATGTATTCTTTGTGATATACTTCTCTATTGTGCTATCTGTTCTTCTACTTGACAAAGGTTTATAAGCCTTAATTGAGCACACAAGCCTGCAAATGTATGTTGTACCAATAAAACCAATAAAACAATTAAATTTATGAAAAATATAAAGATTAAATTTATGAAAAAAAAATAAGGCATTTTACACATAACTTGTACAAAATCGTCCTATAGAATTTAAACGCAAAAAACCCTTACAAAAAGTAAGGTGTTTTTGAGGTTGAAACATAAAGAAAACATTCTTGAGGTAGAAATTAAGGTTGTTTCGTACCAAAAATAATCTCATTAATAAACCTCAAGTTCAACCTCATTTGCATTTTATTAAATCTACCTCATATATAGCTCATCGATACTTTAAGTTGAGATCGAGAGAAATTATTCACACCTCAAATATACTTATTTCCTTAAAGTGTAGAAAAAATTACCTGTACACCTAAAAATCACTCTCTTAAAGTTGCTTGGTCTAAAGTAGATTTCCGAGAGCCTCAAAACTACCTCAATTATGAATAAAAATCACTTGATGCATATTGATTATACCTACACCTTGAGAGGTTAATTTTGTAAGGTTGTTTTTGAAGTAACTTCAAATCAACCGTAACACCTCAAAAACACCTTAAACATTTGTAAGGGAAAGGCATTACAATAAACTTACGGACTGAATGAAAAACTTTGTAATTGATTTAGAACAAACACAATTAAAATATTTTACTATATAACCGTCGTTGAACAACCGATCCAATTTTTTGGGTTTACGAATACTCAAGTTCAACTCCATACCCTTGTAATTTTGAACCCAAGCCAGAAGACAAGGGAAATCCTGGATCAGGTATTGGAGGAAATTTGCTTGCGTCGGGGACTTATTGGTGTAACTAGCCCTCATTTGTATTATATGGAGAGGAAGACTTCGAAAACCTTTCATGGTTAGACTAAGGGCAAGGGGACTGTCGAATAGCTCCCGAGAATTTGAATTTTAAAGAAATATATTTAAAATTAGATTTTTTATGAACAATTCGACCGATTTCGAAAAATTATTATATTTTGCCATGTATTATTATATTCTTTAAAATAATGTCAAAAATTGTATGCCTTACAACTCAAACTTTTTCAAGCATTTTCAAGTGAAATAATAAAAAATAATAAATATTTACTTAAAGTCTTAGTCTGCGTGGAAATATTTGTAATTAAGCAAATTTTATAATTGTGAAAAAGAATTTTTGAATTTGCTTTCATTCAAAGAACCCCGGGTGCAAATTGTAAAATTTAATTTCCTTATAATAATTTACAAAATAATAATAATAATCATCATTTTGCCTCCACATTTTTGTGATTTCCCAGAACATATTAACAAAAAAAAACTGTTACTTAATAAAGCCTTTTAACTGATTGAAGCTTAACGTACAATAAAAGCATTTTTCTTACTGGGGCTTCTAGCGCAATTTTTATTTTGTTATTGCCCCAAGTAAACTATTAATAGACACTAGCAAAGGCATAATATTACATTATTCACGAAACACCTTTTTGTACTTCGTGTTGTGTATGTTTTTGTATGTTTGACATATTTTATCATTATTCAGACCTTAAATTAGCGTAATGACCAAGATTAGGTTTGCAATCTTTTACTTATTTTTATCCGAGTGTTAATGAAGAAAATGACTTTATCTGATTTTTATCATCTCCATAATCTAGCATTTTTATTTTTTTCATCTTTTTTTTCATCCTTTACGATAATTGTGATAAATGATTTACTCAAATACTGGAAAAATTCACTGCGTTTTCACCAAAGAAATCTTAAATGTCTCTCAGATTTTTTTTTCCTTCTCTCGTTTGATCGATAATGTAATTAATGGCATTTTATCGGCATGCGTATTTTTTTTTTATAAAGAAATATAAGTTATTGCGATACGAAAAGTTCTAGATTTAGAAATCTGTTGTTAATTTCATTCAAAAATGTATGTTCGTTCTACTGCAGTCAATGAAGGTATTTTCTAGTCAATGCTAGATTTAAACTGAACGAAGAAAAAGATTATAAGTGCATATCAATTTTAAATACCCATTTTTTAAGAAAAAAAAATAGAAATGTGAAAATGAAACAGGAAAAAAAGAATCGCCGTACAATTTCATGTCAATAATTGTGATACATTATATTTGTGGTTGCCCTTACATGTTACCAATTTAAAAACGCTTAAGTTAATGCAGAAATGCTAATTTGATTTGCACTGCAAAGAGGCAGGGCTGAAGACAGGATAGAGAAGGGCTTCTAATTTTAATATAAACATAGCACAATAAAGACAACAAAAAAAAAAAGGGAAGAAAGAAAAGGGAGAGAAACGAAGAAAATTAATATATTTTATTTTCTGCGCATAAGTTGCAAGTATACAGAAGACATTAAATAAGTTAAAAATATAGAGAAAACGTGGAAAATATTAAAGATTAATGAATTGAAAAGAAGAAAAATTTTTAAAATAAAATATTTAACATACATATAGGATATATTTTTTTAATTATTTTATTTTAATAATTTTTCTTCTTCACTTTTCATAAACTTATAATATTTTTCTTATTTTCCTCTAAAAGTTATTTTTTGCATATTGATGAATTTTGAAATCTGAATGAATTTTGTAATTTTGTATGAATGTAGTAATGAATGAATGTAGTAATGAATGAATCTGAATGATGAATTTTGAATTTGATTTGCATATTGAAATCTTTGAATAAATGAATTTTATAATTGTGTGCAAAAAATTTCTTTTCGCTTAAAAAGTTTCCGAGATACAGCGAAATTTTCGAGTCAGAAATTCGAATACATCGAAAAAATTGCATGTTTATTAAAAAAAGGAAGTTTTTAGTCTTATTTCGTAACCTAATTTATTGTCTATACTTATTAATTAACATATTTTATTTCATCCTCCCAAACCTTTAAGATTGAGTCCTAAAACGTGGAAATACGATCATTCGACCAAAAGTTATTCAGGGTCATCCATTTTTTTTTTTTTTTTTGTGCACTGTACTAAATAGCTGTCATTGTAATTATCACTAAAGCTGCTTATACATCTTACCTTAAACTACTTATATTATATCAAGCTGCTTATACTTACTGCTCTATTATACAATTATTAAAAAAAAATTTCCATTCGACTATCTCTGCTAAGGATTTCTATTCTATCAATATTAAATTGTAAAGGTAAAGTAAAGGGTTTTCAATGATCCATTAAGAAATTTTACTTTTCTACGCTATAGTTTATTTATTTATTTATTTTTATTTATTTATTTATTTCTATTTCTTTTTTTAAGGATACTGATATACTTATGCATATGTATACTTAACAATAAATACGTGAAATCTATTGCTATCAATTTGAAGTCAAGGTACTTCAAACATTTAAAATACCGGATGAAGCTGCTTAAAGTCTAAAGACATAACTTTGATTTAACACACTTACGATTAAATGGTTAACTACATAAATTGATGCTGTGGTTACTTACATAAACTGATGAATCAGCTAACTACAATATCTGATTAAGTGGCTAACTACATTAATTGATTAAGTGGCTAACTGCATCAACTGATGAAGTCGCTAACTACATTAACTGATAAAATTGTTATCAAAGATTAATTGGCCAAAAATTTTAACGTTAGAGTTTTAATAGTTGGCAGTGGAGACTAAGAAGCTTCTCTCCTCGATTGCAAAGAACTAACACATAGCTTCCCAGAATATTTAAAATGGTAGCTAAATAGATAACTGTTTAAGGTAAATTGAATTTGTTAAATGTTGCCCATATTTAAAAATTTCCATGGAAAATTAATATCAAATATGTTTTATGTGTATGTATAAGTTTTTTGTACGTAGGGTGCTGGACAAAATCATTCTAAATAAAATTAACAATTTCAACTATAAAATGTCAAATCATAAAATTTACTACCACTCTGAATAATCAGTTAAAATGTTTCGGTGAAACGGAACACGTCTGTAGGTGGTATAACCATTGAGTGATTAGAATTTTTTTTCCAAAGGTACTTTCAAAAGGTGAGAATAATTTTTAATTTTTAATTCTATTGATTACTTTTGTATTTCAATTTTCTGTTCCAAAAAAATTTAACACTTTTATATCTTTTTTCATTAAATTTTAGAATTAAATAATTTATTTAGAAAAAAAGCTATTGACGTTGCGTTCAGTATATGATTTGATCTATCATCTATCTCCCTAAGTCACATTGGGAAGAGGAGTCAACCGGCCGAAGACTCCCAGTGTAGTAATGACTGGTGCACGTTAAATCCGTCCGGTCGCAAAGTCCTCCAATTTTCCATGACAAATTAAATCCCTGGGGTACTGAGTTGAAGATTGTTCTCTCTCTGGTTCAGGTCAAAATTATGATCTGTGGAATGAATGTGTGAATGGGTCCACCCTATAACTAGATGTAACGTATAGGCTTCGCAGAATTCGTATACTTTGCCATAGATGGCGCCACTAAAAAACAAGAACACTCACACACCCTCTGTTGAAAAAATAGTGAACTTCACCCTTTAATAAGTGAAAAAACATAATTCGATCTACTGAATCCAGGCATTCGGTATGCCTGGCACACATTGAAAGATTAAACAATAATAGAAATCAGAGAAAACTTTTAATTCGGAATACCTTGAACTCCTGACCAAGGGGAGAACCAACAAAGACATGGTTGGACAAAATCCCCAGAAATCTAACAGCCTTAAATTGAAATAGTAGAAATCGAAAGCCAAAAATAGGACAGTCTGGAACAGTATTGCTAGGAAGTGCAAGGCTCACAGCGATTTATTTATTTATTTTTGAAATAGATGTGTAGGTAAAAAAATTGGAGATTTTGTGCTTAACGGACTAAAGTAAGAAATAAGATATAACGCATAAATTCTGATACTAGTAGACAGAGTTTCCTGGCAGCAAAAATAAGTTTGTTAAGTTGCAATGAGTGAATTAACTTCCAGCAAGTTTATGAGCCTGCTGACTTGATTAGAGTTGTAGAAAACATGATTTAGAGATATTTATAAAAAATTTTGACTAAAACATTGTAGTATTAATAGTAATGTGTCAAAAGTTTTATTATAAACCTGTATACCTGCAATTTTTACGCTTTTTTTATCGAATTTTTTGCTAGTGGTAGTATAATTTATGCTCTTAAATCTGATTCTTAATTTGTTCAAAACTCGAGACCAAAAGGAACACAAAATAAGACATTTAATATAAGTCACTGAATAAGTCACTGACCAAATAAGTACCTGAACGAAGTCACTTAAATTCTAATCACTGTGAAATGAAAATACTAAATTTCAAAAGCTAAATATAATTAAGTCTGAAACAATATTGTTTGAAAGGCCACGGCCCACAGCAGGCAGTAGTTCATTTTTTTTAAGAATAAGAAGTGTTGGTCTCAAAATGGGAGACTTTGCTTTTAACCTCTTCGAAACGAGCTAGTCATATATGCATTCTAAGGAAGTCAATAATCAGGGTCTACAAAATTAAAGCATGTAGCCAAACTATTTTATAACAGTTTATTGGTGGGACATATAATAATAGTTTGCTTTATTTAATTCACCCCTTTTAGAGCACTTGGATTATATGTGTTAGAGTTAAAGTGAAAGCAAAAGTAAGTCCGTCAAATTAGCTATGCACAAACTTGAATTACTACTTTTTATTTTTTACTATCCTGATTCTGATCGAACACATTTACAGAGATGCCGACTTGCTCCGGACTGCAAATAACAATTTTAAAGTAGTAGTTTATGAATTGTAAATCTTGGTTTGATAAATTCAATTTAGTAGATTTTTGTACACCACTATTTCTAAATAATTCGGAGGCTTATTTAATTCACTACTTATAGTAGTTATGGCATTCTATACCATCACCTCCTACATTAAAAAAGCCTCCACACGGTCTTTTATAAGTAGTCCACGCAGACTATTTAAAAAGTGAACCACTTGTGCACATGAACCCAAAACCTTTCATAAAAGTAATTGAGAGAAATTTATCATATATATTTGGGAATTGAATCTGTAGTGGTTGACAAGTGAATAAGGCAAAGCAATAATATTCATAAATAAAACAAATTTTTAGTCATATATTTGCTACCACTTTCTTATTTTAACTAGATATGTTATATTAAATGACTCATTCAGAAAGTGGATATCTTTCACAGTGGTCTGATCGGACTACCTATAAAAAACAGTGTGGAGGCTTTCAGTTATAGGAAGCGTTGGCTATATCCTTTAAAAAAAAATTAAAAATAGTCGAATATTTGCAAATTTTAGTTTGTTGTTATTTACCGTTTTTTTAATTATTTTTGCTTGTCCGCAACAGTTGGCATCTCTGCATTTATGACTTGCCCATCCCGAAAAGGTTAAATGAAGAAATAAGAATTAATGAGTAACTTTTGCTACCAGTAAACAAAGTTTCCTGGCTATAAAACAAAAGTTTGTAATTTGGGATTGTTTGAGCTAGCTTTCAGCAGATTGATGAACCTGCTAACATGAATTTATGAAACAATCAAGTGACGCAATAAACATATGTCTAGAGGTATTTAAAAGCAATTGTGACTAAAACTTTGTGGTATTAGAAGTATTGTGGCAAAAGCTTTTTTGTAAATTTTCATAGTGCAGTTTGTACGCTTCTTTTTTTATAGAAATGTCTGCTAGTAGTAGCTTTTGAATCTGATTCATAATTTGTTCACGACTCGATGACAAGAAGACAAAAAAATAAATGTTTGGATGAAACTGCTGAAATTCTTAACACTGTGAAGCTGAAATACTGGATGTCGAAAACCAAAAATGGACTGCCTGGAACAATATCGTTAGAATTATCGTTATATGATTGTAAATATCAATTACTATTAAACAATGCGCGTATGTTTTATAGGTATTTATTAAGAAACTGTGACTAAAAATATGTGGCATTAAAAGTATTGTGTGCAAAGCTTTATTACAATTTTGTATAACTGCAACTTTTTTTTTATAAAAATATTGCTAGTGGTAGTAAAATCCATTTATAACCTGGTTCTTAAGATGTCCAAGACGCGAGACCAAGTGGAAGACTGAAAAAGACATGGTTTTGTGAAACCACCGAAAATATAACCCCCCTCAAACTGAAAATCAAATGTGAAAAATAGGAAAGAGGGGAACAATATTGTTCGGCAGGCCTAAGCTTACAGCGGGCTGTAGTACGCTTTTTCTTTCTTCTTGAAGAAGAGGCGATTGTCCCAAAATGGGAGTCTTAAACGTTTAAATGAAGGAATAGAAATTAACGGGGTAAATCTTGCTACCAGTAAATGAAGTTTCATAGCTGAAAGAGAAAATTTTGTAACTGCGGCAGTTTTATTTATTTACCATGTTTTATTAGTAGGTTAACAAACCTGCTATCGTGATTACCAAACTTTTAAGCACAATCGGACGAGAGTATGTTTTAAATGTATTTATAAGAAATTGTGATTAAAACTATGTGGTATTAAAAGTATTGCGTGAAAAGCTTTATTGAATATTTGCATATGTGCAACTTTTACTCGTTTTTTTTTTTAATCGAAGCTTCCGCTAGTGTCAGTGAAATTCATGCTCATCAATCTGATTCTTAATTTATTACATTTGATTTGAGATCAATTTTATCATCATTAAATATAAATGATTCAAAGTAAAAATCAATCAACTATTTTTTCAAAATCAGACATATTTAAAAGTTTTCTAATAACTGCCTTTTCTTAAATGTCTCTCAGAATTTTTTTTTTCTTCTCTCGTTTAATCGATAATGTTTTTAGTGGCATTTTATCGGCATGCGTAGATATTTTCTTATAAAGAAATATAAGTTATTGCGATATGAAAAGTTCTAGATTTAGAAATCTGTTGTTAATTTCATTCACAAAAATGTATGTTCGTTTTATTGTAGTTAATAAAGGTGCGTTTTGAGTCAATGCTAGATCTTAAACTGAACAGATAAAAAGATTATAAATATATAAAAATTTTAAATACCCATTTTTTAAGAAAAAAAAATAGAAATGTGAAAATGAAACAGGAAAAAAAGAATCGCCGTACAATTTCATGTCAATAATTTTTTAACATTATATTTGTGGTTGCTCTTATATGTTACCAATTTAAAAACACTTAAGTTGATGCAGAAATTCTAATTTGCTCTGCACTGTAAAGAGGCAGGGATAAAGAGAAGATAAACAAGGACTTTTTCATTCTTTACTTAAAGCTGAAGCTACGATTTCCCACCTCCTGGCATCAAGCCGGACACAGATCTCGAAAATCACAAATAAAGTATATAAAAACTTTACTGTTGATACTTTCTGTAAGAAATGAGTTGAATATTCGACACTTTTGTGATAATAGTTATCAAACGTTACACTGTTAACAAATTATTTCTGTTGAGAAATATAGTATTCATACATTTTTTTATTAAAAAATAACATTTTAAAATTGGAAAAAATTCTCAATGGTTGTCGTCATTGTTTCATTATAATTTTAATAATGATAATATAAATAAAAGAAAGCATATAAAGGCGATTTTATAGTTACATAGGGTACGATAACAATAGTTTATTAATTGGAATGTAGTTTATTTTAATATATATATATATAGCACAATAAAGACAAAAGGAAAAAAAGAAAAATTAGAAAAACGAAGAAATTAATAAATTTTATTTACTGCGCATAAGTTCCAAGTACAATATAGAACTCATTAAATAAGTTAAAAATATAGAGAAAACGTGGAAAATATTAAAGATTAATTAATAGAAAAGAAGAAAAATTATTAAAATAACATATTTAATTTACATATATATATACATACATATATATATATATATATATATATATATATATATATATATATATATATATATATATATATATATATATATATATATATATATATATATATATATATATATATATATATATATATATATATATATATATATATATATATATATATATATATATATATATATATTAAATATGTTATTTTAAAAAATTTTTTTTCTCTTTTCATAAATTTATAATATTTTTCTTATTTTCATCTAAAATTTGTTTTTGCATATAATTATCTTTGAATGACTGAATTTTATAATTGTGTGCAAAAAATTTTCTTTGCGCTTCAAAAGTTCCCGAGATATAGCGAAATACGCAAAAAGTAAAATTAACATTATGGGGTCCAAATTTTTAATCGCTGTCCTGATTAAAGTATGGTGACCATATTTCCCCGATTGCGTCTACTCCCTATATTTTTTGCGTCTAAAATCTGAATACATCGAAAAGATTGCATGTTTCATAAAAAAAAAGGGTGTTTTATGTCTTATTTCGTAACTTAAATTGTCGTCTGCACTTATTAATTAGCATATTTGAGGTCATCCCCTCAAACCTTTAAAATTGAATCCGAAAACGTGAAAATGCGATCATTAGACCAAAAGTTATTCAGGGTCATCCATTTTTTTGCGCACTGTATTAAATAGCCGTCATTTTAATTAGCACAAAAGCTGCTTATACCTCTTACCTTAACCCTTAAAAGGGCCATTTATTTCTAGTAAAGGTAAATTAAAGTATTCTTGGAATTGAAATTGTTTTAAGAATAGTAATTGATATAAGAAAAAAAAACACATTTAGTTTTTAAAAATGTCTTTGTTTTTTAGGTAAATATATTTAACACGACCTATTAGGAACTTATTGACTTTTATTTTTCTTAATTTATAAAATAAACTTTATAAGTGCTACAAACTTCAAAAGGAATTATGTATTCTGTAACTTTTATACGTTTTTGTAAACTAACAAATGACTACCAATTTTATTCAAACGCACTTCAAGAAATCTGAAGTTACTAACAAATGGAAACGTAATTAAATGTGGTAAAAAAGTGGTGGGAAGTATACTTCCCACTGCCTTCGAAAGGGTTAGACTGCTAATATTATAGCAAGCTTTTTATACTTACCACTTTATTATTCAATTATATAAAAAAAAATTATTTCAGCTCGTCAATCTCTGCTAAGGATTTCTATTCTTTCAATATTAAATTGTAAATGTAAATTAATGTGTTTTCAATAATCCATATAGAAATTTTAATTCTCTATTCTGGATATTTTTTTTCTTTTTTTTTAGGAAACTGGTAAACCTATGCATGTGTATACTTAACAACAAATACGTGAAATCTATTGCTATCAATTTGGAGTCAAGGTAATTCAAACATTTGAAATACCGGATGAAGCTGCTTAAATGTTAAGGACATAACTTTTCTTTAACACACTTACGAATAAATGGTTAACTACATAAATTTATGCTGTGGTTACTTACATAAACTGATGAATCAGCTAACTACATTAATTGATTATGTGGCTAACTGCATTTACTGATGAAGTGGCTAACTTCATTAACTGACAATGTTGCTAACTGCATCAACTAATGAAGTGGCTAATTACAATAACTGATGAAGTGGCTTACTATATTTACTGATGAGGTTGCTAACTACATTAATTGATTAAGTGGCTAGCTGCATTAACTGATGAAGTGGCAAACTTCATTAACTGATAATGTTGCTAACTGCATCAACTAATGGAGTGGCTAACTACAATAACTGATGAATTGGCTTACTATATTTACTGATGAGGTATCTAACTACATTAATTGATTAAGTGGCTAGCTGTATTAACCGATAAAGTGGGTAACTGCATTAACTGGTAAAGTGGCTAACTACATAACTGAAAAAGTGGCTAGTTACATTAACTGAAGAAATTTTTACTAAAGATTAATGGGACAAAAATTTAAATTTTAGAGTTATTATAGTTTTCAGTGGTGACTAAGAAGCATCTCTCCTGTTTTGCAAAGAACTAACACATAGCTTCCCAGAATATTTAAAATGGTAGCTAAATAGATAACTGTTTAAGGTAAATTGAATTTGTTTAATTTTACCTATATTTAAAATTTCTATGGACAATTAATATCAAATATGTTTTATGTGTATGTTTAAGTTGTTTGTACGTAGTGTGCTGGACAAAATCATTCTAAATAAAATTGACAATTTCAACAATAAAATGACAAATCATAAAATTTACTACCATTCAGAATAATCAATTAAAATGTTCCGGTAAATCGGAACACGCCTGTATGTGTTATAGCAATTGAGTGATTAGAAATTTTTTTCCAAAGGCACTTTTCAAAAAGTGAGAATAATTAATAATTTTTGATTCTATTGATTACTTTTGTAATTCTTTTTCCTATTTAAATAAAATTACACTTTTATAACTTCATTTATTAAATTTTAGGACATCAGGTTATTTTAAATAATTAATTTATGAAAAAAGCTATTGACGTTGCGTTCAATATATGATTTGATTTATCATCTATCTCACTAAATCACAATGGGAACAGGAGTCAACCGGCCGAAAACTCCCAGTGTATGAATGACAGGTGCACGTTAAATCTATCGGGTCGCAAGGTCCCCCATGCTCCCATAACAAATTACGCCCCGGCGTACTGAATTGGAGATTTATAATTCTCTGGTTCAGGTCAAAGTTACGATCTGTTGAATGGATGTATGAATGAGTCCGCCGTATAAACGGGTGTGATTTATGGGCTTGGCAGATTTCGAATAATTTGCCATAGATGGCCCCACTGAAAAACAAGAATAATCGCACCCCCTATGTTGAAATAATAGTGAGCTTCACCATTTAATCAATAAAATAACATGATTTGATCTTCTATATCCAGACATTCGGTATGCCTGGCACACCTTGAAAGATTAAACGATAATAGAAATCTGAGAAAACTTTTAAAACGGAATACTTTGAACTCGTGACCAAGAGGAAGACCGAAAAAGAAATGGTTGGACATAATCCCTAAAAATTTAACAGCATTAAGGTGAAATAGTAGAAGTCGAAAGCCAAAAATAGGAAAGTCTGGAACAGTATTGCTTGGCAGGGCAAGGCTCACAACGATTTATTTTTGAAATGGAAGTGTAGGTCAGAAACTGAGAGACTTTATGCTTAATGGACTAAATAAGGAAATAGGAATTACCGCCTAAATTCTGATATTAGTAGACAAAGTTTCCTGGCAGCAAAAAATTAAGTTTGTACAGTTGCGATGCGTGAATTAACTTTCAGCAAGTTGATAAGCCCTCTGACTCGATTAAAGATGTCTTCAATAGTGTAAGAAGAATGCAAGATTTACAGATATTTATAAGAAATTGTGACAAAAACTTTGTGGTATTAATAGTATTGTGTGAAAAGTTTTATTCTAAACATGTATAGCTGAAACTTTTACGCCTTTTTTTTATCGAAATTTTTGCTAGTGGTTGTAAAATCAATGCTCTTAACTCTGATTCTTAATTTGTTCAAGACTTGAGACCAAGAGAAAGACAAAATATGTCACTGAATAAGTCACAGACCAAATGAGTCACTGAACGAAGTCACTTAACACGTTGAGCGCCGTGTCAGCCATCGGTGGCTGACACTGAAATTACATTTAAGCCGCGTCAGCCATCGATGGCTGGCACTGAAATTACATTTAAGCCGAGTCAGACACTGGTGGCTGACACTGAAATTACATTTAGGCAGCGTCAACCACCGGTGACTGACACTGAAATTACATTTAAGCTGCGTCAACCTCCATTGGCTGACACTGAAATTACATTTAGGCTGCGTCTGCCACCACTTGCTGACACTGACCTTTCACATAGGCTGCGAAAAACAGCTGGCTGATTGCGTATAACAAGATATGGAACTATAAAATTTGCACTCTTTTTTGGAATTGCAGAAAATTTATTCTAAATTTACTTAATTATCGTGATTTTTGGTTTAATAAATTCTTTACTAGGATTTTATCCATCACTATTTCAAAACATTTCGTAGGCTTAAATAATTCACCACTTTTTTCAGATATGTCATGTTGTAGTTACCATAATGAAGCTCAATACAAAATGTTTTTATACATTGTTTTCTAATTTAAGGATGCATGGGTTAGAGGCCGCTGCGCGGCCCAGGCCAACGCCTCCTATAACTGAAAGCCTCCACACAGTTTTTTATAGGTAGTCCGATCAGACCACTGTAAAGGATATCCACTTTCCGAACGAGTCATTTAATACAAAATCTAGTTAAAATAAGAAAGTGGTAGCAAATATATGACAAAAATTTGTTTCATTTATGAATATTATTGGTTTGCCTTATTCACTTGTCAACCACTACAGATTCAATTCTCAAATATATATGATAAATTTCTCTCAATTACTTTTATTAAAGGTTTTGGATTCATGCGCACAACTGGTTCATTTTTCAAATAGTTTGCGCGGACTACTTATAAAAGATCGTGTGAAGGCTTTTTGATGTAGGAGGTGATGCACAGGCACCCAATTTCTTGTAAATAAAGCGTAAAACAGATATGTCATGCTCATCAATTATGTTTGAATCAATTATGTTTGAATTATGTTGAATGTTTCTTTTTTGCAAATTATGATTACTGTATCTATAATGTCTGTAAATAGTATCAACGTATATTTTCAAATCATGCCTGTATATAAATTATCGTATCTAAATCTATGGTAATGCTTATGGTAATGATTTATTTATCAAGCAAATTGTTTGATTTTTCTGACAAAGCTACCATAATGTTGCTTAACACAAAATATTTTTATTCACTGTCTGTAAATATTTTCATGATGAATGGGATGGAGGCAGCTGCGCGGCCCAGGTGCCCAGTTTTGTTTATTAAAAGAAAGAAAGAAAGATATGTCATGCTAAAGCTTTTAAAAACTAGCAAAATCTGTCTAATATATTGCAAATTCAGTTTGTAGTTATTTACCGTTGTGGCCTGACGGGCAAGACATGTAAAATTAGCGTGGCGTTCAACGTGTTAAATTCTAATTACAGTGAAAGGAAAATACTAAAAGTCAAAAGCCAAATATAGGTAAATCTGAAACAATATTGTTCGAAAGGCCACTGCCCACAGAAGGCAGGAGTTCATTTTTTTAAGAAAAAGAAGTGTTGGTCTCAAAATGGGAGACTTTGCTTTTTCCTCTTCGAGACGAGCTAGTCATATGTGCATTCTAAGGAAGTCAATAATCAGGGTACACAAAAATAAAACAGGAAGCCAAACTATTTTTAAAGCAGTTCATTGGTGGGCGGGGTAGTAATAGTTTGCTTTATTTAATTCACCACGTTTAGAACACTTGGATTGGATCTGTTAGATTTCAGGTGAAAGCAAGAGTAAGTCTGTCAAATTAGCTATGCGCAAATTTGAGCTACTGCTTTTTATTTTTTATTATCCTGATTCTGATCGAATACATTTATGACTTGCTTGTCCCGAAAAGGTTAATGGTTTAAATAAGGAAGTAAGATTTAACGAGTAAATTTTGCTACCAGTAAACCAATTTTGCTGCCTAAAATTGTAACTTAAATTCTAATTTACTACCACTGGAGAAAACCATCTTTGAATGGATTAAAAGTTGGCAGATATGGGAATGTATGTTTTAGATGTATTTGAAAGAAATTGTGACCAAAACTGTGTGGTATTAAAAAGAATTGTGTCAAAAGATTTTTGTAAATTTTCATAGTGCAGTTTTTACGTATATTTTTTATAGAAATTTCTGCTAGTAGCAGCTTTTAAATCTGATTCTTAATTTATCCACGACTCGATGACAAGAAGTCCAAAAAAGAAATGTTTGGATGAAACCGCTGAAATTCTTAACGCTGTGAAGCTGAAAAACTGGATGTCGAAAGCCGAAAATGGACAGCCTGGAACAATATTGCTAGCAATACAGTGCAAACGCTTACAGTGATCAGGCGGGCCAGCGCGTTTTCAGTGAGCTGTAGTTTTTTTAATTTTTTTTTTATAAAAAAAACAAGGTGGTGGTTCTTTATCGGGATATTTTGTGCTTGATTAATTAAATAAAGAAATAGGAATTACCGGGAAAATCTCGCCAACAGTAATGAAAGTTTCCTAGTTTCAAAAGAAAATTTCGTAACTGCGCTAGGTTTGAATTAACTTTCAGCAGGTTGTTGAACCTGCTAATATGATTGTAAAAATCAATTACTATAAAACAATGAGCATATATCTTAGAGGTATTTATAACAAACTGTGCCTATAAATATGTGGCATTAAAAGTATAGTGTGCAAAGCTTTATTGCAATTTTGCATAACTGCAACTTTTTTTAATAAAAATTTAGCTAGTGTTGGTAAAATCCATGCTCTTGAACCCTAACCACCTTGAAGCAGAAAACCTGGAAGGCAAATGTGAAAAATAAGATAGAGTGGAACAATATTGTTTGGCAGGCCAAAGCTTACAGCGGGCTATTGTACGCTTTATTTTTTCTTTTTGAAAAAGAGATGTTAGTCTCAAATTGGGAGATTTAATGGGTTAACTGATGAAATAGGAATTAACGGATAAATCTTGCTACCAGTAAATAATGTTTCCAAGATGCAAGAGAAAATTTTGTAACTGCGCTTTGTTTGAAATACTTTCAGCTGGTTGATAAACCTGCTATCATGATTAATTTAAACTTTTCTAGCCCCTAACAAGCGCATGTTTTAGAGGTATTTATAGGAAATTGTGATTAAAACTATGTGGTATTAAAAGTATTGCGTGAGAAGCTTTATTGTAAATTTGCATAGGTGCAACTCTTACGCGTTTTTATTTAATCGAAATTTCCGCTAGTGTTAGTAAAATCCCTGCTCTTAAATCTGATTCTTAATTTAGTCAATTTGTTTTGAGAACAATTTTATCATCATTAAATATAAATGATTCAGAATAAAAATCAATCAACGATCTTTTCAAAATCAGACATATTAGAAAGCCTTCTAATGACTATGATATTGTTCTTAGTTTTTTATTTAATAAACACTGGATTGAAGCTACAAGTTCACAACTATCTAGAAATTTACTTTATAGTAATAATAAATTTTTTTAAAAAATAATCATTTGAGGGGATTCATTTTTATAGCAATATTTCAATTTAAAGTGCATATGCCTGGATGTAAAAAAAAAATATTAGAACATTTCACGATGCTCTATGTAAGCTAAATACACAGATTTCTTAAGAATTCAGAAATCTTAGCTATTAATTTTTTAATTCATTTCAGGAGATTTGATTTAAATACAAAGATGCCAATTTCTTACGGGCAGCGGAGAACAGTACTACAGTCGGACTTCCATTTAACGAATTTTTCTATTATGCGAATTTTTTGGAGGAACACAGAACATTTTGGAAATTTCTTCGTAAAATAAATTCCAAATAGCGAAGTGAATTTTCTATTTAACGAAATTTTCTTTGAGTTTCACTTTCCCTATTTCTCAAAATATATCAGAACATTTCAAACATGTTAACGTATTTTATGGTGGAAATGACCTTGAATTGATTTTTGAAGCCACTTAACTTTTAGAGAGAGCAGTGAAATCCCTTTCCCATTTTGTTTGCATGTCAAACGAAAAACTCTGACAAAATTAACAGATTTTATCAGTAGCAATTAAACTTATGAACGCATGTCATAATGTATGTTTAAAATTACTTTGCCGTTATAATTTTATACCGAAAATAAATGCAGCTATAATTTTACACATAAATATAGCTTTTTTTTTAGTTGAAAAAGTATGTAGCGTGATTTTGCAATACTGGATAATGTTTTGCTCTAATCTGATACAGATTTCTTTTACGGCTGAGAAAAATAAATCGTAGAATAAATAGTAGAATTGTGAATTAAATAAATATGGAATAGTAGAATAATGAGATAGTGAGATAAATAAATAGTAGAAAGTGAGAAATAGTAGAATAGTGAGATAAATAAATAGTAGAATAGTGAGATAAATAAATAGTAGAATAGTGAGATAAATAAATAGTAGAATAGTGAATTAAATAAATATAGAACAGTGAGAATAGTAGAATAGATAGTGAGATAAATAAATAGTGGAAAGTGAGAAATAGTAGAATAGTGAATTAAATAAATTGTAGATACTAGTTTACAAGATAAAGGTGTATCAATTGCTATTTTAATCGTGACTAGTTTTTATGATTTTAAAACCTGTTTTGTGGTGTTTAAGTATTTTAAAAGGTGATTTTATTTTTAACGAATTTTCCATATAACGAACTTATTATCGGGATATAGCAACTTCGTTAAATAGAGGTCCGACTGTATTTTTGAGTAAAATTCTTTAAATGTACGAATCTAGCTTTAATAAATTTTATTTATTTAATTATTATTATTATTTAATTATTTTAATTATTTGATTTAATTTTATTTATTTATTATTTTAGTCACCACTAATACTAAATAATTTGAATGTTTATGTAATACCCGATCCACTTTAGTAGAGATGCCAACTTCTCCGAACACGCAAAAATAATTTTAAGAATGCTAAATAACTACAAACTAAAATTTGCAAATATTTGAATAACTTTGCTTCCTTTTTTCAGGTTTAACATAACTTTACAATAATAAATTGGAGAATATATAACCCTACGAATTATTTAGAAATAGTTGTAGATAACAATCTAATAAATTCAATTTATTAAACAATGAATCAGAATTAATAAACTACCACTGGATAATATTTATTCTCTGTCCGGTTCAAGTTGCCATCTCTGCTTTAGTGTGGGTAGGCTTGCACTTTCAGAAAACTGCAAATTTTACTTGCCTTCTAACTACTACGCTTTTTGCAAAATATGATAAACAGTGATAAACATTTAAAACCCAAAGATTTCACAAGTTTCGGTAATTTTGCAAACATCTTATAAAAGACTTCCGTTAGATTGCTTATGAGCTTTTAAATCATTTCTAAGTAGTGGTGAGAAATATAAGTCTAAAATAATGAAATATAATACATCAAAACATAAACTTGGCTACCACTAGAATAAATTTTTGCGAAAAGCGTAGAAAGTTGGCAGCCCTGATTTTTCATCCAGTTAGTTTATTTGAAGCAAATTAGTTTAATCTCTCTTCTCTTCGATCATCTTGAATCCTCACTTATTCATCAACTCAACTCTCTCTCAAAGCACAGTGAATAAAAGCAAATAGCACAGATGATTTTCATCAATTTCAACTAAACTACAGTTAGGCAATGTTAAGCCTTTTTAAAAATATTTAATAATTAACCGCAAGTCAACAAGTTTTAGTTTGTTCTCTACTATTTTTTTAAATATTTTGCAGAATCCGGAGCAAAAAGAATCCCTGAAAATAATGAAAATAGGTTTAATAAAACTGCTTAATAAGTCAACAAGGATGTCAACTGCTCCACAATCTGCAAAAGTTTTTATAAGTTGAATATGAATAAAATAGTAAAACTTATAGAATAAGCATAATTACGCCCTCTATTTTTAAAAGCGTAACTACGAGATAATTACAATAAAGTAAAATTTCATATAATACTTTGAATTAATGTATGTAGTGGTAGAAAACTAACTTAAAAGGAAACTGCCCCCCCCCTTTTTTTTTAAAGGGGGCACTTGGGTCTATTCAACGCCTCCTATAACTGAAAGCCTCTATACTGTTTCTTATATGTAGTCCAATCAGACCATTATGAAGGTAAACCCGTTTAGGAAAGAGCCATTAAATAGTAAATCTAGTAAAAAAAAGATAGTGGCAGCAAATATATTTCTAAAAATCTGTTTAATTTATGAATATGATTTACTTGTCAACCAGTACAGATTCAATTCTCAAATATACATGACAAATTTCTCTTAATTAATTTTAAGACAGAAATTTGGTTCATGGCGACAACTAGTTCACTTTTTAAGTAGTCTGTGCAGACTACTTCTAAAAAACCGTGTGGAGGCCTCCTGACGTAGGAGGTGATGGCCTTTTCCTCATTGGCCTCATAATTGTTAGTAACTAATCGTTACCCAGTAGGCACCTGTGGCTAACCCGTGGCTGAGGAGTAGCGTCACCCACGTCAAACAGCCACAAACCTATTACATTCGGGTTGCATTTGCACAATCACATAGAAGACAGGACATAGAACACAGAGAGAAAGTTACATCCATGCCTACAGCCAGATTCGAGCCCACAAGCACTGGCCCTCGGAGTCCAGTACAGTAATCACTAGAACAGTAATCAGCAAAATGCTCAACTAAAAATAACTTAAGTTTCGTTACCACTGGAATGTATTTTTTTACAAAGGGGAGCAATTTGGCATCGCTGAGTTGATATTTTTTACAAAACATTGTGTTGTGGATCGCAGCAAAAATGCTTTACATTTTGGCAGTACTAAAGAACCATAAGAAATACAGGGTTCGTTGATTGACAGTGATAAGCAATATGCTTACCTGTCAACTTTTACGTGCATTTGGCGTAAAAATTTATTCTTATCTTTAAAGTGGTAGTAAAATTTACGCTTTCTATATAATCCTTACATTTATAAATTTAATTTATAATCTTTTTGACCACTCATTTTTAAAGATATTAACCATATATATTAATGTGTAATATGGTCGTTGTAGTCATCACCTCCTACATGAAAAAGCCTCCACACGGTCTTTTATAAGTAGTCCGCGCAGACTATTTAAAAAGTGAACCAGTTGTGCGCAGGAATCCAAAACCTTTTATAAAAGTAATTGAGAGAAATTTATCATATATATTTGAGAATTGAGTCTGTAGTGGTTGACAACTGAATGAGGCAAACCAATAATAGTCATAAATAAAGCAAATTTTTAGTCATATATTTGTTACCACTTTCTTATTTTAACTAGATTTTGTATTAATGACTCGTTCGGAAAGTGGATATCCTTTACAGTGGTCGGATCAGACTACCAATAAAAAACCGTGTGGAGGGGGCGTTGTCGTAGTCCGCTTCACTTTTCTTTTCAGTTAATCCCTTAACGATCGGCTAATTTTCAAAAATTCGATCATAAAAGTGTCTATTTTGCCAAATACACGTATTCGATTAGTGCTAGTATCTTTTCTTTCTTTATTTATACAAATTGGGCACCTGGGCCGCGCAAAAGGCCCCTATCCCATATATCATGAAGTAAAAAAAAGTTAAAATAAAAGACAGTTTGAGTTCAGCAGTCTATGGGGTGGCTGTTACTGGGAGACAAGCACCTTGCTTGCATAACTGAAAGAAAATGAAAATAATAAGAGCAACTTGCTGTTAAACTGTGGATGGCTGTGGTTTGATTGTCAACGTGAAGTAACATGTCAGGATTTCAGTATTGGTAAAGTGTTTGATGCTATTGATGCTTTGGATTATTGATGTAGACTATAGATGCTGGAATTGATGACTATTACTTATGCTGATAGTTGTTGTATGAGGAGTCGGAGGTGAAATGAGCGGCTATTGGTCTTAGTTTTTCGTCTTTTTTATAGTTCTCGAAGTTAAAAATCTGATTGAAGTTGGCTGTGCTGCATTTTATGGCTATATCGTAGAAGTCTGCATTTAATTTATATATATATTCGGATAGAAGCGGAATTTTGAGATCTTTATGGATATTTGAATTACGTATGAACCATCTGGCACGAGTGATTTTTCTGAGTATTTTATTTTGACATTGGTTGAGCTTTTTCATTAGGTGTTCGGGTATAGTAGTCCAGGCAGGTGAAGCATATGTAAGAATAGGTCGGATCATAGAGGTGTATAGTAATTTTCTGATTTTTAGTGAGGCATTTTGGTTATAGATGAGAGGTTGGATGATATTAACTGCTGCATTTGCTTTGTCTATTATATTTTTAATATGGTCGCTCCAAGTGAGTTTGCTATTAATTATGAGTCCGAGGTACTTTGCTCTCTTAACTATTGGAATTTGAATGTTGAACAGTTTCGGTTTGCATTGAGGTGAAATTTTAATTCTTCTTTTTTGTATGATGAGGATTTGTGATTTGTCGGCGTTTACGGCTATTTTCCATTTTCTACACCAGTCTTCTATTTCATCTATTTGTTCTTGTAGTTTTATTAGAGCTAAGTTTGGATTTCTGGATTTGATTATTATACCAGTATCATCTGCGTAGAAGGCTGTAATGCTATTGTAATCTGCTTTATTTATAGGGAAATCATAGGTGTAAAGTATGTATAAAATTGGTCCAAGTATGCTGCCCTGAGGTACTCCGGCTAAGATGTTTCTTTTTGATGAGATGCAGTTTTGGATAGTCACTTGAAATGTTCGGTTTGAGAGATAACAGGATAGAAGTTTGATGAGTCCAGGAGGAAAATTTAGTTGCATTAGTTTGAATATTGTACCGGTGTGCCATACTTTGTCAAATGCTTTTGAGATGTCGATCATTAGGAAAACTATTGTTTCTTTGTTTACTATTGCTCTTCCGGCGTAGTCTATTATTCGAAGTAGCTGTTTGGTTGTATTTAGTTTTTGTCGGAATCCATATTGTTCATAGGGAAGGGCTGTTAAAAGTGGCTTGATTCTGTTGTAAATTATTTTTTCATAGATTTTTCCAATTATATTTAGTAGGCTGATTGGTCTGTAACTCTCAGGGCAACTTGGATTTTTGTTTTTCTTGAGAAATAGAATAACTGATGCATTTTTCCAGATTTGAGGGTAGTGATTTAATGCAAGGCAGCTATTGATGATATGTGTGATCTTCTGAATATAGGTTGGTGGTAGCAGTTTTATCATGATATTTTTGATTCCGTCTTCACCTGGAGCTTTATTGTTTTTTAGGTTTCGGATTATATTACAGATTTCTTCGTTGTTTGTAGGTTCTATTGTTTCTGGTATTGGATGATCTTCATGGAAGTTGTTTACTTTTTCGGTGATTGAATTATGGTGATTTAGATCTGAGTTTGAATTTGGCGAAAATTGGTTTTGAAGGGAATCTGCAAATATTTCTACTTTTTCTTCTATTGAGTATGTTGTGCCAGTTGGTCCGTTGATTGGTCTGTTTATTTGCGGTGCTGTTTTAAATAATTTTGCCATTTTCCAGACTGAGTTATCATTGGTACAGAGGGACGCGACTTTGTTTTGCCAGAGTTGATTTTTGTATTTCTTACTTTGTTTTTTAATCTGTTTATTAAGTTTTCTGATTTCACTGAGGTATGAAGGATCTGCTGTTCGTTGATACCGCTTTCTGTAGTAGTTTTTAAGTCTGATGATGTTTTTAATTTCAAGTGGGAGTCTGTAGTGATGAGCAATTTGTTTGGTTTCAACTGTTGATCTTTTATAGGATTCTAGGATTTCGGATTGTACTTGTTGAATATATGTTTCTATTGTAGGCTCGTCTTCTAGGGTTGGTAAACTGCTATTGTTAATGGTGAGTATGTTTTTGTAGAGATTCCAGTCTGTTTTCAGTTTAGGTTTTTCAAAGTGTTTGATGGTTAGCCCGACGAGCAGTTGTACAGGCAGATGGTCAGATGACAGGTGGTTTAGGGTGCAGGCGACCATGGGGACTTGGATGTTGGTTATTGCAATGTCTAGAATGTCAGATCTGTGGTTGAGTAGATTCGGAATATATGTGGGAGAAGTAGGAGCTATAACGGTAAGTTGATATTTTATGATGAGGTTTCTAAGCAGAGTTCCAGTATGGTTAGAATTATTGCAGCCCCATATTGTATGTTTAGCATTGAAGTCGCCTGCTACAATTGTTGGCAGATTGGGTGGAAATAGGAGTCTTGGGTCGTCGTCTGTGAGTTTATTTCTTGGTGAGTTGTAGATACCTGTGATTTTGATGTTCTGATTTTGATATTTTAGAAGTATTGATATTTGCTCATAGCCACTGTCATCTGTAGAGTTATATTCTGTTGTGATCAGGCTGTTTTTTGCTAGTAGTGCTACGCCGCCTCCTCTGTACCTTCTATCACATCTATATGTTTTATAGTTTGCTATTGTAAAGTTGAAGGTTGGATTGAGATGAGTTTCTGTAACTATTAGGATGTCCGGGTTGTGATCTAAAATAAAATTTTTTAGTTCGTGCTGTTTTGCTAGTATTCCGTTGGCATTCCAAAAATATATGTTGATGAAAGGTGCTACTTTAATATTCATCTTCTTCTTCTTGTTGGTTTGATTGGGCTGCTTTTTGAATTCTTTTGAACATGTTAAAACTCTCGTTGTCCTATTGCTAGTATCTAGCTTAAAATAAACTAACTATTTACAATTACCTTATAAATATCCTGGTACTGCTATATGGTATGTAAAATGATAAATTAAAAGTTTTCCTGGCAAAAGAAATGAATTAGTTTAATTCTTATTGGCGCATTACTACTGAACACTACAGCCCGTCAATATCACGGGAGCGAGAAATAGCGAGCGAAAACTCACCACGTCATTTTCACGGGAGCGAGAAGGAAGGGGTTAAGGTGCTTGCTCTACAATATCAGTCACCTCAGAGACTCTGTATACAAACTGTTTATATATTTATTCAGTTTGTAATTTCACGATGAATGGGATATGGGCCTTCTGCGCGGCCCAGGTACCCAGCTTTTGTCAAATAAAGTAGGTAAGTCGTTGTAGTCTGCATAAGTTTTTTCAAAATAGAGTGTTTGTTTCTGCCTAAAATTTTAATTTAAATTCCATTTTACTACAACTGGAGAAAATCATCCTCGAAAGGGTTAAATGTTGGCAGGTATGCATATGTATCTTTTCGTGTTTTTGAAGGAAAAAAAAATTAAAAGGCAAACTTTTCTTGTTTTCCATCTGTTTTTGACGTTGCGAATTCGCAAAATATAAATAAAATAAAAAAATTTCAATAATTTTGATTTAATGTTCTTTTAACAATTTTTTTAGAACAGACGTGAGACTAAAACCAGAAACAAAATATAGTGAGTTAAATTGGATTACTTTTTTCTCAAATATCCAAATTTGGTATAAAAGATACCAAACGTAAGGTATAAAGGTTCGTATTCATCCTTTTTGAGTCCCTCCACGTTATGCTCAGGGATTGTGGTTTTTAGGTAGAGTTTTGCATTTTTTTTATGCAGTTTTAATATGTATATTTTTTAATTCACCTTATTTCTGGTAGTTTTCTAAATCTTCCTGGACATTTTGTAAGTAATACTGGATCAGAAACTTGCTCTTCTTTTAAGTAATCTAAGATGTAAAATTATACGTCTGCTAAACCAACGCCTCCTACAACTGAAGGCCTCGATCCACACGGTTTATTAAAGGTAGTCCGATCAGACCACTGTTAAGGATATCTACTTTCCGAACGAGTCATTTAAAACAAATGCTTTTTAATTCACCTTATTTCTTGTAGTTTCTAATTCTTCCTGTACATTTTGTAAGTAATACTGGAGCTGAAACTTGCTCTTCTTTTAAGTAATCTAAGATGTAAAATTATACGTTTGTATTTTTATAAAAGGTTTTGGGTTCACAACTGGTTCACTTTTTAAATAGTCTGAGCGAACTACTTATAAAAGACCGTGCGGAGGCTTTTTGAAGTAGGAGGTGATGGTTTATAATTCACGTTATGTTTTATGTTTGGCTGTTTTCATATCTTCTCAGACATTTCTAAGTCACACCGAATCAGAATCACTCTCGATTTATGTAATCGGAGATATAAAATTGTATATGTAATTTGTTTGTGTCACTTTAAAAAATATATTTCTCAAAAAAAAAAAAAAAAAAAAAAAAAAAAACATTAAAGAATCTGTTAAATGGGTTTTTTTATGACCAATTTTGCTCACCACCCTAAATGATTTTTAAGTTCATTTCAATGAATTTGAAATGTTGTTTATCTTTCATTTGCCTATTTTAGTTTCAAAACATCACTTCAAGAATATTTATAGCAAAACTGGTTATATATAAATGATATCATCATCTATAAGATCTACATAATTACTACTTTTCACTTTAATGAATCTGTTACCCCCCCCCCCAAATGAAAAATTAATAACATTCATCACCCATTAAAAATCATCCACAATATTTACAAGATACCCCCCAAAAAATTAAGAAATTCGCATTTGTTTTCAAACTTGTTGTTATTAAAGTGAAATTAATTACAACTCCTTTTCACTTTATTTTTAATCTTCAAATGATAGCAAAATTTAAAAAAAAAGCTGAGTATAAAGTGTCTAAAGATAAATTATCGATCAAATCTATTAAAAAAAAGTAAATAAAGTTAACACTAGCATGCAGGTGTAGCCAGGTTTTAAACTGCCAGATTTTTAAACAAATAATTCTCCAGTGATTTTGGTAAAACATTCCCTTACCTAAAATAACGATCAATGAGACAATAACATTGTAATTCTGCTCAATTTTCAACTATGATAGTATGTATTCGCCTTAATATAATAATATAGACGGAAGCGGTTTTGAATAATAATGTTCAGCATGCCCACAATATTGTATACAGATCAAGTATTCAACGGTATAGTTATTTGACAAGATGCACAGCTTTAGTATCAAGCGCATTCTGGGAAGTAATATTCAAGATGCATTCAGAAACAGCTTCAAATTTATCATTCTTGATTCAGGCATTACAATGTATTACTGCAATTGACTACGGACAATTACGTCCTAAATATTAATCAAGGCTTGATTTACTAACATTGCTCATTTAGAAAATTAAAAATTTGGCAGTCGTTGCTGTCAACCTTAAAGTACTAGATGTCCACAATATTTGTAGTAGTATTAAATAAATAATCAGACGAAACTGAAGTGACAAAATATTACTAGATAAACATTTTCATTCGATCTAAAAGTATACAAATTGGAAATAACAGTTGACTTGTTTCAGGCGCTCAGAAACAGGCGCCAATTTTCAAGACTTGCCAAACGTTAATGAAAGGAAAAAAAAGTGATTTGAATTATAAAACGTAATGTTGCTAACGGAAAAATAAAGGTGAGAAATAAAAGTAGGAAAACCACAGTTCCCGAGAGAGAAAACGATGAAAAAAAGAACAAGAAAAATTACAGTGGAAAAGAGAGAGGCAAATAAAAAAAAAATTGAAATTGCCAAAATTATATCCATCGCAGTCACGTCAGCTCATCTTGATACCTTGGAATCTTGCTTTATTTATATAAATGTTGATTAGCTCATTTCCACGCGCTCCAAAATGTGATAATGTTTGTAAATTAAATATTTATAATACAAATGATCGATTTAAAACTAAAATTTACGTGCAATTTAAACCTTTGGAATTCACCATAGAATCAAGATGTATTAGTAATTAATTACATTTTATTATATAACTTCATTACATTATACATATTTACATTATAGCACTTTACTGTTCTGAATAGCAAAGCCAAGTAACAAGTCCTAAAATTCCAGTTCTCCACTATGTTTATGGTGTTAGTTAAACAGCCATCAATTTATATTTATTGAAATGTTTATATCTAGTTAGAAAAATACCGGTGACCTAGGAATACCGGTGACCATTTTATATATTTTTTCTGACACACTAATTCCAAGTAAAAGAATATTTTGGTACTTTTAACTATAAGGAACAATCTAATAATTGGTAAAAATCTGCTAGGTTATCGGCATTTTATTTCTACTAAAATATAAAATCCAAAAAGAAGTATTTTTCTTTTTTTACATGATCAAAAATGTATCAATAATTCATTTTGTAAATGAAAGTTATTTCAACGATGAATAACTACTTTTCTTAGATGTAAATAACTGCGAATAAGTGCAAAAAGGAAAAATTATTGTTCGGTTGGGAGCCGAGTTTGAAAAAAACCTTTAACGTCAAAAAAGACGCCGGCGTTTAATGCTGTATTTTATAACCATAAATCATTAAAATTCTAACAAAAATAGTATGAAAGTGTGATTAATTTGTTTCATAAAAAGTATAAAAAATATGTTTCATAAAAAGTTTGCGTAAAGGGTTAAGACTACGTCTATATTAGTTTTAATAAATGAATAAAAATTAGGTCAATGAAAAAAAGATTTTTGTGTTAGGTAGTAACTAAAGCATGCTTCATTTTTTTGTAATTCTCAAATTTAATTATTTAAAAATTTCTGTTCAAGTATATAAACTATTTTTTATAATCACTACATTAAGAAGTTAATTAAATTTTTTATTCCCTTCAGGTGCCACTTAAAAGTTTCTTACGTGACTTTACCAATGTTATAACGATTCTTCCATGCATAATTATCACGCTGAATGCCATGGGGATCACCGTAGATCATCGAAGCCAAGGTTATTAGAGACACATAATTCGAGTAAATTTTTAATTTTTTTATATTATTATCGTTACTCAAATGATTTAAAGAAATGAATGCAATATAGAACACACAAAAATAGTTTTATTGATATGCATAGAGATGCCAACTTGCTCCTTACAGCGTTCTTATCTAAATATGTTCAAGTGGTAGCTTATTAATCGTGATTCTTGGTTTAATAAATTCAATTTAGTCGATTTTTATCCAAATCTATTTCTAAATAATTCGTAGGCTTATATAATTCACCACTCTATAGTACTCCTGTCATGCTATACCATTTAGAAAGCAAGTAAAAATAGTCAATTATTCGCAAAATTTACTTTTTATTTATTTACCGTTTTTAAATTATTTTGGCGAGTCCGGAGCAGTTGGCATCTCTGCCACTAACGGAAATTTCGATTAAAAAACACGTGTAAAAGTTGCACCAATGCAAATTTTCACTATAGCTTTTCACGCAATACTTTTAATACCACATAGTTTTAATCACAATTTCTTATAAATGCCTCTAAAACATGCACTCGTCGTCATCACGAACGTTGCTTATAGTAATCATGTTAGCTGGTTTATCAACCAGCAGCAAGTTAATTCAAATCTACCGCAGATACAAAATCTTCTTTTGCAACTATTAAATTTTATTTACTGGAGGCAAAATTTACCCGTTGATTTCTAATCCCCCATTTAATCCATTAAGTCTCCCATTTTGTACCAACACCCCCTTTTCAAAAAAAAAAAAAAAAAAAAGCGTACTACTGCCCGCTGTAAGCTTTGGCCTGCCGAACAATATTGTTACAATCTCTATCCTTTCTTTCGCATTTGACTTCTAAGCAATTCTAAGTAATTCGTTGGCTTATATAATTTACCACTTTTTTCAGATACGTCATGCTAAACCTTTTAAAAAATAGCAAATTATGTCCAATTTATGCAAATTTAGTTTGTAGTTATCTACGGTTTGGTCAGACGGCCAATCCATGTAAAATTAGAGTGGCATTCAACACGTTAATATAGTTCATTTCATACATTCAAATTGTGGTCACAGTTTTGAATGATAATTGTTAGTTTCGTTTCTAATGTTTCGACTAGTATTTTTACAGTTGTTTTATTTTCCTTCTGTTTAAAAATAAGTTTAATGAACATTCTGGGTCAAAGGGTTAAAAACTTATATAAATAGATTACGTTGTAATATTACTTGAATTTTTTATTATTTTTAGGTGAAAATTAAAAGTTCCTAACGTAACTGCTCTAATGTCATAATAATTCTTCAATGTGTAATTGAAATTGTTTTGAATGGAACTATAAATCCTACCGTTTTCCATAATTAATATAGTTTTGGATACATAAAAATTGTGGTTACTGTTTGAAATGATAATAATTACTTTCATTTCTAATGTTTCAACCAGTATTTTTACAGTTGTTTTGTGATCTTTCTGTTTGTAAATATATTTAGTAAAAAGCCTGCTTCAAGAGGTTATAACTTTAAATAAATATAACTGAACTTCATTATTATGAAACTATAAAATTCTTTCCTTTGTAGTAGAAAAGAAACGAAGAAATAGAAATTTTGGACAAGTATTAACACGTTGAATGCCACGCTAATTTTACATGGCTTGCTGTCTGGCCAAACGGTAAATAACAACAAACTAGATTTGCAAATATTAAGCAGATTTTGAAAGTTTTTTTAAAAGATTTAGCATTACATATCTGAAAAAAAATGGTGAATTATATATGCCTGCGAATTGTTTAGAAATAGTGGTGGAAAAAATCTACTAAATTGAATGTATTAAACCAAGAATCACAATTAATAAACTACCACTTAAAAATATTTATTCGCTGACCGGAGCAAGTTGGCATCTCTGTGTATATACATAAAACTATTTTAGTGTGTTCTATATTGCATTAACAAGTTCATGCCGGAGTGACCCACCGGTGGCCCACGCTTGATTGTCTCATCGGGCGGCTCACCGAAGTAAAAACTGGTAACAAATAAATTTCATTTTTTAGTTTTTTTCCGGGAATAATAAAAGTCCATAACTACCAATTGTTTTTAACTGAACATTTTTTTATATTGAATTGCTTCTTCGCCGTGATAAATTTCCTTAAAGTGAATTGTTATTGTTGAGAATAGATTAACTCCTACCGAATATTACCTAATATTAAATAGTTCTTCTATCAGTATTTTCTCTTTTCTGTCCCACTTTCAGGCCTGAACACCCGGCGTGAACTAGTTAATATCTTCAAACCATTTTAGTAACGATAATAATATAAAAAAATAAAAAATTTACTCGAATTATGTGTTTTTAATAATTTTGGCTTTGCCGGTCACCGTTGACCCCCATGGCATTCAACGTGTTAATATAAAAAGTCTGCGTCAAACGTTTATAACTTTAAATAAATATGGAACCAAACTTTATTATAATAAAACAATAAAATTTTTTTCAAATGTTGTAAAACGAAACGAGGAAATAGAAATTTTGGTCAAATATTAATAATGCAATTTGCTAACACTAATTTCAATAACTCTCAAATATTAATTATCTTAGATAAGAAATAAATGGAAATTTAAAAACTTAATAGAAATTATTAATAGAAAATAAAAGAAATTTAAAAACGAGTCTGAATATATGCAATTTATTTCAAAAAATGTTTTGAAAAAAATATTAATATTTTTTTCTTTTAAAATTGATGAATAATTTTTAATTAAATAGATAGATTTTGATAATTAGCTATGAATAGAGATGAGTATGTTTCTCATTATTGTCAAAGGAAGGAATGTTGTGTACTGTAGCAATCACACTAGGCAACATTTGATTAGGTGCACTGGACTAAATAGAATTTCATTGATTCAGATTGAAGCATGATCAGTCAGCACGTTATACGCATTCTATCTTTACTGAAACATCTATCATCATTAAAATCCCAATAATCGCAGAGAATGACTAGTTTTGAGGCCAAACTGGAGCACTTGTTAAATTAAATCCAGATCTGTTTATACGTAGCAATGAAAGTAGTGGCATCAGTTGCAATATCATTACGAATGTTAAATTAAAGGACGTTAATGTCTTAGAGTCTTAGTTGACTTTAATATCTTTCTTAACTCCTTGGGGCCAGAATTTTTATTAAATATATTTTGCACACTTTTTACATTATTTTGTTCTAATTTATGTTACAAAATGTGAAAAATATTATGTTTAGCAGTTTTATAATGTATGGTTATGAAATAATGAGTGCAGTATCGGTGCCTTTTTTTCAGTGAAAAGTAAAATCTATTTACTTAATTAAATATTATAAAACAGTTTTAAAAAGTAAAAACAAAGTATTTTTTTCAAAATATTTTTTGAAATAAATTGCATTTTTTCAGACTTTCTTTAATTTCTAATTAAAGATAGTTTATCTTTGAGAGTTATTGAAACTCAGTAAATTACAGTATTGATGTTTGTCCAAAATTTTTATTTTTTCATTTCTGTTTACAGCAAATGACCGAATTCTATTTTTTTATTCTAATAAAGTTGAGCTTCATTTCCTCAAGTTTATAACCGTATTTTTTTCAACATATTTTTCATAACTTTTTCATTATTTTTTATTAATTAAGGTCAAAATAAATTAAGAAAATATTATAGTGAGCATTTTACTAATTTATGGTAATGAAAAACAGCTTGAAATACCGAATTTTTTTCTCAGCTAAAAATAAAATCTTCCAAACGCGACAAAAATGTTTCTAACTTTCCCTTATTTGCAATTATTTAGATCTAAAAGAAATAGTTATACTTTAATGAAATTTCATTAATTTACTAAATCAATTATTGATAAATTGTTAAATATAAATAAGAAATTCATACCATTGTTTTTGGCTTTAATAATTTAAAAATTCTAATAATCTAAGAGATCCTTTCTGTAACTGTTAAATTATTTTCTTTTAGTTAATAGTACCAAAATATATCTATTTTAAGGAACACCGGTGCCCGATCTGTGTTAAAGGGTTAATCCTTTCTGAACTACTGCTGATGACTTACTTTATTTAACAAACGCTGGGCACCTGCGCCGTGCAGAAGACCCATATCCCATTCATCATGAAATTACAGAAAAATTAAAAAATATAAATAGTTTGTATACAGAGTCTCTGGGGTGACTGATATTGTAGAGCTTTACTTGTTTAACTCAAAAGAAAGTGAAAATAATTCTAAGCAACTTGCTATAGTAAGGATGGCTGTGAATTTTTTGTCCACATGAGGTCGCAGGTTCGGATTGCAAGGCTATAGTAAAGATGACTGTGAATTCATTGTCCATATGAGGTGACAGGTTCGGATTTCAAGGCTGGTATTGTAGTTGTGACAGTTGAGGTTGTAATCTACTGATGTTTTGAACTATTGATAATAGAGTTGGAGATTTTTACTTATGTTGTGAGTTTCGGTATGAGGCGTCAGAGGTGAAGTGTGCAGCTATTGGTCTAAGGCTTTTGTCTTTTTTAAAGTTTTGAAATTTAAATATTTCATTGAAAATAGCTGCATTGCAGTTGATTGTTTTGTCGTAAAAGTCTGCATTAAGTTTGTAAATATGTTGAGAGAGAGTCGGGATTTTAAGGTCTTTGTGGATGTTTGAGTTTCTAATGAACCATCTGGCACAGGTGATTTTACGGAGTACTTTGTTTTGATACTGGTTTAGTTTTTTCATAAGATGTTCTGGAATTGTGGCCCAAGTAGGAGAAGCATATGTTAGAATGGGCAGGATCATGGAAGTGTATAGCAGTTTTTGTTTTTAAGTGAAACATCCTGGTTGTATATGAGAGATTGAATTGCATTTATTGCTGCATTGGTTTTTTCTATTGCATTTTTTATATTCTCGCGCCACGTGAGTTTGCTGTTAATGGTGAGTCCGAGGTACTTTGTTTTGTTTACTATTGGAATTTGGACATCGAAAAGCTTTGGTTTGCATAGAGGAAGCATTTTGATTCTTCTTTTTTGTATGATTATGATTTCAGATTTTTCGGCATTGACAGCTGTTTATACTGCTGATGACTTTAGATTTTCTTTAGTTATGCTATCTGGGCACCTGGGTAGCGAAGACACCCCTATCCCATCCATCGTGAGTTACTTAGCATTGCGTGAGTTCTTTGTGGTCAGCAGGTAGTGTGGTAGCTAAATGATAAAATTGTAAAAACGTCTTAAACTGTATAGACGTTGTTTCGTTTTATTTATAGTGGTTGCTTAGGTCCACTTAATTTAAAAGAAACATAAATCACTTTCTAAATTGGAGCATTTTTTGTATGCTCTAATTTGGAGCTGTAGCTATCAACTTATATATTTTAAAAAATTTTCTGACAGCTAACATAGTAAAAGTTTATTTAACACGTTGAATGCAATAAGGGTCACCGGTGACCGGCACTGAGTTTTTTCGTATCACCACGGGGTTGATAATGACCGGCGAAGCCAAGATTATTAGAAACACATAATTCGAGTGAATTTTTAATTTTTTTTATATTATTATCGTTGATAAAATGGTTTGACGAAATTAATGCAATATAGAACACACAAAAATAGCTTTATTAATATACACAGAGATGTCGACTTGCTCAGGACAGCGAATAAATATTTTCAAGTGGCAGTTTATTAATTGTGATTCTAGGTTTAATAAATTCAATTTAGTAGATTTTTATCCACCACTATTTCTAAACAATTCGCAAGCTTATATAATCCACTACTTTTTTCAGATATATCATGCTAAACCTTTTGAAAAACTAGCAAAATCAGTCAAAAATTTGTAAATTTAGTTAGTAGTTATTTACCATTGGGGCCAGACGGGCAAGCCATGTAAATATAGCTTGTCATTCAACGTGCAAATATATTCATTAATATATTATCATTTGTTTCATAATAGCATTTTCCACATCTTTGAAATAAGAAAGGTCGGGCTTTAATGATAGCATATTAAGTACAGAAAGTGCTATTTCCAGATTTTTATTGACTTGTTATTATCCAGTCTACATTTTAGGACAAGAGACAGTGATATTAAAAAGATTAGCGGTTAAATTAACATGATTTTATTATTCACATTATTCTTTGTTTAGGAAATCATTTGTATTCCTCATAAAATATTTAGAATGTATTTTTGTACATGGATGTGAACAAGTGCGTATGTTTTTTGCTTCTACCTTAAAGTGGTAATGTTCATTATATAATGTCATCATGTTGTTTTAAATCTAAGTATATAACCAATTTATAAATGGGAGCATTTCTTACATGATCCCAAGGTAGAAATTCAGGCGTAAAGGCGCAAAATACAATTTGAACCAATTTTATCATCTTTTTACAATACCAAATTTGAACAGAATATTGTAGATGCTATTATTACTCATTTTTAACAAAACATTTTCCCCGGTTAATCAATTAATGCTTGTTTTGCTTTTAGCAAGTTGAATGCCACGCTAATTTTACATGGCTTGCTCGTCTGGTCACACGGTAAATAACTACGAACTAAATTTGCAAATATAGACAGATTTTGCTAGTTTTTAAAAGGTCTAGCATGACATATCTGAAAAAAGTGGTGAATTATATATGCCTACAAATTGTTTAAAAATAGTGGTGGATAAAAATCTACTAAATTGAATTTATTAAACCAAGAATCACAATAATTAAGTAAATTTTGAATAAATTTTCTGCAATTCCATAAAAGAGTGTAAATTTTATAGCTCTATATCATGTTATACGCTGTCAGCCAGCTTTTTTTTCGCGGCCTATGTGAAAGGTCAGTGTCAGCAAGCGGTGGCAGACGCAACCTAAATGTAATTTCAGTGTCCAGATACCGGTGGTTGACGCAGCCTAATTGTAATTTCAGTGTCAGCTACCGTTGGTTGACGCAGCCTAATTGTAATTTTAGTGTCAGCCACCGGTGGTTGACGCAGCCTAATTGTAATTTCAGTGTCAGCCACCGGTGGTTAACGCAGCCTAATTGTAATTTCAGTGTCAGCCACCATTGGTTGACGCGGCCTAAATGGAAAGTCCAGTGTCAGCCAGTGACCTTAAAATTTAAAAGTGGTAGCAAAAGATGGAAAATAATTTTTTTTTCAAATTCTTGTCCTACATTAGACATGTACTGTCTAGTCTAGCAATCTAATTTGTTAATCAAATTTGTCAAATTTGCAGTTTTTGTTTCGTTCATATTAAATTGGAAGATAATAAAGTTAAATTTCAATATTTTTATTAAAATATTAACACCACTTTTTAATATTTTAAGAACAATTTATGACTTGTATATCTCATTTACAATGTTCATCTATTTCAATCTATACTCAACCAAAATTGCTTAACCGCACCATTTCAAAAAAACATTTGGACTTAACATTGAGGCGTATATTTTATAACTATTTTTTTTTCTGATTTTGCCTAAGGTTCTTAAGATATTTATTGATCTAAGTAATTCAATTGGAGTAAATAATCTGCATTGAAAATTTTTGAAACTAATCTAGTTTCTTATATTAAAATGATATCTAAAAAATTAGACATTTTGAAAAGATATAATTATTTTATATGAGACAAATCATATGTTTTAATGATGGATTAAAGTTGCAAGTTTTATATATTACATACAATTAAAAAAACGTATTTTTAAATTTAAAATTCTGAAGATTCATTAATCCGATGCAATCTATTTCGTTAAAACTTTATATTTTGTAATTAAAAATTACGCAATTTAAAATAAATCAATTACATTTAAGACTACTGTTGACAAAATTTTGTTTTGTGTAAAAAGTACTGCATGGAAAACATGTTAGGATATTTATGAGTTGATTGATCCGACATTTTTATACTGCTTTAATATAGCTGCTTTAGCTCTAAAAATGTCAACAATATAAATATTTATATATTCAATATAATAAGGTATAAAAGAAAGTTTTTTATATCTAAGATAATTGAAGTAATCGTTAACCGTCCTTACCTTTTTGAAACGAGTTGGAACGTTGGATCGCAATTAAAACAGGTAGCTAATTTTCTACGCTTCCTGGTAAAATTTCTTCAGCTAAATTTATGTTTTAATGCATAATTTTTCGTTTTGTAAATTAGATAAAATGTCATCTTCTTCACCAAAGCATGCAAAGGATTCAAAAGATCATATAGAACACCACTTTGTTCCAGTTTTCTCGAGGTGAAGCTTTTAAATTGATCGCAAAATTACTAAAAATTCTGAAAACTATTTATCAATCTCTCTATAACATATTTTGATAAAAGCCTAGTAGTTGGCATCCCTGCTTCCAGTTCAGAACTTCTTCAACTATTATGAAAAAATATTAAAGGCTATAAATAATTATTAAAAATTACATTTGCTTAGAATTATCTTTTAAAAAGCGAATGAATTTGAAGTCACCATGTTCATTTAACTCTTCTCGAAACAAATTAGCTAGTTTACTAATCAGAATAATTTAATTAAAAAAAGTTAACGGTAAAGTGTTATTTAAAAAGAATAAAATTCAGACCCACAGTCAAAAGAAAGATTATTTTAAGCAAATATTTTTATAAAAATTAAACTTGAAATACTGCATTTGTTTATATAGATCTAGGCAAAATAGTGACTTGCATTTTAATTGCTCATTCAAATCAACTAAAAATAATTATATATATATATATATATATATATAAATATATATATATATATATATATATAGATGAGTGATTCTCACGAAACATGACAATTCGGACCAAAAAATTTCTTCAAATTTAAAGTCTAAAAAATCTAAATTTTTTTTTGTATGCTTCTTTAGTTACACTTATTAATACCTTAGAGACAGCAGTGTAGTTTATTGACATTTGCTCGAGAAAAAAAATAAAATAGAAATTCACCAGATTTTGCATGCCAGGAAAATGATATATTAGCTTATAAATTTGAGAAAAACAGTCATTTTAAGCTATTAGTAAGTAACAAAACCTGAGCCTTTATGTTAGGTGGACCATAAATTGCCTAAACTAATTATTTTATCCACTGTTGAAAGAATCAAAAATGTTTTTGTTACTGATATGTACAGAATAAAATTGTGCGTAGTAATCTATCATTAAATAAAAAAAACATTGATTACATTCAGTCATATACTAATCTTACATTAACTTGATATTAGGTTAATATTTGCTTTACATTCAACAGTTAAAAAAATTTTCTGGTAACTGTTTCAATTTCATGTCATTCATAAACCAGGAAAATGACAGCCAGGATAATAACAAATTCGCCATTTTATAGCATATAATTTTACTTTAATTTAATATTTTGGCCTAAGACGGTTATATTCTGTAAAACAGGATTTCTTAAAATAACTCAGATAAATCTATGTAGTTTATGTTATTTATGATTTCAAAAAGCCAGGAAAATGACAACTTAAAAACCTACTCAACTTGAAAAATTTTTTGAAATAGATTTGAACCAGAAAATTGGTTCTTTATTCATGTAACAAGACATGTTCTTATAGGAGGCATGGGTGAAAGCCGTTATATAGCAAGACGGAAAAGAGAAAAAACTGGTACGTTAGATATATCAGTCCAGCATTTTTTTCGAAAAGAATAAAATATCTGTAACTATCAAGATTTCTTTTATAATTTTAGCTTATATATTAGACTGCTTCTTTTCAAAGATAAAGTAGTTATCGCTGAATAATTAAAAAAAAATAATAAGTAAACTCCTCCCCAAAACTAGATATAACTGAAAAGGTTTTACTACCAGCCTTTCCTCTTTTCCGTCTCGCTTTCACCCCTGATAGGAGGGTATCTAATCTATCTATTAACATAAGATATTGATTGCTGGTTCTAACTATTTTGGTTATAAACCACTAAATAAAAGTAGCCAGGAAAATGACAGATTTTCTTGGGACAAACAAACTATTGCCAGCAAAATTTATTTTAAACGAAGTTTTTGTATACCTCTGCGTATATTCTAGAAATGCTTACAACGGTTGAGATAAAAAAAATTAGATATTGAAAAATTTATGGGAAGTTTTGAAGCTAGTTATTATTAGAAATATTGTTCGGGACATGCCAGGAAAATGACATTTTGAAGTTCAATTAAATTTTTTAACTATACAAAACAGTCATTGCTAGTGCAGAGTCATTTTAAAATGTTAACAGCGATGCTATTTATTAATTTTTTTTAAAAAAAGTTCTTTTAGTATAATAGTATTAGATCTTGGAGCAAGGGACAGTGAATTGTCATATTTCGGGAGAATCACCCATATATATATGTGTGTGTGTGTGTGTGTATCCCAACTAAACTTTCAGCGTTGAGGTGGCTCCTTAAAAAAGGAAATTATTACTAGCATTAACATAAATTTACTATTACTTTTCTTAAGGTGCAGGAGAATTTACATTTACGAATAGTATATTACAAAAACGTTTTGTTTTTGGTTAAAAATGTTTGCCTGTCTACTCCTATTTCCAGTTAAGGCAGTTTAAGCTGTTTAGATTATTTAATCTGATTACTAACACAGAGCTGTCAAACAATCCATTTAAGCTTCAAAAATGCATACATAAATTTAATGCAAAATTATTTTATGTATTGCTCTGAGGGCATTTTTTTTCTGCATTTATACACGAACTTCATTTTACGAAATTCAGATGTGGACATTCAGGTAATTGGTTTAGTCACAAAAGCTACAGATTTTTTTTCAAAATGATAATTTTACTTTTGTTTATTTTTTTCTGAAGTCTGAATTTACAAGTTTATAAAGAGCGTATAAGTTTATATACCTACACATACACTTGTCTGTGGCTTTACTTGAGACACAAAACATTTAACCTTTGCATATCAAATAATAAACTGAAGCGTATTACCCTTTTCTTACCACCACACCTAATGTACTTGAGAAGTGGGGATGTTTAGTTGTATACAGAAGGAATCTTGAAAAATACTTATTCAAACTATATTATTAAATTGCATAAAAACCGTAGCTTGTAGAGAGAAGCCGATTGCAAATTAGAAATCAGCGATGTGAAAGTTCTTTTAATAACTCTTATGCAGAAGAAGACAAAAAAAAAAAAAACTAATGTAATACAAGGCAAATAATAATATTGAAAAAAAGTAATTGAACGATATTTACAGATGGAACGGAAAACAATATGTAGAACTAATAAATGGAAAGAAACATAAGTAATAACTTACAACAATTGATAATAAAAGTTCTCGACTTCATAGAAAAGGCACAATTACAAATATAATTCATCCATTATAAAATACTTATTTTAATATTTATTTAAAAAAATCTAACTAAAATTAATAGTGCCTCAAACGAGTTAGAAAAAAAAACTTAATTTTTCCAATCGTAAATGAATCTATTCATAAACGTGTCTTTCTCTGACTAGTGATTTCGCAATAATACAGTCCACATTACCAAAAATGCATTACCTTCTTTGTAAAAGTGTTTCTCTCTTTCCTCGGAAATGTCCCAGGGGAAGCCAATTATGGTACCATCTCAAATTCTTTTCATCCTATCTGATCAATTTTTCTTATCATTTCTATCATATTTCTGGCCTTCTTTTCTGTTCATTTCACAAGCAGAGATGAAAGGCTCAACTTTAGGCTATTCTCATTTTCATTTGTATTGACTTATTAACGCCGAAGACTGTCATTTTCGAAGAAATTCGTATTATAATTATCAGTAAAATATTAGCTTTCGCCTGAAGGTTCTTAGATTCAACCTCTTTCTATCAACTGTGTAAACAGCTAAAAAGTTTACTGGACAAACTTCAAAGTTTTCCCTCTTCCGTTTAATATTTGAAAACTACTAAATAACGTGGTCACTAGACCAGGGTTGCCAACTTTCTGCGCCTTTTGTAAGAATTTATACTAGTGGTAGCTATGTTTGAGTTTTGATATATTATTTTTTATTCATTTAAACTTATTTTCCACACCGCTGCGTATAAATGATTTAAAAGTTCATATGCAGCACTACTTCGATCCTTACCCTTCGTAGTGAGGCTTCTAAAATGTAGGAAAAAGTGCCAAAAGTTCGGTAAAGCTTTGGTTCTTAAATGACAATCACTCTATAAAATATTTTACAAAAACTGCAGTAGTTGGCTGGTGTTAAGGTAGTGGTAGGTAACAGTGGTGCATGAGAGGCACCTTTAGAGTGCCGCCAATTTACTTCCCCACAGTCTTGTTTGCTTCGTTAACTACCAGTCAGAAATGGCATATTTTTTATGATATATTTTTTATCACATTTCCTTCATTATCATATTTTATGAAGTATCATATTTTTATATAATTTGTTAATTTTTTCCTCGAAGAAACATAACTTCTCATTTCACAATGACATCAGAGATGTCAATTTGCTCCGTTTCGTGGGCATATTCTTTCAAATGATTGAATGGTTTTTTTTGGTCGGGTAAAGTTATTTTAAGTTATTGTAGCTAAAACTATAGAAAAAATATCTACATCTGACCCAAAAATCTGAACTCGTAATTCTAAATACTATACACCTAATCTAAAAATAGCTCACCATTAATTTCAAAAGTTCCACTTTTTTTCAATTGCTTCGTGGTACGCTTTTCAACACTTTGTGGGGAAAAAAATTTAATCTTAATATTTATCTAAGAAATCCTAAAGCTTATGCTGAATATAAAACTGGGCACTTATACTGAATATAAAACTTCGCTACCACTTCCTTATTTTACTAGATTTTTTATTACATGGCTCTTTCGTACAATAATTTACTTCTATAGTGGTCTGATCGGACTATCTATAAGGCGTTGTTCGAGCCATCGCCTCTCAATGAGTTGACCCGGATTGGATCCCAGTTACGGCTGGTCAATATGAATTCCACATTCGGCTCGCACTAACCACAGTGCTCACGAAAAATATCTTCAGTGGTAGACGGATGATGGGTTGGAGTCATCATCTTGATGTCAGTCTAACCCTGGGAGGTTTTCAGAGTTTTCCTCTTCACGTAACACAGATGAGGGTAAGTTCTATCAAAAAGTCCTACACGAAGACAAATTTCTCCTAACCTTGATCTGGGTGTTCCCTTGTCTTCTGGATTGGTTTCAAAATTACAAGGTTACTTAGTTGAAATTCGGTAATTGTAAACCTAAGATCTGGTTGGCTGTTCAACGATAATTATAAAATTAAAATAAGGTGATTTGATTTATCTTTACAATTTTCAATGGCTATATTGTTTTTAAAAACAATTTTGGCAGTTTTTTTTCACCCTCCTTGAAAGGGTTAAAGTGTAGGCAGAATTAACCATTGTACTGCAATTCTTAGCTTATATTTATCTTCTCCTTAACAAAATCATTTAAAAAGGTGAAGCAGTTGAGGCTTTTTCGAAATAATTTTCCTATGGTAATGAAATATAGCCAATTCTTTTTAAGCAAATAGAAATGTTAGAAATGTTCGAAAAATTGCTGATTCAAACTTTCATTAGGCTTATTGCAATAAAACTTTCATTAGTCTTTTTATAATAATCTTTCACTACTTCAGGGATACTGCAAACTGTCCGACATAAATAATGCCGATTGATCAAGGAATTATTTCTGACTAGCGTAAAGATATGTTGTTCACAACAATAAGCCAAAACTTAGTAAGCCTAATTAGCCTGGACAATTTTTCAATCAGCTTAATGCAGAGTTTCTCAACCTTTCAGCATTCACGGCCCAGTGTTCAATCATAATTTTCATCGCGCCCCCCGCTTATAGTAAAATGTGTACGACAATAATGTATCTATTTGGGGTATTTTGAATTATTTTTAACTAACTGCCATAACAAAAGTAAAGTAATAGCCAGCATCAATTGAGATGATAAAAACTATGTTTAGAGATAATTTATCAAAACAATAGCTGTCCATACCTCTTTCAAATGATACTGTTGCTAGTCGAATTGGTGATATAGCTGAAGATGTATAGTGTCAGCTTTTCTCGAAGTTGCGTGACAAATTGTTTTCAATACAGCTTGATAAACAGGCAGCAGATACAGCAGCATACATTAATGAAGCTGCTCGTTTAATTTCCTATGTTCGATTTTGTGATAATATGTCAGTAAAAGAACTACTCAAAACAACAGCGCTCGCATTATTTGCTATTTTAAATGATTTTAAGAATGAGGCAAACAAAGATGCAAAAATTGCATCGGAAAATGAACCGGTGGTGCTCGTTCAATGTCTTGAAGATTCCAAAGTATACAAGCACTTGCAAAACAAAAATAGCCTCAATCCGTCTGAACACATTGCATGATCCACAGAGAAGCTTTGGCTTTGAAAAAAATGAGTCCTGGTTTAAATATTGTGTTAACTACGGTTGTAATCGTAGTAAATTATATAAAAATGAGGCCGCTCAGATCGAGAACCTTTTCCGCACTTTGCAAAGACATGGGTTCAGTATATTCAGCTTTACTATTTAATTACGAGGCAAGATGATTATCTCGTGAGAAATGTTTGCAACGTGTTTATGAATAAAGAGAAGAAATTGCAATTTTCCTAGAAGATAACGGAGCGGAAGCCGAAAATTTACGCGATTGTTTATTTATGATGAAATTGAGCTACTTGATCGTCATATTCGAGAAATTAAATAACTTGAATCTTCAACTCCAAGGATCAAATACACATATGTTGAATACGAGTGATAAAGTTAAAGCTTCTTATAGAAAATTGGAATTATGGGGCAGAAATTTAAAGCAAAAAAACCTAACAATGTTTGCAAATGTGGATGATTGTACGAAAACTTATATGACTGAAGAAGAACATGTAAAAGCTGTTTGTAACCATTGAAAATCATTTAGCCATGCTGGCAAATAATTTTAAAAAGTATTTCTTGCTGACAACAAACTGATAGCAAGTTACGAGTGGGTTAGGGATTCATTTCATAAGACTCCCGAAGGACTCTCAATTGATAAGAAAGAAAAATTCATAGACTTCACGACGAGTGGCGAAACCAAAAAACAATTTAGTAATAAATCACTATTTGAAAGTGAAGGATTATTTTTCTGCACTAAAAACAAGGGAATTTCGTATTCTATTACCATTTTCAACATCCTACTTTTGTAAAACTAGATTTTCTGCTGTGGCTTCTATGATCACAAAATATAGATCTCGGCTAAATGTAGAAACAGAACTGAGAGTGGCTATTTCAAATATTAAGCTTTACCTCGAAAACCTTTGCTCTGCAAGACAGGCCCAAGGAAGTCTCTAATAATTATTAAATTTGTTTTTAATTTAGTATGTTTTGATTAAGTAAGGTGGGTGCGCCTAAGGTGGCCAGTGTTGCTAAAGTATCCCACCCCCAAAAGTTCAATTATTTTTAGTTTGAATCACAACATGGCCCTGCTGCATTGTAAATCTTGTATCTGAGGTGCATGTGGTTGAATTGGAAGAGATTTCCTTCAATAGCCTTCATTGTATGAAGTGATTTAATTTTTTGCAATTGTCATTCTAATTTCCGGGTAAGAAGATATTGTTATTTATATGCGTTTAAATTCTTAGAACTTTGAGTTATGTGTTTTCTGAAGATTTATTTCTTTTTCTTTAACCACATTACTTTAATTTGAATTAATCTATCAGATTAATGGTTTTAAGTCGTGCAAATGGTGACCATATGCATGTTTCCAAGAAGGCCCGACACCTGTGCCACTTTGGAGACACGTGGGCCACCTTCGGAAACAAACGTGAAATCTATAAAAGAATTATAAATCTATAGTATATTATTTCTCAAAAAGGAATGATTTATTTGAAGTTGATTGAATGGATTTATTTAATTTTAACCAAATGCGGAACTTTATTCGGAACTTTATGCGGAACTTTGCGGTATTTTTTAAATTTTTATTATGTTTGGACGTTCTCGGCACTTAGTTGGTTTGCGATATTTTGCTTCAAGTTTTTTATTTTGTTTGCATTAAAAGCAATTTTTCGGGTATTTTTTGGTATTTTCATGGTAGTTATGAGTGCTTTTGTGGTAAATTCTGGTATTTTCTTGTAAATCTGGGTATTCTTATACTAGTTATGGGTTAGGTTAGTTAACTCTAGTATAGTTATTTTTAACTCTTACTATACTATGGTTTGTTATGGTTTGTTAACCCTTTTAAAAGAACTAATTCCGTAATTCTTGTTTTATTCTAATGAGTTAACTCAAAAGAATAGCTAGTGACGTCGCACAAGAACTATCAATGTAAATGATATATAAACAAATTATACACTCTAAAAACAAATATCTCTTTTAAAATCGGAAAATTTGTCCCTACCAGCGAAACACTTAAAGTGCCTTTTTAAAAGACGTTTGCCAGTCCAAATGTCTTTTCTAAAGACAATTTGAGTAAGTGAAAAAGTGATTTCAATATATGGGCCACCATTGGATCCATAGGCTCAGAAGCTACAATTTTTAAGTTATACTATAAAATAAATGAAATTTTATTTTACAATTAAAAGTATACGTGATATGTGTTAGAGATAAATGTAAGATGTCACAAAAAAAAAAATTTAGCCACACAGATTTAACCAAAAAATTAGGAAAATTCCTCCAAGCAAAGCCACCTTTGTGTCCCCACCTAAGTTTTGATTTAATAAGTTGTTTTACTTTAATAAGTTATTAAATATGTCGAAATGTATTTTGTTTTCTATGAGTATATGCGCTTTACTTTCACTCAGTTAATCAATTTTTTTAAATAATATTTTCTCTTTGATATTCTTGCGCCACCCCTCTAGTGTGCTCGCGCCCCCCAGGTCGAGAATCCCTGGCTTAATGCATTGCAAGCTGGGGACGGCTGTTTGCAAAGTGCAGGTTTGATCAAAATGATTAAGTCTTCCTAAGGTCAACATGTCCTTCACAAAGGCTGATTTCTCCCAATGCTTGATCAAGGAGTTCCACTTGTCTCCTGGGTTGGGTTCAAAATTGCAAGGGTTCGGAGCTGAACAGTAGTAAATGTGAACTCAAAACTGAGTCGACATTTTAGCGGCGGTTATAAGAATGAAATATAAAATATGTCTAAGACCACCTAATAGAACCACCTAATTCTATAGCTTTATTTTGTGATTTAACATTTGCGTGACATTGAATATAGTATTTAATTATTAAAAAAAAAATTTTTTTTTGAACTTTGCATTATAATTTTAATTTTCTTTTTCTGAGATTTTTTCAGTTTTTCCTTTCATTAGTAATTGTACAAGGGTTTTTTTGTCGAACCTTTGCGGTTTCTAAATTAAATAATTAAACAAAAAAAATTTTTTTTTTCACTTTTTGAAAAAAAAATCTTTTGCATTTCGTATTTTGCTAACAAAAAAACTTAACTTTCCGTTCCCTTTTTTCGACTTTAAACCGCTCTCTATATACGTTAAAAAAAATCGTTGAATATTAAAAGATACGTTATTTACAAAACCTTAAAATGTACGTAAACGATTCCAGCTTGTAATCCATCATAGTTTTTCAAATATGTCGCATTAATTTTTTTAACCTATTGACTCTACTACTTTAATCATTAATACATAAAAATAAAGCTTAAAAAAAGATTTAATTTTTTATATGACAAATTTGTTTCATTACCCATTAATCTAATCCCAAAAAGAATTTTTAAAAAAATCAGAAACCAACGATAAAAGAAGTTAAGCGTATATTCTATCATTTATTAAATTCTAGATAATCTAAATTTCTTCACACGTGATAAAGTGACTGTATAAAGAACTCCTAATTGGCTTGATGGCGAAGGCTAGCTACCGCCAAGGGTGGGGTAAGTCTGTTATTTACAGAAGAAGACGAAGGCAGGTTATGATCGAACTAATGTATGAACTCAGCCGATAAGCCCCGCATTTTAATTCATATTATATGAGGCTATTCGTAAGGAAACCATCAATCTCCCAACTTCCAACGTCATAAGAAAGAGACGAGCGCTATCGTTCGATAAGCGAACAATTTTCTGTGGAAAAGAGACAAACGTTCGATGTTCTAATCGGGATTTCCTCTTCTGTCTATGCACGCAGACTGATTCATGCAATATTTATATTTTAATTTTAAATCCGGTTTGTATGTAGAGAGATCAGACATTAGGTAATTACGTTGTAGTCGCGAACATGTATTTTAAGGAAATAAATCATCAGATTTATCATAATTTAGTTACAGTATAATGTAGTTTAATTTTGTTATAACCATTAATCCAAAATGTTTATTTGGGGGGGGGACTGTTTGAAAAGTCATGTACATGCAACGCCTCCTATAACTGAAAGCCTCCACACGGTTTTTTATAGGTAGTCCGATCAGACCACTGTGAAGGATATCCACTTTCCGAACGAGTCATCTAATACAAAATCTAGTTGAAATAAGAAAGTGGTAGCAAATATATGACTAAAAATTTGTTTTATTTATGAATATTATTGGTTAGCCTTATTCACTTGCCAACCACTACAGATTCAATTCTCAAATATATATGATACATTTCTCTCAATCACTATTATAAAAGGTCATCGATCAAGTTGTACATAATTCTAATCATGGCTGTTTTTTATATGTTACCACACTGTTACATATCTCAAAATGTTTTTATTCATTATAAAATATTTTCATGATGAATGGGAACAGGGGCCGCTGCGCGGCCCAGGTGCTCAGTTGTTTGTAAATAAAGAAAGAAAGACTATTATAAAAGGGTTTGGGTTCATGCGCACAACTGGTTCACTTTTTAAACAGTCTGCGCGGACTACTTATAAAAGACCGTGTGGAGGCTTTTTGATGTAGGAGGTGATGGTACATGTAAGGCAACAACGCTTACTACAACGCTTTTTGAAAAAATACTTTCGGAGGCTTATATATTCTCCTCTTTATATTTGCAAAATTTACTTAGGTATCTCTGAACTTAGAAAGCAATGTAATTATATACTATAAGAAAAAAAATAAAAATATGTGGTATATATTTATGAAATATTCTAGTATTTTACTTTTCAATACTCGAACTAAGCAACTTAAACCTTCAAAATCTGACACTCTGACATCAATTGACATTCGGCGCTTGTTCTTTCTATTATTGCTTATCGGCAACAGTTGTTTATCGCTTGTTTCATTTGAGATAACGATATCGGATCGAAGTATTGTCGGTACATCCCTATTTATTATTGATGTGATGTTTGCATGTTTACTCAAAATTTTGTCTAAATTTCGACTTCGTCAAATTGACGCATATCCGTAGAGAGATAGATATACCACAAAGAGAATTTCAATATTTCAACGCTTTTGAAGAAAATAGACTTCAATATATATTTACCTCGATCAATGGATAAAAGTCATTCCAAGAGATAAAAATGCAAACGGGTTTTGCAATTTTCCTTATTAAATTGGAAATGCGTCAAAATGACGCATCCCGTAAACCTCGTGTTAAATATCTATAGTTTAATTTCTAGGAGGATTGGACAACAATCTGTAAAAAACGTCTGTTATGAAAACAATAACCATCTTACTCCCCTATAGAAAACTTCTGTTTCCTAAAACTACTGAAATTTATAGTAAAACTACATTGCAATCTGTCAAAAGATATATTTTTTCTGTTAAGAAATAAAATTTGTGACCATTGATGCAACTTGTATTTGGTGGGTGAAGATTTTTTTTAGTTTTGAATACGAGAAACTTTTGTATTAAAGCGGCTACAAATAATATGTTACATTGAAACAAACACAGGCCGCTTGGTGGTCATTGAATCGGCCTTGTACCAGAAAGACTCCATGTTCGAATTTCCCTTTAGCACGTTTGAACTTAACGACATAAAAAATTTAAAAATTCGATGACGATTCTTTCAAACGCAATGGTTTTTGAAATCTCAAAAATCGCGAAAAATCGCACAAAAAATGGAATAATAAAGGAACTGATAAACATTTTAGAAATTGGTTTCATTATGCAAAGAAGAGAATCTACCTTCATGCCAAATATCACTGTCGTACCCTGACTTACGGAAAATATCTGATGCGTACAGTTTCAGTTTTTTGTAGTCCTCTGTTGCGGGAAATTTCAGTCAACATATTTTTAACGTAGCATGCGGATGATCGTCGACAACTTGCTGCCAGAAATTTTCAGTTATATAACAGAATTTTTTTTTACCGTGTATGCACACTTATTTTATACGTATTTTATATAAATTTATATGAAAAAAAATGGGGCATGAAAAGAAACTAAATACATTCATACCCAGCAGCAAACAACTATCTATCAAAACACCTATATGAAAAAATAGGGTATTTTTTCTGTTATCTGGCACTTTAATATAATAAATATGCTTTAACAAAACTTCAGATTCTAAAATACAAGCTAAAACATTACCATTGAGCAGTGAAACGGTAAATTCTGTATAACAATTTTTATAAAAAGATTTTGTCCCATTACTGTAAAATAGGGCGTGCGTTCATTGTACTTCTCAACCTTTCTATTTTCTCAAACCATTGATACGTTCAACCTATTTTCTCAAACCTTTGATACGTTCAACCTATTTTCTCAAACCTTTGATACGTTCAACCTATTTTCTCAAACCTTTGATACGATGAGATGGAGAATAAATGATTTCACAAATAAACTCAATGTCCTAGGTCAGGGTTGAGCAGCGATGGCTCAGGGGATAGAGCTCTCGTCTTCCAATGAGGTGAACCGGATTCGAATCCCACTGATGGCTGGTCGATACGAATCCGCATCCGGCTTGCATTGACAACAGTGCTGACGTGAAATATCCTCAGGGGTAGACGGATCATGGGTTAGAGTCCCCTTGCCGTCAGGCTAACAGTGGGACGCTCTCGTGGTTTCCCTCTCCATTTAACGCAAATGCGGGTTAGTTCCATAAAAAAGTCCCCCACCAAGACAAATTTCATATAATACTCGATCAAGGAATTCCCTTGTCATCTGGATTGGATTCAAAATTAGAAGGCTATGGTGTTGAACATTAGTAGTCGTAAACCCCCCAAATAATTGGGTCAGCTGTTCAACGACGGTTATAAAATATATATATATATATATATAGGTCAGAGCCGTTATGGCTCAAAGGATAGAGCGTTCACCTTCCAATGAGGTGAACCGGGTTCACATCCCAGCGATGGTTGGTTGATACGAATTCTGCATCCGGTTTGCACCGACCACAGTGCTAGCGTAAAATATCCTCAGTGGTAGACGGGTCTTGGATTAGTGTCCCTTTGCCGTCAGACTTACCGTGAAGTTTTCGTGGTTTCCCTCTCCATGTAACGCAAATGCGGGTTAGTTCCATCAAAAAGTCCTCCATGAAGAAAAGTTTCATATAATACTCGATTCAGGAATTCCCTTGTCCTCTGGATTGAGTTGAAAAATTAAAAGGCTCTGGCGTTGAACATTAGTAGTTGTCAACCCAAAAATTGGGTCGGCTGTTCAATGACGGTTATGAAATAAAATAAATATAGGCCAAATTAGTTTGAAAATCCTTAGCTTACAATTGTTTTTAAAACATTTGATGCAATATATATATTTTATCGATCCACAAAATAAATAGAAATTGATTATCTACCCCCATGAAATCTATACTTTAAAAAACGAAAATTAAAGCTATCATTTATGCTCTGGTGTTTTTAATGTAATATAAAATGGTTTTTTATAGTGAGTGGAGAATTCTTAATATCTAAAAATTCTAAAAGAAAAAAAGAATTGTCGCCAAATACACCAAATCGGTTACCGAAATCCAGGAAATGGAAAGGGTGGGAGAAATAGCATCCGATCACTTGGTAACATGAAATAATTGTAGCTTTTCGTTATTAGAAAGCTCGCTTGGTTGAGCAGACAGTCACGGTACTTGAACAGCGAGCCAAAAATATGCAGGGTGAGCTTGCGGAGATAAAATTATAATGACTTCGTTTCTTCTATCACTAAAAAATATTTGGCGCTTCCTAATAGCCTTTTACTACGCCCGTCTACCGGTATTTATTAAGTCTTTTCCATCACGTTATGTCTGGCAGCTAGGTAACGGGTTTTTGAAAAATGTGCATTAATTTATATTAAACTTAATTTTGATGGAAGGTAATAGTAATTAATTGCTCGAAATCTTTAAATTTTGAAATGTTAGTTTTCGTTTGCGGTAACACTGTTATGTTTGTTAAAAATTTAAAACATTTTGGAGAAATATTTAATGTTATTGAAATATAAATTTGTTTTCGTCAAAGCGACTTTTCATAAATGAATTGGGTGGTTTGGTAAATTATTTATTTTAGGGTTCAAGTTTAAACGTATTTTTGATGAACTCTATTAACTAACTTTTATTAGATATTTTTGGTGGAAATAGATTAGCGGGATACAACTGATTCTTTTTTTTTTTTTTTTCATTGAGTAAAATATTCTTAAAAAAAAATAATTAATATCTAAAGTAAACTTGTTTTTAAGAAAGAGATTCCTTAAAAAAAAAAATTCCTTCAATTTGAAAACAATTTCATAACTATCAGTGTTAGAGCTTAAATTCGAAGAAAAAGGTTTTTAACTATAAAATAAAATTAAAGCAGTTGATTTTAGCAAATGGAAAATATCTTAAGCACGGTATTTGAAAAATATCAAGAATTGTTTAGTATAATAATAATAGTATCTGTTCCAAATGAGAGATTTTTTTTTTTTTTTTTGCTTTGATTCATAGGGTGCACTTAAAGTAGTATATTGAGACTTGTTATTTAAAATATGAACATAAAATTCTTCTTTATCCTTTAACCAATCCCCAAACCAGACATATTACAATCATGTTAAAAGCGTATTTACCAAAAACGTGGGTTGTACGAATATGTGACTTTATATGTGAATGAGTGATTTAAAATGTAAAAAGTGGCGATTAATAAGTAGCAAAAATGTATTAAAAGTAATTAAAATTAGCATCTTTTTCTATCAAATTTCTTTTAGTTTACAATTGAAAGCAAATTCAAAGAATAATTTCGCTTAAAATATGAATAATTTGTAATGTAAGTCATTGGGATAGTTTAGACTGAATTATTAATTAGATTAAATAAGTATAAATGATTTGATAGTCTCTAGCACTTCTTACATTTTTAGCCCATGGCATCCCTGATAGAGGTAAAAAAGTGATTATTTTCTTATGTCACCTGCCACATTAGCAGCTTTGCATTTCATAAGAATTGATTCCAAATATGAGAATTTTATTTAAATGTATTAGTAAGAACAGAGGATTGGATAAAAATATGGAAACACAAAAAATGGAAACTATGGATACTGAATCCATGTGAACAATCTTTCTTTTAACAACAAATGTTTTGGATGAATTTACAAGGCAAATGCCATGCTGAAATGTGCATAACATATTTCTTAATATTTAAAAATTAAATTAAAATCTTGTTTAATAATTTTTTAAATAATAAAAATCATTAGTATAATTGATAATCTTTTAATACTACAACCTTGAATTAAGTAAAGAATAGAACCTATTTTTAGAGATTTCCTCTACATATGCCTAACTCAATAGCATAGAATTTGAAAACCGTTATATGGTTGCTAATGTTCTTGAATTCATTAAAATTCACTGTTATTTCTTTTCCGCCAACACATTTGAATACGTAGGACTAAGAAAAAGAGGCTTGACAATAGATTAAACCAATTAATCTCTTCGAGACGGGCGAGTCATATATGCATTCTCAGGGTGTCGATAGCCAGAGTAAGAAAGATAAAACTGGTAGCCAAAGTATTTTTGTAGCAGTTTATTTGTGGGCGGGGTAATAATAGTTTGCTTTATTTAACTCACCACTACTTAGTTCGAATTAAAAATTGTATAGTTACACTTTTAACACACCTGGATAGGATGTGTTAGATTTAAAGTGAAAGCAGAAATAATTCTGTCAAATTAGCTGTGCCCAAACTTAAGCTACTGCTTTTTATTTTTTACTATCCTGATTTAGATTCCGTACAAATACATTTATGACTGGCCCGTCGCGAAAAGGTTAATAGCCCAAACATGGATTCCTTAACTAGGCAAAAAATATTCTAACGTATGCATGACACTCGCATTTTTGATTTCTGGGTAGACGAAGGTGTACTGTTTTGCTTAGCTTCGAGCCACGCTCTCTGGGAAATTTTTAAAAGTTTATTTTTAAAATGTTTATGTGTACTGTACGTAAAAAACTAACCATCCTGAATAACTTTTGATTTAATGATCGGATCTTCACGCTCTAGGACTCAATCTTAATGGTTCAAGGGGATGATCCCAGATATACGAATTAATAAGTGCAGACGATATTTTAAGTTACAAAATCAAACAAAAAAATGTATTTTCTCTGAATAAACATTTCTTTTTCTCGACGGAATTGGATTTTTGACCCCCTAATTTTAGTCCAAATAGTTTGGTCCGAAGAGCTCTTCAAACTTTGGACCCCTTAATGTTTATTTCACTTTTTGAGTATTTCGATATATCTCGAGAACGTTTCAAGCGAAATTAAAAATTTTTGCACCCAATTCTAAAATTTGTTCATCCAAATCTGTGTAAGAAATGAATTTTTGTAAAAATTTATTTTTTTTAATTATTTTGCGTATCTAATAACGGATGAAAAAATTTTGAAATGTAAGGCAATTTTTTGCATCATTTTAAAGAATATAATTTTACATGGCAAAATACAAAATTTGAGTGAAATCGGACGAATAGTTTTTTTTTTTTTTAATGTACCATTTATTTCTGTGGTATAAAATATGGACAATTAGAAATACATCAATCAACATCTTTATCAAATATTAGTTTCTTTAATCACCAAATATTTTCATCACAGCAAAACTGTTGGCATGATGTTGGTGTTTGTTTTTTTTTTTTCTCTCCTCTTTTACTGCTGCTAAATTTGCGTCTATTAAAAGGTGCATATGAATTTAAAAAATTCTTTTCTTTTTCAGTAATTAAAAAAAGCATTTTAATATAGATTTTAAAATCCTCTGGAATGATTCAAAAATGGCTGGTGTTAAGACTAGAACGAAATTATTAACTTACTCTCCATTTTAATCGATTTAAATTTTGCAAGGTTGCAGGGATAAAAAATGGCACCACCTCTAAAAGCTTCGAGATTGATCTCTCAAATTGTGGAAACATTTCAGCCAAGTAAAATCTTCCGAAAACATTTGTGGCTGCAAAGAAGATTTTTGGCATAAGGTAAGTATAGAAGTGTCCAACAACTGTGTCTCGTTTTTACAAAATAGAAACTCATTTCTTTTCTTATAGTATATAATTACATTGCCTTCTAAGTGCAGAGATGCCAACTGCTCCGGACGCGCCAAAATAGTTTAAAATAAACGGTAAATAACTACCAAGTAAATTTTGCAAATATAAAGTGGTGAATTATATAAGCCTACGAATTATCTAGAAATAGTAGTGGATAAAAATCTACTAAATTGAATTTATTAAACCAAGAATCACAATTGGTAAACTACCACTATTTTCTGTCCGGAGCAAGTTGGCATCTCTGTAAGTGCTGCTGTATGTATTCGTTTGTGTGTCAAATTGACATGTGTTCGAAGAGATAGGTATATAAGAAACATCCGTAAACCTAGTGTTAAAATAAAAAATATTTATAACAGTGTGTAAAACCCGAATTACACATTAATTACATAGAATCTATCAAAATATGTAATCGAATATATAGTTTTCATCTTCTGTTTTGATTCGGAAAGATATGTTCAGCATTCTTGGTTACGTAACAATGAGAAAGCAAATTTCCGTTTGACTAAGTTCATTTATGTAAGCATTGAATAAAAAGAAAATAAATATGTGTTTCTTAGATAGTCTCCTCTTGGGTATGATTCTTGACAAAATCAATAGTGTGGGAAAACTATTTCTTTGGAAACATCAAGCAGAACAGAATTATTAGTATATATGGTCCTTAAAGGAATAACCTATACATTTTTTATATATTTTGAAACATAATTTTTTTTTGTCTTCTTTAATTTGTCTTTATCCTGTTATGAAGAATACAGATATATTAACAATTATCTTTTTGTTCAACGAAAGTGAGAGAAACTTGAAAAAAGTTGCAGTATATTTAGTTTAGAAAAAAAAAAAAAAAAAAACTAGCTAATTTATTTATTTTTTAGATTGCATCTGATTTATAAGTATCATTAATTTCAAATTAATATAAATGTTAATGTTGATTTTATGTTACAATGATTTGCATTTATTCGAAGTAATTGTAAGGGTGTGGGTAATATAACATTTTATTTTTGTTATTGTTGCTTAAATGTTAAGTAGGAAGTCCTAGCACCCCACTAAGTTATAAGTGGTAGTAAAAAATAAAGAAGTCTTAATTCGTTTAATTTCCCTATTCCTTAATAACCTCAATACACAATTTCTTCTTCTTCTTAAGGCACTACAGCCGGTTGTCGCCCAACGCCGTCTCAGTCAGTTTGCCCCATCTAGATCGATCCGATGCTATATTTCTTAATCTATTAACTCCCAACCATTTCTCTACTCTATTTAGCCATCTTGTTTTAGGTCTTCCTCTTTTTCGTTTTCCCTGTATTGTTTGGAAGGTTATTATTTTAAAAAATCGATTTTTAGGAACTATTCGACCAATTTCCTTCAAATTTTGTATTTTGTCGTGTTAAATTATATTCTTTAAAATGATGTAAAAAATGTATACCTTATAATTAAAATTTTTCGGCTAATATTAAAAAAATTAAAAAAAATAATAAATATTTATTAAAAGTTATTATCTGCATGGATTGGCTAAATTAATTTTACAATTGGGTGCAAAATATTTTCCATTCGTTAAAAGATTTCCTAGATATAACGAAATACGTAAAAAGTGAAATAAACATTAGGGGTTTCAAACTTTGACCGCTCTCCTGACCAATCTTTTGGGACTATATTTCCCAGATTGAGGACATCCCCCATATTTTAGGGTTCAGAAATACGAATCCTTCGAAAATAAAGTATGTTCATTGAGAGAAAGTACGTTCTTGAGTCTGTTGCGTAGCTAAAAATATAGTCAGCACTAATGAATTTTTATATTTGAGGTCACCCCTTCGAACCATTAAGATCGAGTACAAGAACGTAAAGATGCGATCATTAGATCAGAAGCTATTACTGTACTATCTATGACCGCTGTTGCTAATGTGATGTTTGATTAAAATATAAAGACTTATTTTTCTTTTTTATATTCAAATGAATGTGAAAGTTCAGTATTAGTATCTCGCTCATTACGCTCAGAACAAGTATTATTTCGCAAAATAGCTATAATAGCAGGGCAATTTCTTTAGCTGAATAAAAGCAAAATAAAACAAAACATTTAGATAATTTCTTTAAGAGGGTCATTTTTCTCTTAACTGAATTCTGCGGTTTGATGGGGTGGAATGGGGAAGGCGGGTGTCTAAATAAGATTTTAATAATTTTCAATTGATTTTCGCGAATAAACTGGTGGTGGAGTGGATATTTACTTTTTTTGGTCTATCTTTTGAAACATGTAAAATATGACGTCCGCATCTAATCAACGCCACCTACAACTGAAAGCCTATGCACAGTTTCTTTTTGGTAGTCCGATCAGACCAATATGAAGGAGAACTTATACACGAAAGAGCCATTTAATAGAAAATCTAGTAAAAATAAGAAATTGGTAGCAAATATATGTCTTAAATTTTTTTTTTTTTTAATTTTGGAATATAATTGGTTTGTATTATTTACTTGTCACCACAGATTCAATTCTCAAATATATATGATACATTTCACTCAATTAGTATTAAAAATAGAATTTGGGTTCATGCGCACAACTGGTTCACTTTTAAAAGTCTGCGCAGACTACTTATAAAACATCGCGTGGAGGCTTTCTAATGTAGGATGTGATCTAATCCGAATTTTAGACATGAGTCTAACAGTATCATAGTTCGTACGCATCTGGAAATGAAATAAAAATTGGTTTCAATTTTGTCATAAAGAAACTGAAAATATCTTAATATTAGCCTCCACGTTCGAATTAAAATCTCATATCCTCTACCCTTGAATCGATATATATATACCTAGAGAAAATGAAATATTCCGGTAACTACAAGCATAATAATATATTTAAAAATGTTATATTAATATTACTATCACTTCTTGAACTTTTCCAGGTATGTATGAACCTGTGTATTTTAGATTCCCTAGTCTGATTAATATTGTGTATTCATTTGTTTTTAGTTTTCTGATTAACTTTGGCTTTGTGTCAATTACGCTATACTGTAGTTTTGATTGAAATAAAATGAAAAATTAAAACAAAATCTCAAAACGGAAAAATGTATAAAATTCAAAACCAAGAAATGGCAAAATCTTATCGCTTTATATTTTGAGAAAATCTTTGCAATAGATGACCAGCCCCTTAGAAAAACTAAAAAAAAAAAAAAAAAAATGGATACAAAATTTCTCAAGGAACGTTCAAAAACTCACTTCGTTTGCTTTTTAAAAATATTATTTCTATTAGAGAATGCTTGCGTGGGATATCTATTTTAAGAATATTAATTTGGGAAGATAAGGCAGTTAGTTTCCAACATTCGTATCTTTAGAAGTTCTAAAAATTACTCCTTCGCCTAATCCAGTAAAACGAACCGTTTATTTTTAATCTATTCAGAAAGGTATATAGCTTCGTATGACATTCTCTCATTAAAATGTTGTTTAATAGAAGTAGAAAAAAAAATCAAGAAAATGCAAATCAAAACTTTCCCCGAAAATCTAATGGTGAAGAAAAATGCCTCTTAAGCATGAGTTTTCTCGAAACAAAAAGTAATTGATTTCCTAACCTGAGATAACTCGGGATAATTAAGAAAGCTGTTAAAAGTAATCATAAGTGATGGCTAGTTCAATCATAACAGTTACTAATTTATTAAAGGAACACGCAAACTCTGATACAAATGGGATCTTAGAGCCGTGGTGTGTCAGGGAATAGAGTGTTTACCCTTTAATGAGGTTTTCCGGGATCGAATCCCAGCAATAGCAGATCGATATGAGTTCCGTACCTGGCTTGAACCGACTACAGTGCAAACTTCCTCAGTGGTAGACGGATCATGAGCTGAATTCTACTTTCCATCAGGTTAACCATAGTGGGTTTTCGTGGTTTTCCTCTCCATGTTAGCTCCATCAAAAAGTCCTCCACGAAGGCAAAATTTCTCCCAATTCTCGATCCAGGAGTTCCCTTGGGTTCTAGATTGGGTTCAAAATTACAAGGCTACGGAGTTGAACAAAAACCCAAATTTGGGTCGGCTGTTCAGCGAGTCAGATTTTCTCCAATGCTTGATCCAGGAGTTTTCCTGTCTTCTGGATTGGGCTCAAAATTAGAAGGCTAGGGAGATGAAGATTAGTAGTCTTAAACTCTAAATTGGGTCAGCTGTTTAACGACTTTTAATACAATTAAAATAAAGTCAGATACTTAAGGACCTAATTAATTAGGATCTTAATTTAAAATCAAATCTACCTTAATACTTAATTAACTTAATAATTTACTAAATAATGCACCAAATCTTTATTTAGAAGACATCGAACCAGAAATCGGGTTTAGAAAACACTTGAACAAAAGATATTCCAAAATAAATCAACTATCTTGACTCAATGTCAAAACAAAAACTAAATACATTGTTCTCAATGCAGCTATTACAAAAATAAAGATTAGATAGAAGAACAGGTCTTTACAGTAAAAGAAGTCACATTACCAAGTAGCAGGAGCGCATGTTAAATTGCACATAATTCTTAAGTATTTAGTGTGACGTGCTTGACCTAGCCCAAAGCAATTTACCTCATTGCCTAGGCTAGAGAATCCCAAAGGGTTTGCCTCTGGTCGGAAAACGCTAATAATTTTCACTTGAGAGAAGCTCTTGAGAGACTTACTAGCAATTTTCGCGGTAAACCTTTATTAGTTATTTAAAACACGAATTTCTGAAAGAGCTTCGTTCCGCCGCGCTCTTAATTTCTGATTCCCGATTACAACTTTTTTTCTTACTCGTCGGATTTTTTTTTTTCTCTTTCTTTTCTTTCTCTCGGGGCTCAAATCTAAAACTATATTTTTTGTGAGTTAATTAAGATGGAGAATTTTGGCGAGGCAGACTTAAACTTTTTCTCATCTTTTTAAGTACTCTGTGTGATTTAATCATTTGTTTTCAGATTGTAGCTTGAAATATCAGTTTTATTTCAGAATCGTTTGTAGAAAAGAACAAGTTTATGTGTTTTAAGGCAGGAAACAGTTAAACTAATATTGTTCATTAATAATTCGTTATTTAAATGCGAAACTGAATGTATAAAACTAAAACCAATCGATTGAAAAAGTATAGGGGCCACCTAGGTTGGAATCCCTAAATTTTACTTACTTTATTTAACAAAAGCTGGGCACCTGGGCCGCGCAGAAGACCCATATCCCATTCATCATGAAATTACAGAAAAATTAAATAAATATATAAACAGTTTGTATACAAAGTCTCTGGGGTGACTGATATTGTAGAGCAAGCACCTTGCTTGTTTAACTGAAAAGAAAAGTGAAAATAAATCTAAGCAACTTGCTGTAGTAAAGATGGCTGTGAATTTATTGTCAACATGAGGTATCAGGTTCGGATTTCAAGGCTGGTATTGTTGTTGAGACTGTTGAGATTGTAATCTATTGATGTTTTGAACTATTGCTACGAACTATTGATATAAGAGTGGGAGATTTTTATTCATGTTGGTAGTTTTAGTATGAGGCGTCAGAGGTGAAGTGTGCAGCTATAGGTCTAAGGTTTTTGTCTTTTTTAAAGTTTTCAAATATAAATATTTCGTTGAAGTTAGCTGTATTGCAGTTGATTGCTTTGTCGTAAAAGTCTGCATTAAGTTTGTAAATATGTTGAGAGAGAGTCGGGATTTTAAGGTCTTTGTGGATGTTTGAGTTTCTAATGAACCATCTGGCACAGGTCATTTTACAGAGTATTTTGTTTTGGCACTGGTTCAGTTTCTTCATAAGATGGTCTGGAATTGTGGCCCAAGCAGGAGAAGTATATGTTAGAATGGGTCGAATCATGGAAGTATAAAGCAGTTTTTTACTTTTAAGTGAAACATTCCGGTTGTAGATGAGAGGTTGAATTGCATTTATTGCTGCATTGGCTTTGTCTATTTTATTTTTTATATTCTCGTGCCACGTGAGTTTGCTGTTTATGGTAAGTCCGAGGTACTTTGTTTTGTTTACTATTGGAATTTGGATATCGAAAAGCTTTGGTTTGTATTGAGGAAGTATTTTGATTCTTCTTTTTTGTATGATTATGATCTCAGATTTTTCGGCATTGACCGCTATTTTCCAATTTCTGCACCAGTTTTCTATTTCATAAATGTGTTCTTGTAATTTCATCAGGGCAAGGTTTTGGTTTCGGAATTCCTAAAGCATGGGTGAAAGCCTTTATATAGCAAGACGGAAAAAAGAAAAAACTGGTAAGTAAGACATAGCATTCCAGCATTTTTTTCGAAAAAAATAAAATATCTGTAACTATCAAGATTTCTTTTATAATTTCAGCATATATATTAGACTGCTTCTTTTCAAAGATAAAGTAGTTATTGCTGAATAACTTAAAAAAATAATAAGTAAACTCCTCCCCTAAACTAGCTATAACTGAAAAGGTTTTACTACCATTCTTTCCTCTTTTCCGTCTCGCTTTCACCCCTGCCCTAAAGTAACTTGGTCGTAGCTTCCAAACTGCGTTAGAAGGAATGCTCAGATAAAATATTGCCAGGGTTGGCAACTACTACGTGTTTTATAAAACATTTTAAAGTGTGGTAGACAATTATAAACTAAAGCTTTAAGATTTTCCAGCAATTTTACAAACATTTGATAAGCATCATAAAGATGCCAGTTTACTCCAAACTGTAGATGAATATTTTCTAGTGGTAGGGGTTTTGATGTATGATTCTTGCTTAGTAAATTCGACTTAAAGATATTTTACTTACCACTGTTTCTAAATAAATAAAATGCTTACTTGAAGGGTCACTTTGCTACTGTTATGCAAAAATGACCACTTGTTCCACTTTGTAAAAAAAAATTTTTTTTAGTGGAAACTGAATTTATATTTAGTATTTTTCATTATAAGTAGTTTTTCTCCAACTACATATAAAATACACAAAGTATCATATGAAATGAATTTATTGAATTTATCTCGTGGTTACTAATTTAAAAGAAGTGCGTAAATTATCCTTAATCTCCCAAATAATTAAAACTTTTGCAGCAAGCGGAGCAGTTGGCATTTCTGCGTTATGCCGTGTTGAGCCATCACCTCCTACATCAGAAAGCCGCCACACGGTCTGTTATAAGTAGTCCGCGCAGACTGTTTAAAAAGTGAACTAGTTGTGCGCATGAACCCAAAACCTTTTATATAAGTGATTGAGAGCAATTTATCATATATATTTGAGAATTGAATCTGTAGTGGTTGACGAGTGAATGAGACAAACCAATAATGTTAATAAATAAAACGAATTTTTATTCATATATTTGCTACCACTTTCTTATTTTAACTAGATTATGTATTAAATGACTCGTTCTGAAAGTGGATATCCTTCACAGTTGTCTGATCGGACTACCTATAAAAAACCGTGTGGAGGCTTTCAGTTATAGGAGGCGTTGGTTGAGCCTTTTAAAAAATTGGCAGAAATAAATCTGCTAATTTTAGTTTATAGTAGGCCTGCGAATTACTGCGCTCTTTGAAAACTATTTATAGAGTGTTAGACGTATAAAAATCAACGAAAAAGCTTTAGGAATATTTGGTAGTTTTGCCAACATTTTAAAAGCATATCTGCCAACTTTTAATCCCTTCCATTAGGATTTTTCCCAGTGGTATTAAAATGTAGTTAAAATTTCAATTTCAAGCAAAAAAAAAAATACGTTGTAATTGGAGAAGCTTAAGCTGACAGCTATGATAGTTAAGCATATTAATATATATGCTTAATTTTCTTAAGATACGTGGTGATCAAAACCATTTAAAAATTAAGTTTATAAAAGAAAAAATAGTATATATTTACTACCACTTTAACTATGAAAATAAAATTTTACGCCAAATGCGTAAAAGTTGGCTGGTATGTAAAAACCTCACTATGGGAGAGCTAGAACAGAGTGCCGTTGCATATGAACTTTTAACTAATTTATAAGCAGTGGTGCGGAAAATCAGCTTACACGAAAAAAAAATATTGCATTAAAACATAAACATAGTTATCCACTGGAATAAATAGTTAGAAAAATCGAAGAAAGTTGGCAGTCCAGCAAAGTTCTAAAAATTTAAAAAAAAACCTGTTTGCTGCAAAAAAAATACAGTTTTAGGTTAGTACCACTGTTAAAAAATTCTCAACAGTCTAAAAAAAATTGGTCTCTGTTCGCTCTGATTATTTGAATTGCTTTGTGTGGGTTGCTGTAAGCGCATGAATTCACATGCTGGTTGAAAGACTACAATTCAATTTTAGTTTACAATTTAAAACTTTTTTATAAATGCAATTGTGTACAGGTATTTTTTTCCTTTTTGGTTAATCAAAAAAATTTTTAAGTTTTACCGACTCAAAACCTTTAAAAATCAAAAGTTCATTTTTATTACAACTTCTAATTTTTTTGTTATTTTTTCCATTTATTTATTCATTTTTTAATTTTTTTTTTTTTTTTTAATAAAGGGATCTTTCATATGTCATGAAATTAATGTGTGCATTCTCTCGCACGGAAGTTTCCGTTAAATTGGTTAAAAACTTGTAGCATTTAAGTAACTCCTGAAGTGAATTTTCAAAAATAAAAGTTTTGAGATACAATTGGGCACATGTATATATATTTGATTCATTTTACATTTGTGGCGACGAGAATCATTTCTCATCAAATTTTAAAGCATTAAGTTTTAACCTAAAGATTTCTGAATATCGTACATTTTTCGTCAAAATCATTTAAGCCAAAAAAAAAAATTAAAGTATAGAAAATGAGCCCTATAAACTTATCACGCCCGATCTTTTCAGTTTATTTTTGCAATAGTATTTAAGCCTTCTGGTATTCCATTGCACTTTTAATTTCTAAACAAAGTTTCTTAATGAGTTTTACATTAAAACATTGATACTCGAACAGTGTAATATTTTCTGCCAAACTTTGAGACAAAGCCTATTTTCTGACAAGTAGCTTCGACTTAATGGGTTGTTAAACCAGAATACTTTAACATTATTATAATTCTCTCATTTGCATAATTATCAGACATTTTGTGATTAGTTCTGTCTAGAGTATAAAGGACAGGATTTGGAAGCATAAATCGCTTTAAATTTAAATGAATCTTAGATTACGATTTATGCACGCACTATTTCACTTAGAGTTTAAAAGCTATCAATATATGCTATATAAAATTTAAATTTTAAAAATCGAACTATATAAATCATCAAAAATATTTCATATATATATATATATATATATATATATATATATATATATATATATATATATATATATATATATATATATATATATATATATATATATATATATATATATATATATATATATATATATTGCAGAGAAATTTGCTTATATCCGATAATACTTCACGCCTCAGTATAAAAGAATTGGAACTAAACGGTATTTCCAGTGATAGCTCGGGAGATAGAGCGTTTGCATTCCTATGAGGTGAATCGGCTTCGAATTCCAGCAATGGCTTCACCGGCTTGCATCGACCACAGTGCTAATGTAAAATATCTTCAGTGTTAGACGGGTCATGGGTTAGAGCCCCTTTGCCTTCAGTCTAACTGTGGGAGATTTTCGTGGTTTTCCTCTTCATGTAACGCAAATGAGGGTTAGTTCCCTCAAAAAGTCCTCCATGAATGCAAATTTCTCCCAATACTTGATCCAGGAATTCCTTTGTCCTCTGGAATGGGATCAAAATTGCAAGGTTACGAAGCTGAACATTAGTAGACGAAAACCCAAAAATTAGATTGGCTGTTCAACGACGGTTATGTTACATTATTATATAATATATTACTTCTGGGGGTATTGATCCAGGAGCCCCCTTGTCTTCCGGATTGGGTTCAAAATTACAAGACTACGAAGTTGAATATTAGTAGTAGTAAACTCAAATTTGGGTCGACTGTTCAACGATTGTTATAAAATAAAACATTAAATAATTCACCAGTAGTTATTTCTTTGAAAAAGCCATGTATACTCATAGGTTAGAAGGTTGAGTCTTAATCAACTGTTACCTATTCGTAGTTAAGTCAGCTTAAATTGTTTACATTACGTTATTTGAAAACTATCTATAACATAGCTGGCAACTATTCCATTTAGGGGAGAGTCGGGTAGCCCCGCCCACTTAAGGAGTATTGCTTATATTTCTGTATAATATAGAGTAATAATCAATATTTTTTGTATGTTTCTATCGTTTTAACATATAATTAAATAATGCAAAAATAATAAACCAAAAAAAGAATAGTTTACTAACTTAAAAAAATAGAAATTTAAAAAATTTGACAATTGTATTCAACATATTTTCAAAACTATTGTTTACCATGTTACCAGCTGCATAAATACTTGAAACTTTGAAAATAATCTTTTTTTAATATAACAATTAATGCCCAATGGCCCATTGACTTGAAAAAATATTCTATACATATGAAATTGACAGTGAGCGGGGGTACCCGACACTCCCCTAAATCTTAAGAATGCTTGCATTATTTTATTTCAAAATTATCTTATGCAATGCTCTGGGGAACCAAATTTTTTCAACATGGTTCGATGCAACATAATTCGATGAACAAAATTCTATGTAATAATAATAGAGATTTCAATGAAACAGTGAAAAATGATCTTTTAATTCTTAAAGACAAATTACAAAACTAAAACAATCGTCCAACCACAATTTTTTTTTTTTTTTTTGAAATAAGAATTTGTCCTGTAAGTATGACGGTGGGTGCTAACAGGTTTAAAGGGCAGTTTCTTTTTCTAAAAGGAATCTATCGTTACTACCACCATAACTACTTATACTTCACTATAAATATGAAATTATTCATATTTATAGTGAAAGCATTCTTTTCATTTAATTTTAATACTAAACTGAATAAAATACGTCTGAAAAAGTTGTTAATTTTAATCGCTTTTAATATAATTTTTCTCTCTATTAGTCACCCTTTTTTGCAGTTTCAGTCACCCCTAGCATGCATGATATATTTTTAACACAGTCGCAAATCTGCCAACTTTTAATCTTTTAGAAAATAATTTTTGCCAGTGGAAGGAAAGAGAACTTTATATTATAAAAATGTGCAGAAATTTATTTAGTATTTCATAAGAGCTTAAAAAATCATAGTCAGATGATCATATGTTTGCATACATGTTTAATTTCGTTCTATATATGTAGTGAAAATCAAAATTATTTTAAATTAAATTTATAAATTTCAAAAATAAGTAGGAAAACAACACAAATTTTACATCCACTTTATATATGAAATAAAAATTTACTCAAAATGCGTAAAAAATAGCACCTATATAGTCACCATAGATTTGAAATAACCTATATATTTAAGTATTAATTAACTAAATAATTATTCTGTATTAATAATATCATAATGGTTTAATTAATATAACATTACGTTTTAGTTATTTTATTTACCTAGTAAAAATTTGCGATGAATTCAATTTCGTTAAAAAGTTAGGGCTAAAAAAATTGTCATTCATTCCACGACTATGCTTTAAATAATACATTCAGAAACCACAACCTAATACAAATCTCAACGCAATAGTCCCATTACGATAGAAATTCTGAAGTGGATATAGGAGGTGTGAATTGAACCATTTACCCGAACATTGATGGAAACGCGGAGCAGTTGAATCGAAATCCAACAGATTAAAGCATTGCTAGGGAAAGATATAATCAACTTTTCCCCTAATTGGGCAATTTGAGGCAGAATTGAGGAGATAGTTGAAAGGTGTGCCATGAGGCAATTGCTGGTTTGTTGGCGAATTTGATGATGCATGAAGTTGACCATCGGTCATTGTCAAGCAGACGTAACAAACAAACATAAACGGAAATTCCAATTGTGTTGAACATATAGACCGCCTATTCGGTCTCAATTGTCGAAACGGGCAATTCAGCTATTTAAATTGAAACGCATAAAGGGAATCAATGGGAATAAGGATGATTCTTTGTTTGTTTATTACTATTTGGTTATA